>CM061041.1:107922912-108624157 GCA_030762985.1 Adelphocoris suturalis | reverse complement strand
TCTGTATGATTAATTGTTTAATTAGGTATGTATTTAATTATTATGATTAAGTTTATCATTTTATGATCGACCTAGAACAAAGAATTTTACCCTAAGTTCATTAGTTTCTAACTTTATTCAGTTGGTTGCTGCGTTTTATGAACCAGTGATCTATTTGCACAACGCAGAAGGACTGTCAATTAGAGAAACAATAAACCTTTGTGTAATGATTTGCAGCTTTTTGGTATTCGCACCGATAAAATTAACTGATAAATCATTCAACTGTCATAAAAAAAACTACCAACGATATCAATAGGTTGGAACAGCTTCTGAAGAGCATCACGCACTCACATAATATATCACTCATTTATCGCACACGTGTATTACATTTTCTTCCTCAAATTCGTCGAAGGAAATTCCAGGTTTTTGTCTCATCAACAGGTTTAATTTCCATTTAATGACAACACAAGTACTTAAAATTTTCAAGATAAGCGAAGTGAACCATTTTCCAACTGAAGAGAATTGTAAAGGTAAAATAGGCCATATATTCAATAAATTTGTTCAAGTCATAGGTATGCAACAGTAACGTAAAACCATGCTGTGTGCATAGCTTAGAGCTTATCTAGCGGTTAGAATGATTTTCAACATCTCAATCGATGTTAAATGAATTTCAACATCCCAATCGATGATGCAATGCATTAAAACTTAAAATTTCCCGTTTCTTCCCCTGTTAGCGAATTTTTGAAGAAAATTAAGCTATTGCTCTCGCCTCAAAATTTGTGGAATGTGAATTTTTGAAAAACTTTTATGCAGAAATCCGTTTCAGGCTATTCTGAATCATATTCTGAAGCTTAACGCATTTTTTTATGTATGTATGTATGTATGTATATATGTATGTATGTATGTATGTATGTGTCATTCCAGACGATAACTGTCCGTAGAATTGTGCTAGAAACTTCAAACAAATTTTAAAATGTTAAGGACGCAAAACGAAAGTTCAAGTTCGTTGGCCAGCATGATCGGATTACATCTTCGGGTTGAAATTTTCAAAAATGTAGTCAAAAATTTCAAAATACCCTGTTTTTTGCAATTTTTTGTGCGAAATAATTTTTTCAGCATACTAACATGTGGTATATTCGGAATCAGCGTAAAATTTCCTATAAGAATATGTATCAAGTTTTCAAAAATTTCAAAGTTGAAAAATCAGTCAAAAATCGAAATAATGCCGTTCGCTGGTTGTAAAAATCGGTAATATTCTTCAAAAATTCGCTCATGGGGTCATGCTGCATGACTGGACTTTTTTTATTAGGGCAGGATTTCCATGGCCTAGAAGCTAGAAAAAAAAAATTACATCCTTTTGAGGTTTACTTGTACCCCCCCCCCCCCCCCCCCCCCCTCTGAATAAAATCCTGGGCTCGCCCCTGCAACCTTATGTATGGCGTCTTGTGGCGTACTTAAATTATAAGCAAAACTAGCTGCTGATTGTTTCTAAATTCCAAGGGAAATAAAATAATTCAGAAATGAAAAATCACACATTAAATAAATATATTTTGAATCTTTACATAAATAGCAGGTTCTTTTCCGTTAATTCACTACCATTATTGTTTTGGTCTGGGATTCCGTTAATTCACTACCAATCATGTTTGTACTTAAAGTAGGTATGGTTTTGGTTTTCATTAGGTAATTGTGTTATTAAATATGTAGTAAATACCTGGAATAAAATGATTGAGGTGGAAAGTACAAAAACATGCAACATACACTCATACTGTCTGGACTGGCCGCCCGCCGCGCCGCGCTGCTCCTATCGCTAAGAGATAAGATAACAATTGCAGGAATCCTACACGGCTATGAAAACACAGAACACGTATTCTGATGTTTATGGAATAGTTTTGTATCGAATAGCTTATATTTCAATGGCAGTGAATTAACGGAAACCAAGAAGAATGTTTGGTAGTGAATTAACGGAAAAGAACCAAATACCATTGCTATTGCTAACAAGTTACCTATGTATTGTAATACATTACTAGGTAGGTAATTTGTGAATTTTTCAAGATCTCGATTTTTGAATATGTTGGCCCTTAATTAGTACCCTTTAGGGTTGATCAAAACTGATGCCGATGTTACTGGCACATCCCCGGCCGATGTATGATTATTGCGCCATATTTCATAAACTTTGGTCCAGTAGTTTTGGAGAAAAGCTCTGGACAACGGGGCGCACAGAAGGATTTTTTTTTTTTTTTTTTTTTTTTTTTTTTTTTTTTTTTTTTTTTTTTTTTTTTTTTTTTTTGGATTCTACGCATCTTAGAACATAAACCGAAAAATGTTGAGGGGGGAGGGAGGGGGTTAAAGTGTTTCTTTGTCGATTACAAAGGTTCATTTATTGAAAATAATAAACCAAAAGTCTATCATGTTGGGTGTGGCACAGCTTCCTCGTATCCGTAACCTGAATGTATAGATCATAGAGAAAAAATTAACGGTGCAACATCAGTGTGAATATAGAAGATAATTTGATGTTACTCAAGAAATAGCAGACCATTCACAGCCTACACCACACACTCCCTGAAAATGTAAATGAAATCTGATGAAAACCGTGGAAATTATACTTGTTAGTTCATTTTATGGGGATTTTCATGAATTTCTCGAAATTTTCAATATCATGTGAACGGAGTGTTTTAGCGCTAAACGGATTTCAAAATTGGATTCCGCGAGTCAATTTACCAACTAGAACTTATTTCGGTGAATTTTGATCAATTTCCATGGGCTTGCGAGGGACGGGAATTCTTAGCTGTATATACCGAGGGTCTGTACAATCTCTACAGGGCTTAGCTAAGGGTAACTAGGGTATAGAATCGCTTCAGACATCACTCCCGAACCCAATTTAATAGGGTTTTTAATTTTTTTCTTCGAAATTTGATGAAAATGTGGAAATTAATGATTTTTTAGTGAAGGGAATATGGTAGGAGAAAACCGATTTCATATTCGGTTTCAGCACCTCATTTAACATACTGGAACATATTTTGGTGAATTTTAATGAGTATCAAAGGGCAGTTCTGGGGCCTCAAACCTATATTGGTCAAAATCTTTTTTAAACTATTCCGAAGCACCTACGTGAGCTGGGACCTACAAATTTGGTATGTTCCCTTAAAATACATTGAAGAAATGAGGTAAGGAAGAATTTTTTGAATTTTCATGAAATTGTGGAATCTAGCAATTTTGACATTCTAGAGCAAAATGGACCTCAAATTCTAATTCAGCGCATCGAGAAACATGAGGGTACCGATTTTGGTGAATTTTAATGGATTTTCAGGGCCAATTTATGGGGATTTCATGAATTTCACAAAATTTTCAATATCTTTTGTCTTAGCCCAAAACGGTTTTCAAAATTGGAATCAGCGCGTCTAAGTAACTAGTGGGACGCATTTTGGGCCAGGTTGGTGTGGTTTTTAAAATTTATTTTTTTAAAATCCATTGATGTATTTATTTATTTCATTTATTTTTTTTAAAGAAATTGATACTGCAATAAAATTGGGTATGACAAGTGTTGTCCGATTTTGATGACATTTTCAAGGATTGTGCGGTTTAGCTCCTAGGCAGTTCCCTATAACTGTCATCAACGTCGGAATAATAGTAGCCCGTGCGCATGCGCAAACGTGAGTTCATTATAACGTCGATTGTTCATTAGCTATTGTTCTGATTTTGTTCAAGGCCGGGGAATAGTTGGGTATATCTTCCAGGAATATGCCATATAAATTATGTCGCGATTGGTTGAGTAATTACTACTTTGCACGTGCAAAAATAAAATTTGTTGACAAGAGGCAAAACTCCAAAACTCTTGAATCGATTTTTTTGAAATTTCCAGGGATTAGGGTTAGGTCCTAAATGATGTCCTATGATTTTCATTGTCGTTGGATTAATAGTCTGTTCGTTCGCGCAAACTTGAATTTCCTTTAACGTCGATTTCTCATGGCCTATCTTTCCGATTACCGCCTCCGCTCAACCTCTTTCGTATTAAAACTAGTGACATATGTTCCAAATAAGACCGAAGTTTTAATGTAATATAATGAGATTCACGAAAACCAGAACAACCAGCGTAAACACCAAGATTTATCAATATTACCCCCTCCACTCACCCTTTTCCATTTTACCCTTCGTCTCATTCCCTTTCCGATTTGAAACTCGTGGTAAAAAAAATAATCACTAAAATTAGATGAGAATAGTATAAACATCACGATTTATCAGTATTACCCCCTCCGCTCACTCTTCCGTAATGAAATTTGAAACTCCTGGTAGACCAATTTCTTAACTAAACTTAATTGTACGAATTGTATTACCAACCTTTGTGTAAAAATTTGCAGAGTTTTTGAATTAGGATGATCTATGTTTGTTGAAACGGAGAGTAAGTAGACAGAAGTAAAGTAAGTTGAGAACTGATGGAGTGTTAAGGAAGAGTAGGTAAGTTGAGAACTGAATAAAATATGTTCTGCTAACAAAGTACGAAAATCCCAGTGTAGTAGTACAGTATTAACTTTTGAATTGCCGGAGAACGGAACATCCTAGAGCAAAACGGATTACAAATTCCGATGCCATACCTCAATTTACTAACTAGAACACAATTTGGTGAATTTTGATCAATTTCCATGGTCTGGCAAGGGACGGGAATTCTTAGCTGTATCTGCCGAGGGTCTGTACAATCTCTACAGGGCTTAGCTTTGGGTAACTAGAGGCATTATTTCTAAAAAGGTAGTAGGTACCTTATTTGAGTATGATTTTGAGTTGTGGCACACTTTCATCATTCAGTTATACATAGGAGCAAAGCGTAGGTGTATTGCGGGTTACATCACCAAAGCAGGCCTCTGTCTGGTTGTGTTTAGTATCCATATCTAATTCTTCTTGACCTTTTCGACGTGGCTGTTGTTCGATGCCGCTAACCCCCTTCCGTTTTATATTGGAAGTTTATACGCCGCTGTTCTAAGGCTCTAGTATCCCCTATTTTATACACGGTTATTCTTTGATGCGGTTATACACTACATTGAGATATTATTTGAAAAACCTCCTTTTTATACGTGGTTACTCATTCGACGCGGCTGTTCTTCGACACGGCTGTGCGCTCCCCAATGAACATTATCTCAAACGGGGAATGCCCACTGACACCACACCTACGTCATCAACACTAACAACGCTTATCTGCGCAAGAAGTAAATCTACACAAGAAGTAAATTTTAAAATGGTTTATTTGGTAAATTCCTAATCATAGTAAACAATAAATAAGAAAGCGATGCTACTTCAGATTGTCTTCTTCCTGATGGATTGTTTCAGGATTCCCAGTGTTTTACTGCGAATGGAATTCCTACAATCGGTATCATTCCATCACATGGCTACGCTTACTGTGCTCCGTCGAAATATGTCATGAAAAATCCGTGCTCTCATTTTGGTTTTGACAAGTGAACGATCAGTTACTGACAATTTGAAGTGATCTTCTCCCTCCGAACTATGTGAAAGAATGGGAAATCAACAATTCATCATCAATCATGCTATCGGATGATACGCAAAGACAGCTGCAATATGGAAGGGAGATCATTACTTATAAAACATTTTGGAAACACAAAATGTAACAGTCTTGAGGTTGAACATTTCCAGTCTCACGTGAGTAAATTTATTTTCTATGTATTGAATAAGAATATCATGGCACAATTTAGAAAAAAAATCTGATTTGACATTGCTCTCTCACCAAAAAGTGGTATACTCATTTACTCAACGAACTACGCCAAATAATATTGTTCACAATTCATTATTTGATGCATTTATAACACACTTCATTGTAGATTATAACGACGTGAACTTAACTTGGTTCTTGTTATTATAGATTGAAAATGAATCATATTAGATTAGACCTCACGCAGTTCAAGCTCAGAATCCGCTGTTGTCTTTCAACCATTTGTCAAAAAAACCGTTTCGAATTCCTATAGTACGTACTGTGAATCATGTAGAAAACGGAATATAATGCTTTTTCCACGATAAAGAGTAGCAATGCTAAATCGATTACATTATTGTCGTTAACAAACAATAACTGAACATAAAATATAAAGGACACGGCTGATGTAGGCCACATGCATACGCCGGAAACGAGAGCGCTCTAGCGGCAAAACGCCGGGTAATACGGTAGCTCTTTTTTTTTTTTTTTTCATATTTTCCTATGAAATTCTCATTGTGAACATTTTTCCTCCGTGCTTTAAAGACATTTTTCTACCTGTTTTCATTCACAAGGAATGTAGTTGATGATACCCCAGGCATTGTACTTGAATATGGCGAAAGAAGAATTATGAAAAACTGACTATCGAAGTTTTGATTAAATTAAAACAGTGAACTGTGCTGTGTTGTGAATAAATTATAGACAATTTTATAACTAAAAGCCTGTTTTTTACTTTATACAATAGCTGCATTCTGTTCGGATAATGAAAAGATGTACTGAAAAAGTTTTAGATAAGGTTTTGCATTAAATTGCGAAGCTCGTTACTCCTGTTGATGTACCTCAGGAGAGGGCACTATTTGTTTCTGTTTTGCAGCAGTACCGTATTACTATTACTTCTTATGTTATTGTTTGTTACTGATGTTGTCTTAACCGTCGAAATCGATTAACGTTGTTACTCTTTATTTCGTGGAAATAGACAACGTTCTTCTCCAACTTACGTTATCTTTATTGAACTGGGTTTCCACAACTTCTTTACGAGTGATTTAAATCGTGTAGAAATTGCCGTGAGAACTTATCTTACTTATACCACAGAACTTAATAATATTGAAATACCTTATGTATATATATGCTTGTTTATGTCAAACTACATAAAAAGTACTTTCCTAACCACCAAGAATGTCAGGTAATTGTTCTTATTAGGCAGTATTATGTTTGGTTTAAACGATGATCAAGGTTTTTTGGATTTACTTTTTTTCGAATGAACTAAGAATTCACTCCCGTCTCAGATTAATTTCATAGGACTACAGAGGGCACGATAGTACCTACCTACGAGCTTAGATTCGTTTGGTAATCGGATCGACCATCACCATTACAACCATCACTACAATAAACGCAAATTTTTCCAAGTATTTTGTTCGCAAATAACAATATCTTATAATGGTGAGTAATGAAATATAATCCGATCAGCATAGAAACATTTTAGGAGACGCGGCGGAGCAAAATAAAAACTCCTTGATAGCTGATACTGTTCAGATTTTTCTTAAATGTTTTACCTACCCAAAGCTTCTCGGTGGAAGAAGGTCCTTTGTAATGAATATTATTCATGCTGTTTCATAGCTTGAACGAATATAATGAAGAGTTTCTGAGGAAAACGTTCATTTCCGCCCCTTGACACCAGGCGCTCTTTTACCCAAGTGTACGCGTAGCTTAAGCTAGCCGCCACTGCCAGCGCTAAGATCAGTAAGCAACAGGAAGCCTTTAGTCACAAGTGAAGGGTGCTTGAATCCCATTGGTTGAGAGAAAGGAAGGTGCAGGAATATACACCAAACAAAGTGAGAGGGGGATTGAGTTTCATCAGAAGAAGTAAAGAAGTGGGGAAACGGTCACTCAAACTAGTTTTCAACATTGTGAAGGGGATAGGTATCCCAAGCGTTGTAGGAATGGAACTAAGTTTTAACATGTGAAGGGTTGTGATTCTTAGCGTTATATACAATATGAATTATATTTATGGATATTCTCAATTAGATATTTACCAGACCTATCAGTTTCGATGATTAAAATGTTCCAAGTCCATTTGAAAATTCTAAAAACTGTCTATCTGTCAAATCAAAATTGAGATGTTGATTGGATTCCTTAAGAAAGTGGATTTACCTTTATTGTCCTGGAAATCCTTTCCATGCTCATTCATACTTTTTCGAATTTCTTACCAGTATGACCACAATACTAATGACCACAAGAACATTTAAGTTTATAACCCCATTTTTATTCTGAACACCAGTTTTATATTTAACGAACCTTAGTAAACCTTTGAGATTGTTTTTCATTTTTAAATTGTAAAAGAGATGTTATTGACATTAAGTCGAAAATATGTTGAAGGCTCTGAATTCATTCTCTCTCATGTTTACAAAGTTGTTTTTCTATATTCGAAAACCTCAACAAACTATAAATTCTTCCTTATAAGCAGCAATCGCCTAATCATAAACCGTTCCAAGAGTACGCATTCTGTTCATCCACCCAAATGTAATAGGTACTTGTTCACAATTACCGAAACACTTCACCCTTCATACTTGAGTTCTTGACATATACGTAGTTTATTTTTCTCAAATGATTTACTACTAGGTTATGTAGTAACCGAGGGGGCCATAAGACATGAATCCATCTCACGATATACCTATCAGCGTGTAACATTGATACTTTGATCTTTGTAATAAATTGTAGCATTTTCTCATTTTCCTTAGTATATTTTGATTTGGATTCAATATACGAAAATCTGAAGCATAGCGATTTCAAGTCAAAAAAGGCCCTTTGAAGTTCAGGTACCCGCTCAGATAATCATATCATCGGTCCTCAGCAGATTAGATCATATTTTTAGATTCATCATTGATGGTGTTGTTTCTTACAGAGGGGATATCTAATGTATACTGTGGCATAGGGAATAGGCTATCCCTATTGATCTTTAGAAACCAATATAATATACCCAATTTATTATATCGGTATGGTTCACAAGAGGAATACCATGAACAATGGTCACCATAAAGTGACATTGAACTATTTATTTATCCACGCTGTTTACCACACATATGTTTACTACCAAAACGTAGAAGAGCGAAGGGATCTGTAATAACTCATGATTCACTCTTGCGTAACGTCAAACTGAAAACGGAATCGGTGGCGATAAGAGAAAGAGGCCGATGCCTGATCAGCAGATACCAAACGTAACAGTAAAAGGTTAGTCTTAGTAGGTACAAACGTGTTCTTTCACCTACTTCTGTATTCCTCCGCGTCCAAGTCAGTTTTCATCCGTCTTCTTTCCGTTTTATTTTGAGACTTTAAATTCGTGCACCTTTCAATCCTGTGCACGAGTTCCTACTTCCAAAAGAAATATTATTACCACTCAATATTTTACTCATACAGTTTGCGCGATCGGAGACAATGTTGATTAATCTCTCGCAATAATCTGCATCGTCTCTGTCATCCCATCAATTTCGTGTTCTAATATACGAACATATACCACGATCAGAGTTAATTGCAGAGCAGTACCGAATTAGGACAAATGTTCATAATATTATTGCATATAAGCTCTTCTCTACTACTCATGATTTGTCTTGCGTCAGTCTATATTTTAGTAATATGAATTCGGAAATTTAGGAAAAACAAAAATACTTGAATTGAGCAAAAAGTATTAATTTGATTGAAAAAACTCGGCGCTCCGCGCCTCGCCAGGGGGCAAGCCCCCTGGACCCCCGGTTACCTCTATTTACATACTTCGGACGAAATTATTGAAACACAGAATGTGTTTTCGTTGTCGCGCAACCAAGTGACAACCAAACAAGCGTCATTGTTTACTATTCATTTATAACATCAATTTATATAGTTATAGTATGAAACTACGAAAAAAAATACGAAATAAATTCGTGATAAATCAAGAGCGATTTATCAAGTAAATGTCCTAAAGAGGCTACATACGAAATTACAGCTTCCTAGAGTGTAAAGTATAGAAATTAGCTTTAAAAGCCACTCATCTGATCCGGACCCTGGACATCGTCAAGTAAATGTCCTAAAGAGGCTACATACGAAATTACAGCTTCCTAGAGTGTAAAGCATAGAAATTAGCTTTAAGAGCCACACATCTGATCCGGACCCTGAGCATCGTCAAGTAAATGTCCTAAAGAGGCTACAAACGAAATTACAGCTTCCTAGAGTGTAAAGTATAGAAATTACCTATTCAAATTATTTAACCTCCGCTTCACAAATCAAACCGTTTTCGTAATACTCAGATCACCTGCTATGAATCAAATCATCGAAACACAAGCTCAATGAAATCATCAGAAATTAACAAGCGGTTGCAATCATGTTCACAATATCAATTATTGAGAATGATCACCTGTGTGTAAACAATTATTTATATAACCATGCTCATAACTCAGTTTGTTGGACACGCACTTCGCAGTAGTTAACATAATATTGTTGGATAAATCGAGAGCTTTCGAACGAATGGTCAACGAAATTTGTGGGATGAAAAACGACGAAGTACCATATCCCTAGCAACGACTCGGTTGTACGTGAAAATCATCCGTCACACATTTCGTTACCATCCCGCGTTCCATTTTCGGCTAGTTAGTCCATGGCTAAAACACATTCTGTGTTAAAATTTTGATTCATAGTTCAAAAGGTTCATTCTTCTCGATTTTGAAAACGATTTTATTAGTTTGAGAAAAGGTTTATACATGCTTAAAAAATTATTAACCATGACATACACGGATAATTGCTGTAATTAGATCAAGATGTCACAAAAAGGTTATGATCTGATATGATCGAAATATCATATCAGTAGGTTATAATTTGATATTTTTCATTTTTAGAAATTTGATGAAACAAATCGAATATGATTGTGAGGATGTTACTCGGTAATACGTGATGACCACTATATGTGTTTATGAATGTATAATATGTGTTTCACTCCGTAGAATGTGGACGAGACTAGCACTCATTGTGGGATTAGTGGGAGCAGGTCTAGGGGCGACAGTACCATCGAAACCAGACACTCCCCTGGAGAAAAATGCCTGGGCTCTTCTCATTGCTGGATCTAACGGCTATGACAACTACAGACATCAAGTGGGTTCATATATCAGACGGTTGATTTGGTTTTAGCGAAATTTCGTTGCAATGCCTTCAAAAATTCTGAAATTAAAAGTTTTGAAAAATTTCTTCAATGAAATCCGTTTTGAGACAGGCTATAGAAATAAAAAAATCCCGTTCTTACGCCAAAAAAATCAAGCTTTTTAAACAAAAGGATGAATTCATTGGCCAACACTTTTGAGCACATTAAATGGGTAACTTTTCAAAAAAATGTACTAAAAAAATCAGCAAAAAATTATGCAGAAAAATGTAATTCAATGTCATTAATTTTACCGAAAAATCGATAAAAACTCCATAAAAAAGTTAACATTTCCAGATCTTTTTTGAATCGCAGAATATTATTTAGAACGAGTTTTTTTACCACGCAGTTGGCAGTTAACTATTTATATGTACTCAAATTTGTCAAATTTCAAGCATAATAAAATAAGATTATTCTTGAAAATTTGCTTGGGGCCATTCTCATTTCATTTGCCGCTTTGGGTCGTTTTGTCGTTTGAGAATCTCAGGGATGTGAAATATGAAAGTGCTCGAAAATGAGGTTAGATCGGCAAATACTACTCATTGTACATTGCAGATTTGTGTTCCATAGATGAACAGTGAGTTTTTCATTGATGTTGTATTTTATACATTTTTTTGTTACCGAATGATCAGGTGTGTTACCATCCATGGTCACACTCCTGAGAGGTAACACTCATGAGAATTTCCAGTAAAAATGGTGCCACACAGGATGATGAAGTAACAAAATTCGGGGATGGCTACTATTTGAAACCTGTCACCAAACAGTATGGTTCTTGATATCGGATTATTTTGTTTAAGCACTATCAACACTCGTAATTTGTGTATCACTCATGATTGAAAATAAAAATACTCCCCATGTTTTAGGCTCCTTTTGCTGTAAAAACTGCTACATCTCCAAGCACTCCACTGCAGTCTCACATCTTCAACTGGACAATATACCCTTCACATCTGACTGTTTCCCGCCATTTTCCATCGGCCTTCTTAATCGCAAAATGATAACACTCCTGAGGTCCCATTGAGACGAGTTATGGGGGACTGACTGAAAAACTAGTTTTTCACGGGTAGGGGAAAATCTTAAAAATGTAAATCCTTACTCTAAATAAAGAGGAACCAACCTACTGCAGCTAGTAACCATGGCCAGTTCTAGATTGTCATTGTTTTGTAGCTATGTACCTAACTTCTACTTACGTGTTAGGTAGGAGGAGACGGTAACACTCATGAGTTTCCAGGATTTTAGGTTTCATTTGTCATCATTGTGTATTGGCTAAAGGGGATTTGGGCAGTCAAATTATTTCTTCGTTGATCTCCCAACTTATACTACCCTTCCCCCCCCCCCCCCCCAAAATCGCTAGTTTTGATCAAAATTTTGAGAATTCGTCGTCGGGGACATGAAAGCGGCAAATGAAATGAGAATGATCCTGAGACTTTTATTACTATTTGATTATCCTCAGGTAATTATTGTTCCTTTGAGTGTTTGAGGCTTCTTGAAACACACAATCTAGTTGATTTCAAAACAAAATGTTGATCACAATACGATATAGTCACAACAATGTTGATAAAAGTCACAATCAATCTTTCATCATCTCTTCATTGACAGGCGGACATTTGTCACTCATACCACGTAATGATCTCTGAAGGCATCCCAGCTAACAGGATAATTGTCATGATGTACGATGACATTGCGTACAACAAAGAGTAAGTAAAAAAACTACTTACAATACAAAGTAGGTATTGTATCTTCAAGTATTATATATGGGGTACCTCACGGCATATCAGGAACCCTCCTTTTCTATTGCAGTTCTACACAAAATTTCGTGAAAAAATTACCCATCACTTGGAATTTGGACTGCGTGAAAATGAACAAAATCACGCGCGAATATATCAGGAATTGTGAAATATCGAGTTTTTGAAGATACATGATATGCCACTGTGATACATGATTTAGGGGTATTTTTTCACGCTGAATGTTGTACTGATGTCCATTTATCAATATTCATAACAGCAACTTGGAACTACAACAAACTGTCAGAACACACATTTCCCCACTCATTTACGCACAGCGTAGAGTACACAAAATCCACACTTTCAGCGTTTTCCTAAGTTGCTGTTACGAATATCAATGAAAGAACCTGATTCAGCGTGGGAAAATACCACAACAATATGTATCACATGTGGCAATTAAATACCTCCAAAATCTTAATTTCACAATTTTTGCTCTATTGGCGCGATCATTTGCTCGTTTTTAAGATTCGAAAATTCAAGTGAAAGGTCTTTTTGAATGAAATTATATTTGAATCTACATCTGCTATAAAAAAGGGGGGTTTTAACTTTTAAAACAATGTTGGTGTGATTGCGCATGGTCCGCGATTGCGTGGGGCTAGAAAATGTCGTGCTTGGATTCCTTTTAACTACTATATTGGCGGAGGCAAGCTGCTAATGCATAACTCGTGAGACGCCCTGCATTACATTCTTAATATAACACGTTTTTCCTCTTTGCAATAAATAGGTAAATATAATAATTATAATAAAAGTAAATTTTTTGAACTATAGGACATCAATTTTCATGTGCATGTACCGTATAATACCAAAAACTAAATCATCGTCAAGCTGTTCTTCTCCCTTGGTATATTCTATGACTATATTACACCATTTCTAGGAATCCAACTCCTGGGGTCCTCATCAACAAACCAAACGGAACCAATGTTTATGCTGGTGTGAAGATCGATTATAAAGGAGACGTAAGTTTTACATAATTTTACTTAGTTTTGAAAAAGTTCCAATTATCAAAGAGCATCAAGATCAAGTAAAACTGCAGCAGATTTTTTTTCAGAGCAGAGTTTTAAAACGAACTTTTTTCGATTTGAATTACCTACCAACAACTAGCTAACTAACTACACAATTATGCTGAAAACCGTACTCAATTTATATGAATATTTTCTGAAAAACTTATGAAAATTGCAAAAAATCTAAAATCCAAAATCTTTTTTGAATTGCAGATTTCATTTTGTAATATATATATATTTTTTTTTTCCTTTAAATTGGTATTTAACAATTTCTTTGCACTCGAACATAAGAAAGGTGATTTAAGATAATTCGCTCATACAATGATGCTGCATGACAGGAACTTTTACTTTTGAGATAATGGTTAATTTTTGTATTCATCATTTTCTGATCGAAGAATCGGATTCTTCGCCCTTGAAAAACCCCTACTGCTAATTAGGTACATCTTGAAACTCCTAGTTGTTTGGAAAAAATGCGATATAAAGAACGTCCGACGTCCAGGGGGCCTGACGTCCTACTAGGTGAACGGCGTTGAGGTCCCCCCTACCCAAGTGGACGCGGGAGTGGGTGTGTTACCCTATGATGTCATTCGGCTTCCTTTGTACCGCTGAATTGGCCAATTTCATTCATCCAACACCCCTCATATAGCATTTTTTTGGAAAGTATTTTTCGTAATCTTTCAGAAGATGGAATAATTTTCTCAAATGCATTCAGTAATGCTCCAGCACAACAATATTAATCAATAATTTTCTTAATCATTCTTAATCTCCTTCTTAACGAATTTCAACACTCCTTGCAAACATTATTATGGATACCAGGAAGAAATGCGTCTTATTCATCTTGAAGACTTCATTTTGTCACATGAATATTAGCCAATAGAAGTGCGCTGCGTCACTAGGATTTCGAAAACAACACCAAAAGGGTAGAAAATGTTTTGTTCATTCTACCTTTATTTTTTCGGAAAAAATGTATGTTTGCTGATGAAGCAGCAACTTGAGAATGATAAAGAACATCTATAAACGTAATGCATGCATTACCTACTTTACAACATGGTTTTTCAAGAGTTTAGCTCTTTCATCATTCTACAAAGGTACTGAAATTATCTTTGTATTTCTAAAGGAACACCCGGTTTTAACCAGACAGCGGCTCAATTCCTCTCATCAAAGGGAAATGATATCCTATAGGTACTCGTACATTGTGTGTCGATAGGTAATGTTGTAATATTAAAACCTTACGAAATATTATAACCTCTTTCCATGTGTTTCTTGCACAGGATGTTTCTCCAGTGAATTTCCTGAACGTCCTCAAGGGAAACAAAACCGCAATGAAAGGCATTGGAACTGGTCGCGTAATTGAAAGGTACGTTTGTTTTGGCTTTTGGGCTACTAATCACATTCAAATAAAGATACCTACAACTCGAAGTTATATGTTTTGGAAAGGTATTATTTGTTTAAATTTGAATTTTTGTATGTGGCTGCTTCCAACTAAAACTATTTGGTACATTTATTAGAATGTCCATAAAGACCAGAAGCATTTAGCTTGAGAGCTTAGTTTACACTACTCTGAGTGCATTCTTGATAATACTAAAATAGGGAGCATAAGGAAATCATTTAACAACGAATATCCTAACTCTTGTGGAACGGGAGAAAGGATTCCGAACCTAGAATCCACGTTGGTCCAACCAAACGTGATACTGTCGTAAACCGCGATCTTTCGACTTACACTATTTCTAAATTAGTACACACTGACCTTTACCATAAAATGAACAGTCCATAGTATTTTTTGTGCTATTTTTATTAGGCCAACGTGGTTTGTATGGGGGATTCCATGAATGATGTTTTACATCTCAGTGAAATGATGCTTTAAATTCTGATTTATACAATCTCAATGGGTTATTCACTATAGCTATGTAAAGCAGATGCTATTGAGCAGGTAAAAAAGTACAGCAGTGGTCACCTATTAAGATTAATACTTTTCATGTTTCAGTGATGACACCACAAACGTCTTTGTTTACTTTACTGACCATGGCAGCACTGGTTTGTTATGTTTCCCCAACGACATACTGGGCGCTGATGATTTGGAGAAGACCCTCAGAGAAATGAATGAGGCTAGGAGATACAACAAGGTAGGTGTGATGCACTTTACTGATGGTACAGAACCATAATACTTTTTGATGGAATTTGCATGAGTCTAAACATTGGATTTCCCATTCGACAATAATTCTAAAGTTGTCAATACCTAAATTATCACAAACTCGAAAACGTTAAAATGCGCCTATTGCTTAAAGCTTCAGAAAGAGGCAATGAGAAATGTAAGAAGTCAAGCGCTCACAATGTGGTAGGTACCTAATGAGCGTTACCTAACGTGCGGAAAATGTATGTAAACTATTTTTGAATGGAAGAAGATTCCATCCTATGGAGTTTGACATCACCCGCCATCTTCTACGATGAGTAGGTAGTTTTCTATCAATGATTTTTCCAAGTTTCACGCACTGGTAATTTCAAAGCACCCCTCCCGCTTGGGTGGACCCCCCCCCCCCCCCCCCTGCCCAGTGTGACGGCATCAGTGCAGCAAACTTTTAAAAAGCATAGAAAGAAAACTATTCAACACAGGAAAGTTCGTATGACATCAGATTTATTAGAATGGAATCTATTTTCATTTAAAAATATAAAATGAATAAGTGGGTAACACTCATTATTTTTCCCTGTCTTTAAGCAGGAGAATTGTTGACTGTTTTTTAAAAGAAAGGAAAAAAATCTTGTTCCCTATTATTCGTAGTCCTGCTTAGCTAATCTTTATTTATTAGGCGCAAACTTACTTTTTTTTTGAGTTTTCAATCCTGACTAAAAACAAGTTTTCAGTTTTTTATATAATAAAATTTAACTATTGTTCATTAACTAAAACAGATGAAAATGAATGTTGTTTTCCATTTCTTTTTTTTTTCGAAAACTTATTTTTCTAATTTGATAAATTTATCTGGTCGTTCTCAAAAGAGGATGTGACTTGCAAGGAAATCTTACCTCGAAAAGCGCAGTATGTGTGTATCTTATTGTTATGTCTTTTATTATAAAGTAAATAGAGGATTTATATAATGCATTTTATGAAATGAATATATCAACATTATCATACTTTTCACAGCTTATTATGTACATTGAAGCTTGCGAATCTGGCTCTATGTTCGAGAACATCCTGGCAGAGGACACAAAAGGTAGCTTTTAGTTATAACATGAAAAGGTTTTCATAAGCATTTAATCCGATTGATAAAATTATTGGAAACCTCGATATACTTGTGAAATAAATTATTGAAGAACACAGCAAGATATCATATCGACAAAATTCGCGTAGCAAAGCTACTGTATTTACTGATATTGTTATCACAATCATATCTGTTCTTAATATCACGACTTAGTAAAAATTGCTGATGCTGTAGCGAACTAGGTATTTTTTCGTTAATAATTCATTTCTCTCCAATATTTTTACATATTAAAGAAATATCGTTTTTTAAGGTTCAAAAAAAGGTATGAAGAATACTCGACGTAATCACTTTTCCATTTCTTTTTTGTTGCAGTTTACGTGATGACTGCCGCCGCTCGAGACGAAGATTCCGATGCTTGGTACTGCACTGACAATTGCCTTGGTGATGAGTTCAGTGTGAAGTGGATGGAGCGTTTGGATGGGGTAATGAATACTTGGATTTGCAATACCAATCACTTTCTAATTTTTGGAACATTTCTTAACCACTATGAAAACAGCTCCTAGTAACGTTGAAATTTATACACAAAATACCAACAATATAGACAAAACGTCATTCAGCACCTTCCTATGATGTAACTTAAGCAAACTAGTTCAAGTAAATTTACATCAGCGGTTGTTTTGGCCACAGTAGCTATAACTAACATTTAAAAGGGGCGTGTGAGATTTTTAAAATTCTTGAACTTCAATCGTATAGACACGAGGCGTGCCCAAAAACATATTGGTAAGTAATTCATGCATTACAGGGAGGTCCCAATGAATACATTGTATATAATTTTGGTGACAATAGGAGAAAAAACAAAAATATCATGACTTCTTGAACTTGCCCCCACCCGTCATTAACTCCCTCCACCGACAGGGAACTCCTATCATAAGTATGAGATTTGAATCTGACAAGAATAGTTAGAACATCACGATTTCTTACTATTACCCCCTCCATTCACCCTCTTCCATAATGAAATTAGAAACTCTTGATATACCAGCCAAAACTAGACCGTATTCCTAGTTGAACAAAAAATGAATCAAGTATATCTGACGATATTAGTGAAAAAATCATGACTTATTACAATGACCCCCTCCATTCACCCCCTTTCATGATTCAATTTGAAATTCCTGATATGCGATCCAAAACTAGACCAAATTAATAGTTGAACAAAATAAGAATCACAAAAATCGGTGGAGATTTGTTGCTTGGGCAGCGCCTGAAAGAATCGGTAATTATCCCCTCCATTCCCACCTCAACAGTAAATCCGAAATTTCTTAAATCTGTTGCACAACTAGATTAAAATTGGAATCAAACCAAATAAGAATAATAAAAACCGATTGAAAATTGTAGCCTGGGTGGCGTTGACAAAATTTGTCGAAAAAATCCACGTTTTTCCGGCTTTACCCATTTCATTTTCCCTCTTCCGTGACAGAACTCAAAATTTCCGTGGTTTTTTGCACAACTAGACTAAAATCGGTATCGAACAAAGAGAAAATCTTGAAAATCGGTTGAGAATAGTGGCCTGGGCAGCGGCGACAAAATTTGTCCCGCGGGCGCGCACACACACACAGACATACACCTATGGTTCTTTTCACGGATTCGGTGTTAGAATGGTCTGAAATGGATTTGTATGAGGTTACTTTTTTTTATGCTTGGGTTGTCCTCCACCTCCCAGAATCAATTCCAATAGGTCTTTTTCTTAAATAAGAAGCCTTGCCTGTATGACCTAGCTTCTGAGGGACGTCCTAAAAAGTTGTCCTAGATCCTGGCGGCCTAAGCTTTTCATTTTTTTCCCCCCTCCAAAGATCGGTACACTGCAATTTAGCTACAAGCCTCCTATTTCCAACGAAGCGTGAACGAGGTAAATCGATCGATCAGTAGATGGAACCCTTGACATCGTCCTCTGCCAACTCCTTGCTCATTATTTTCAAACCTTGTGAATTCCGCCCGGTGATAAGTTTTTGAACTCGAGAGGTGAAAAACCAGTATCAATTTCATTAATTCATTCACCTTTGTTCGAGATATCGAACTGTAACTCGTGGATCTTCTAGAAGCTCGGTTTCGATTTGGTTCTTCAAATCTCAAGGGATCGACAATTTTCTATTTCAACGTTCGTCCGACCTGATGAATATTCTTGACACCACTTTCTCACATTCGTAGCATACATAAAGCCTGTTACAGTCGCCAAAAACATATTAATCTTTCACAAATCTTACCGTGCAGAGTTCGCAATGTACGAAAATAGTGAGGGAGGTGGTGGCGGGGACGATGCCAAGGGCTCCGTATATTGCGAGCGTAAAATCTCTACTAATCTCTTATACGTTACGTAATCTTCGCTTACGTCTCGTTGGAAAGGGTAGACTTGCAGCTATATGACAGTGTACTCGACATTGGAAAAATTAAATTTCTTCGGCCATTCAGAGCTTGGAGATTTGATGGTGGGGGAGAGGGGGGGGGAGAGGGGGGGGGGGCACGCCTTGTATTAATGTCAAGTGGATATTTGAAGACGGATGTCATTGCTGTTGTTTTGGCCACAGTAGCTATAACTAACATTTAAAAGGGGCGTGTGAGATTTTTAAAATTCTTGAACTTCAATCGTATAGACACGAGGCGTGCCCAAAAACATATTGGTAAGTAATTCATGCATTACAGGGACGTCCCTATGAACGGATTCTATATAATTTTGGTGAGAATAGGAGAAAAAACAAAAATATCATGACGTCTTGAACTTACCCCCCCGACCCGTCATTAACTCCCTCCACCGACAGGGAACTCCTATCATAAGTATGAGATTTTAATCTGACAAGAATAGTTAGAACATCACGATTTCTTACTATTACCCCCTCCATTCACCCTCTTCCATAATGAAATTAGAAACTCTTGATATACCATCCAAACCTAGACCGTATTCCTAGTTGAACAAAAAATGAATCAAAAAGTCTTGAAATTTATCCTTCTGAAGGTTAGAATTCATAAAGACGGGCATTGTCAGTGCAGTTATTACGCGAGTTTTTCAGTTATGCAAATTTGTGGGACAAAACTTGCATACGAGTCTGCAACACATTGGGACATTTCATGTCTTTAGTTGCAGACTCGTATGTGTTGCAGACTCGTATGCAAGCTCTAAGAGCCACTCAGCTGATCCGGATTGGGCATCGTCTAGTAAATTTCCTAAAGAGGCTACATACAAAATTACAGCTTCAAACAAAATTACAGCTCAATGAAATCATCAGAAATTAGCAAGCGGTTGCTATCATGTTCACAATATCAATTATTGAGAATGATCACCTGTGTGTAAACAATTATTCAAATAACCATGCTCATAACTCAGCTTGTTTGCCACGCACTTTGCAGTAGTTAACATAATATGGCTGGATAAATCGAGAGCTTTCGAACGAATGGTCAACGAATTTTGTGGGATGAAAAACGACGAAGTACCATTTCCCTAGCAACGACTCGGTTGTAAGCGGAAATTATCAGAAATTGAGCATATTTCGTTACGTAACGTAACGTGACATAACGAAAATTTGGTTGTGTGCCATATCAAAGACATGAAATGTCAAAACTGGATTCTAGAGCCACTCAGCTGATCTGGGATCGGTCAGTTGTGTTCAAAAGTCCCTCAAGGGCCCACATACCAAATCTCAGAATCGTGGGATCATTAGGGAAAAAACTGGATTCTAGAGCCACTCAGCTGATCTGGGATCGGTCAGTTGTGTTCAGAAGTCCCTCAAGGGCCCACATACCAAATCTCAGAATCGTGGGATCATTAGGGAAAAAACTGGATCCTAGAGCCACTCAGCTGATCTGGGATCGGTCAGTTGTGTTCAAAAGTCCCTCAAGGGCCCACATACCAAATCTCAGAATCGTGGGATCATTAGGGAAAAAACTGGATTCTAGAGCCACTCAGCTGATCTGGGATCGGTCAGTTGTGTTCAGAAGTCCCTCAAGGGCCCACATACCAAATCTCAGAATCGTGGGATCATTAGGGAATCTCCGCGTAACGCTCTCCGCGTTTCGCTCCCCGAGGGACGCTCCCCGCGTGGCGCTCCCCCGCGTGACGCTTTTTCATTTATGTGCCATAGTAAAGACATAAAATGTCAAAAATCATATAGCCAAATTTCAGCTATAATCATATAGGTACCTACCTACCTCACTTCTACGAATCATAATAGTCATTGAGCATATTTCGTTACGTAACGTAACATAACGAAAATTTGGTTGTGTGCCATAGCAAAGACATGAAATGTCAAAAAATCTGACGATATTAGTTAAAAAATCATGACTTATTACAATGACCCCCTCCATTCACCATCTTTCATGATTCAATTTGAAATTCCTGATATGCGATCCAAAACTAGACCACATTTATAGTTGAACAAAATAAGAATCACAAAAATCGGTGTAGATTTGTTGCTTGGGCAGCGCCTGAAAGAATCGGTAATTATCCCCTCCATTCCCACCTCAACAGTAAATTTGAAATTTCCTAAATCTGTTGCACAACTAGATTAAAATTGGAATCGAACCAAATAAGAATAATAAAAACCGATTGAAAATTGTAGCCTGGGTGGCGTTGACAAAATTTGTCGAAAAAATCCACGTTATTCCGGCTTTACCCATTTCATTTTCCCTCTTCCGTGACAGAACTCAAAATTTCCGTGGTTTGTTGCACAACTAGACTAAAATCGGTATCGAACAAAGAGAAAATCTTGAAAATCGGTTGAGAATTGTGGCCTGATCAGCGGCGACAAAATTTGTCACGCGGGCGCGCACACACACACAGACATACTCCTATGGTTCATTTCACGGATTCGGTGTTAGAATGGTCTGAAATGGATTTGTATTAGGTTACTTTTTTCTGATGCTTGGGTTGTCCTCCACCTCCCGGGATCAATTCCAATAGGTCTTTTTCTTAAATAAGAAGCCTTGCCTGTATGACCTAGCTTCTGAGGGACGTCCTAAAAAGGTGTCCTAGATCATGGCGGCCTAAGATTTTCATTTTTTTCCCCCTCCAAAGATCGGTACACTGCAATTTAGCTACAAGCCTCCTATTTCCAACGAAGCGTGAACGAGGTAAATCGATCGATCAGTAGATGGAACCCTTGACATCGTCCTCTGCCAACTCCTTGCTCATTATTTTCAAACTTTGTGAACTCCGCCCGGTGATAAGTTTTTGAACTCGAGAGGTGAAAAACCAGTATCAATTTCATTAATTCATTCACCTTTGTTCGAGATATCGAACTGTAACTCGTGGATCTTCCAGAAGCTCGGTTTCAATTTGGTTCTTCAAATCTTAAGGGATCGAAAATTTTCTATTTCAACGTTCGTCCGACCTGAGGAATATTCTTGACACCACTTTCTCAAATTCGTAGCATACATAAAGCCTGTTACAGTCGCCAAAAACATATTAATCTTTCACAAATCTTTCCGTGCAGAGTTTGCAATGTACGAAAATAGTGAGGAAGGTGGTGGCGGGGATGATGCCAAGGGCTCCGTATATTGCGAGCGTACAATCTCTACTAATCGTCTTACACGTTACGTAATCTTCGCTTACATCTCGTTGGAAAGGGTAGGCTTGCAGCTATATGACAGTGTACTCGACATTGGAAAAATTAAATTTCTTCGGCCATTCAGAGCTTGGAGATTTGATGGTGGGGGAGGGGGGGGGGCACGCCTTGTATTAATGTCAAGTGGATATTTGAAGACGGATGTCATTGCCGTCAACCCCAAACGAAACAGATTGTTACAAGCACAGACACAAATCGTTAAAGACAAAGATTTATAGCGAAACTGGAAGGAGAAGGAGAAAAATATGATTGACGAGATTCGCTGCAGGCTTTCCAAATTAATCATCCCATACCTTCAATACGTATTCCTGTTGTCATTACATCATTTGATCGACTTTACTTTCAGGAACACAAAGGTACTCTTGATGAATTCTTCCACCAATACCAACAATTGCGACCTGCTGTGACGAACAGCCATATCCAGATTTATGGCGACTTCTCTCTTGGAACAAACGCAATGACTCCCAACAAGAATGCTCCTCGATCTCTCTCCGATGTAAGTGAAACAGAAGTAGCAATTTATCAATCAGATAGTTTGCCCTTCAAGATATGTATGACTTGTGGTATCTACGTTGAACATTTCAGTGAATGAATATTTGCTATGTCTTTAGATCACAACACCATTTCGGATTTTTTTTCTTAGGGTAAAAATCGGGTCATATTTGGGTGGTGGATCTAACTTCCAGGGTTATCCCTAGATTCGTTAGTTGAACAGGGCTCCACACTTTTATGCCCGTAAAACGTGGATCATGCTTTAGTGCCAAAGTTAACTCAGCTGATTAGATTGATCGCATACTTCCTGGCAACTAGTCAAAAGGAGGCCAGATTTCAAAATGAAGAACCTCGTGTGAATATGAAGGGAATAAAATTATAATCAAAGTTGATGTACGGGAATGTAATATATATATGATTTATGATATAAGATATCATACATAAGACTAGAGGGAGGGATTCTAGCCATCGAAGACTTGTCTAATCAAGAGATTTTCAAAAAGTCAGGATTGTGGCAACATCCTTGTTACAACTACCAACGAATTAGTTGTAAGCGAAAATCGCTGCTTCTGTTTGCACTACTTTTATGACATGATATTTTGGAGGAGTGCCGAAAACAGTATCATACAAAAACGTAAATGAAAACCGTGTGGTAATCAAGAACAATCTGCAGATACTTTTCTTTGAAACTTTTAATTTGCTTCAGGTTGCGATTCCAAGTTTAAAGAATAATTAAAAATTTTTAAATATACTTATGGGTTGCTGATCTAATTTTTCAAAGTAAGCAGCAAAAATACCAAACCCATACCAGGAAGAGTGAAAAAACTTACTTAATTTATTTTTCATTACAACGTCCATTATAATGATTTATGTGACGACCTTACTATGTTATTATTTAAATTAATATATTCATATTACGAAGGTATATATATATATATATATATATATATATATATATATATATATATATATATATATATATATATATATATATATATATATATATATATATATATATATATAATTGGAGGTTGAGTTTGACCAAAACTAGACTTGAGTGGTTCTTTTAAATTATGTTTTATTCATAATTATCCACAACGTTTCTACCCAGGGGCTGGGTCCTAATCATGTGGTACCTAAAACGTACAAGAAATAGGTATAATCTAAATGGAACAAGAAGTACATAGGTATAAAGTGAATGGTAGCAAAGTATGATCTGAATGGGACGATCTTAGTAGTTTTTTCTTATCATCTATCGTTTAGATTCAACATATAAACTAGGTTACTTACAATTGCTTGAATGTGGTGGAGGGTCTTTCACCAAGTGAAAGAATATATATTAGTTTTGAATGTGACAGATTCAACAACTTTAACAAACTTCGAGTTACATAGGTATGGCTTGGGCCAGAACTAAAACCGTTAAAAACCGTTAAAACAATGATGGCGATCACTGGTTTCGTTTAATGTTTCAGAGCGCTTCCGACAACACTATAGCCGTTAACAGCAGAGACGTACCACTCCATTATTACCGTCAAAAACTATCAAACGCCAACGATATAGACAGTCAAAGTAAAGCTCAACAGGATCTCGACAACCTCATCGAAGTGAGACTAAAATCGACATTCTAATATTCTGTTCAATTGAATATAATATTATACCACTAAAAACAAGCAAAGCTAATTCAAAACTGAATATACAATATTTAAAAGTATATTCCAGTAAATAGCTCAATCAATAGTGAACTATCTAACGTTCAGTTGAACCATAACTAACGTTTTGCTAACGATCAATATTTTGCAATTTAGGGAAGGAAAAGGGCTGATGAAGTATTAGAAGAACTTGTAACATTGGCCACCATTGATGCCCCTCACCTCAGGTCCGCTGTCAGGAAGAACAGAATGGGACTTAGTTTGGACGTGTTCCCCTGCTACATGAATCTTCTTGACAACTTTAGAAGCCATTGCTTCGAACACAAGGTAAGTAGCAACTCGAATTTGTAACTTAAGCGCTGATAGCAATGTATAAAATTAGGTATCAACGTAATCCTTCAGTGCTTCAGCAATATTTTCAGAAACCAACGTAATCAGTGCTTCATCAGAAATTGTAGGTACCAACTAAGAGTGCATATTATTAACAGTATAGGTGTTTAATGTTTTTCCAATTTGAAGCACGCCTCAGACTCAAACTTTTGTTGACGTTCTTCATAAATAATCTTGGAGTATCAATTTTGTCATTACCATGTCTTTGCTACGGCCCCTGTACCGATGGGGAATCATTACAACTTACGTCACACAAAGCATAAAGGAAAAGTGTAGCATAACGGAAAAGTGTCTGATCATTTTCACATACAACTCCGTTGTTACGTTTGTTCACTTTTTTCCGTCTTTCACCCACAAAAACCGTTCACCACTCATTGGAAAGCTCTTGATTTTGCTGACATTTTCCTGTCCACTATAACTCAGTAACTGTATGATTAGCAGAGCTATGAGCAAAACAGTTCACAAGTTTTGTTTACGAATTAATGATCGTGAGTGTAGAAGCATATAGCATATGTCTGTTGAAACTGAACCTATGGAGCTAATTTAATCGTTATTCAACCCATGATCTGATTTTGGAATGTAGATCCTTGAGAGGTGTAGAAACGAATCGATAAGTCTAGAGAACCCAAGATTAGCTGAGTGAGACACAGAGCAAATAGCACTGCTATTCAACCTATGAAGCTGTAATTTAAAATAGAGGTGACAGAAGGGCTCTAGCAAACTCAACGACAATGTATACAAACTAGATTATCAATAACATTTAAAAGAAAAAAAAAAAAAAAAAAAAAGTGAGCTGTAAATCAGCAACACTAGGGAAGATGATGATGGGTATTTGCGCAAAACAAGGAAATGTCTCCTGATGTTGCGGACTTATCGATGATCTGACGTTTTAAACTAATTTAAACATCATCATCTTATTATTCGAAATATTAATTGGTTAGCCTTTGAAAGGAAAAAGAGGAAACACCCTCAGGCTATTCTGCTCTTCATTTTTTACTAACTCGTGAAATGTCTGAGGTTTTCTATTGCATGCAGAAAGCCATTTAATTGGAACCTTCGTTGAATACATTTTACTCACTAAATTTACGTTTTTTTTTAATCATCAACGTGTAGGTTCTTAGTGTACTACCAAAGTCCGGAAATAACATCGGCCCTGAATGTTTGTTTTTTTAGCACTACTACCTTCTCCAGCACTACTACAAATTCGCCAACATGTGCATCCTTGGGCTGAACACAACGAGATTAGTAGAAGAAATGCCTTCAATATGCGCTCCCCACAGAGCTCAGCTGAAGTCCACTGTCTTGTAGATGACGAAAACTGGAAGAAATTGATTAATTCTGTTTTGAATCAATAAAAGAATATACCTTGAACGTTGTACTGTTCATTTTATGTATATATACCTAATAAAACACTAAAAGTGTAAAGTACAACAAAAAATGGGTATCTTGATCTGTATGCAGTACCTATTAAATTGTCTAGTGAGGTTTTTAACTCGATTTAGGTAGTTAGCAAAAGAAAAGTGAACGATACATTCTTCTGATGAAGCACCTCAGCAACTGGTAAACGAAATGAGCCGAAAGTTTTCCAACAGAGCTGTGATCTATGAAAAGTACCGTCAGCTTGCCGACTTTCCACGCACTGCCATAAATAGTAGCGCTGGCTTGGGGCTACAGTGGCCACACCGACGAAGTCGAACCCAAGGTACTGTACACAGATTTCGTGGAGACGAGAGGCTGTCCGATGACAAAACATTCATCATCCACCACCTTTACCCAGTCGAAATTAGTGTAAGCTCGCCTACAACCATTCTTAAAGAGATTTCACACAGATCAGTTTTTAATAGTAGTCAATCAGATTATCTGGACATTTAGGTTAGTCTCATTATATACAAAAATGTATTAAATATATTTTTTTTAAATATGGAAAGGCATTTATATCCAGGAATCATTTCAAAATTCCTCAAAACGGAATGCCATGAAGACATTTTTGATGACCTGTTGTTAATTTAAACATTTTCGAGCGATCTCAATAGCTTCGTTTTATACAAAAATTTTCTTACAAATAAACTGTCAGACATACTTAATAAATAAACAGCCAATTAAATAACCTCACAAAACAGACGTTATTTGAATCCCCACATACCTACTCATTGATAAATGGGAACATTGTTTAGAACTTGTTGATTCAGTTAGCAAAACAGTTAATTTGATTTGTAGAATAAATCATCCAGTTCGGTATTTTAAACCATAGGACTGTTTTGAAATATTGATAATACAATTGTTTAATAGCTTGTTTTTAATTTGGAAATGAAAACCGATATTAGAGTTCCAGATAAGTAGAAAAAAAATCAACCCCCCTTCCCCCTCCGACCCAGTGGCGCACTCAGAAAATAATTATGGGGGGGGGCTGACTGAGGGTCCCTGGGCCAACCAACGGAAAACTTTTTAAAACTTCTTTAGAATAACCGGTATTTTAAGGAATTACTTTAAGTTTCTTTTAACTCATTGAATGCAAGTTTGGACTATACAAATGAATAATAAAACGCAGCAGATAAAATAAAATTTTAGGATTTATTTTGACAAAATATTTTTATATCAGCTGTCTTACAAAACAAAATTGAGTCTTCTTTGGGTCTTCCTCAGTATGGATAATACACTGTCTGTGTCAACTGGAATTTCCCTGTGGATATTAAGATTGGTTAAGCCATTTAGCCTACTCTCAGACATCGTGTTCCTTAGGTATGTCTTAATTCTCCGAAGAGTGGAAAAGGAGCGCTCTGCTGTGCTGGTCGATACAGGTATAGTGATGAAAATCTTAAGTAGGATATGGATGTTTGGAAAGATTGTTTTATCACAAATATTTAGAAAATCAATTGCATTGACGTGGTGTGCCTTGTTTCGTTGGAGAAAAGCTTGCCAAACTGCCATTTCTACCATCAACACGTTTAAGTTGTTGTTTTCCAAATCTTCTTCATAAACTTCAATCAACTTCAAAAACGCCTCTTTCATCTCTTTACTTTCTTCACTATTCTCTGGACTGGATAAGTATGAAGCAAGCAGTGAAACCCTTTCAAAATGTTCTTGTGCTTTAAGAGACGTTCTTCGATACAGGAAATAAAACTTTCAATCCAGGGAATGAATACGTTAATTCTATAAAATTGTTCTGTGCTTTCGGCTGAGACATTGCTTCTGTGTGTCTGCCTCCCAACAATCCTTGGAACACTAATTGTAGTTTCATTCAATTCGGCCATTTTTTGTGCCTCTTGAAACAAGACTGAAAACTCTTCATCAACTTTTTCTCTTAGTGACTTCAGACTCTGTAGTACATAGTCAACATAGTTCAAAGCAGCCCAGAGATCCGCATCACTTGACTGTAGCTTTTGACACAATATCAAAGTGTAGCTGAGTAGCTTTTCAGCTGATACTAGAGCCACAATATACTCTGACTGACATATAGCAGTCAAAAGGACATCGGCCCCTGAAGATGTGTCCTTATCATCCCAACACTTGATTTCTTCTAAGGATGAAATGATAGGGTTGTATAGCTCCTTCATGACGAGGACAGCATCATGCCTTTGAACCCATCTGGTTGGGCATAGCTGTTTGAGTTTTTGTTTCTTTGTTTTTGGTGCTAGGGTTTCAATTTTTCCCTGGAGAACATTTTGCCTCTTTGGTGTGTTAAAAAAAGACCATACTTTTTCAGTAGTGCCAAAACAATTTCTGATAGATCTGACCTCTGCAGCATTTGTAATGGCTAAGTTAAGGCTGTGTGACGCGCAGTGTACATATACTGCCTTCGGGCAACGTTTCTGCACAACAGCCTGAGCACCTTTGACCTTTCCGCTCATGGCTGATGCACCATCATATCCTTGTCCTCTCAGATCTTTTATTTCAAGATTGCACTCTTCAAGCCCTTTAAACAGTGTTTCTCCAAGTACCTCGCCAGTCGTTGACTCTAGAGACGAAAACTGCAAAAACTTTTCATAAATCTTATAACCATCCTTCGCGTTATGAGAGACATACCTCACAGACAATGAAAACTGTTCTTGAGTCGACACGTCTGTAGTCTCATCAGCTAACACACTGAAAAAAGTAGCATCTTTAACATCTTTGACTATGTGACTTATTATTACTTTGTCACAAGCATCAATGATTTGATTTTGGATGTTCCAGCTTATATAAGTGGCATTTTTACCACATGACTTGAAATGGTCTCTTAATTTTTCATCACCTGCTTCAATACGCATCCGCAGTAGGGCTCTGAAATTCCCCTCATTATCATCTGGCATTGCGTCTAAGTTGAAGTCTCCATAGTCTCTGTGGCCTCGAAGAGCTATTCCCTGTCGTCCACAAAAAATTACAGTTTCTATTATGGGTTTTAACCTCTCCGCATTTTCTGTTGCCTGATTAGCTTTGCCTACATCTAAAGATCTGTCTATGGGATTCATCTTCCCTTCCACTACTGTTTTCAAATTGTTGAGATCGATCATGGCATGTTTGTGGTATTGTAAATGAGAATGTGACTCAAATTTTTCAAGAGCCTTTTTCCAATTTTGGAATCCTTCTTGGACAAGCTGGCCTGTTTTCTGGGATGATGTCATACCCACTTTAGTTGGAGCAAAGAGTACACAATAAGTGCAGTAAGCCCGGTTTTCTACCTCAGAGTATGACAGCCACTTGTACTTTTGCAACCAGGAATACAAAAACTTCCTCTCCTGCTTTCCATGAGTCGTCGCTGGAAACTTGTAGTTGGAAGATGGAGCCCACAAGTTTTCCAAAACATGCAACTTCTCTGTGCCTGAAAGGCACTTATTTTTGTAAAAAGAAATGTCCATTTTACTGCTGCATTCTACGTAATCTACGTTGACATTGTCCGGTGCATGGGTATGGCTGGAGCTTGGGGCTGAGGTACCAGGTTCTTCAAGAGCAGGACTAGCCAATTTCTTCCGATCAGGCTCTCCAATCTGAAAAAATCATTAACCGCCGTTAATGTGAGAAACAGAAAACTTACAACTTAATTTTTTCTCCAAGTATGACTGGATTACAAACAAAGTGGAGTTTAACTATTTATTGGGGTCGTTTGGCCTTCTATCCTTAACTTGAATATTTATTATTTTGTTGCTTGAAAAGTGTTTTGTGAGAATGAGAATCTGACTCGCCCAGCTTGAAGGACTGACAGAAACAGCATGGCCGAAAGAGCAAAGGAGGCGACGTCCGGCTAAATTTAAAATTTAGTAACTCATATTGTATGCGCTCTATAAAAGCGGGGAGACGCTTAAAATTAAATTCGAAATGTCTCTTTTAATACCGTTATTTGAAAAATTAATATTCTCCAACTGAACAAAATTTCCTCGATCACTACTTTTTAAAACTCAGCGTTGTTGAATTTATTTACTTCTAAATCAATTTCATCGGAACGGGATAACATTCGGATTAAATTTTTATTTCTTCTTAAAAAGAAGAGCGTACGTTACGATAGGACCAAATTGCAAATAAATATCTTCAAAATTAAGATCACAGTGACGAGCTTAAAAATAATTTCAATTAGAAATGTGTAGGATGAAATCGGCACAAAATAGTTTCTTGCAGAAAAGGAAAATGTCTGTTGGAAAAATTACTTGCATAATCACAACACCCGGCAAGGTTCACCATTACAACACCCGGCAAGTTTTGAACTATCATGTGAACTCGAACAATAAAACCGCAACATTGAATTCTGTGTTTGAGTGTGGTATTCGTGAATTTAATGAATTACCACAAGAAATGAAAACTGTGTCAATAAAAAAATTTGTACTGCAAGTAAAACAACGATTGTTTTGTAAACAAAATAATTAAATTATGTACATGTTTTCTTTTTTTTTATTGCGAATATATATATATATTTATAGATTGTTTCTTTTTTTTGTACAATTATTATTACTACGTATGTCAAATTTTATATTGTAAATGTCAAATTTTATATTGTAAGTATTAATTAGCTCTGCTAAATAAAGATTATTCTAATTCTAATTCTAATTCTAAAAGTAAGGCTTACCTTCGATGAAGATGCCGTTTCAGTTTTACTTGAAGATGAAGAGCAGCCAGGAGTAATTACATCTGAAGTTACAGATGCCGAAGCCGTTTCACATTCGACAGGAATATCACTACGTTTAATAGATTTCCGCTGGAAAAATTGATCTATAGTATGTCTCTTCATTATCACTGGTTATTATAAAAAATCTCGACAACAAAATCAATTAACACAATGGATTAATGGACTATGGACACCAAACGAATGGAAGTAGTCGAGAGAAGAAGTAAAAGCTCGTAACCAAGGAAACGAGTTGGTTGCTAGGCGGGAAGGAGCGACACTACCGCTTGTAGCGTCAACCAAACACGCTAATTTCGTAAACAAAAGAACGTGAGCTGAAATAACCACAAAACGAAATGAAATATGAAATTAATGCATCGGTTCTGATACGGGAGCCAATATTAATCGAATTTAAACAGTAAGTTGACCATTTCAGTTCCATTTTAAATAAAAAACTAAACTAATATAATTCAAAATCAACCAATTTCAGTTAGAATCGCCCCTGGTGGCCAGTCAGCGAAGTGCTTTATACCTTCGATTTCTTGACCAAACGTTTGATCAAAAAACTTACTCGTCGTCATCTTAAAGCTTGTAAAATTTACTAACAGACCCAATATATAAAACTTCGATTAAATACCGTGAAACTATCACAACAGCACGGTAAATGTGTGTGTTTTGGCAAAATAAGACAGTTTTTACATGTTAAGTGGACTGGTGAGTTAAGCCATATAAGCTATAAGTGTACCAAATTTCAAGTTTCTAACTCGTCCAGAAGTACTTTAGATTCGGTAAACGTGCATCAGTCAGTTATACATATGGGTACACGGTGAAACAAGCTGCCACTGAGTAGGTGTATATTACCGATTTTCAAAACTGTTGTACTTTTTCAAAAGAAAATTAGATTTGCACAACTTTTGTTTGAAACATTTTTCCATATTTTTATTCGTTAATTAGCTGTTGTTAGATGAATTTCATTGTTAGTCGGAAAAAAATTTTTTTGATAAAAATTATCGATTTTCGATCCATCATATCTTCTACATTTAATGTCCGAAATTCAAAAACCAAAGGGTTATTTGTACACAATTTAATGCTCTTTCATATTGGTAAGAATAATTATTTCCCTCAGATGCTTAGTTTTTGAGCAATTACAAGAAAACTGAAAAATGTCGGAAAATTTCATGGTTTTTTGCGATTTTCACTGTGAAGCCGTTATTTTTTTTGTTGGCAAACTTCATTCGGATTCAGCACACCAAAAAACATAAGAATCCGTCGAGAAACCTTCTACCCTAATTTTTTCTTGAAACAGGCACTTTTTAACACCATTTGACTGGGCTAAAATATGAAATACGTTTTATTTATTTTTTAGTGCATTTCTTAGGAATAGAAATGCAGCAATGCAGCTATTTTTTTCGTAGCTGTAGTGAAATGTAACTCCCGCAAACCAGTATTCAGTATGCGATGTGTCCACTATTGGCGGATTTAAAAACAGAATGTAATTCTTTTCTTGAGGGGTGGGCTATAGCCCCTTCAGCCCCCCCCCCCCCCCCCCCGTGGGTGCGCACCTGCTCCGACCCACCCAAAAAAATCAATTTGTTGATGTAAGTAGCCTACCAACATTTACATATACCATTAGCGTTTTAGGGAAACAAACTTTGTATGAATGCAGTTTGATATCCGCATTCCTTTATTTCCTTACGTCATTTTTGGATGAGTTGGCACAACTGTAATGCTGTTTTTCCCTTCCCCCTCCACTTACCACTCTATCCATCTTAATCCCCGCTTTATTTCAACCTCATAATTACTGCGGGCTCGGAACTTCGTTACGCCGAGCTTGCTTCCACTCGTTTGTCTTTCATCCCAGGTTGTTGGTAAACTTTTCGGCAAACTTTTAAACGCTTTCGCTCGAGCAAAGGTAGGGAAACTGTAGGTGTTATGAAGAAAATTCGAGGGGAATTAATGGGCGGCCGCCCTCAGAGACGCTAACGTAGGCCATTTGTACGGCTTGAGTGGTGATCAGGGATTAAACTACGTTTCCTCAGATAACGTCCATAAGTTGTGTTCAAGGCACAACTTTTCTCCTCCATCAATAAACATTGTGGGGTATCGTGTTCGGACAACCGTAATAATCCCATTCAGACAAATAAAGTTCAGCAATCCATGATTGGAAACGGACTTGCCATTAGTACTTCTATTTCGAATCATTCTGAGCACAAAACGATTGTACTCTTTTTTTTAATACTCCCCTCATAAGCGGAGGAGACACACCATTAACATGAGATAATGGATGAATGAATAAAAGAAGTGGGTAGGACGCCCAGGTTTACCCGATGCCGGCTCTAAGGGTAAAGGTAGTTGCAGAGGGATGAGGAGGAAGAGTGGGATGAAAGAAAGTGCCCCTATAAAATGACCATCAATTCAAGGGGGAACCCCTTAGGACGAGGGTGGTGATACCACGGAGCGCTCCCGCCGAGATACCCAACTCGAGTAACTCCTTGACGCTTTTCCCGCACCACACCCCATGCCATGACACGGTCGCGGCCATGATTTTGATGTTATTGGTCGCCACTCCTTTTAGCTCGGAAATTGCTTACACACACAAACACACACATATATATATATATATATATATATATATATATATATACTTTTTTTTAAATCCTAAGCCCTCCTTTGAACTCATAAGGTGTCTTGCTGCCCACTTATTGTTTGAAGCATCTCTTCTAGTGTTGTCTTGCACTTCACCGGGCATCCATATTTTCCAGGCTCCACTAAGGGAATGCTGGTGAATCGACTACGCCGATACTGAGGTTAATCGTGCCCAATCACCCCAAAAAAAGACACTGGCAGTAGTGGTATAGTTGACCATCTGTTGTGAGACACTCAGTCTATCCCACAACTGATTTATCCTGATTACCCATTAGTACACATACTTATCACAGCTGCAATCTGTCTTTTAGCAGTATGAAAGGACTGATGGAGAGAGTGCATAGTTGGATTTTTCGGAGCTCCTTTCTTCACCAACCGGTCTGCCTTATAGGTTCCCCTTCACTCCACAGTGTCCTGGAATCCCCTTGAGGTGAATAGTACCACCATTTTATCTTATCTTATTCAAAATCTCAAGGAAATCGTGTATTGATAGATCGTTGATAGAACGTCATAACGAACCGTATGCGACTATGATGGGTCAACAAACAACTTTTTGTATTAACTGAAGCCTCAATATCTCTATCATTGCTAATTGTACTGCCAGCATCTCTAATAATGGTTGATTCTACTGGTTTGCTTATGTTAAACAGCACAGAGAATACTCCTACTTCCCCATTCCTTTAAGCTTTTCCTGCTCACCCATCAGTATCTGTTTTCCAAATAAAGTTACAGTTGGTTTGAAAAAATAAATAAATAAACGAAGGAATAAAAATCGAGACTTCGAAGACAATTTTAAGAGTGGGATTACTCTGAAAGCAAGAGGTTTTCGTAAAAATTCTACGCGAAACTTTTTGTTCCAAATCAGTTGAACCATCGAACCTAGAAGTATGGATTTACCATTCTGAGACACCCGTATATTCAACATACATATTATATACTTCATCTTCGTGGATATTATTTGATTTAATGAACTAGAAATATGCTCTTTGCACAACAAGAATAGTGAATGCTATGTACCTTAATTATTGCCATTAGGAGTAAACGAAAACTTCATCAATGAAACTTGATGAGATCTAATCTAGTTGCCACTGCAACCCGAATCAATCTTTGTTTGAACTAGATTTTGTTATGGAAATCAAATAAATCAAAACGATTTTATATGAACGGTTCTAGCTATAAAATATATTTGAATCGTACTCCTAATTTTAACAAAGAGATAACGTATTAAATAAAAATATTCCTAATAAATCTTCCAACCAAATGAGAATTTCCCACCGCTAATGAGAATTCGGAAAGTTGGTCTTTCTCCCTGATTGGAATAGGCTTGGATCAACATCAAACTGAAACTCGCGCGATACAGGCCTGTGAATGTATCTTCAAAATAACCTCAGAATTCGGAGGGGTGTAATTGGTTTCCACGTACCACCAGATATATATAATATATGTATTTGTGTGTGTCGGTTCGCTATAAACTCCAAAACGAGTGAACCGAATTTGAATTTTCCCAGAACCATCAACGAGTTCCTGGAACGAACATGTGATATATTCATATACCTCAACTCTTTCGAAAGATCCTGAATCGAGATAACCTAACAGCGTCGACCGGGTACACGACTCAGCAATTATAATAAAGAATTCAGTATCCATGGTATGACTCACTTCACGGAATGTTTTCCAAACATATTGCAGAAAATATTTCACGCCACGAATCCAACGGAAACGATTTCTCTACGTGCCCTACAGGATGGAACTGTGTGCTGCCATAGTTTCATTGGACATAATTAGCCAGATAATATATAAGTTAATACAATTTTTTCTAACGGCAGTAGGTACTGACATTTTTTTACTTCAAACGAATGGGTATCTAATTATGATGGTGCGCGATGATCTACATACAGCACAGCTGGCTTCTATATACCTGATTTAGAGAAATCGTGAGTTTGGACAGTTCACCACACCTGCATATATACGAACTTTGTCCGTATTCAACTTTAGGTGTTATACTTCGTAAAGAAGCTTCTCTGGGTATGATGATTGTTTATGATTGCAACATTAAGAATCACTATAGTCAGCAGAAAGAGCCTATTTTATTCTTATTCGACAAGAGGTAGAGTTAGAGTGAAGGTAGACGTAGTAGAGGTAGAGTAAACCTAATTATATTTTGAGGAGGAATTGCTTATGGCCTGAGTGAGCTCTACAGCTAATTTCGTTTAAATTCAACTTGGAGTGCCGAAATTCGGAATGAGGCCCATTTAGGTGTGGTATAGTAGGCTTGAAAAACCACTATAATCCGCGAAGTTAGCTCTGTAGCTAATTTGGTTCCCATACATCCAAGATACTGAACTTTTAAATGGGGCCTTGTTTGCAGTGAAAGTCTGCAATAAATTCTGACTCTAAGGTCGACTCTAATCAGCTGACTCAGCACCTTAGCTAATTTTGTTCCTATTCAACTCAAGATGCTGAAATTCGGAACGGGGCCCTTTTGGGTGTGGTTATGGAGTATAACAAGACAAAAAAGGCCTTTCTGTCGTTAAATTGGTTTTTTATTAATCTCCAAACTGATAAATTTGAATTCGATTTTTTATCACAAAAAGAAAATAATAAGTATTTATTTTACAAATTTTGAACTTTGTCTCCCTGAAGAAGCCCCTGTTCCCGGGGAGAAACTTTGGAGATTATTTAAAAAACCAATTTAAGGAAAAAAGGGTTTTTTTGTAATTTATATAAAGTCTTGTGATAATTTGAACCGTCCAAATAAAGAAACGATATACACTATAATTATAAACCATGAAAAAACCGCTATAACCCTAACGACTTTACAAAAAAGGCCTTTACTGTCCTTGAATTGGTTTTTATTATTCTCCAACGTTTCTCCCCAGGAACTTTTTAAATAAATACTTATTGTTTTCTTTTTTGAGATAAAATATCGAATTAAAAGTTATCATTGAGAGAATATAAAATTTAAAATTGTTCAAGTTTATATATATAACCGTATGTTTCACCTAGTTTGCTGCTGACGGTAATTATAAATTTAGAGACTATCAATCAAATACGTGTAAATTTTGCTCACGTTTTTAGCGTCTTTCAGGACACCCTGAAAAAGCCTAAGTTCCTGGGAAGAAATGTTGGAGAATAATAAAAACCAATTCAAGGCCTTTTTGTAAAATCTTTATAATTTGAACTGTCCAAATAAAGAAACGTTATAATCTCTAACCTCGTAGCAACAAAATCACCGAATGAACTTAATGTCTATGACAACAATCGGGGTTGTGGGGCTTAAAGTAAAGTGTTTGTAGATCTACTGTGTTCACCTTATTTATTAGTGAAAATACAAACCTTTAGACTCGGCTTGTTAGACGCCCCACAATATTGTTCCTATGATATTCAACCCTATAGATCAGCCATTCATCCCACTGTTGTGCGCCTCTGTACCTTGTTGAATCCTGGAATTCTGAATTGAATTCTAAATCTCCCGAAGGAGCTCCATTTGAAATGCCAATAGCGTAAAGCGATTAAAACACGTTTCATGTAACTATAATACGAATCTGGAACCGGTCTTTTTAACAACATTTCGTGACCAATTTTTGTGATAAATTACAACTACAATTTTGTGGTAGTAGAGCGAAAGGATGACTTTGGAATTTTGTAGGAGCAGAATCATACAACAGATGATCTCTAATTTAGCTTCATATATTGAAGCGTCACATTATGAGAACTAATGTGAGTAGGTATATTCAAATTGTTAAACACTAGAGCTCGCATTTGCGACGGGACTGTTACACAGCTAACAGTTACAACAGAAGCCTCTTCAGCTCGCACGTATGCAAATGTGAAAACTCAAGCGATACGGGGAGGCCGAACCGGCTGGAAGGGTTAGTTTGTCATCGTATCAAACTTCCTCAAGTTTGATTAGTTTGTAAATCAACTTAAACTCCTTGTTCTGTTGGTTTTGCCTCTACCCATTGTTGCTTTTCGAGTCTTGATATGTTTATAATTGAGTGCCTTGAGCGCCCCTCCCGCGATTCTGATGAATTGAATGAGAAGGCAATTCAAAACTAAACTTCTTGACTGTGTCGATGCTACTCTCGGTATTTGTGTTCTTAGCAATCAAAACTTCAACTTTACATTCAATACCAAAATATTTGCAGACAATTTTCTTCGTTTCACGAAATGAATAACGTATAGGAATGACCAAACCACACTTACTTTTCAATCAATACGGCCATATGATTCAAGTGCTAATACTTTATGTAATATACATGTTATAGTTCATTATTATGGTATGGATGCCAACATGAATGAATAACGCTCTCTCTCCTCTCTCTCTCTCTCTCTCTCTCTTTCTCTCTCTCTCTCTCTCTCTCTCTCTCTCTCTCTCTCTCTCTCTCTCTCTCTCTCTCTCTCTCTCTCTCTCTTTCTCTCTCTCTCTCTCTCTCTCTCTCTCTTACTCTTGATCTCGTCCTTTTTAATGTACTGCAATTAATTTTTGGCAAAATTTCCGATTTCATTATCCTAATTCAAAAATCAGATATTGGTACTAGCTACGAAGCCTACGTAGGCGTAGTCCGACTATTAGTTAGATTACCGCTACGGTACCACCGGCGATTAGAGCCACGATATGATCCGGCCAATAGGGCTACAGTATGTCCGGAGGTAGTGAATAGTTATTTGACCAGGAGGCTACGTTACATAGAGATCCTGGCAAATAGGGTAAAACGTCAATTTAGGGTATTATTGTTTCAGACATTAATACTCTCTCTCAACGACCATTGTTTTCAGGACTCAATTTATCAGTCATTTTCAATTTCATTCACCAGATGTCCTCCTTGGCTATGCATGTCCCTATTAGATCAGGGTTTTCCTTTCAAACCTTTATTGTTGATGTAAAACTATTTGGATGGAAATCCTGTTGAACGGACCGACATTGCTCACATTCAACCCGTTCCCTTCCAAGAACTCGGTAGTACGATGTAGAGCTGCTTTTATAATAACGAATAGAAATTAGATATCACAAAACTCGGGTTTACAATGCAGTCCAGAATCTGAAAGGGCTTTTTCATACCCCCTGAACCCTTTGAAAATATCAATATCCACAAAATTCACGGGAAGGGCAGAAAGTACGTAATATTGGACATATGATAAACTTAAATACATGCAATATATTATACATAATGAAGTATATTAATATGCGAATGTAAATAGAAACTTAGTGACCCATTAATTATTAAATACCAATTTCCATTAATTTCTAAATTACCTCAACCACAATAGGGGGGACGTGGAAACTAAGATAAATAATGCGCACCTAGTAAATAAAAAAGAACAGCGCTACGCATAACAACAGGTTCGCACCACCAAACTGCGCCACCTCATTTCACAATTCAATCTAGTAGAAAGTATGCATTCCCATTTCGTCTCCGTCAAATTACAATGTATATATTACATAATAAATTCCCCGGTCCAGTTCAAATCATTGGGTAGGGTCGATGCTATTTTTAGTTGATCCTAATATCATTAACAAGCGGGAGACAGAATTGGAGCAGTGAGCCCATTAAATTAAGTTGCGTTCTGGGAATGGATAATGGAGAGTAAAACGGGGAAATCTCCGAGGGTTCAATTCACTCTTTCTACTCCTCAAATATTTACAGGATGAGAAGAGTTTTTGAGATTGTCAGGACATTTCCGAGATAGAACTACCGGTTCGTTCTCGTTTCTTCATATTTATTGGACCAGGAAGGAATATCGAGTGTCAGAAACGTATTATACAGTATGCAAATATTCATAGAATTATGATTGGGAGAGGTACACGTGCTTATTACTCGTAAAATTTTGGTATAAGAGTGTTTCTCAAACTACGGGCCATTTTTACCATCAAGATCCAAAAAAAATCAACTAATAAAAATAATCTGAAGAAAATTCCATAGTGTTCAGGGAGTGTTTCTTGGCATTAAAATCAGTGATGTGCAAGTCAAAATTCATTTTTTCTATTTTTAAACTTGAAATTAAAAGTTAAGCAGTCTTTGAGGTTGGAATGGCTCACAATCGTACAAATTTATTTAGAGCTTTGATTTTAAGAGTACTTCTAATGGATTTTAAAAACCCAACTATTACAAACTGATTGCATTCAAGTCCAAACACACAATGATTTATTTTTAATATGTACATTTCACTTGACAACAACCCAACCACCTGTTATTCATTCAGGCATGGCCTGTACTGTAGTTGACTGTATTACATCTTCTCCCCCCCTTCTCATTTGGTCCGTGTGTACCCGCACCTCTTGCCCGTTATGGAGCACTACATACGATAGTGGACCAGTCCTCATCTTCACCATTGCTTGGGAAAATGTATCTTCTTTACGGCGTTTTATCCACACCATTTCCCCGATGTTAAATTCTTTAAAACACCCCCGCCCCCGCTGTTGTTGCTGAAGCTTCCGATCCATATGTTCTGCGAGGTTAGGCTTCAACAGTGATAATCGCGTTCTCAGCTGTCTCCCAAACATCATCATAGCCGGGGTTCTACCTGTCGTGCGATGTGCTGAATTTCGATATGAAGTGAGGTACTGATTTAAACGAGTCTTGATATCCTTCCCACTGTTTTTGGAGGCTGCGAACCGTTGCTTGAATGTCCGTACTGCTCGTTCTGCAAGTCCATTGGTTTTCGGATGGTAGGGGGTGGATGTTACATGTTTAATGTTGTTCCATTTGCAATAGTCCTCAAATTCCTGTGAAACTAGCTGGGGTCCATTATCCGAAACGATCATTCTTGGTAATCCAAACCTGGCAAAAATTTCGTCTAATACTTGAATTGTTTTTTCTGAGGTTGTAAGTTTCATTGGTACTATTTCGATCCATTTCGTGGTGGCGTCAACTACGATAAGCCAATTGTAGCCCTCAAATGAAACTGCAAAATCTATATGTACACGACTCCACGGTTCATCTGGGATATTCCATGAGTATATAGGTGATTCTGGATCCCAAGGGCGATGTTCTTGACAAGCCGTGCATGTTTTCAAAAATGCGTCCACTTCTTTGTCTAATGACGGCCACCATACCTGCAACCGTGTGCCAACGTTCGAAGATCATTGATATAGTGCCTTATTTTTTCGGTAGCCCCTCTTCTGCGCATGGTAAATGCCACTCTTTCCGTGGTGATACTACGGACCTCTCCATAGAACTTGTTAATAGTATCCGTTAGTTCACTATAACTGCATTCCCTGATTTCCCGTGGTCGAAAATGATCTATCAGCATGCGAAACGTTTTTGGTCCCACTTTTCTCAGGAGTGCATCTCTCCGTTCATTCTGGTCCACCAGCAATGCCGCATCCAATTCTAATTCAAAATACGGCAAATAGTATTCCCATTTTTCCAAATCTGGATCGAATGGGCGGACTTCCATCTTCACAACTTTACGTCTGTTTTCATCCGTTGTTGCTCTCCCCCTGTCTCCTCTTCCTAGATCCAAAGATTCATTCGAATTATTTCTTCTTGTTCTTGGCATTTTATCTGTAATATATTAGCGTGAATTCTTATTTTTTTCGTCGCCACGTATTACAAACTGATTGCATTCAAGTCCAAACACACAATGATTTATTTTTAATATGTACATTTCACTTGACAACAACCCAACCACCTGTTATTCATTCAGGCATGGCCTGTACTGTAGTTGACTGTATTACACCAACAGATGAATGAAAGCACATTTTATTGAAATTTAAAAAGAGCCATAGATACTGAAAGATAAAAACATAGCAAGATACTTTAAAAACCCAGTTGTTCAATAGCACGGTACTAGTAATTTTGTAATTGTGTACGGGTTATAAAATGTATCCTGAAGAGGACATTTTGATTGAGGGGTGTTTGTAAGGCAGTAATTTGGTGTACTTAACATGAATCAATAACCATACAGTTTTTGCCATACATTTTCTGACATGAAGGTTTAATTCACCATCTTACAGGAATATCACAGCAATGGTAATGGCTATAATCTAACTGTAATAATTATTTCTAAAGAACGCTCAAATGCACTACAAATCTTGTTAGTTTTGAGGGTTGTGGGATAAATTAAATAAAAAATATGACTTTTACTCAGATGTTACACACAAAATCCTACGTCACAGACCACCCAACTTCTTCGACGATTCGCTGGTAACCCATGACCCTAGTAGGGCAAGGCTGGTTTCAGATATGCCAAACAGTCTTGTCACTAGGACGTCCAACGATCTTCTCACTAATTTTCTTCACTAAATTAATATTAACCTGGCACTTTCAAAATCCGCCATGGATGTTACACTTTGAGTCTGGGACAAAATTTCACGGGGTGCAATAATTATTATTGATACCAATCACATCACTGTTATAGGATTCATTCAGCGTCAGGATCCTTCTTTTAGGGGAAAAAACATTTTCTATGGGAAAGGGTCATTGGATCATTCTTAACCAAGTTAACTGCTGAAAACCTGAAAGTTGGACAGCCATGGGGTTAAGAATTTCAGGTTAATATTGTTTAGAATATATTCTAGTACAGAACAATGCTATGTTAAAAATCTGAGTGAAAAAAGATGTTTAGGAGCCGATATATTGGAGTCAGAGGTCACGGAATGCCACATTGCCCGTTGGTTGAGAATTTCCCATTATTTTCAATAATAAACGTAGATTCCAAAAATCTAATAAAAAAGGCGTTGACACTTATTTAAAGTAGAGCTCTTTTGGGACACATATAGTATATAACCTGCCTCAGATATAACTTGCCGCAGAACATTTCAGTATGGATATTTATATATTTTTCATAATTATACGAAAAACATACTCAACTACAATGTACATACATATCCACACGGTTGAACGACTTCCTAAAAGACAAACCGAGATCTCAAGAAAATGTCATTTCCGGTGCCGGACCTCTAGTACGTGACAAATTTTATCAAAGATGCCATGGAGGAAGGACTAAATGTGAACATGATACCAGTGCTTGTGTCGTCCACTATATGCAAAACCGCTAATTGTGTATGGGAAGGGGGAGGACAAATATTAATAGCAACGAGACCAACGTTGAGCCGAAGAGAAGCTTAACTAGTCCGAAGGGGCCAACAAAACCATTCCACTACCCCTCCCCCTTCCTCACCCTCGTGTTCCGCCACATCATGTAAAACTAGCAACCAGGCCGCAGACCTCCCGGCCGCACTAATTTGCATTTTTCCTCCATTTAAATAATTTTTTTACGGTCGGCAACCCCAGCGTAGGCCGTTTCTCTTAACGAAGCGGCTTTTAAAGCAACCGCATCTTCGCCTGTTGGAGACCGAGAAAATAAAAACCAGACTATGAATACACTACGACTTGCTAACACTTCTAGCACAGTATAAAACGCGAAACATGATGCATAAAAGGGATATCATAAAAATTCAAAGTGCTGCGTCATCCAAACATTTCACTTAGCCTTAGAACCTGCAGGAACCGCATGTACAAATTTTGTTGTTTCATATTACGTTATTGTTGTTGTTTCATATTAAAAGGCTAGAGGAAGTTCTTATGGTCTGAACTAAGAATTCTTGAACTTGATATATATGGGATACATTTTTGAAAACATAGAAATGTGTATTTTTATTTGTCTGGCTGATGATATTGAGCCTGCATATCCACTAGAACAACCTCCAAATAACCAGCTCTCAAGATAAAAGGTGATGATAACGCAAAAACGTGGAAAGTACCGCTGCAAATTATTGTTTATTATATTAAGGGTTTATTATTTTTGTGTTAGATAGCCCTTCTATGCTGCTCAATGGTATATCATTATTAAACCGAATGTAAAAATAGGTACCAACATTATCTAAACGCAATACATTGCGCTCAAAAGGTCGACTTTCAGAAGCGTTCGCCTCTTCGCAGCACCAAGACCCCCCAACAAAACCCTTTATGTCAATATCATCTTTCCGCCTTGTATAAAAGTGTTGTATGGACTTTTATGTCAAACATGGTAATCCGGCAGGGACAATAGGATTTGATTTATTTTTTAATTTTATTTTTTCATCTAAAGTCCTTAGGAAGAGCGAACGCAAAACTATCCGGAGGGTTTCATTCGATACCGATATTCGATAATCTATAAATCACCCCCAACAAAAATATTACTGTTACCTTGAAAGTTTTGAGATCTCAATTTTTTTTTAATACTACTTCAGCCCTCAAATGCTACCCTTCAGAGTTGATAAAAATTGATGCCGAGTTTCTTAGGCCAAATAGGACTCCCAATGTGATTTTTGACCCAAGTTTCGTAATCTTTAGCCCATTATTTTCGAAGAAAAGCTCAGTAGGTACGTTGTAACGTACGACTAATGGATATGATTTTATTTTTTTAATTTTACATATCTTAAAAACGTTGGTAAACCAGCTGATCTTGAGGTGGAATTAGAAAAACAAATTGTTTGGTCGATCACAAAGGTTTATCAATAAAAATAATAAACCGAAATTGTTTTACAAATGTTATAAATACGTAATTTTCCCAAACAACCCCGACATACCGTTGTCAATGCACACATAAATTACTTTTCAAGAGAGTGAAAAAGATTTATAAATTATAGGTACGTTTCAGCTACTTCACCTGATTCCGAGGAGCCCCATGTGCATCACCAAGGAAACTAGGGCTCCATTGATGATCGCACCCTGAGGGTTCTTGTCGATCGATGATAGCACGATTATCTACCATTGATGAGTGTCCATAATTATAGTTCAGTCCACCGTGGATGTTCTTTCCGTGGTTTCCAATTTATTTCCAGATTGGTTCGAGCGCCAAAGGGAGGATGATCTCCAGCGCGAGAGATGCTGAAAATGTCACTTTTTCAGCATCAACTAAGCGGTGGTTATTGGCAAGTGATTCTCTACTACACAAAAGGTTGAAGGCCCACGAAGAAAATCAGGTGAGAGACGGATCGAGAGAATATCATCATTCACTTCCTCAATAAAAGTAAGAAGACTACATAAAGACGTAGAGTGAAACTTTTTAGTATATAGTCGCCAAAATTTAGCCTCAGCTGAATTCTGTTTCTTGGGAAGCACACACTCATCTTTAGTGATGTTGGCCTTGACACTTGCCCCAAAAGGGCCGTGCGCTAAGTCAATCTGCTCCTCTTTATTATTATAAATTATTTTATGAATGCGTCAATTTATTAAAAAACTGACTGTTTTACAGGCTTCGAAAATGTGATTCACACTGAAACGCAAAAGTTCCAGTCATGCGGATGGTCGCATGAGTGAATTTTCGTGAATTGTAGTACTTATATTTCACAAAAGAGCCCACATTGTTGCTTCACTTCTGACTGAGATGAAAGCACAAATAATTTGACATTCCCGAAAGCAGCGAGGACGCCATCATAGCATTGCGGTGAAAGTGAGTCAGTATGAATGCTCTGACATCACTACACTCTTTGTTTTACATCGCTATGACCCTTAGGATGCGATCACCGATGGTGAACAGTGATGGTACTCCAACTATTAACTACCAAAGTTTTAACAAGAATCTTCATGGTCTTACTTTAAACCAGCTGTACACTGCCACACTTCGCTGTGGCGCATTGTGGTTGCGTCACCCGTTCGATCATTTAAATAGCTCAGTAAGTTGACTACAGTGGTTCACCGTTTGTATAGTGGTTTAAAAAGTTATAACCAGTGAATTGTCACGTTACCCATGGTTTGTCCCCTTACCGCTAGTTTTTCTCCTCACCGGCTATTGTTTGTCACCTCAGACAGGAAAAATTTAAAAATACCTAAACACTGGTGATGGTTGCTGTCATGTGTTCTCTACCGTTGTCGGTGCAAAGTCATCAGGAACGCGAAGTTTGCCCCATTACTCTTGGTTTGTCTCGTCAAGGTGAGTCCACACTCTCAGATAATTTGTACAAAATGGTTTGCACAAATCGATAGTACGAACTGAACTGAACAAAGGTTGCCGTCCACACGTTCAGTTGTGTTTGTGCAGTTGATTGCGTTAGTTAGATGAGTGATCGTGAAGTTGGCTTCGCTGAAATTTGCTGATTTGAATTTATTGAAATTGAAAAAAAGAAGGAATAGAGGAAGCGGATGTTGTGCTTGCTACTGCTCCTGTATGCGTCATAAAAAAAGATTTGCAAGCTGAGCGTGGAAAACAAAAATGGAGCAAGGAATGGTTGCTGAAGGAAACAGAGATTTCCCACAAAATCTGATTGAAAAGCTTCTTACGGGTCTGATGGTTTCCATCCCTTTTTTTCATTGAGCATTGAAACAATCAACTGAACCGAAGACAAAAAAATGGAAACGCCTAATAAAAAACTGGTAATCCTGATAAAACTGAGGTGAGGTGAGGTCAGAGAAAGCGGGTGCGCATGCGCAAGATCGGAGTCGTGGCTTGAACGGCGTCTAGACGCTCAAACCATACCTCGAGCCGATTTTTTGCCGGGTACGAATTTCACACAGACAAATCATTGGCTTACGCAAGCCATTTTGGTTGCGCCAATTTGCGTCCAGAAGCAACGATTCTTGCACAAACTGAACTGTGCAAACCAGTTAGCGCAAATTATCTGAGCCAGTCTGTTACGCGTGGTACGTCCCGTTACCTATAATCCCGGTACCCACAGTTTATCCAGTTACCCGTGGTTGGTCTGGTCATTCAGAAACTTGCTGCCATAATCACGCTAACATACGTTCAAAGTTGCAGGATGTACCAATTTACCCATTTTGTACTATATACATACCAAGGTTTCAAGTTCAATTAATCTTCAAAAGCTGTTTCATTCGTTCACGTGGCAGTAACCACGTTATTTGGTGGTTTCGTTTGATTTTAATCAGGTGTTAGAATAAGATCGGTACCGTTTCAACAAGATTGCAAAATTGTAGAGGGGAAAACGGCTTTTTCGGCAGGAAGGAGTCGGAAAAAATTAAAATTTAGTCTAAAACCACCTACGGAAACTGCTGATCATTGCTGATTTTGTAATCGGCCCGGTTCGTATATATATATATATATATATATATATATATATATATATATATATATATATATATATATATATAAGGCGCTTTGTGTCCCGCGAGGAGGGCTTCCACCACCCTCGACCCTCAAGATGCAGGTTATCTAAAGCCTGGTGGCTTGACCTATTTGATTTCCTGAATTCTGTTTTTATAAATGCTGGTTTTCTGAATGCAATTTGAAATGTAAAGTGCGGGTAAAAGTGTATTCCATGACACAACACCTCGTTATTGAATCACATTCTTCTCTGTTTGTAAATTGCTTTTTGCTTTTTCATTACCGGAGGAAGTTGGCGTAGCTTTTAATTAAATGCTATATTAAAGCCTCCAAGCGGTTAGTCAAATCAAATCATTCTTTATTGTTTCAGGTGCTTGACCCATACAATGCAGATTTCCACGTACCTACAACAGCAACATTATTTTACCCCAAATCAACATCTGTCTGTGATTCGTAATGAATAAACCAATTACGAATATACTGATTAAACCAATTATTGTTGATAATAAATATTAATTATTGGCTAACACTTATTCAACAAAATTAATAGATAATGAATTATTAATAATAAAACCGTGAGGAGTTCTTCTTTATTTCCTCCCCTTGAAACTACATCAAGCAAATGCTCTTCTGATAGCCTCCTATTTTCTACAAATTTCACCCAATACATTGCTGATTGAGGACACTCATATGCCGTATGGCGTACAGTATTCTGCTCTCACATGCCTCACAAAATACAACGGGCATTTCACACGACTTTTATAAAGAGATTTATTTGCTTAAGTATAGTTATAACCTTGTTTTGTTACTCATTCTTAATTGAGACAGCATTCTTTATTGTATATCAGGTTCATCTGTTCTAGGTAGTAATGGTTCGAATTTGTTCGTAGTCAAATCTTTAACAATAGTCACCATAGGAAGACTACAATATATATACGTTCACAATTATTGTGTTTTGATCTCGTAACAGAAGTATGAATAACAGTTGAACATTTCTATTTTGTTAGGTTTGTTTCGTCAACCTAGTCCGCTAAGAGTATTTTTCTGAGCTGTACTGGCCAACTGTATTTATCACTACTGTGTCCGTTTATAATCGTTCATACCAACTGTTTATAGCAAATTTGGGAATATATCCCGTCTCCCATCCTCAAAATCATCTCCCACCAGCCTAAGCACGATCAAGAATTTGTCTCCCAATATTTAATCTTCCCCTCCCCATAATTTCATTCGTTTCTTGATGCCTCATAGAGGCTCTTTATCAAATTTATACTTCCGAGGGGGAGCATGAAAAAATATTCAGCTCAAAAAGTTGATCAGAATTAAGCCCGTTATTCATCTCGAATTAAAATATTGCTAATTGTTTGTATATTTTAAAGCCAAAATTATCTTTCATATCTTTCTATACCGGTCTTACAAATTACATCGAAATTTGACTGTACATTGATATAGGGATGCTAACAACACTTCAAATTCCCTACAAAATTTAATCACCCACCGACATAATTGAAAATCACATAGCTTTCTGTGCTTTTCGTTTGATTCATAGGTGCAAGCTTATTCTATATCGTGACCTAGAAATTTGAACATCTCTGAACAGCAAGCAATTTTGCACTGCTAATCTTAGTTTCCTGGCGATAATTACTTGTCCTTTACAAACTTTACTGTCGAGCTAAAACGTGATCAGCGATATCCCTTCATAAAGGTAAACTTCAACTAAAGCATTTCCTACGAAGGAAAGACAAGAAACTCTCCGTCACTAACACCGAAGTTGTTGATCTATTACCACCACTTTCAAAAGGTAATTTTCAATATAAAAATAAGACCTAAAACCTTCCCATTCCAAAGGAGTTAGTGTGGACCTTTTGAATTGCTAACTACCCTTACAACGCCGTTGAGCACCTTTTCACCCCGATTTCCCAACTCTTAATTACAAACTTGAACCAACTAGTTCGTCATTAGCCGAATCATTTATCAAAGTTATTGTGTAAAAGTCACCGAATCCGGATAAAATCTAGGAGAGACTGCTTATTAATGGGATACAGAGTAATACCTAGTCCTTTATAAAAGTTTGAGGTCTCGTATTCTTCATTAAATTACACTGAAGAACACCTAGGTACCGCTTTGTGGATATTCAACAGCTGAAACTGCTAATGTAAATATACTTATCTATCACTCATGTCAGAACCTCAGATTTTCATCTGATAAATATAACTTGCCTAGTATCTCTGTATTTCCGATAAGTAGGTATATACTAATTCAATCAATAAAGCTTTACTGTTTCAGGTCTTTCGCCCATGCAATATAATTGCCATTTTACATTATAAATGAAGTGGATTAATTTATAATACCTAGTATTGAATCAACATCTGCCGACAATCGGTTCATGAACGTTCGAATCGTATATGTAGACTCCAAGATATTGGAAAATCATTATTAGATTTAATTAAAACTTAATCTCTTACCTCTTCCGCTAAATATAACATTATGCCAATTATCCTAAGACAATCTTCTATTTCCAGTCGGGGATAGGAGTGATAGCAGTGATTTGAAGGGATGAGTTATTAGTGTGGCTACTCCTCATCATAGTTTTTGTTAAGCAGGCATCCAAGTACATTGCGTTAAATAGGCATCATCAGGGATTAGTTTACATTAAGTATAAGGTAGTTTGTTATTTGGTATTGCATTTTTCAGGTCAGGTAATTAGCAGTACTTTGCCTTTGTCCACTGCTTGGAGATTTTATAATTCAGATTCCATCGAGGTTATATATTCTAGTTGATTGAGGTTTATTATGTAAATAGTAGTAACAAAATGTAAACAAATATATTTTGCTCTATATAAATCATTACGTAGTAGCAAATTTCTGATTTCTAGGCGCGGAAACTAGGCGCTTTTTGCCTCAGTCGGGGGATTCGCCCCCCGAACACCCCCTGGTTGATTCTTTTTCCATACTCCGTTTAAAACTACCAGAACACCGAATGAATTTTGCGTTTTTAATGTTAATTTTACCTCATTCTATAATAATAATGTGTAAGAAATAACTTGGAGTCAAGTAATCCAACACATAACAACTTTTGTTATTTACCTATAAGCTAAGGTTAGCTACAAAGTTTATCGGTATCTCATGCCGTTTTTTCGTTACATAATTTCGTTTCAGTTTTTACCGGTTGGTGATCGCAAAAACACATTCTGAGTTAAAAGAAGGTTTCGATGAAACTTCGAATATCCTTCAAGTTGTGTTATTGAGTAACACAGCGTCAATCTCACGGGTGCTCGAATTTTATTAATAGAGAGTTTGTAAAGTTGCGGTTTTCAATCAAAATAAAAGCCCCCCCCCCCCCCCCCCGCCACCTCACAACATCATGCCTTTCTTCCATGAGCCTTCTGGTAAAATTCAAAAACATGGACCGCGCTATTTCCGTCGAATAGCTTCCAATTTTCAGTCTGCATCTCCAAGAGGATCTTTTTGTTGGTGATTGACCCCCGAAGTCTGTAAAATCATGTATATTTACCCTACTTACAGAGTGTCCCCAAAGTCAACCCCCCCTCCCCCCTTTTTTTCCCCACAATTTTTGAGAATCGAAGTGAAATTTGGAAAGTGATTTTGGGGTGCTTAATACCAAGATTGGGATACACAAAAAAATCGATTATTACCCAAGGGGGGTACCTACTTGAAAACAAAACTTTTTACTATCTACTCTCAGGGGTAGGGGAGTACTTATTTTTTCAGTGTAACACTTAAATTTTAAAGGTGGTTTATCGCAGAACACGATGGTGAAGCCAGAATTGCGATATCTCATTCCGTTTAACAGTGGCGCAGATAAAGTATGAAGAATTGCGGTTTTTTTTAGATTTTCTAAGGTGCCTGTGGGATGAACTGGATTGAAATATTGAATCTTCAGCTTCAAAGAACCATTTTCACCAAAGGTTTGTGGGTTAAACGATTAACTCAAAAATGAAAGGGTATGAAAAATAATGACACTTGGCGAGGTAAGAGAATAGTTCGCTTTGAGAATTCAACAGTGTGTATCGATAGGAGGATGGATTTTCGAAAATATACAATTAGACATACATATCTTTACATTGATGTTGTTATTGTTTAGACCCACAAAGCTTTAGTGAAACTGGATTTTAGAGACTCATTGACCAATATCCTAATCCAGTTCATCATTAAGGAACTAGCTTTAAACACCCCCCCCCCCCCCCCTCCATCTTCATAAAGGTTATTTATGGTTCATATCAGCACTATTTTGAAAAAAGAAAGAGATATCGCCATTCTGGCGTTACCATCCTGTTTAGTGGGTGGAAAGAACCGTTAAAATCAGGGGTCACTCGGCAAATTCTGGCCTTAAAAAATAATCTGACTTCATTGTCTTCCTCCTAATTGTTTCCAGAAGCCGCCAAGAGGCTGTGTGCCAAATGGTAGCATGACATTGGACTAAGATGAATTAGAAAGACAATTAAAGTGATGGCAATTAAAGCATGTCATATCACTTGGATAATTTGGCGAAACGTCATGTCAGTCATTAGTGAATGGAAAAATGAAGAAATTTGTCTCATACGGTCATGAAGCCAACCGTTCTCTTTCATAATACAAAAGAAAAAAAGTAGGGTGCGACAGTTTAGAGCCGACGTTTTTAAAATCAAAATCCCTCACTCTCTCGTTGTTTTTGAAGGGTTATTGGGCTAAGGGACCGGAAAATTAAACAAGGTTAGAGGATACCAGTAAGGATCTCGTGTTATTACTGTTCAAAAGGGAGCAGGTACCTACATTAGTGGAATCCGAACGCACCACTTCACTTTAATTTGCACGTCCGCCTCCCCTGGGTATTTAGCCCCTAATGAAAGAGGTTGAATGGTCAATTTCGAAAACAGACGAAAACATTTTCTCTGGCAGCTTCCGCAACCATCACCTCTTTCTACCACTTCGAATCTAATTTGAATGAGATTAAATTGCTCTTGAGACCTTCCCCCTTTTGCTGGAGAGGGAAACTCTTTGTCTAAATATTCATTAGGGCCGGAGGCTTAAGTTTCATCAATGGAGTACTCCACCTCATTTAGTTTATATTTTTCAATGAAAGTTGTCAGCGAGAGCTTTTGGAAGAAAAATTTTAATGCAGCAAAGGTGTAATTTTGATTGAATGTGATTAGGAAGGGGTCTTCCATCATCTAATCATTCCTGATATATGGCGTGATGCTAAGGTGTTGCCCGAGTCACCTAACTTTGGAAGTTTGCATCCAAGCCCTTAAGGACATAAATAATTGATTAATACACTACTCGCTCCTAAAACTCTTCAAGTTCAGTGATAAATTTCTATATAGGGTTGGTAATCGTTTTCAAATGTGGTACTACGAAAAAACTGAAAATACTAATATGACCGGCCGGCGCAGCACCAGCGTGACCCAAGGTATAGGGACACGGCAGTCAGGGGTGTAGGTCAGGGAGACCATGTATTTCTTCAGATTCATTCTGGTAAAATTAATTATAAATTTCTCTGAGACTACTGGGCCCCATTACTAGCTCCTGAAAATATGAATTTTCCCTAAAAAATCATACATCATCCAGCCAGATATGCCTGAAATTTCCGCATTCCTTTTCATCAATTCCCAAAGGCTGGTGAACTATTAAAAAATCGAGATGTCGAAACCGTTTGAAATAAAAGATTTTTACCATTTGATTAATGATCAAGGATGTTCAACGAATCGAATGATACCTCCGGGTAGCTATAGATTCATCCGTTCTTTTCCTATGATAAGGGGAACTTTACTGGACCTATTGAGTCCAGGCCTGTAGAGTGCCCTTGGCCGATGTGAACTCATATTGACCTGCTCGACGAATCCACGAAAGATGCGTACGGCCAAATAAGCGTACAACAGGAATCTTGCGAAACTTGCGTACGGGATCAAGTGTTGACTGATTGTACTGTTCTATTACATGTATTTTATCATAAAGTAATTATTGTGATTGCAATTACTATGTCTCCAAAAGTAATTGTAATTGTTGATTCTAATTACAATTACTTCTGACCTAAATATAATTGTAAATTCAATAATAATTAATTTAATTGCCCATGTAATTGTAATTATGTAATTTTTGGTAATTTGAGTAATCGTGAGGTCTGAGTTGCCAATGTTCTTTTTCATAGCTTACTCACAAGAAATTTGTCAACATTTTCCTATGTAATTGTATTTGTAATTAATCACCAATGTAGTTAATTACTGCCCAACTCCGCCACTCGGGACCGTAGGATGCAGTTGTGGAATGGTGGTATTATAGGTCAGATGGCAAGGTTTTGTCGTGTAACACGGTGCTATAGATCCGAATCGAAGCGGGAATTCAACTGGTAAGCAGCAATATCAATGGTAGATGTATGTACCAATGCTATACAACTGCTTTTGTCTTGCTTACTCATTTGTGCATTGAATTGAGAAGTCTTCTAGGGCACTCTCCGACAGAAGTAGTTAAGTCTACTGTCGTATATCATGCCTTATATTATATTGAAAAGTACTTTACTAGTATAATCATAGGTATAGGTACATTAAGAAACAATAGTAAACATATGCAAATTTACGTTTGAATGAGATGTATTTATAATAAATTTGAGTTTAAATTACATTTATTTTTAATGAAGTATATCAAATATCTAGGAATAATTGTAATTGTTTTACTCCGATCTTTTGTTTTTATTGTACGGCTTACTCTATTATATAATGGGGAATGTAATTATGATGATTGAAATGAAAATAAAGCATGTTTTTCTTCTTCTTCTTCTTCTTCTTTGTAAACAAATTTAATAGTATCCTCACCTATCAACCAATTCTGATTCATAATTTTGTTTTCAACTTTGTTTATCAGTCGCTGGGTAACGTTTTTCTTCAAAAAGGCATTCTCAGGCATATTATGTTCATTTCAAAGAAATCTAGGAACTTTCCCGTCAGGTAATTCACTACCATTCATTCATTCTGACCTCTTTGTCCATCTAATCTGTAACTTTACTGAGGGATTGACTCTTTACTGATTTGATTACTGAACTTTACTGATTGAGATGCGATCTTGCGAGCATCTAACCACCAAACTACACATATCATTTTGACCTTCATGTGCAACTAATGTGACTTTTTACCAAGGGATTGACTACTTGATGTAATGTAGTTTTTAGATACGTGCTTGCGAGCTTCCAGACCACCAAACAATACACAGCATTCTGATCTATTTTACCACAGTGGACGTAAAAATGATTGGGGAACAGTTTTTAGAACAGTAGAACATATGTCAAGCGGTAGTGAATTAGCGGAAACCAATGAAATGGGTGGTAGTGAATTTACGGATAAGGTCCGAAATCTAGATCCATCAACATAGTTTTGTGAATAATAGAGCTAATATGATATTGATGGGTAATGACTAGCTCCCCAACGATTTTTAGTTTTCAAAACTTCCGCTATCGTGGCGCTTCAGTCGGTGTATTCCCTACTGAGTAGTGAAGTACTGTGATTGTTTCATGCAACGAAATTGTGGCGTAGCTCATTGGTTATGTTACCAGTCTCGTGAGGCGAAGATTGTGGGTTCGTGTCCTGGTACATGGTCATTTTTTTTTTATATATATATATATAGCTCGTACAACTCCCGAAATATACTTCTAAAACGTCATTCTGACTTGCATGTGCTACTAATCTGACTTTTCACTAAGGGATTGACTACTTGATGTTATGTATTTTTGAGATGCGAGCTTGCGAGCATCCAGATCACCAAACTATACACTTCATTCTGACCTACATGTCCTCTAATCTGCATTTTTACGAAGGGATTGACTACTTGATGTTATGTAATTTTGAGATGCGAGCTTGCGAGTATCCAGACCACCATGGTCATTTTTTTAGCTCGTACAACTCACGAAATATACTTCTAAAACGTCATTTTGACCTGCATGTGCAACTAATCTGAATTTTCACTAAGGGATTGACTACTTGATGTTATGTATTTTTGAGATGTGAGCTTGCGAGCATCCAGACCACCATCGTCATTTTTTTTAGCTCGTGCAACTTCCGTAATATACTTCTAAAACGTCATTTTGACCTGCATGTGCAACTAATCTGAATTTTCACTAAGGGATTGACTACTTGATGTTATCTATTTTTGCGATGCGAGCTTGCGAGCATACCGATCACCTACTATACACTTCATTCTGACCTACATATCCACTAATCTGCATTTTTACTAAGGGATTGACTGCTTGATGTTATGTATTTTTGAGATGCGAGCTTGCGAGCATCCAGATCACCAAACTACACAAATTATTCTGATCTATTTATCCCGCTAATCTATATTTTAGCAGCGGACATAGATTAATAACAATTGAGGTGCCGCTGTAGCGGAAGTTTCGAAAACTAAAAATCGTTGGGGAGCCAATCACTGCCGATATTAATGTGCCCCAAATATTCACTCTAATTTTGATGTAAATCTTCTCGTCAATATCGCGAATATGTGCAGAATGAAAACGAACGTTTTGGGAAACGGAGAGGAGCTGCTGAAACCGGAAAAGATGAGTCCCAGCGGAGTAACGGAAATAACGGAAAACGGCAAGTATGGGGCGGTGCTACTCCTGAGCGGGGGGGGGGGGATGCCGCTCAGGTGGAAGATGAGGTAATAGAGGGGTGCGGGGTGCCACTCAGGGGGCGGTGGTGCCACTCAAAGGGGAGCGGTGCCACTTGGGGGCGGTGGCCCTCCCGACAGCCTGCGTCCCGAGAGAAACGTGACTCTCCCATCTGCCTCCAACCTCACGTCGACGAGCCCTTTCGGTATTTCGGCTCGAAATCCGATCACAGACTCGGACATGTGCAATAAAAGCGTTGTGTTAAGGATCGAGTGGAGTGGATTCAATTTCAAGTTACAGTTTACGTTCCGTGTCGGAAATCTTGATGTCGACGCGTCGAAGGAAAAGTATTTTGACAACGCTGCACCTTTTACTTCGTTTCAGTTCAACTTACCCCCCCCCCCCCCCCCCAATAATGAAATTGTGTACCAAAGTTGAACAAAAGATTGTATCCCCTTTTCCCCCCTCCACTCCACAATAATAATCTTGTGTACCAAGTCAAACGAAAGATATATTTAAGCCTTCAAGCCCCCCCCCCCCCCCTTACCCTCAAAATTTATTGAAATTTGGGGGTTCAAAAACGTACATTTGAAATAACGAAGTAGAACATTATTATACATCAGATATAAATACATACCTAAGACACGTAGACACCTACCTAGGGGAAATTAATTTAATTAAATAAAAAAGTTTCCGTAAAAAATAAATAAATAAAAAATTGAATTAAGTTTTTCAAACTCAATGCTAAGATGATAATTCGTAGCGACGGTAAGGTTGTATTCGATAATCATCAAAAACCCTTGCATAAGAGTCTGCAACACATCGAGACATTTTATGTATTCAGTTGCAGATTCGTATGCAAGCTCTAAGAGCCACTGAGCTGATCCGGACCCTAAGCATCGTCAAATAAATGTCCTATAGAGTACAAACGAAATTACAGCTTCCTTGAGTGTAAAGTATAGAAATTACCTATTAAAATGATTTAACCACCGCTTCACAAATCAAACCGTTCTCGCAATATTCGGATCACCTGCTATGAATCAAATCATCGAAACACCAGCTTAATGAAATCATCAGAAATTAACAAACGATTGCAATCATGTTCACAATATCAATTATTGAGAATGATCACCTGAGTGTACACAATTATTCAAATAACCTTGCTCATAACTCAGCTTGTTGGCCACGCACTTCGCAGTAGTTAACATAATATGGTTGGATAAATCGAGAGCTTTCAAACGAATGGTCAACGAATTTTGTGGGATGAAAAACGACGAAGTACCATTTCCCTAGCAACGACTCGGTTGTAAGCGGAAATCATCAAAATATTTTCGTGAGCAATTTTCCGTGACGTTTTTTTAGTTTATGTGCCATAGCAAAGACATAAATTTTTTTTTTTTTTTTTTTTTTTTTATTAATTAGATAACTTTATTGTTTAAAAACATTACAGTTTTGCTTGCAATTAAATATAGTAGGATAAAGATCCTAATTCACGTGGCACATGTAGTGAGGTGTAGCCCAGTGGCTACCCTTCATCCAGTTTATTCCATATTTTCGAACTCTATATCTTCTAATAGAGCGTCTTGAAGGCGACGTTTTTTTAGGCGACGGCTCGGTGGGAGTTCAGGTGAATTGATGGGAATGGATGCTATCAAGGGATTAGTGTGGTTCACCATTTTGTTGCTCATTCTCACATACGTGTCCTTGATCACAGTCTTCACCATCGGGATTCTAAGATCATTGTGGAGAACTGAATTTCGAACGAACCAGTCCGCTCCAGTTATCATGCGCAATACCCGGTTTTGCAACACTTGGATTTTATTGATGTGGCATGTTGCAGCTGCTCCCCACAGTCCACAAGAGTGGGTCCATATTGGTCGGACTAGAGAAAGATATATCAGTCTTTTTGTTGAGATGGAGAGAGGGGAATGTTTTGTGAGCAGAGGTCGAAGCTGGCGAATTCGCTGTCGGATCTTATTTGTCAGGTAGGTGACATGCTCCTTCCAAGTCATTCGCTCATCTAAGTGAAGACCAAGGTATTGCACATGTGTCACTATGGGTATTGTTTCGCTATTCATTGTAAGTTGGTCTGTGAAGTTCTGTCTCAAATAGGTGGAAGGTACTACAGCTGATTTGGAGCTGTTGATCTTGAGTCTCCATTTCCTTGGACAATCCTCAATTTCACTTAGGTAACGCTGGAGTACCTCTCCAGCTTCGCGAAAACTGTCAGCTTTTGTCAACGTAGCTGTGTCATCTGCGAACTGAGCTGTCATTACGTCTGGTGGACTAGGAATGTCATGAGTGTATAGAAGGAATAGGAAGGGACCAAGAACACTCCCTTGGGGCACTCCTGATTTCATTGATTTAGAGGTAGAAAGTGCTCCTCCGCATTTTACAGAGAAAGTCCGTCCGTCAAGGTATGAAAATAAGATGCGGTATAAAGTGTCAGATAGGTGCGGCTTCACTTTGACCAAGAGACCTTTATGTAGAACCTTGTCAAATGCTTTTTCTGTGTCCAAGAACACTCCGAGACACACTTTTTTGCTCTCATACGTCTCAAGAATACTGTCGATAACTCGATGTAATTGGTGGGCACAGGAGTGGGAGGAGCGGAAGCCAAACTGCGTATCTGGAACTAATGAAGAGAGCGCCGAGAGAAGATGAGGAAGCAAAAGTCTTTCAAATATTTTTGAGAAGAGTGACAGTAGACTGATGGGCCGGTAGCTCAACGGGTCATCAGCACGTTTATTTGGCTTCTTGACCATTACTACGTGGGCATGTTTCCATTTATAAGGAAAGTATGTCGTTCTAAGTACTGCGTTATAGATTTGAGTCAACATGACAATTACTTTGCGTGGGAGGCATTTGAGAAGCTGTTTAGTGATTAAATCGTGACCTGAAGCTTTTTTGTTGGGAGAACGATTTATAGCATTACGAACTTGCCCAGGTGTAAAGAAAAGGCGATGCGGTTGGAGCTGGAGAGGTTCTTCAAGCTTAGTATCTATCTCTTTGTCAAACACAAATTTTTTGCAATTTAGGGCTAAGATGGCGAACGATGCAAACGAGGTTGTTGTCACTCAGCATAGCAACCTTAATGATGTTAGCAAGTTTCCGAGGCAGCCTCCACCAAATAATGTGAGTAATTTCAAAATAAAGCGAGCGAAGCTAAGCAATTCTGAAGCTCACCATTCATCAATGTTTTTCTCACCTAACAAATTCGCTCCATTGGAAAAAATGGATGACACAAATAACTCTTTAACATCATTGACAATCAATGAACCAGCAAACGTGGTTTCCAAACCTCCACCAATATTTATTACCAATGTTAATAATGTGAACGTTTTAATTGATACATTGAAAGGTCAATGCAAATCATCGTTCAGGCACACAACTGTCAATAATAAATTTAAGCTAAATTTCGACGCAATTGATGACTACAGGAATGCAGTAGCATGCCTCCAAGCCAATGGTGCGGAATTTCATACATTTCAGCTCAAATCTGATCGGAATTTCCGGGTCGTCATACGTGGATTACATCCGAAATGTGATGTGAACACACTAATGACAGAAATTAAAGAACTAGGCTATGATCCGGTGCAGATACTGCCAGTACACCACCCTGTCACTAAAATCCCTCTCCCTTTATTTTTTGTTGATCTGAAGCCGAATCCCAAGAATCAGGAAATATATTCTCTTGATTCTTTGTATTATTGTAGAATAAAAGTAGAACCTCCAAAACCCCGCAACACCGTGATTCAATGCCTCAAATGTCAGGAGTTTGGGCACTCAAAAAATTATTGTCACCAACAACCACGCTGCGTAAAATGCGACGCTTCTCATGCTTCGAATGAGTGCACAAAATCATCAAACGAACACCCTCAATGTGTCAACTGCAAAGGTAGACACACTGCCAATTACAGAGGTTGTCCTGCGTACAAAGCATTACAAATGCCTTGGACAGCAAGGAATGCAACAAAGGGTACAGCATCGCGTAAGACCCTTGAAAACCGAAATCAAGACAACAGTAGACAAAACATTCTACCAACTACCTCTACCAACATGATACCAGAATTGCAACATTCCTATGCATCAGTAGTTCGACATCAACACTCCTCCGTAAATTATTAGCTTCTTGAGAAGATTGATCAACTCACAACCGTTATCACACCGCTAATTCTAATGATGACCCGAATAATTCCCACTCTATTGAACACAAAATGAATAACGAATCAACGAAAATATTCCGGGTGAGCACATGGAACTGTAGAGGCATAGGTAATAAATACCATGAACTTGTTTTATTCTTACGATCTTATGAAATTGATGTTTTGCTGTTAACAGAAACCAAATTGGCACCGTACAAAAATCTATATATTGATGGCTATAAGGTTTATAGATCTGATCATCCCAGTGGTAGCAGTAAAGGTGGATCAGCAGTGATCGTCAAGAACTCCATTCCTCACGACGAAAGACATAAAATGTCAAAAAAAGCATATCTTTATTATAAAACTCAAAGTTTGTTCCTATGTAAGTTTTCATAATCCCAATAGAGGGCTAAATGGCTGTAGCGATTCTGACGGGAGCGGTCGTAAAATGATCAGCAAGTTCCGGCGCGCAACATAAGCTAGTTCTAAACCTCCAAAAGATCCTTCTACTTCATAAACGGCGCTATCCTTTGCAACCGATTTGTTTAGTTCCCGAACTTTTGTTATTATGGTTGCTATCAGGCAATTCGTTAGCGGCGGAAATTTGTGACAAGTGGAAAAGTCTAGACGGATTGCTATACTAGTGTTCCTAGTGAAGCATCGGTTGCATTATTAATAGGTGAAGGATGGGAAGAAGATATTTCGTGTGAAGCACCGACCGATTTGTTTGGCTCCCGAAATTTTATTATGGTTGCCAACACGGAGTTCTGAGTTTTTTCTTCGCGCATGTTTGGTTTTGACGATTTTAATCAGTTGGGTGAGCTACATCCTCTCCTGTTAACTAGAGAAAATTTCAATTTGATAGGGAGGGGGATTTGGGTCATTAAGAGACGATTGAAATGATGGGCTCTTTCCTAATCAGTCCGGGCCTGATTTTGCTACTTTTAGGCTGTAATTTGCCATGCAGCCTCTCGTAGTTACGACCACAATCTGGATATGGTTTTTTCAGCAGTCTAAGCACCGACGAACCCGCGCAGGTGGGTCCGTGCAACGCACTGGTAACCGGCTAGTTATTAGTACCTACGTTGTTTTGAAATTCTAGCACCTTCGTGGAAAGGAATTCTTGACTATCAACTTTAAGGCAAAAAAAATCGAATTCTTATATTCTGCAATTAAAAACTTGGAGTCTTTCCGATAGCTTCATTTTCTACGAAAATTCGCTAAAACCTATAACTTCTAGCTCCCTCAGGATATGTAACAATAGCTTATATGTAAGTGCGGTTTATAGTGCATCAGAATCAATATCCACCTTGACTTGGGCACCCACCAACTAAAAGCAATCGAGATTAAATAAATCACCTACCTACGCTTCTATTGGTGACAAAAGTTATAATAAACACGATTTCGTGAAGTGGGAATTCCATTTGAATTATATCAGCTTGCATGATCGATGATGTTTATAGGATGATTTTAGCGAATTTTCGAAGGAACAATGAGATATTTAGATGGCTTCAAAATTTTAAATTAGGGGTGATGAGGGGGCGAGGACCCCCTACAAATCCGTTCTATACATGAACACGATCCAAGATTTTAACGTCATATATATATATATATATATATATATATATATATATATATATATATATATATATATTGTATATATACATAAGAGTTTTTTTTTAATGACCAACTAGCCTTGTGGTTTTATGTTTATTACCCGACGTTTCTACCCAGGGCCTGAGTCCTGATATATATATATATATATATATATATATATATTGTATATATACATAAGAGTTTTTTTTTAATGACCAACTAGCCTTGTGGTTTAATGTTATGTTTATTACCCGACGTTTCTACCCAGGGTCTGAGTCCTATTCTACAAAATTTGGTCGTTTCAAAACACCCTCGCCTGTATTATTCACTAGACAACAACACTTCATATATAGGTGTGTTCCAAGCACACTTCTGAGTTCATGAACTCAGATGGGTTCCACGAATTCATGAAACTTTTAGGTTCAAGAACCAGTCGGTGGGAACACTATAGTTCACCTGACACTCAATGCACCAACCAGCGCTAGCGTCGTCTTTAGTAACGTGAAAACCTTGTCATCGAAATCCATTGAGCATTTTCAAGAAAAGGCCAAAAAGGTGCTAAAAAAACGGCATTTTCAACTATTTTTGAAGGTTATTTGATAATTGCCAACCTCAGAGTATTTTCTCAGGTATGAAGGGGATGGGATATCATTCCTACTCAGAAGAAGAGTAACTGTTGAAAATTTAATCAAAATCCCTAGAGCCATTATTGAGAAAAGGCAACAAAAAAGTGCTAAACACGACGTTTTTTCAAGTAAGGTAGGGTGGGCCAAGTGCGTACGAGAAAAACATTAGTTTGACTTTGCCTGCCACTTATTAACTACCCTTAAACAAATGTTTTCTGAGTGAGTAGACAACTGATAAAAGCAAACTGACGTTTTTAATAATTATTAGATGAAGCAAATTGAAAAAAGAGATGTGAAAAACGATAACACAACAAGCATTAAGCAGGCTAATGACAAGGCATTTAGCGTGAAGGTTTGCGGTGAAATGAATTTTCGGAAGGTTTCGAAAGGTTTCCTTCAGTTCGAGTTCTCAACCCTATCCCCGAGCAGGTCTGAAAAGTTCATGACCTCATTGAACTCAGTTCATGAACCCGACGCGGTGGGAACACCTTAGCGAGTGTTGAGTCCCTGAACTCAAAACGCTTGGAACACGATTCTCATGCGCATAGGGTTCTGCGCCGAACCAGTTCCGAAAAGTTCATGAACTCGCGGTGCTTGGAACACAGCTTATATTTACATATAAATTTGTAGGATGTGTTTCCAGACGATAACTCCCACAAAATACGGCGTAAAAATTACATTCCAACGCAGAAAAAACCGACTCGGCAAGAGACAGATTGAGTCTGCTGGCCAACCCAAACGTTCCACGATTTCAGGTTCCAATTTACAATTTAGTGAACCGAAAAAAACTTTTAAAAAAAATCGGTTTTTAGACAATAAGGCACTAGGTGTGTCACAGTCAAAGTATCATTCAGTGCTTAGTCGATTGCGACCACTCCCAGCACACCCTCCAAGCTTGTCTTTGAAAATTCGCTCTATTAGCCATGCTGCTTGCCTGAGTACTTTTATACTATGGTCCACCGGTTCTGAATCATTCCTACGTTGAAGTTTTTTCTTCTGTCAAAGTTCTAGCCCTTAGGGAGAGAGAACTTATAGCGACCCGGACGGTTTCATTCGAATCTTTGGATGATATCTATACCTAAACGACAGCCAAAAATTTTATTCTTATTTCAAAAGTTTCGAGATCTGGATTTTTAGCGTATTTTCATAAAAAATGAAGGTATTGCAGTTGCTTGGAAATTTTTAAAACCAATATTGTTGAAAAAGTTCTTCATTGAAATCCGTTTTGAGGCATTCTGAAACGATTCCTAATGTTTGCGTACATAAAAATTCCGTTATTGCACCAGAAAATCAAAATTTTTAAATGAAAAGATGGATCCAGCACCAGCACTTTTTTAGCTCATTAAATTGTTCAAATTTAAAAAAATTCGCTAAAAAAAATCACTAAAAATGTTTATTAACGGCTAAAAATTGTTGAATTCATAATATAAATAGATCCTATGTAAATGATTGAATTAATAATTTATCAAATTTATTTATTCATTGATCAACTCCATTAATTTTAATTTTCAAAACTAAATCAAATTTGATTCAAACCATTAACATAAAATTTCTTCATATTATATTTTTCATACTTCAGAAGCCAATTAAAGTTAGCTGTGTCTACTAACAAATCAATATTACGAGAATGTACGTATTTATTCAACTGCGAACGTTTCCGGACATTAATTTCGCGAAATTGAGGAAAAGGCGCAAGGTGTTCTTTTATATTCTCGATTAGAATAATCAATTAGAACAAAATACCTACTAGGCTGAAACATCGAAGAAAGTTTGGTCTACCAGACCACGAGCTTGGCTTTTCAACTACTGTTTCTGTTAAATTACGTGGCAATCGACTGGGAATCTAATTGAAAACAAATGAAGTTTGGAACTTTGAAACTATTGGAAGCTATTTGCTTCAAGTGGAAACTATTTGTAGAATGCGAATAATCCTCGATTAAACTCACCTCTTGTGTGGGTGGTGGTGAAGGGGGAGGGGTTGACCTTACAGTTCTCCATTGTGATGAAGGTCAGCCAACACTCAAGGTCAATCAGTATAGAATATCCGTGTCATTGTAGATATCTAATTTATGTGTAAGTATATACCTCTATTTATTTTATAACTTTTAAACTATATAGTTTCCCTCAATCCATATAAATAAAAATGAATGTGTGGATAGAATGAGCTTCAGTGGGCATTGGAGCCCGTGACTATTGCTATTTCCACACCGTCCGGTCTCGGTGAGGTGTCCAAGGTGTTCAATTTGTATCATGTGGTGCAACAATGTCCTGGGACTCATGGTGGCCGCATTCTACTGCATGATGCAGTTACCAAGCAGAACGCTTTGTCATCAGGTGATTGGGATGACGAAAGGGAGAAACTATATCACATGCCAAGTGACCGGGCTAAAAAGCCGGATTTCGTTGCCGTCAAGCCCGAAGGGTCTGCCATAATCCTGGAAGTCCAGGTTGTCAGTGGCAGCATGGACATGGAGCAAACCTAGCGGGCTAACATAAACAAGTATGACAGAAATGACCTGCGCCAAGTGATTTCCGAGCTAAAAGGAGATGGCCGCCTCTCCTTAACATCAAAGTCATGGCCACGACCGTGTCATTGCGCGGGGTGTGGTTGGGGGTTTGGTGCCGGAAAAGTGCAACGGAGTTACTCGAGTTGGGTATCTCGGCGGGAGTGCTCCGTGGTATCACCATCCGCGTCCTGAGGGTTTTTTGTTGAACTGGTGGTCATTTTATAGGGAATTTTCCTTTCTTTTCCTCTCCCTCCTCCTCCTTTAGCTTCTTTGATCCCAAAGGCCGGCGTATGGTAAAACTGGGCGTCCTCCCCACTCTTTCAATTTAGTTTTTTCGTATTTCGTGCCCCCCCCCCCCCCTCCGCCTTTGAAAGAAATTTGTAAAAAAAAAAAATAATAATAATAATAATAAATAAATAGGTAAATAAATTAATGAATAATAAGATGAGTGTGTGTGTCAAGTAGTCAAGTATAGACTCCAAAACGGCTGGACCGATTTCGATGCGGTTTTTAGCAAAATTATGCATCAGCGAGTTTTTGGCGCGGACATGGGTTATACATCCCAATCCCCCAAATCTCCAGTAAAATCATAAATCTCTAGTAACTAATCAAGGTTATCCGGGTAAATAACTCTATAAGCTGATAAAACAAAAAAATCGCTGTTTTTTTTTTTTTTTTTTTTTTTTTTTTAAATATCAATTCTTGAACGGAATAAGATATTGCAATTATGGCTTCACCGACTTGTTCTGTGCTAAAAAAATAAAGTTGTCACTCTGCGAAAAATTGAGTATAAAACATTTTTACATTTTTAACTCTCACCCTCGTATTTGGGTAGGCCAACATTTTTGGATTTTTGCTCCAATTTATATTTGTTTAAACCTTATATTAGAAACCTCAAATAAGCTCTCCATGCTTCGATATCTTGAAAATTAAAGGGAAAGTCAAGGGGGGATTACTTTTGATTACAGTTGTTAAATTGAGTATAACTCAAAATCCTTACTTTTTTTAAGCCCATGAATAATTTTTATTGGCTCATCGAATGATATTTTTTGAGCTGTTTCGTAAGAATTCTATGAAACCAAATTTTCAAATGGAAAGGGAGGTCTTTGTAACGGGGTTTCGCTGGATGTGGCAGAGTTTAGAAGTAGAGCTTGAGAAACCACTCCAATCAGCAGTGCGGGTGTTTTTTCTATTTAAAATTTTTTTTTTTTTTTTTTAATTTAACAATTCAACTTACAATCATTTTTAAGGAATAAAAGTTAAAATACTAATTTACTCAATATTTTAGCTTAAAATTCAGAGCCGTGACAATTTAAACCATTATTATTATTTCATTTAAGTATTTATTATATTTATTTTTTAATTTTATATAGGTATTTATTTTATTTTTCGATAAGATTGTTAAAATGTGATAACTAGTTTTATCAAATGCATATTTTTCTACTATATTGTTTGATCTTTCCAAAATCAGAATGTTTTCATCAATGACTTCATTTTAAGGTGAATCATATGAATGACCCAAGGTACAATCATCATTGACCTGAGGTACACAAAAAATTTGACCTTGGGTCAAATTTTGAGTTTTGAAAAAAATTTCACCATATTCTAACGTCTGACATATTCCCAAGTTATCAACCAACTACCTGAGATTAAAAAAGTAAACATTTCAAGGATTTTATTGAAAACATATGTTAGAAAAAAAAATGATCCAAGGTACAGACCCTTACCCTACTCCTCATATTGCCACTTTTTGAAAACCTCTCACAGAGATCAATCATTTCTAAATATCTCATAGTTTAAATTCACTGGAAATGGTGCATAATGTAAATGTATATAATTCGATATTCGTGTAAATATAATTTGTTAATGCAAACATGAACTTTAGGTCTGTGCGTAAAAGTTATCTCTGATATTGAAATAATGAACAATAGAATAACAAATTGTACCGTTTTAATGAATTAAAAAGTTTCCCTACTTTCAGAAATGAAGGAACAAGAGAGATCAGTAAACAATTTGATAAGATACGTTGTTGTCTGAATCATAACAATTTATTGCGTCATTGATAAATCTAAAAAGCGTTATTTACACTGGATAATTGTACGAAGAATAACACGTTGTACCTACCTAATTTATTTCTTACGTAACGCAAGACCACGGATAAAGTTGACTAGTCGATATTATAGTCGGAATGGCTGCGGCAGGTGGTGACTCAGAGCGACATTGTTATCTTATCTGCGATGCCAGAGCTCTCTACAGTTTCAAGTATCATTACAGTAGTTTATTTCCCCGTTCGCCCCAGCTGCTAGTCTGCCAAGTTTAGCTTCGATAACCCGGTTGGGATTACTTTCGTCAAGCGGCTCGATTCAGCCTTCAAACAGGTGAGAAGTGATGAGGTTATTTGCATGTTTCTATAGTTGAGAAGTTGGTTTTTAGTTCATAAATACATTTTTTATTGTTCATTATGGTTGGTAGCCTTTCCATTTGTATGGTTAGCGTGGTTGTAGGGGATGAGAGAATAGTTTAGGCTGCTTTTCTCATCATTTCTTGTTTGGATTTTGATGTCATTCATTATTATAACACGTCATTACATCATGTTGCCTCACAATAACTTCTCAGTCACTCCACTTGTTTTTGAAGGTATGTGGTGTAAATGAAAGTGCAAATATATACTGAGTTCAATATAAACAATGTATTTAGGGATTGATTCATTGAAACAAGTTGCCCGAGTTCCACAATTTTGTAACTTGCATGAATTATAAAACCCCAGTATTATGTACCTACTACCTTGTAACTGAGCTTCTGACTGTTATTCTTCAATAACAACATGGTTAGGTGCTCATGGGTAATTTGGTTCGTTATTCGATAACTACCTAATCATTTTAATCACTCAAGGTGAAGATATTAACTAGGTATCTACCTTATACAAACTAAAACTAAAATATATAGTTACAATGATTTGACATAGGTATAGACAGTTGTAGAGTTTCTTCATTTTTTCCCGAAAGGATGTATTTTGAATATACTCGAAAATTACCAATTATTAAAAGTTACAGATCTGATAAATGTTTAAATGAAGTAATCCTAATGTATTTCACCGATAATAAGTCCATTTCTTTAAAGCTTGGAATTATCCCTTCACATTGTTTAAACCAGATTGATTCCCCCCCCCCCCCCTCCCGCCACTTCACCGGATTAGCTATTATCTCCATCACTCTCTTAGGAATGGAAAAAAAAACCATCAAAACTCTTTATATTTACATTTTTTGCAGAATTCTATTCAGATAAAGTTTATCAACTATAGAAACTAGGAAATTTAAAAATGTGTACACAAATGTATGCTGAAAATGTACGCCGCGTTCATTCAGCTATGTAGCGACAAATTTTACCTGTAGACCTTTCATCCAACTAAATTAGTCATCCCTCATATGCCCAGACAAGCTTATCATTTCCGGGTGATAAAATCTAGAATTAGTTCTGTTATAATTTTAATGGTCACGTAACATTCAGCGAACATTGAGTTTTATGGATAACATGTACGAGTATGACCAGGAACTCACTAATGATTTGGATAAGTCTGCAACAAAATTGGTGTAGCCATTTAGCCGTCTATCTACTGTTGACTTGAGAGCAAAAATACATACATTGAGGTTTATAAATGACATCATACTTTTTGAACTATTGTATTTAAGGAAACTAATAGACCACACGATCACAAAACACGGATTTCTACGGAAATACTGCTTGCTTCGAAGAGCTCGTTTTTCGGGCTTAGAGTCATGACTCATTTAGCTACCTACCAACCTATCTTCAATTTCGGGTCACCCTGTATACACAAATCATGTACCTACATAGTTGTCTGGATCCAGTCACGGTTGACCTCCCAAGAGGTCGTTGACCTCACCGTTCGGTCGTCATCGGGTGTACTAGCGACACAATAAATGCTTTATTACATTTTTATAATTAAAGCTCGGGTTGGTGAGGTGTCCTAGAGTGACGCAGTGACGGAAAACATCACCACGGGAAGTGGCAGAAGAGCTAATATTGGAAGTATTGGTATCAGAGAGAGATTCTAATGACGTCAACGGAACCAATATGTTGTTATCGAGTTCATTACACACAAAGTCATTAGGTCTGGCCCTCTGCCACCCCCATCCGAAGCTTTTCTCCAAAACTACACAACCAAATTATATGAAATTTGGTTCAAAAATCACACGTCATCCGGGAATGTGCCAGTAAAATCAGCTTCACTATCGGTCAACCCTAAAGAATTCGATATCAAATTTTTAATGAATTTCAGTTAATCGAATGAGATCATCCGGGTTGCTATAAGTTCATCTTTCGTTTTCCATGAGGGATCAGCCTAAGCTTATACACCTACTTTCTGTGGAGAAATTGAACAAATTAATTACTACTCCTTCTTTACTAGTCTTCTGTAAATTTAGCAAGTGCAGATATCCAAGTATTTCAGTAATTTCAGTTTTGTGATTCATCTTCAGTTTTTAGCAAGTGCTGATATCTTGGTATATTAGTAATTAAGTTTTTGCGAATCATCTAGAATTCCAATGCATCCAAGCCACGCAAGAAATGGTAAAGTGATGGGATGCTTAAGTAAAACACAACTGGGTGTATAAGTGTGGTAGAAAATCCATGTTTTTCCAGTGGAATATCTTTCAGAAACATGAAATACTAGTTTTTATCCAGTTTAAACGAGTTTTAATCTTCTACAGAAAACAGGAGGGGTTTGAGAATAATCAACAAGTATCGGCTATGTATGCTTGTGTCGAACCTACAGATTTTGGCGTCCAAGGTTGGCTAAGCAGAACTGGGTTCAAAATTGCATATGGCCGATGTGATTTCTTCAATCATTCAAAAACCTTCCGCTTCTGATAGTAACTATCCTGTTCTATGTTCCGAGCCTTCTACTTTTTAATTTTTTATTTATTTTGTTTTATTATTAATTTATTTATTTATTTTTATTTTTTGCCTGGCGGGGTCAAGGGGCCCCTTGAGTTTTTCTTCAGATTTTATATATTTTTCAGCTAATATTATGATTTGAGCGAATATTGTTATTTAGAACGAGTTTTTTGCATTAAGCTGGATACTTGCTAATTAATCTCAAACCCCCTCCTGTTTTCTGCAGAAGATTAAAACTCGTTTAAACTGGACAAAAACTAGTATCTCATGTTTCTGAAAGAGATTCCACTGGAAAAACATGGATTTTCTACCTCACTTATATACCCAGTTGTTTTACCTAAGTCATCCCATCACTTAACCATTTCTAGCGTGGCTTGGGTACGTTGGAGTTCTAGATGATTCACAAAAACTTAATTACTAGTATGCCTAGATTTCAGCACTTGCTAAATATTGAAGATGAATCACAAAACTTAATTACTGAAATACTTTTTTTTTTTTTTTTCATTTAATAAATATTGTATATATTTAGGCTATTTGAATTAAGGGGGAACTGTTCATGTAGCTGGGAGTGGGGTTTTCCAGGGTTTTTCTTTACTTTTTTTTTCTTTGATTAACGTCAAATGTGATTTTGTAATCCCTAATTCATGCCCAAGGACAGGGCGGCCCCATCGCCAAACCCTATCAAATCTTCGGCGGAGATCCATTTCTTTCGCGATCCTCTGATGCACATGGATGCTGCTCTTACTATCGCGAATCCAATTCTCACCCTCAGCCATCCTCTTATTTGCCCTTGTGGTCTGAACCATTTTTCCAATTTTTCGGCGAGGACTTTGGTAAAGGCCACCATTTGAGGGGCAAAGAGACCGTCGACCGAGCAGACTAGGGGAGTAAATGATGCGTGTCTTTGCTCACATGCTGCCAGATATTTTCGTTTTTTTTTCCTCCTCAGCCCCAGCGAGGACCGCCGCAACTGTGCGATCGACGTATGAGGGAGCGTCAGTGTCAGAGACACGGACATCGAACAACGCTTCCCTCTGTCGATCCCACACGCCACGGCATGCGAGGTCCCCTCTGAGGCCTGGTGTGGTTGGAGATGGTTCAAGAATTATTGGCTCTTTAATGACGTTGCCCCATGCGGATGACATGAGCTCACCTACAAGGTCTCTTATCTCATTATGCCTTCGTGTAATTAGTCCTCCCGTTTTACAGTTCAGGGCATGTTCGAGATTGAAATCATGATTGCCACACCCATCACATGCAACTGGCATCTCTACTGGCTTTCTCTTGTAGCGGATGGCTAAGGCGTCTCGAAATTCGCAAGCAGACATGTCGTAATTATGCTTTTTTAATGGAAGGGTGGAGAGCCAACTTGACGTTTTTACCTTCGTTGTCTTCAGCAGTGCTCGTCCTATTGCTCTTTGCCGTTGAATTGGGAGCTTTTCCAATGTGGTGTTCAGCAATTCGTCTTCTATCTGGTGTTTCTGTCTTCTTGCTTCTTCCTTCACCTGCCTTAGTGTCGCTAAGTGTTCGCTGACAACAAACGGTTGTCCCTGTCGTACAGCTTGTTCTTAAACTATCGTGCCTGCTTTTGAAGTCATGTAACACTGATTGACTGAACGCACTGGATCCGTCCATGCCAAACCCCCTTTGTTGACTGGCAGAGAGAAGAGGTCGCTTTCTTCAGATGACACATTTCCTCCTAGAATCGATGGCATGAAGGTTGATCTTATTGCATTTCGCAAGGGCATATATGTGTCTTCTTCTCCTCCAACAACTCGCTGAACGAACTGCCATTGGAATTGAAAGGATTTTATGAAGGCAGTATGCGCATCTTGAGGCTGAGTTTTTCCCGCAGTGGTCAATTGATTCACATTCTTTACCCAATTCTCGATTTTGCTTTTCAAGTACTCCTGCTTTCCCTCTCCAATATATCCTCCAAGGTAGCGTTGTCCGGTCACTATATGAATTCCTGTTCCATGAAAGACCCTGTTTGCGTCCTCTAAGTCTTCAGGATGGACTACCAAAAAGGATTTATGACCTTGAGGATGGTATCCGATATTAGGACCAAACTCCTGCAATTTCTCCCACCATCTCTTCAACCCGTCAAAACTCCCTTGCGCCGCCGAATCATCTGCGTACCAGCATTGTTTGACATCTGTACTTACTTAGTTATTACTGATGTCATTACAGTAACTGTAATTACTGAAATACTTAGTTATCTGCACTTGCTAAATACAGAAGACTAGTAAAGTGTAGGTGTTGTAATTAATTTGATTCCTCCCCAGGAAGTAGGAGTCTACGCCTATACAGTTATATTTAGATCATTGATAATATACATCGTTTAATGATTGTAGACAAGTGTTCTGCGCCGAAAGGCGATCTAATAAATAATTAGGATCACGCATACGAACTCACCCAATCGCTGAAACTTGTTTTTATTTTTCAAAAGACTCCAACGGTTTTAATAAGATCCTTTTCAGTCACATATTATATGGACACAGACGGAGAGAGAGAGAGAAGAGAGAATAGTTCGTTGTAGTTTGTAAGGCGATTTTAGTTCATTACTTTAATAATGAATCTTTGTGATCGACCAAGGAAGCAACATTTTATCCTCTCCTTTCTCTGAGTTTGTTGGTTTATATTTCAAAATACAGAGAAACCAAAAACGCTGCAAATTATTAAACAACGATTTATTGTTTTTGTTTTAGACAGCCCTTCTACGAAGATCACTGATCCATAGAATGTTACCGAAAGAGACTGTCAGAAAAAGAAAAATAACTCACCAAGGCGCACTCCCAACGTTCCAAATTTTTGCCGTTTCTAGGCCATCTAGTCGATGGAAGCAATAGCTAAAGTGGGCCCCCCCCCCCCCCCTTCCGCTCATTGTTCTAAAATCACTGAACGGTTTTTGGAATTTTGTCGATTTGACGAACATTGCATTTCAAGGTTAAAAATAAGTCTTTAAGTTACTTTTCTTGTTTATTCTAAGAAGCGTTTAATGTTTTGGAAATAACACCTGAAAATCATACTTATACAAAAAGAGGGAATTATTGGGGGCCCTTTAACCCCCTTTTTAGAGTGTGAGAGATTACTTTTTTTTGTACGACAAAATGCTTTAAAGTCGACTGTGCAAGTACAGTTAATGATTAGGAATACCCCCCCTGCCCTTACTAGATCTTGGATCCGTCACTGCACTACACCAACCCGTACTTTAATAACAAACGCTACAAATTATTACACAGAGGTTTATTGTTTCTGTTGTGAAGCTCTTCTATACAGGACAACTGTCTTTATTATTAAACGAACCAATACGATCTAATATGTCTGCATAGGTGTAGACGCCTACCAAAGAGAAATTAACAAAATCAAATGACGAGCTGGTTATGCAGAGCCGTGAATTAGCAAAACCACGGCGGCGGCGCTTATGCTGCGTAATGCCGCTATTCGCGGTTTCGATTAACGGTAGTTGCGCCACCGTCGCATCGATAATTGGTGGGATAGATCCTGACTCGACTGAACTCGCATAAGGCGAATTACCATTCCTTCACTGAATATTTACTAATAAATCATGAACAACAACTGAAAACACCATTTATGACGGTAATTTCCATACACTAGACAACAAAACTAAGCACTGGAAGATGAATAGAAAGTTCAAAAGGTTTATTTGTTATTTACAAGAAGTGGCAAGTAGGCTTAGGTACATTGCTCGGTGTGTAGGTACCTACAACCAGTAAGTTATACGTCGCTATTAAAAGTATACAAGAAGTATTTTATTTTAGTTTTTCATAAAAATGATTAAACTATATTTGATTGAATATAAATTACGCAAAATTTACAACAGATTCTCTTAATTTCATCAAGAAGAACAGCTTAAAATGCTCAGCATACAATATTGTTTGGTTTCTTAGAAGCATTCCTGGACTTATTCCATCAATTTTATCGATTTATGAACATCTCACACTATAAATGCAACGATTTTGCAAGATTTCAAGAATAGATTCCACTTTAAATGCAGATCTCCTGGGAATAGCATATCATGCAAGCATGCACCTAGTAGCAGTCTTGGTTTTCTGGTAGGCACCTACCTATTCTTATTAAAAGTATACAATAAAAGTGAGAAATGATAGGAATCTCTGTGTTCCAGTTAGTATCAGGTAGTTTTGTGCTCGGGTCGATTTTTTTAAATCCGAATTTGCTCGATTTCATATGCCTTGCATTTTCCTTAACGATATGTTAAGGTGTGGAGTTACGTAGACTCTACCTATTAGGGGAAGGGAGGCACCATTTGACCATCTAACCAAAAACAATTTCTAATTAAGGCATATATCACTGTATTTTCAAATTTTAGAATGCATCAAGCACCTAAGACTCTTTCCCATCACAGAAAAAATGAATGGAAATAAAACAATAGAAGACGAAGTCTCAAGGAATGTTGGTTACAGATACTATTTTCAATTACACGAGAGTAGAGGTGTGTCGGTACAGCGGTACCGGTACTGTGGAACCTAGTCTCACCACGGAACGGTTCCGAGCAGTGACAAGAATCCAACCCTTCCCGGCTCAGTTCCACCGACCGGGAAGGTCTCGGCACAGTTCCAAGGATCGGGAAGGTCTCGGCACAGGAAGAAACTATCGAATTGGGAGCTGACCCTTATTAATTGGTGGAACATTAACCAGCAAATTTTTCCACTGCTTTCCAAAGTTGCCGAGGAAAGGCTATGTGTGGTAGCTACGTCTGTCCCCTGCGAGCAACTTTTTTCCAAAGCAGGGGTAAATTTGTCGGAGAGAAGGAGCTCACTGAGTCCAAAAAAAGCTATATGCTAATTTTTTTTTAAATCAAAACGAAAAACTATTTGTATAGGTATATTCGTTCAATAAATGATTATTTTTTTGACACTGGCTTGAATAATTCATTCCTATTGAATGAAAAGTTGGTCTCAGCCCTGATTCGTAGCGATCGTTATTTTATTCGACGTTCTGTACCGGGAAGGTAACTGTACCGGCATTTCGGAAAGGTGACTTCTATGTCGCTGGAATCATTGAAACTGTTCATAAGAGTTACCTGGACCGACACACCCCTACACGAGAGATGGAGTTAGGATCTAATTCGTTCATTTCGCTGCCGCTAGGCTCGCATCCTTATTTGGAATCGCGAATAGCTTGCTATCTACCGATCATTGATAACACTTGGTTAGTTCCCCCAAAAAAATCATCGATCGCTGCTCCATTGTAGCACGTGGTGGAAGAGCAGATGATCGTTGGGCTTTTCGGATAAAAAATCGGGATAAAACCGGGAAAATATATGAAAATGACAACCAAAGAAACATTACTGTTACCTACCTTGAAAGTTTTCGAGATCTAAAATCTTCAGTATTTCAGCCCTGAATTAGTAACCTTTAGGGTTGATCAGAATTTATGCCGTTTCCCCTGGCACACCCCCGGCCGATGTATGATGTTTCAGCCAAATTTCATAAAGTTTGGCTCTGTAGTTCTGGAAAAAAAGCTCTGGACGGCGCGGCGTACGGCAGAGGGAGGCAACCTAAACTGACAAAGTTTGAGGAAGGTTTAAAACCAATTTTTTTCCTTGGCCGATTGCAAAAGTTCATTATTGAAAATAATAAACCAAAAATTGAATAAAGCATTACTTGTATCGCTAGTACACCCGATGACGACCGGACAGTGCTGACGGCAACTCCTGGGAGGCCAACCGAGACTGGATGTACATAAAACATAAAAAGAATTGCCGCTTATGAACCTTGACCCCTCTGGATGAGGTGCGGCTCAAATCATTAAGGCTAAAGGGGACGATTAAGGCTAAAGGGGACGACAGTTGTGTGAGAGAGAGAGAGGGAAGATACAAAAAGATATTCTTGATTATCTCCACACCAGTCAATCAATTTTCAAATGTAAATATATATTTGAGTTTGTCTCATCCTAGGCTATCGAGCGAACATAAAGTTTCCAAAAAATAGCTAACAAAAATTAATTTTGTTTTTCAATTTTTTTGTATCTTGCCTATAAATATTATTTTGAACAATTTTTTTCCTGGAAAACGCTAACATCCCATATTTTTACATGTCTCAACTACCTACTAGAATTATCCTCATAAATAATTGTAGTGGGAATCAGACCTAGAGTGAGAATGAAGGTGTAAAAACGCAGTGCGAAATTGATGGTGATAGTGTCCTCTACAAACCGTAATCATGCTTGTTGCTGTGGCGGTTGCTATGCGTTTGCCGGACGGGTCGGTTACGAGGGGGGTTTGCTACCGCTGCAGAAAGACGTGGTTTTTTTACCCGCAGACCAACGCGTATATACAGGGTGTCCCCAAATCTACCCCCCCCCCCCCTCATCAATAACTTTTCTCAACAGTTTTTGAGATATTGAAGTGAAACTTCAAGAGCTTTTTTTTTTCCTTGTGTGTGAATCACAATTGCGATATCCTATTTGTTTGTTGAATCAAATCTAATTAACCTTTAATCAGCGCGTTTTTCCTTAAATTAAAGTTCTAGTCATGCAGCATGATCATATAAGAAAATTTTCGTAAATGATCATACTATATTACGTACATTGTTTTGAAAATTGAGGGCTTTGAGGGAAAAGAAACTGTGCAACCAGTTTTATTTCAAAAAACTCGTTTTAAATAATATTCTGCGATTCAAAAATAAATTTTGGATTTTTAACTTTTTTGCAGTATTTATAGACTTTTTAGCACATTTTAAAGGAATTTAAGTATATTTTTCAGCATAGTTTTTTTATCTATTCTATTTATCTTTGTTTCTATTTTGTATTTAATAAACTTTATTTTTTGGGCGCAAGAACGGAATTTTAATCTCAATCCTAAGGAGAGTTATCATCTGGAAGGACACACGCATATATGAATATATATCGCCCCCCTGGACCCCCCTAATCTATACTCGGCGCTTCGCGCCTCGCCGGATCTTTTCTCTTTTCTACTGCGTAGAAAACGAGGATAATTTGCTATGCAATTCTTAGCCTGAATCAACTTAGTTTTGGAATGTAGCCAGGTACGTAAGGAGAGGGAAATTGGTAGGTTGAAATGTGAACATTTATCACATAAATCAAGCGCTTTCCAACGAGTGGCGAACGATTTTTGTGCGATCAAAACTGCGGAAGTTTCATTCCCCTAACAACGGCTGGGTTGTACGTAAAAGACACTGAAATTGTGACACAATCTATATCAACTACTTACTCGGTTGTACGTGAAAATCATCTTTAATTTCGTCACGGACGTTACAAAAAAAATTATTGGGGGTCGGCCTAAGAATTGCATAGCAATTAATATACATATACACATGGTTACATATATATTTACACGCATATGAAAAATGTTAAACTCTTGGATTCGTTTCAGAATGTTTCAAAATGGATTTCAATGAAGAAATTTTTGGAAATTGTGATTTATAATTTTTGGAGCCATTGCAATAGCTTCATATTCTACGAAAATTCGCTAAAAGTATCTAGGTACCTATTTTTAAGAAACTTCGCGCTTCTTCGTGGTTCATCGGCAGTAATCTAAAAACGGAATAAGGTATTGCAATTCTGGTTTCACCGTCGTCTTCAGAACGAAGTAAAAAACCTCTAAAATAAGCTGTCATTCTGCAAAAAAAATGGAGAACATTTTTTCGAAGTAATAATCTCAATAAGTAGGTAGTCAAATATGTTTGTATATATATATATATATATATATATATATATATATATATATAGGCAATTAGAGGGGGTCTTTCTGGTCCCTGAATCAACATGAGGGGTATTTCTGGTCCCGAGTGGGTCCCGAAAGCGGGTTCCGTTTTCCTGCTCTTTGGTGGTATAAATCGGGGGGTTTTCGGGACCCGCCCTTGTATACCTAGTTATATATATATTGCGGGTCCCGAAAACCCCCTGATTTATACCACCGAAGCCATTAATTACTTTCTCTCAATGTGCTCTCTCACTCGCACACATCCACACAGTCACAAACACCATCTGGCAGTGGAGGGGGACATTTTCCTGCAAATCGATTATTACAGCCCTCAGTGGTGGAAAAAATTGGCAAAAAAGTTATGAAATCATAGTTAGGTCTTGTGAAGCAGTTGTGAGCTCATCATCCGCTCGTGGGTAAGTGGGGGGGGAAATTTTCCTATAAATCGAATATTGCAGCCCTCAGTGGTGGAAAAAAATTCGCAAAAAAGTTATGAAATCATAGTTAGGTCTTGTGAAACAGTTGTGAGCTCATCAGCAGCTCGTGAGTAAGTGGAGGGGGAAATTTTCCTGTAAATCGAATATTGCAGCCCTCAGTGTTGGAAAAATTCGCGAAAAAGTTATGAAATCATAGTTAGGTCTTGTGAAACAGTTGTGAGCTCATCAGCAGCTCGTGAGTAAGTGGAGGGGGAAATTTTCCTGTAAATCGAATATTGCAGCCCTCAGTGGTGGAAAAAATCGATAAAACGTTATGAAATCATAGTTAGTTTTTGTGAAACAGTTGTGAGCTCATCAGCCGCTTGTGGATAAGTGGAGGGGGAAATTTTAACGTAAATCGAATATTGCAGCCCTCAGTGTTGGAAAAATTCGCGAAAAAGTTATGAAATCATTGTTAGGTCTTGTGAAGCAGTTGTGAGCTCATCAGCAGCACGTGAGTAAGTGGAGGGGGAAATTTTCCTATAAATCGAATATTGCAGCCTTCAGTGGTGGAAAAAATTCGCAAAAAAGTTATGAAATCATAGTTAGGTCTTGTGAAACAGTTGTGAGCTCATCAGCCGCTTGTGGATAAGTGGAGGGGGAAATTTTCCTGCAAATCGATTATTACAGCCCTCAGTGGTGGAAAAAATTCGCAAAAAAGTTATGAAATCATAGTTAGGTCTTGTGAAGCAGTTGTGAGCTCATCAGCCGCTCGTGGGTAAGTGGAGGGGGAAATTTTCCTATAAATCGAATATTGCAGCCTTCAGTGGTGGTAAAAATTCGCAAAAAAGTTATGAAATCATAGTTAGGTCTTGTGAAGCAGTTGTGAGCTCATCAGCCGCTCGTGGGTAAGTGGAGGGGGAAATTTTCCTATAAATCGAATATTGCAGCCCTCAGTGGTGGAAAAAATTCGTAAAAAAGTTATGAAATCATAGTTAGGTCTTGTGAAACAGTTGTGAGCTCATCAGCCGCTCGTGGGTAAGTGGAGGGGGAAATTTTCCGGTAAATCGAATATTGCAGCCCTCAGTGGTGGAAAAAATTTGCAAAAAAGTTATGAAATCATAGTTAGGTCTTGTGAAACAGTTGTGAGCTCATCAGCTGCTTGTGGATAAGTGGAGGGGGAAATTTTCCTGTAAATCGAATATTGCAGCCCTCAGTGTTGGAAAAATTCGCGAAAAAGTTATGAAATCATAGTTAGGTTTTGTGAAACAGTTGTGAGCTCATCAGCAGCTCGTGAGTAAGTGGAGGGGGAAATTTTCCTATAAATCGAATATTGCAGCCTTCAGTGGTGGAAAAAATTTGCAAAAAAGTTATGAAATCATAGTTATGTCTTGTGAAGCAGTTGTGAGCTCATCAGCCGCTTGTGGATAAGTGGAGGGGGAAATTTTCCTGCAAATCGATTATTACAGCCCTCAGTGGTGGGAAAAATTAGCAAAAAAGTTATGAAATCATAGTTGGGCGGCTCATGGGTAACTGGAGGGGGAAATTTTTCCTTTAAATCGATTATTACAGTCCTCACAGGCCAACTATCACAGAAGTTTGCATATTTGTCTATTGAACTCCTTAGTTTTTAAATGTCCGCTCATATCCTCAAAGAAGTTAACATTTATCAATCATTGTTCTAACCTGTTTGAAAATGTTACACAACAATAAAAACACATAGGTACTTATGTACATCTTAGATTGAAAAGGTAACATTATGGAAAAAATGAAGGAAAAAGTAAGATATTTATGGAAGTTTTAATTTTCAGACATGATATGCAAGTTTAAGACCATTGGAAACATCTCGTTTTGTTTGTTCGAACAAATGTTATTGAACTTGATATTACAGTAGCTTTTATTCCTGAATGTCCCAAAATCTCTGCTATGCTTAATCAATACTTACGAAATTTCTCCATCTGCAAATTATTACACAACGGCTTAATGAGAAACCCTCACTGCAAATTATTACACAATTCCTCAACACGGAAACCCTCACTGCAAGTTATTACACAATGTCTTATCATAAAAATCCTCTCACTGTAAATTATTACCCAACGGTTCAATTTGGAAGCTTAATTTGGAGGCTTAAATTGGAAGGCCACGGTAATAGAAAATTTTTCAAATATCTCATGGGAAAGATTGACAGCCCGGAGTGTGATTTTCGCCATGAAGATGCTTCCCAACAAAATATTCACTATCTTCATTTAATCTTCATTTAATATTTTTCTAGAATGTTCTGCAATAAGATCCGAATTGAATTTTTTTCTGAGAAGTCAACACATCGACGAAGCAAACTCAATGCAGTCATTTTTGAAAATAAATATCCATGAAATAGAAAAATTGAATGAAATGAACGAATGGATTTAACACCGAAAACGCTGCAAATTACTACACAAAGGTTTATTATTTCTGTATTAGATAACCCTTCTACGTAAATCACTTATCTATGTTTATTAGACGTATTCTGTGGTACTTTATCTGAGCCATTCTACAAAAAGGTGCCAACTTTGCAGAAAGGTGTGTGGAAATTTTTTCTGCAACGAACTCATACAAATTTGGTATCATTCGACTCGTTAAGATGTCTACTACTCGTTACTGGAAAGGGGGAGATAGTTTGACCTTTGTTGGGAATGGTACCTACACTGCTTTTTAGGTTTAAAAAGTTGATGAAAAGAAGGGTGCCGGCTATACTTTCATAAATCCATTAAAAAAAGTAAATCGGTTTGAACAACAACTGTGGAGTCAATGCGTTTCTGTATCATGATCCGCGTCGGATAGAATTAGTTTCCCCGTGTTTACCTCACAATATGAATTTATAGGCCAAAAAATGTTGCAGATTTTGTGGTTTTTATAATTTGGATGGATTTATTCTTCTTCCCAGTCTTTTCCAGGTGCTAGTGGTTGTGAAAAATGTATACTTTTTATTACCTCATGACGTATTCTTCGAGTTACAACAGTAAGCTTCTCGAAAAATGAACTCTTTTATTTATAAAAAGGCCGAGTATTCTCGTTAGAGACGGTCATGGGTTGGGTAGATCATCTCATAGGGGCTTATGATGAATCTGGGCAGTTTAATACAGGTCCAAGAGAAAAATCTATTAAAAAACATCTTCCGTCAGAATCTCAGCAGTTGACTCGGAAAACTCAGTAGGTAATTTTCAGTTTCGAAAATTATAATTTATTGATCACAGGGTAGTATTTTGGTTTATTATTTTCAGTAATGAATGTTGTAGTCGAACCAGAAAAAAATTTACCCCCCTTGAAAATTTGTTGTTTTACGTTTCTAGATATTTAAAACCCGAAAATCAAATGCTAGTAAATAAAATCCGACCGTCCACCGTACTTACGTAGCTTTTCACCGAAACTAAATACTGGACCAAACTAAATGAAACTAGTGTCAAAAGTCGTATTTTTTATAGTCTAGTTGGGACTGACTTCTCGGCATCACTTTCTTTCAATCCTACAGGGTATTATCAAAGGGCTGAAATATCAAAAATCAGAATATTGAAAACTTTCGAAATGACACTAATGTTTTTATGTTCGTTATTGATAGACATCCCTTCAATGAATTGAATGAGTCCACTCGGACTTCACATTCAACCATTCGCTTTCCCTAAGGGCTTGAACATGACAGAAAAAAAAACCTCAACACGAATATGAATGCAAAAATCTCTGAACATACATAGTAAAAATTGCCTATAATAGTAAGTATAGTAAGTAAGCCTGAACATAATAAACTGTGACGGCCGAATCAACTGACGTAATTTACAATGCCATTATCTTTACAAGAGTTCCTTTTGAAACGAGGTTTTCATAATATCTTGTGTTTTATATTTGCGGACAAGTGAAACTTAGGTGTGTGTTTTACTGTATCTGATTAAATTTCAGTTGTTCAATCGGTGGATTTCCACGTCGTGTATATATGCAGTATGTTGCACCATTGTAGGTATTTTGACATCAGCTTTTCTTTCGTACAGAGGGACTAGGAACGATTGATGTTCACGAAGTCATCACATACTACAAGGTATGGAGACACGCTGAAGGATCCTCGTGGGTAATCCCTTTCTAATTGATACATCGTGCTGAAATATAATTAGTATACCTCTTTTTATGGCATCTAGAATACAATTACAAGGTAACAAGGCGCCGAGTTTAGACAATGTATCAGAGACAACATCTTATGAACATTGATGAGTGAATTACGTGGAAGGGTTATCTAGTTCAGAAATAAGATTTCATGCAAATTTCATGGGGTAATGTATTTTTCAGGTCCAACTGAAAACTTTTCATGCTCTCCATCTATTCTAGTTCTCAATTCTCAATTTTATTGGCCGCAGGGAATGGAGGGGAAATTTCGAAATTGCATAACTTGATTTTTCTCATGACCGTCGCTTGACTCTTTTTCGTTGAACTCATCCTCACCAATAGCGCTCTGGTTCATGTACTTATAGTCGTTTCCGACCTTGTGCTGTTGAGCGTTCTCGTGAATGAGTGATTACCTCAACAGTGCGTCAGGTTCTGACGATACCATATTACTGAAGTAATACTTCCAAATTACTCTTACCAGCCCTACTTGCAATCTTATAATAGAAGTTCATTTAGACATTATGAAGCAGTTACGCAGGTACCCAATAGCTATTACAACTGAAATTGAACCCAAAATAAGCTGAACACTAAAATTACAAGTTTGATATCAATTATTTTTTCGTTAATTAGACTGTGAGCAATCATAAAAGAGCCTCCCACATCAGCTTTCTAATCAAATCTTATAATAGAAGTTCATTTAGACATTATGAAGCAGTTCCGTAGATACCCAATAGCTTTTACAACTGAAATTGAACCCAAAATAAGCTGAACACTAAAATTACAAGTTTGATATATATTATTTTTTCGTTAATTAGACTGTGCGCAATCATAAAAGAGCCTCCCACATCAGCTTTCTAATCAACTAAAATTGATGCAAGAAGCCTTGAAGAAAAACTTGGCAGTGATTCAATCTGAAAAAGTCGAGAAAAAAGAAGAATGGGACATGAAGAAGAAATTAAAAAAAAAAAAAAATCAGCTTATAAAACGGATACGTCCTCCTCCTTCTTGGGAGGACACTTCCAATTTTTGAAGGGCACGTGTACGAGTAGACTAGTGTTTATAGAACACAAAGTGCAACCCAACAGCCCTCCTAGGCATTTTACAAGGGAGAAGATGATCATGAGAAAATTTACCTTGATAAAATGGTACATACTTTAGTGATATGGTATCCTCAAAACCTGACGCACTGTTGAGAATCTGACTCACTTACGAGTTAGTTCACGATTTCAGTTACCGGTTATTTTATAAAACTGGTAGTTGATTTTTACTTAAGTGTGCCATTCCAAAAAATGTTATTTACCTTGAAGTTGAAGAAGACTGAACATGAAGTTGAATGAAGACTGAACATCATTTTTAAAAACGCTGCAAATTATAACACTAGGTATATTATTTCTGAACTAGATAACCCTTCTACGTAAATCACTCATGTATGTCCATAAGATGTTGTCTCTGGTACATTATCCTAACTCGGCGCTTTGTTAACTTGTAATTGTATTCTAGATGCCATAAAAAGAGCTAGGTATACTACTTATATTTCAGCACGGTATATCGATTAGAAAGGAATTACCCACAAGGATTCTTCAGCTGATCAGTGTGTCTCCATACCTTGTAGTATGTGATGACTTCGTGAACATCAATCTTTCCTAGTCCCTCTGTACGAAACAAAAGCTGATGTCAAAATACCTACAATGGTGCAATATACTGTATATCGACACGACGTGGAAATCCACCGATAGAACAAGTGAAATTTAATGAGATACCATAAACACCTACCTACGCTTCACTTGTCCGCAAATATATATAACATAAGATTTGAAGGGTCACGGGAAAGAACGATCAGAGTCAATTTTTGGTCCGAAATGAGATAAAGGTGCCATCTTGCAGGTCTTAAAGAAACGCATGTATCGCTTCGGGAAAGAATGATAAAGGTTAGCGTCAAAATACAGAGAGAAAGATTTTAGGTGGCGAAAAAAAAAAAAGATCAGAGATCGTGCGCTGACGGCTAAAAAGGATCAGATTCCTATTAACCTCACTTGTTTATGAAGTTTAACGTGTAAGAAAGGTCAAGGTCCAGCAGTTTTCTTGAAAAAATCAGTTTCGCTTCACTTGTCCGCAAATATATAACATAAGATATGAAAACCTCGTTTCAAAAGGAACTCTTGTAAAGATAATGGCATTGTAAATTACATCAGTTGATTCGGCCGTCACAGTTTATTATGTTCAGGCTTACTTACTATACTTACTATTATAGGCAATTTTTACTATGTATGTTCAGAGATTTTTGCATTCATATTCGTGTTGAGGTTTTTTTTTCTGTCATGTTCAAGCCCTTAGGGAAAGCGAATGGTTGAATGTGAAGTCCGAGTGGACTCATTCAATTCATTGAAGGGATGTCTATCAATAACGAACATAAAAACATTAGTGTCATTTCGAAAGTTTTCAATATTCTGATTTTTGATATTTCAGCCCTTTGATAATACCCTGTAGGATTGAAAGAAAGTGATGCCGAGAATTCAGTCCCAACCAGACTATAAAAAATACGACTTTTGACACTAGTTTCATTTAGTTTGGTCCAGTATTTAGTTTCGGTGAAAAGCTACGTACGGTGGACGGTCGGATTTTATTTACTACCATTTGATTTTCGGGTTTTAAATATCTGGAAACGTAAAACAACAAAATTTTCAAGGGGGGTTAATAATAATTGAAAATAATAAACCAAAATACTACCCTGTGATCAATAAATTATAATTTAACGAAACTGAAAATTACCTACTGAGTTCATATTTTCCGAGTCAACTGCTGAGATTCTGACCGATGATTTTTTTAAATAGATTTTTCTCTTGGACCTGTATTAAACTACCCAGATTCATCATAAGCCCCTATGAGATGATCTACCCAACCCATGACCGTCCCTAACGAGAATACTCGGCCTTTTTATAAATAAAAGAGTTCATTTTTCGAGAAGCTTACTGTTGTAACTCGAAGAATACGTCATGAGGTTTTGAAAAGTATAAATTTTTCACAACCACTAGCCCCTGGAAAAGACTGAGAAGAAGAATAAATCCATCCAAATTATGAAAGCCACAAAATTTGCAACATTTTTTGGCCTATAAATTCATATTGTGAGGTAAACACGGGGAAACTAATTCTATCCGACGCGGATCATGATACAGAAACGCATTGACTTCCATAGTTGGTGTTCATACCGATTTACTTTTTTTTATGGATTAATGAAAGTAGAGCTGGAACCCTTCTTTTCATCAACGTTTCTTTAACCTAAAAAGCAGTGTACCATTCCCAAAAAAGTCAAACTTTCTCGCCCTTCCCAGTAACGAGTAGTAGACATCGTAACGAGTCGAATGATACCAAATTTGTATGAGTTAGTTGCAGAAAAAATTTCCACACACCTTCCTGCAAAGGTTGGCACCTTGTTGTAGAATGGCCCAGATAATGTACCACAGAATACGTCTAATAAACATAGATAAGTGATTTACGTAGAAGGGCTATCTAATACAGAAATAATAAACCTTTGTGTAATAATTTGCAGCGTTTTCGGTATTGAATCCTTTCGTTCATTTCATTCAATCTTTCAATTTCAAGGATATTCATTTTCAAAATTGACTGTATTGAGTTCGCTTCGTCGATGTGTTGACTTCTCAGAAACTAATTCAATTCGGATCTTGTTGCAGAACATTCTTGAAATATATGGTAACTATTTTGTTGGGAAGCATCTTCATGGCGAAAATCACACTCCGGGCTGTCAATCTTTCCTATGAGATATTTAAAGAATTTTCTATTACCGTGGCCTTCCAAATTGAGCCTCCAAATTAAGCTTCCTGGACCGTTGGGTAATAATTTACAGTGGGAGGATTTTCATGATTTGCCATTGTGTAATAATTTGCAGTGAGTGTTTCCGTGTTAAGGAATTGTGTAATAATTTGCAGTGAGGGTTTCTCATTAAGCCATTGTGTAATAATTTGCAGAAGGATGCCTCATTAAGCCGCTGTGTAATAATTTGTAGTGGGAGGTTTTTCATTAGGTATGTCATTGTTTAATGGTTTGCAGCGGAATTTTCTCATTCAGCCATTGTGTAATAATTTGGACTCTGATTTTCTCATTAAACCATTGTGTAATAATTTGCAGTCAGGGGATTTATGTTAAGCCATAGTGTAATAATTTGCACTGGGGTTTCTGTGTTAAGCCATTGTGTAATAATTTGCAGTGAGGAGTTGTCATTGTGCCATTGTGTAATAATTTGTAGCGGAGGTTTCTCATGAAGCCATTGTGTAATAATTTGCAAAAGGATGCCTCGTTAAGCCGTTGTGTAATAACTTACAGTGGGAGGTTTTTCATTATGTCAATGTGTAATGATTTGAGGAGTGTTATAAAAACAATTAGAAAAAAAAAAAAACTCCATTGTGTAATAATTTGCGTATTTTAATGAGAGTCTTTTTCCATGACGAAAAGCCAAGATGCTCGAAATTATATTTCCCATGGGGCAGGTGAAACTAAGAACGTAGAATGTCAAAGTACAGTGCTCAACTCGGGTGTCATCTATCAATCCGGCCCTGGGAGAGAGAGGAATATTGGTGGTCGAAACCAGGGGTTTTTCGGAGCCCGGAGGAGAGGAATATTGGTGGTATAAATTAGGGGTGTTTCTGGGCCCGGGGAGTGGGTTCCAAAAGCTGCTTGAACGAGAGGGCCCAGAAAGACCCCTCGTAAGACTATATATATATATATATATATATATATATATATTTTTTTTTTTTATTTTTTTTTGTGTTATTTTCTTTTTTATTAAACCTAGTATCAGACACCCCAAAAACGCTTTTTCTTTTATAACAACTGTGGAAAATGATAGGGAGGGGGGTTACTTGTAGGCCACCATGTATGTATGTATATATATATATATATATATATATATATGTATATATATATATATATATATATATATATATATATATAGGTATATGAATCTCTTTTCAAAACGGAATAAGTATAACCTGATGAAAAATTTTTGAGTACCTACTATTGAAATTAATGAACAATATCTATCATTTGCACATCAAATTGGAGGTTTTACACATCAATTTGTAGGTTTTACACATCAATTTGAAGGTTTTACACATCAAATTGGAGTTTTTTTCTTTCGAATTGGAGGTTTTTCTTTTCAAACTGGAAGTTTTTCGTTTCAAGTTGGAGTTTTACACATAAATTTGGATGATAATTTCAAATCAAAAGTAGGGTTTTTTGTAAGGCTTACTTAAAAATAAAAAGCTTTATTGAACAATTTTTTGTTCACTCACGCTTGCTGATTACCTATGATTTTCGTTATGAGTTCTTCATGATTTTCGAAACGTCTAATTCCTATTCATATTTACAAGTTCCGTCACTATCTATTCTCCACATGCCTGTTTGTGTACTCCTTTTCCAGAATTAAATCATATGTTTACTTAATTTCCGTCATCCTCCAATTCGATGAGTAAAAACACCAATTTGAAATGAAAACCTCGATATTGATCTGTACAATCTCCATCTTGATATGCAAAACTTCCGATTTGGTGTATAAAACCTCCGATTTGACGTGTGAATGCTATATACCAAAACGTTCACAAATAAATGTAAATAATTACCAAAAATAAAAAATAAATTAATTCAATTTTTTAGGATTCCCCTCGACTTGTAGCTTCCCCTTCGCTTGTATTTTATGTATTTATTTCCATTTTTTATCGTTCTATTTTTAAATTTTATGTTTTTTTTAATGTGTTTTATCTTATTTTATTTATTTATTTTTTTTATTTATTTATTTATTTTTTTTTTTATTTTTTTTTTTTTTTTTTTTAGGGCTTGAAAGATGTACGGCTCTCAGGACACATCATACCCCTCCCAACAGGCGCCGTACCCTACGCAACAGGCACCCTACCTCACGCCGCCGGCACCATATCCCACGCAATCAGCACCGTATCCCACGCAGCCGGCGCTCTACCCCGCACAGCAGGCGCCGTACCCCTCGCAGCAGCCGCCCTACTGCGTCCCTCCCTCCTACGAAGAAGCAGTCAGCGGCAAGTCATACCCAGCGTCTGTCCAACCCCCCTACCCGGCGCCACATCAGGCGCCACACCAGGTGTTCCCTCCAGAACACACCATCACCGTAGGTTCCCCGCATCCAGGCGAACCGCCCCGTCAATACCCTATCGTGATCCAACAAGAACCAATCAGTTCCACCCGAAACTCACCCAAATGTGTTAGAATAATATTCATCATCATCATCATCGTATTTTTGATAATTTTCCTAGGAACCTTCATCAACATTATGACAAGCTTCAATAGACACTTCAATGATTAGTATTCGATTCCGAAATACTGTGCGATTCAATCTATACAAACATGTGTACATAACATATTGTAGATATGTTACCGGCTAAGTATGAAATCTAGCCATTGTATTCAATGACTAGTCGTTCTATACAATGCCTGCACTTTTTAGGCAAAGTATGAAATTCCTCCATTTTTAACTCTCTTTAGACACAATGGCTAGGCAATGTACACAATGCCTAGGCAGTCTATATAATGCCTACCATTGATTTAGGCAAAGTATAAATACTCATCATTCTGACCTATATGTCCAACAAATCTGAATTTTTACTAGGGGATTGACTACTTGATGTTGTGTATTTTTGAGATGCGAGCTTGCGAGCATCCAGACCACCAAACTATACACATCATTCTGACCTACATCTCCAACAAAGGTGCCCAGACCAGGTAAGGATTGATCAGAAGGACACTTTGCCGAGTGCACGATCAGGCATTCTATACAATGCCTAGGAAAAATATAAAATGAGATTCATTTTACACATTGCCTGCTCCATTCAGGTATTGTATACAACGACTAGGCATTGTACACAATGCCTGATTTTAAACTTTGCCGGTAACATATCTACTAAAATAATATTACTACAAAACTAAATCGCATGACAGCCATTGGGCTCATTGAGAGTCAAGTATCCCAGTCTCAATGATCAAAGTTTTGTGACTGATATTAATTTTTAATTATAATATTAATTTTTCCAAGCATGTGTACATAATATATTGTATCTACTAAAACTTGGTATTATTGCTTATTTTGGGGGTTTTCAAACTATTTTTTTATTATTTCGTCACTTATCTGTTTGATTGTTTGAACTCGTTTGCTGCTGAACGACGTCGATTGACTGAAGTTCATAATCAGCTTTACATCATGACGTCGAGAGTGAATTTTCCTGATTTGCTGTCCAATTTGTTTGATGGATGTTTCTATTTTATCTTCCGACTCTTGCACCTAGCATTGAGACATTTTACGTTTCAGATCTAAACCGTCCCAAACAATTTTATTTTGTGTCTGTATGTTAGTGTGTATGTCTCTGCTACCATTTACGCTTGTAACGACCAAACTATAGGTAATAGATTAGGTAGGAACCAACTGTTTGATTTTGATGAACTTTTCAAGGACTCGCATGTCGAATTCGCAACGGTACGGATTCCAATGCTGTCGGTTCAACGGTAACTCCTGCGCATGATCAAACGTAAAATCCGTGGTAAAATTCCAAGCGGTGGTGTAGATTTGGCTATAAATAATTTTCCATACATCTGCCGGACGAACGGTATCCTATGCGCATGCTCATTCGAAAAATCCAGCTAACAATTTACCTTCTGCAGCTAATATTCATCCGGTTTCTATGTAATTTTCTGAGCTTTTTCAAACTCGGAACTAAATTCTCTCAATCAGCACTTTAAACGATCTGTTCACTGATGGCATGCATAGCTAAGCATCAACATCTCAGATTTGGTTTACACTTTCTTGAGAAATAATAAATAGATAAAATAATAACAATACATACAAAATTCAAATGTATAAAAATGACATTGTAATTAAAACGATTTTTGAAGTTTGGCCACATTTCAGCAATTTAGTTTTTTTTATTTTTCATATATTTATAAAGCTCGTTATTGAGCACTAAAAGAACCAACCACTGAATTTTTTCTTTGGGAATTCTTGATTTTCAGGGTGAAAATTCCAAAGTATTTTTTGGAACAACACAGCAACAATTATACGAACGACAATTATTAAATGAAAAAAAACTATTATAATAAACAAACAAAAACTATCATTTAAAAAAAATTTAGCTCACCGATGCTTTTAGACTTGACAAAACAAAATTCCATCAGGGAACTTTTCAATATAATCTGCCTATTCTCTTAAATTCTGGATCCATTGCGATGTTCCTTTGAAATTTCTCAACAAATCTAAACGTTTAGGTTTCGGAAAAGGGGCACCAAAAAGGGATTTTCAATGTGAAAAATAGTTTTACATTTTTGCACCAAACAATAATGTTTTATAAATATGGTTTAGTTTCTTGACCGTTACGTGATAATTATCACAGTTTTGGGATCTTGAGAGTCGGTCAGGCAATAATAAAAATCAAGTCTTCAAAGCCAACGTTTCGATGTATTTATACATCATCATCAGGGCTCGGAGAATTTAGGCAGGTTTTTACAAAGTCATCTTGTAGAACACATTCATGTCATGCACATACATTGATTAGTGAAAAAATGGGACAAATAAAAAATTAGTTGAAAAATTAAGTTAGTTGAAATGTGAGTATTAGTTGAAAAGTTAAATTAGTTTCCACTAATTTTTGATTTGTCACATGTTTTCACTAATCAATGTATGTGCATGACATGAATGCGTTCTACAAGATGACTTTGTAAAAACCTGCATAAATTCTCCGAGCCCTGATGATGATGTATAAATACATCGAAACGTTGGCTTTGAAGACTTGATTTTTATTATTGCCTGACCGGCTCTCAAGATTCCATAACAGTGCTAATAATGTTTTATGGCCGTAGTATAGTTGCGTCTTACTTCATCCATATTCCTGTGTCAAAATTTTTGTTTGAAAAAGCATTTTCGACTTTTCATCGCTAGACTGAATGAAACTGGAAATTCATCTAATTCGTCAAAGTCACACAATCATCACTTGTAAGTGAAAAACTTTGAAGACTAACGAAAAACAGCATACTGCTAATCGATTTTGTTCTCTATCAAGGGCATTTTGCAGTGTTGACAACATTCGTCTTTGCTTGCTGGTTGTAGTTCACGCTACTTTACCTATTTTGCCTATGCGCTTTCTTAGGATTTATCTCTCAAATTTTAGATTTAATGTAAAATAAAAATTATAAATGTGTGTTTATACTGCTGGAAACCAGGCAATGTGGGTTTTATAAGAAGTACACATTTAAATATAATGCAGTGTACTGTATGTAACGTCGGTAACGATTATTTCATTGGGCAGTTCAAACCATAACAAGACTTTCCAAAAAGAAGCCTTTCTGTCCTTAAATTCCTATGTATAAAAACCAATTTGAGTACAGAAAGGCCTTTTTTGTTAAGTCTTGTAACGGAGTTACAAAAACAACAAAAACATAATAGATTCGAAGCTAAAGTAGTATCTACCCCTTTTATGAAATGATTCTTGGTGTAGATGTGGCAACGTGATTTGTACACTTGAATAATATCGATTAAATACAACATGTGATAAAAGTAGGTTATTTGTATTGTGTTCGTTATTACATTCATTTTTAGACGCTGTTAATGTGATTGTGATCATAGAACCAAATATATAAACACTTTAAATATTTATGTCTCCTGATTTAATATGGCATCGTGTTTCCTTTTATACCCTCCGTATAACATTTGATCAACGATCCAATAAAGTTGACATAATAAATTTCGTTAAGCACTGTATCTCCATGCACTGTACGGTAGCATAATGGTTGCAAAACACACCACCAACCTTACATATAGTTACAACCAATTTTAGGTGCATATTGAGAGTCGCGCTCAATATGCAGACGTGATCAAAAACTTCTGTGAACTAGGGTGGGCATTTATCTTCTGTTCCCCTTTAGGATTGAGAGAATCCCAAGGTTGATTAAGGGAGTATCCCAGCACAGTGTGCTTACCTTTGAAGGAAGAAACTCTACCCCGGTGAAATACCGAGGGAGACTGCCGAAGCCACGCATCTGGTGCTTGCTCGCCCGTGGTACCGATTTCGTGTCTGAGGTACACCAGTGAAATTAGAAATAGAACGGCAGGAAACTACATTTAAACGCAGAAAAATGGGTTCCAGGTGGGAACCGAATCCACATTCTTTGGTTTTCCTTGCCATCGTCTTCTTCATCCAGGCCACAAGGATCACTAGATGGAGAGAGCTTGGATCTGAGCAAACACCCCCCGAGAACAATTACACTGCTATTTTCAAATGAATTGAACTCTCCAGTGGTCCTTGTGGCCTATATGGAGAAGGTGTTAGTATGGAAAACCAAAGAATGTGGGTTCGAATCACACCTGGAACCCATGTTTCTGCATTTGAATTCAGTTTCCTGTTTTCCTATTTCTAAATAAACCCCCTGCCGGACCCATGAGGCCACTATATAAATTAAATACACCAGTGAACTGGACACCTCCAGGTACCAGAGGCCGGATTAGTCGCAGGCCCGTTACAAGGAAGGTGCCCCTGCAACTGCTGCTTCATCCTCAGTCATCCTTGTTACAAGGATATAAGGTCACAGAAAGATGATGAAACTCTTACAGAGTAATCATATCATTTCCAACTATCCTTTGAATTCAATCAATGAATTTTTCGTTTGCTCGTGCGCAGTAAAAACGACTGATTCTTAAGTAGCCAACATCAGCCTGTTCCGTACACTCCGAGGAAATTTCCTCAAAATCGAATGCAATTGTAGAAGTAATGCTTGTTACAAGGGTTTCACATTCGCGCCTGCTCTTATGAGGCCGCCATTCCGCAATTCACTGATTTCGTGATGACAGAAAATGATTTTCACATAAAGAACGGACTAAAGTTTCTAAATCTAATCTCAAACCTTCTTCTGAAATTACTATGTTTTCGGCCTTGGCTTCGCGACTAGGTATAGCTTAGCGAAATCGGACGACAAATCAGAGGAAAAGATGGTGCTTGATAGATTACCTATATTTCCTCATTCACAGAGTGAAGTCCTATTGATTTTTGAGTGATGGAACTGATAGGGAACCCATATCTACAGCCGAGCCCGCAAATCCACTGAAAACCTCTTCAAAATCTGATGAAAACCAGCAATTAGGCTTGATCTAAGGATTAGGTATAGGACGAAACCACACAAACATAGACAGACACGAAATCAAAAGTAGAAAATCAAAGAAGAAAAACTAGTTAAAATTTTTACCTATATTAGCGATTTTTTTTTTTTTTTTTTTTTTTTTCCGTATCCCAAAAGTGAAAACTGTGCTTCCGCTACTTTCACGTAAATTTGGATGCAGATTATACTTTAGTCGAGTTTCTTACTCATCAACTAGCCTTGTTGTTCAAACAAAGTCGGACAACAAATTAATCTGAATTGGTTGATTCAGAATAATCTGTTTGTGACGTTGTCTCATAAAATAGTTATAGGGAGGTCGTGAGATCTAAGGGAGGTGGTACAGATGACGTCTTCCTTTGAACTGAATACAGAGGAACTAGGTCAGTAGGGGGTGGAAAGCGGAAATGAAGCGCTAAATGGTGGAAGTGACAGGGAAGAAGGGGTCGAGGGGGTATGTGGAAAGCTGGGAAAGGGGAGGGGGTGGGAGGTGAGGGTTAAGAGGGGGATGCGGTTTGGATAGGGGAGGTTAAGGATTAAGAGGGGAAGGTGTGATTGGGAGTTAGGGGAGGTTAAGGATTACGGGGCGATTCCATCGGAAGGGGGAACGGGGATGTGGAGTGGTAATCGCTGTCGATTTGCCGATCCGGCTAATTCCGCCGAGTCAACTTCATCATATCCCTCGCACAACAGACTGGAAGACCAAGCTGATCGCGACTCCCTCACGTTCAAAGATGGGAATATTCGTATTTGCGAATACAAATACGAATATATTCTATCGAGTTAGTCCATGCAAACACGAAAACGAGTATATTCGGCCGTTTTTTAGGATGTACATCGATAGCTAGGTCATATAGTCAAGGCTTCGGATTTAAGAAGGACGGTCTATTGGAATTGATCCAGGGGGGTGGGGGACAACCCAAAAATTATATATATATATATATATATATATATATATATATATATATATATATATATATATATATATATATATATATTGTCATGAAGAAGTGGCAGTTCCTCTTGACAAGGCCTTAACTACCAGGATCACCAATGTGGACAATCTCGGTGAAAACAACAAGTGAAATTATGAACATTCAAAATTCCAAATTTAAGTTACCTACGTGCATTATTATGACCAATGCATTCATATTTTAATTAACATATGACCGCTGTTTTTATACTTTACTTCGAATATAGCTTTGCTAGAGAATTCAAGCGTTTGATTTTATAAACTTATTCCAGTGTTTGTAAAGTTTGTGATTTTCCATTGGAAAAGATATTGAAGAGAAGAATTGATTCGAGTGAATGAATCAAGGTGAGCAAACTTTTATCCTTTGAAATTAACACGATATCGTAATCCGAGGGATAGAGTTTTTGGATACGGCCGCAAAAGAGTTGAGAGCTGCCGTTTTGCGTTGGAAGCAACTAGGTGGCTGTAAGTGGTTGTTGAAGCTCTTTATTGGAAATAGGTCTTGACAAATAGATTTAGAATGAAGAAGTAGAGTAAGGTACCCGCAATGGTACTAATAGTTCTATAGTTTCAGATAAGTTTACTGTTATGAGTATTTCCTTTTTATTTTAAGTGAGCAGTTACAACTGAAATAAGTTGATAGTGGGAAGTTGCGTCCAACCCTTTTTCCTTCTCATACCGGTATCTACGATGTCCGATCCTGTTGCGTTCCAGAGACTTTGCGGCTCCCCCGCAAACTTCATGGTTGTTGATGATGAAATTGTAGTCATAGAAAAAGTCCTAGTTAAGTAAGATTAAGTTAAGTCAGATTTATACACTATAAAGGTGAAATGAGTATTTGCCTATTAAGTTCCAGTATATAATCCTCTGGCACTAAAGGAAGGTTGAGAAATAAGTGCCGTTTGAGTGAGCAGCCCGAACTCACTTCAAACAACCGATGCGCGAAAGCGGAATGAGTTGGTGTCCGTTTGTACCTCCAGACTGAATTGTTTTGATTACCGTGCACGGTGCTAAATTTAAACACACTAAAGAAGTGTCTGGATTAGGTATACCCCGGCTTTGGAAGATCAGCCTTAAAATGGGGCCGCATCATCATTCGGAGATGAACAGCATGTCTTCGGGCCAAGAGTGCTGTAGTTGAGGATAAATATTGGATAGACATACTAGACGTTAGACTTGAGAAAAGAGCTTCACAATCCTAGGAAGAGTCAGCCTAATGAACTTCGGGCTAGCATCTAAACTAATTGATCATCATAATGATTCATTGCTTATGAGTTGTTTGGAAAGCAACATGATGGTGAGTCCACTGGTGACATTACCTGCCGGATGTTCTCTGTTAATATCTGCTTGACAGTTTTGACAGGGTAGTCCATAGTTGGCGACTATTGTCACCCGGACAAAAGTACAGTACATTAGCGGATAGTATACTAGGTATGATTTAATCTTAATGGAATCGCAATGAAAAGGATAATCTAGAAAGTTTAGAATGTTGAGTTGCTTAAATCCCGAAGATACGCTAATCCATTTGTGTAAGTGCTATCCTATTAGTGTGTGTATAGCAACGACTGATCTTAGTGAAGTGGTGGGTAAACTGATTCGTTTACGCCTAATGATGTAAAAGAAAGGTCAAACGCTTGAAATGAGAATATTGAATTAGGAAAAATTCAATAGTGGTTAGATAAGAGCAGTTGAAACAAATATGAGATTTGTTGGTGACATTAACTTGTCAATGAAATAAATTACTGTATGTATTGTTCTTTGATTGACTTTACAGATTTAAAAATGCCTGGCGTAAAATCAATAGTAGTGAGCCGTGGAGAAGGAGAGAGCGGACGATCGGGAAAAGCATCTCCAGATATTTCCACTGTACGTCAGTCAGTTATCGATTCAATTTCCGAAAATCCATCACATACACCAGGCACCCCATCTAAAGGAAAACCAGCTGGAGTCTCGTATCCAGACTGGGCAGAGCAGATGATGACCATGCAGAAGGCTATGGCAGAGGAAATCCTCAGGTTGAAGCAGCACCTTCAATTTGAAGGAACGAAAATTTCTGAGCAGCCTTGGTATAGTATGGATGTTGATGATGGGGTTGAATCGGAAGGTGGAGTTCATTTGGAGGAAACTGGTAACGATCTGGGTCCAGGAACTTCCACAGCAACAAAAACACCAGCCCAAGATCGCCTCAAACGGTTTGATAAATTTACCCGAGATAATCCGGTTGGAAACGACCCTAATAAAAACGTGCAATGGAGAACTAGGCACGTTGATTCCATAAAGTTTCCGAGAATGGATATCAAACTCGTACAGAACGGTGATGTTGGGTATAACCTGTGGCATCGAACGATGATTGATGCAATTGAGGCGCAGGATTGTGCATTTCTTATCACGGGAGAAGAACCCCCTGAATCTTACCTTGGTAATGACCGTGATAAGAAATTGGCTGCCAAAAAGGTAAAGGTGTTTTTAATGTCAAATTTGGATATTTACTACCAAGGAATGGTGGGTCATCTGTCTGACCCTAAAGAAATTCTGGCCTACTTGACGAGACTTTGTGAACCCAACAGCAAGATGTTCGTTAATAATCTCATGCAACAATTTGCGAGAATGAATTTTGAGACTCAGATAGAGACACCTATTCAATTCATTAACCGTTTTAATGAACTGGTGAGGAAAATTAGGCAAATTAACCCTGAGATTATGAACGAACCTTATGTGAAACAGACGTTTATGGGTGCCATTCGTGACACTCACACCTGTCAGAAAGAGCTGGACAATGTGGCAGGTTATAGTCTGAAAGAGCTAATGGACATGTTGGTGGACGAGTTCAATCAAATTGATCAAATGTCCACTTTAGACAAGAGCTTGAGATCTGGGTCAATGCTTACCAAGCCAAACGAAAAGAGGCGGGTTGCATCAGGTGATAAAGTCAGAGGAAGAGGGGGTAGAGGTGGCAAAGTGCAGGGAAGAGGGATCCGTAATGAAAATCATGTAGGAGCCTCTTCCACTGCTAATGAGCAGTTTTATCAGGGCCCTAAAAATGGGGGTATAAACCGAAAGGTGATTTGTTACAATTGTGGCAAAAGGGGTCATCCCTACAGACTTTGCAGGTCAAAGCTGAGAAAATGTTACAATTGTGGGCAGGTTACCTCTCATTTGGCCGCTGATTGTACCCATCCAAAACGAATTCCTGGGCCATCCTACACCCCTTCTAAGAATGAGTTGGCCAGAAAAACAAATAAAGCCCCGAAAATAGTTCAGATGAAGTTGGGTGATGCCAAAAGAGTGAAAAAGCATCTAACGAAAACTGGCCTTCATTCCACGTTCTTCATAGCCGGGGATACCAATCTCCCTGATTCAGCCAACACCTGGGTGCTGCTGGGTGATGATGAAGAACAGGAAGTGGCCATGCTGAATTACTCCAGGGAGAGAAATGGTCAAACAACCATGACTGTTTCAGAAGGTAATACCACTCCTACTGATTTTCGTGCAGTACTAGATACCGGTGCGACAGAACATTTGGCAAATAAAAGAGAGTACTTTGAGTGCTTAAAAGCTTTTGACATTCCTAAACGATTTACCTGTGCGAATAAAGATCTAGATGCAGATCTTGTGTGTAAATATTATGGAGATATTGTAATCGTTAATAATGGAAAAGTCTCTCGTTTGAAAAATGTTCTGTACTCGCCCGAACTTACAGTTAACCTGTTTTCCTTACGAAAATCTACAGGTGCAGGCATGAAAGTTCATTTTTCAAAAGATAATGTCGAGTTTTTGGATCCCTCTACTGGTAAAACAATTAAAAGGGGTGATTTTTACGACAATTATTGGTGGATTGAATTTAAACTAGCCTCTAGTCCTGAAACCAAGAGGAAAAATGAAGTAGACACTTCATGCTTGCACCTGGATAAAAGATTGTGTGTTAACATGGGTAACTCGTCTGCTAATAATCCCTACCAAAATGAAAATGTGGGTGGGAGCGATAACAAAAGATTGGTTTCCTCTACTAATGATTTTCCGATGGGAGGTAGTGACCATGATACCGAGGGGATTACATCGGAAAAACATGTAAAAGTGGGAGGGAGCTCCAAGGAAAGTGAACAGCAGCTAACTAATTTTGACTTGCGAAAATTGGGAGAAAAATTTGGTGAGAGTCTGAGGGATAATCAGGATCTTCTTTGGCACGTGAGACTTAATCATGCATCGAAAAAGTATCTAGAACTTGCTGCTAAATTCATTCCAGAAATGAAAAATGTTAAGATCACAAATAGGATATTGGATTGTGTAGAGTGTGCGGAGGCAAAAACAGTACGAAAATCACACAAGGAAATTAGAAATAGGGTAAATAAACCGTTCGCTGTCTTACACAGCGATTTGATGGGTCCAATAAAACCTGCAAACTTTAGGGACCAAGCTAGATACATAATTACTTGCATGTGTGACTATACAAGATACGTGTTTGCCTTCACACTAACGAATAAGAAACAGGTTCATGTTGCTTTGAGAAGCTGTTTGGACGAAATTAATCACATTCAGAAAGAAAAACACTCTTTGTATTGCATAAAAACTGATTCTGGATGTGAATATAAAACTTCTCAAATGAAGGATTTGCTCCTTAAGGAGCAAATAAAAGTTGTGACGAGTGAGTCATACACACCTCAGCTGAACGGAGCAGCTGAAAGGCTGAACCTGGAATTAATTCAGAAAATCAGAGTGAACCTCCTTTCAGCCAAAATGCCTTATTCTTTCTGGGGGCACGCGCTAAACTACGTGGTTCATGTGCACAACCGTCTCCCACATGCTTCTAACGACTTTTTGAGTCCATACGAAGTTCTGCACGGTAATGCGCCGTCCATGAAATATGTAAAACGCTTCGGGTGTTTGACGATGGTGGTGAATAATAACTCTAAGCCTAAGTTTGCCCCGAATGCTAGGAGAGCTTACTTGTTGGAGTGTGGGGAGACAGGCTATGTTCTTTTTGATGAGCAACATAAGACATTGATCAGGTCTTGTGATGTAAAGTGCCTTGAGAACCAGGTTTATGGGGATAAAGTAAAAGACTACCCAAAACCATGGGCTGACATCTTGGAGGTGTGTACTGAAAATGATTCTGAGATAGAAAAACTGGGAGGTGATTTATCTGAGAATAAATCTAACGATTACTACCGTACTTTATATATCGAACCAAATTCCTATAGGGAAGCCATGCTATGTCCCGAACGAGATTTGTGGGAGGATTCCATCCTTGATGAGCTCAATTCGTTGGAATATAATGGGACCTGGGAATACGTTCCTAAATCAGACTACAGATATAAGAGTAGGCTCGTAGCTCGTGGGTTTGCTGACAAAACTCATATGAATTAAATGAGATTTACGCACCTGTTGCTAGAATAAGTGATGTTAGGCTGGTTCTTTCCATAGCTAATACGTTTGACTTGGAATTGTATCAGCTTGATGTAAAGACAGCATTTTTACGTGGGGAATTAGAAAAGCCAGTCTTTATGGAGGTTCCTGAAGGAGTGGTTGAGCTGACTCAAGTTCCAAACGATTTAAGAGCTACCCATATATGTCGTCTAATACGATCCATTTATGGTTTGAAAGTTTCACCAAATCTTTGGTACAAGAAATTCAGTTCATTATTGGAAAAGTTGGATTTTATAAAATACTCGTATCAGAAATGTGTTTTCTTCTGGCAGAAAGGTGAGAAGTATATAATTCTTTTGATTTATGTTGATGATTGCCTTCTCGCCTCAAACTGGCGTAGTTCGACTGATGAAATGATAAGCAAAATAGGGGATGAATTAGAAATAAACAATATGGGGTCTCCTAAAAAGTTCCTTGGACTAGAAATTACCAGAGACAGAAAAAATAGGAAAATATTTGTTAATAAAAAAAATATTCGTAAATGAAATTTTGAGAAAATACCTAGTTGAAAAAAATAAGTCTAGTAACCTTCCTATGTTTCCTAAATCAAATACGTTAACATGTCAACTAGAAACCAACGAAAGGTCACCTAGGGTTCCTTACCGAGAGGTGATTGGATCACTTCTGTACCTCCGAAATTGTACTCGCCCAGACATATCATTTGCAGTGAATTTTCTAAGCAGAAAACAAGTGGGGTTCACTGCATACGATTGGAGTTGTGTTCAGAAGGTCTTGCAATATGTGAATGCAACAGCTAATCTGGGTTTGACCTTCAGTGGAGCTAGTGATAAAATTGAATGTTTTGTGGATGCATCACTAGGAACAAACGATATCAATGGTAGATCAACTACCGGGTTCGTAGTTGAAGTTTTTGGAGATTTAGTTCCATGGAAGTCCCAAAAACAATGTCATGTATCATTGTCCTCAGCAGAAGCTGAATATATAGCAATGACAGCAGCCTGTAAGGAATTGACAAGTCTGCGTTATATGTGTGGGTTTCTAACTCAAATGAATATATTGCCTACCTTGTACTGTGACTGTAAGCCTGCAATTGCTTTAGCAAAAACAGATGAGTCTCGAACTCTTAAACATATCGTAAAATTATCATATCATTACGTGCGAGAAGAATTCGCTAAAGGAAATGTAAATATTCAGTGGGTAAGTACTAGCGAACAAATTGCAGCCTTACTCACCAAACCCCTTCCTTTTGAGAAATTCAACTTCTTTCGTGATCAATTACTTTCTGATATTGAACATTAGGTATGTTGTTGAAATAACTACCTCAACTAATGTATATTTGTTGAATCCCACAAAACCCTGGGAATAAAATGATGAAACAAAGTGATGAGATATACTAAGGATCTTTATCAAACGAGTTACAAGGATGCGATGAGACCCATTTGGATCTACATCAAAGGATATCAAACTGATAATCAGGTGAATAAGGACATTCTCACGATATGGTGGATGAAACGATACATGAATAACTGTAAGTGACCCTCATGCTTACTTACTATAATTATTATTACCAAACGAAATTAGACAAAGTGGTAACTTCTCTTTACTTGAGAGACTGGCAAAAGACATGGTGCCGGAATAATGAATTTTGAGCTGCTGATTGTGCTTCAAGCCTTGTGCCGAGGAAGGAGGGAGTGTCAAGAAGAAGTGGCAGTTCCTCTTGACAAGGCCTTAACTACCAGGATCACCAATGTGGACAATCTCGGTGAAAACAACAAGTGAAATTATGAACATTCAAAATTCCGAATTTAAGTTACCTACGTGCATTATTATGACCAATGCATTCATATTTTAATTAACATATGACCGCTGTTTTTATACTTTACTTCGAATATAGCTTTGCTAGAGAATTCAAGCGTTTGATTTTATAAACTTATTCCAGTGTTTGTAAAGTTTGTGATTTTCCATTGGAAAAGATATTGAAGAGAAGAATTGATTCGAGTGAATGAATCAAGGTGAGCAAACTTTTATCCTTTGAAATTAACATATATATATATATATATATATATATATATATATATGTATATATATATATATATATATATATTTGTGTGTGTGTGTGTTTTTTATTTTATTATTATTATTTTTTTTTTCAATTTAATGGTGTGCCCCTTCGCCTTTGAAATTCACAAATTTTCGCTTTACAAAAAAAGGCCTTTCCGTACTTAAATTGGTTTTCTTGAATCCCCTCCGCCCGCCTTTGAGGGGATATATATATATATATATATATATATATATATATATATATATATAGGTATATATATATATATATATATATATAGGTATATATAATTTAAAAAATGTGTGTGTGTGTGCGTGCGTGCGTTTATATGTGTGTGTTCTTCAGTGTGCGTTCGAGGAGTAGTCGCGGGACAGTTCGCGATAGTTATGATTATTCTTCCTCCATTATGTGCTCAGTAAAATAATTTCCTTATTTCTCTTACTGACCATTAAAATCTTTCAATAGCACCGATAACTTTCCGTACAATAGACTAGGGCCCAATAAAACCCAATCCCAATATGCCCTTTTACACATTACCGGCTACCTGAAACTCCACGATCTTCCTTCTCCCCCGCCTCCCAACGCCCGTTTCTTCTCATTACCCTCCGAACCATTTCCACGTCCTCATTGTTCCCCGACATTAGCAGAGTAAGCTATGGGAGACGGGGACTCCGGCGTAAGTGGGGGCTTTTAATATCCTCTGCCGCCCTCCACAGCAGGAAAACCGCTGAGGATTTGTGGATGGAGTGGACTACGTAGCATAGGCGATGTGATTTGCTAACCTCACTCATTCTCTCTTTCTCTCACATCCAAATTCCTTCTATGTTCGTTCTATTTCGACCTGTCTCTTAAAAGTAACGTCGGAATATATTTTTGCTTTATTTTCTACCCATTCTACTATGGATTGAAATGGTAATGTCCGTTATTTGAATTAATAATTCATAAGATAATAAGAGAACATAAAATGTTTTAAAAAATCGTGCAATATGTCTGAAAGTCCATGAGACTTTGTTGGTATATTGGGAGAATTCAAGTAACCATTAAATAAATATTACATGTTTCTGATGGGGTAAGTAGAGTCATACTTCAAATCAGTACACAACTCACACAATTCAGTTGTAGAGTGTGTACCTCGGCAGTTAAACTGACCTGTGGCATGGTTTATTCCTAATGAGCTTCATAAATCAATGCAATAATATAAATTATATCAGTTCGAAGAAGAATATTATGAATGCCTTGCCCGTCTTGTAAAATATCTCAGATTCTCCCAAATAAACTAGATACAAACCCGGCTAGGCCACCTTGTGGAGAGGTAGAATACCTAATCTGGAAAGGAAAGTCTACAGTGGAGACCAGCGTATAAATATTGCTGCTGGCTGGCCGGAAGCTCATATTACCTTAGCTCTCAAGGCGACTGGTTCTCCTCACTACATCTTCCTCAGTCTCTCTTCAAGTTGATTTTTATTTTTCTATCAGGCATATCTTTGATGTGCCCACTTCATTTTAGTTTGGTGTTCAGAGTTTACTTTCTACTAACATCATTTTTTAAATTTTTTCTCATTTACCATATTACAGATTCGGCTAGTAGGTTCTTAGAGCTACGGTAGCCATTTATCGGCTACTGGAGCTTTGGTCTTAATGTCGATTAGACTGTTAGAGCTATAGTTTATTTACACCAGCTATTTGATCTACGTTCTAGATGACCAGTTATTATATTAGGAAAGCAACAGTCTCAAAGATTGGCTATTAGTTTGGCTGAAGTTAAGCTACCTATTAGGAGGCTACTCCAGAGCCGGCCAATAGATCTCTCGTTTTCTATACATAACTGATTGTGACAAGAGTCAAATTTGATCTTGGTTAGTTCAAAAGCTCCACTCTCATCAAATCATTACAATTTCAATTGCAGTCTACACTCAACAAGAACAAATAATAATTACGTAAGTTTGCCACCACAAACATATACAAGAGTGATGGAGGGGCCGAAATGTTCGCTATTCACGCTTGCGCAACGGTTGATTGGAAATGGAGTCGGTGACCGTGGGGAAAAACAAGCCAGTGCTACATAAGCAAGGTTTCGAACGTACCAGCTGGTAGGTGCATATCACTCTTCCTTGTCGTTCATGGTCATGAGTTGGTCATGGGACTCATCTATGTACATTTTATTGATTGAAACATGGAATTTTATAGAGATAGCGATGTACATGGTAGTCACGATTAGCATGTCTGCTGGAAAAATGTACCGCATAACATCATTTTTATTAAAATGTGCTATATGAATTCTTGTAACATATAAACGTGAGTGATTTACTCTAAACAGAAGATGGCGTGAGGCTGACCCTACCATTGCCATTGAGGTCTTGTAACGTGGTAGGAAGAAGGTAAATCAAGAGAGAGAACAAACTAAGGCGAGGTGGCAGGAAATGTGGACTGTAAAGAAAAAAGGTAGATGGACAGTGCGCATGATACTCCAGACCATGTTATGGTTGGAGAAAATACATAGAGAAATTAACTTTTTCCTAACATAGCTCCTCTCAAGACGAGGACTATTTTGAGCCTGCTTTCATGAAATGAGGAAAGTAGACGACCCCAAGATGTCTAAACTGCCAGGAAGCTGTCGGTGATTTGCACCATACTTTTTTGTGAGTGTGCAAGCGATGGGTTACAGAAATAAGAAGTTTGCAGGATGAGCTGGTAGTGCCACTCCATACGTGACACAGGAGATGATCAAGGTGCTTGAACGAGAGCAGTTGGAATATGTTAAAGATAACCTTCAGAAAAAGCATCTAAGAACGGGAAGTACAGTAAAGGGAGCTCATGGACTGAGAAGATTATGAAATTTCACAAGGACCCGACCTTAAGTAATGTGATAAACAGTTCCAGGCTGAGTTCTAACGCGAAAACAGGAAGGTGAGTTGTGGCGTTTGAATCCCACATAACCCGGAGTGCGGACACTTACTATGTGCATCTTACGAGATCCAATTAACACCGTAGGACCATAAAGATTTCCTCATCTGCCTACGTAATAAATATCAGAAATCAATAAAAAATAAGATGATACAGAGCTTAACACGCTAAGATCAAATGCCTCACGAATGAGAGGATGTCCAAGACCCATCGCAAAGGCTTAGGCTCTAAATTTCTGAATAACGGGCTACAAGAAATCGATGAGCATTTTCCACATGTAATTCAAAGAGAAGACTTTTGTTATAGAAGAACAGAAAAAACCAGTAATGTGTTTGGTGAACCTCTTTAAAGTTGAAAACTACACTTTGCGTCCTCGCTTTTCAAAACCTGCAAAGAAACGTTAGTTTTGACAACCACGCCAATACGAAAATTCAAAAACCAAGCGAGCTAGTCGTGCAACCTCTTTCAGAAATTCAGAATATGGGATCTCCATCTCAGCTTGGAATGGAATTTACTTTTGGACTCCTAACTACTTGTTTGACTAAATTAGAAAACTTTCTTCTTAGATGCGCCTCAAATATGCTTGTCGGGTTTGTACAACTTCCTTATTGATCTGGAAATCTCATCTTTCTAAATAACAATATTTTCTTAAAAATCCACTGTGACTACATCATCGGGACTACGACTACCTGAACATCGGTAAGTTGCTCGGTTATGGCTAAGTACTGAGTAGAGACCGTTCAAGAATACATTGAATTGATCAGTGAGTTGCTTCCACCAACAGAGACCACAGTTCTGGTGCTGGCCTACGCATTTCCACTTCCATTCAGAGATAAGAACTAAAATAGGAGAAAGGAAGGAGAGTCATATAGTGTTAGGAGAAATAAAATGGTGCCCACAGAAAGTAAATGATGCATTGTTTGGTAAACCTAAAATACGAAATAAAGCACTCGTAGAAGTCCGATTTCACTAATAGTGTTTCCGTTAACAATCTGACGTTCTTTGTGGTTTTCGGTGTTTTTCTCGACCGTCCAAGCTTTCAGTGAATAGCTCACCAAGTGAATTCCGATGGAACATTCTAAGAAATACTCTTTAGAGGAGGTATTTGGTCAGAACAAATGGAGGCGACGCCCGAGAGAGACCGGAACGATCCATTAATTAGAGCAGTTAATTAAAAAGAGGGAGACATCGTTGGAGGACCCAAAGAGTAAGAGGATTTGGGGTAAATCCCCCGGAGGCAAGCGGAAAGCTTCACTCCATAGGCTAATATGTTTGACGAGCGAAACGTGGGCAAAGTTCGAAAGGTCACTTTCAATCAGGACGTGCCTGCTTATGAAGGTATTAAATCTATTCGAATGTCAACACGTGGAATCACGGAGGTATTCACATCAACGTGTAGCTCTGAGTCTAACCAATATAGTCGACTTAACAACAAGTAACTTACTGGAACACGTAAACGAGAAACGTCCAAAACCAAAAATATCTACGAACATTCGTAATTTAATCGATTATTCACTTCGAGTTCCGTTGAAAATCTCTCAGGGTTTTATTAATACGATTAACAAGCAAACAAAAATAAAAAGTGATAGACTGTACATGGAAAAGCTTACAATTATTTGACTTTCAATGGGAAGAAATACAGTCCCATTTAGCTAACATGGTTTTGCGATTACTGGATCGTATAAGTCTTTCGGTCAATTTAAGCAGGAAAGGGAATCCATGGCAGTTATCACTTTCTTCCATTGGCGACATTCATCAATTCACCTTAAAAACATTTATCGATTCTTCTTAAAATTCTTTTTGAAGTGAAGATTACTACGTTCATTTTATATCTTTCCAAATACAGCTACATTTTTATTTGCAAAGAAGGCATTAAAAGCAAACTAGTCTCAAGAATGAAGTCAAAACTAAAAAAACCCGACACTGTACTTGTTAGCGAACTGTTCTCAGCTTACACATGTACTCGGATGAAAAAGCAAAAAGGACCTTCTTTGGACCAGGGATTCAAATTGTGGAACAGAGATATAAAGGGGAATTATGCATAGGAAAAGGGAAGCAGGAATTATGACTTGAAAGCAATGTATTGCCAGTTTTTTTTTTTTTTTTTTTTTTTCTGACATTGATGATCCCTCTTTCGTTCACCACACCTTGGCAACGTTCCTTTGTAGGGCTGAAAAATAAATGAAAAGAAGAAAATACCTACCTGGCTGCATGGGAGCAGCGGCATGCTCCTTTCACCCCGCTTTTTCAAATTGGTTTATTATTCTCAATGACAAAAATAAAAAATAACTAATAAAATATCTGTTAGTCCGCTGGCTCGGCGCACAATGGAGCAAACCCCTCGTTTTTGTAGTGAAAACAAAATCTGGAAATGGGATTTTCATTTTGAATGGTCTATCAGCTCTGGATAAACACATAATAGGTACTCCGTGTTGGAGTGAATGAACCATTTACATGGCGACATAGGCAGGTTAGCGAATTATAACATTATTATATTCAAAATGTCAGCCGACTTTTTTTTATGTTTCAAAAGTTTACGTTATCAGGTTCTCTCTGCATCACCTGTTATGAATAGTGGAGGGAGGGGGGGGGGTCACAGTGAGGTTTTGCTCGTTTTGTAAATATTTGGTGTTTGGATGGAATCCCACTTTGAGGTCAGAAGTATAAAATTCAGACCCACTTACCTCATTTCTCATATTCTATTCTGTATTTCACTGAGATTCTCCATTGTACGCACGGTACTTATCGGTTAGCAGGAGTCCACTCATTTATATCAATATATTTGACTAACTAATATATATATTTCACCAAAACAATTGATTTGAGATATTTTTGATTTTTTAAATGCGAGTCTGCGAGCATTTAGCCCACCAATCTATACTCATTATTCATTTATTTGTCAAACTAATCTATATTTTACTTAAAAGATTGGAGAGTGGCCTCCCGTTCACCGATAAGTACAGTACATAACATTCTAACATTATGAAAACAAAAAACAGGCGAACCGTGCCGTTTTCAAGTACTTGGCATTGGTATATTTGGGAATCCTGCTTTGAGTTCAGAAGTACCGATTTCTGACCCACCTGGATACTCCTTTCTCATATTCCAATTACGGGCTTCACTCAAATTCTCCGTTGAAGTACGCACTATATTATATGAAACAGACAAGAATCACCCCAGATTCTATCTCAGGTAATTGGCATTATATTAGCGTTTGTTGGAATCCCACTTTGAGGTCAAAAGTACCGAATTCTGGCCCAGGATACCCCATTTCTCAAACCCTATTCTGAATTTCGCTTAAATCTTCCGTTGTTCTTACTAATTATACGAAAACAGGCAAGAATTCTTCCTAGGGTCTATCTCCGGTATTTGGACTTGGTAGGTGGAATCCTTATTTGAAGTCAAAAGTTCCGAATTCACCCCAAAAGTCCCACGAGGACACCCCATTTCTCATATTCTATTCCAGGTTTCGCCCAAATTATCCGTTGTACACACTTAATTCTAAGAACACGGGTGCACCTTAGGCAAGAATTGTCCCCGGGATTTCAAGTATCTGTCATTGGTATTCAGTGAATCCAAATATGAGTTCAAAAGTGTCGAATTCTGAGTCAGCAGGATACTCATTTTCTCATTCTCTATTCCGGATTTTGCTAAAATTCACCTTTGTACCCTTTAAGGCTCGAGACTCGCTGGAGAAAGGCGTTTAAGGAAACCGGTTGCGTGAAATGGGAAACTGAAGTTGCTTGGAACTGGCAGATAACACATCACAGACCTCTGTTCAGGAATCCGTGCACACTGAGTTACATGAAACTCAAGTTTCATCAGTTCCGTGAAACCAGATTTCTTGAAACTTGAATAAATGGTTTCGTGTCACTTCATTTTCACGTTACAAGGGGTCAAATTTACGACACAAACACGTCATCAATTTAATCATCGGAATTCATCGCTAAACTGCCCGAGAAACCCGAGCTGGGTTTTCTCAGTGTGCATGTTCTAATGAAACTGGTTTAATAAAACGCATATTACGAAACGAGTGTCATGAAACGCGTTTCTCCACTGTGCATAGCACCTTAATAGCACTACGAGAATTTCCCCCAGGGTCTCAAGTATTTGACATCGGTATTTGGTGGGATTCTTATTTGAAGTCAAAAGTGCTGAATTCTAACTCACCAGAATACCCCGTCTCTCATACTTTAATAAGGATTTCGCTTGAATTCTCCGTTGTAAGCACTAAATTATACGAAATCAGGCAAGAACTTTCCCCAAGACCTATCTTGGGTATTTGAAGTTGGAAGGTGAAATCCTAATTTGAAGTCAAAAGTCCAGACATCTGACCCGACAGGGATACCCCTTTTCTCATACTCTATTCACTCAAACTCTTCATTGTACCCACTTCATTATACGAAAACGGACGCACCGCAGGCGAGAATCGTCCCCTGAACTCATCTCAGGTATTTGAGTAGGTGGAATCCTGATTTGAAATCAAAAGTCCTGGATTCTGACCCACCAGGATACCCCTTTTCTCATAATCTATTCCGGATTTCGCTCAAATTCTCCGTTGTACGCACTTGATTATACGAAAACAGGGGCACCGCAGGGGAGAATTGTCCCTAGGACCCATCTCAGCGCTCGGCCTCATGCCCTCGGCTCCCGCCTTAATGAGCGTGTTCATCATCCATCAAAGCTTCACTCACTCGCAGTCGAGATCCCCCAGAACGCGTCGTCTCCTCCCAATTTCCTCAGGACCTTTGGAGTCCTGAGCGCCGGCCGCCTCCCAGATTAGTTACCTGCCTGGCAATCCGCCCCGTTTCCTGCCTCTCAGACCACTTATTTATCCCTACGCAAGATTAATACGCTCGACAGGCCAACGGAGGCGGCAAATCCCACCCGGGCTCCAACCGCTGAGCGACGACGGCGGCCTCCGCGGCCTGACGATGGATGGGAGAGTCGCTTCTCCTGTACACTATATCAAACATTCAACAGCTACCGTAAATCATTACCCGTACTATGACGGTTAGCACGTCATTTCGGTTTTATTCATTGCGTTTTATGGCTGTGGTTAGGTGCGAGTCCGTGTTTTTACGATCCTCGAATATGGTTTTCATTTATAGAAAAAATATTTCTGAAGCGTTTGTGTATGTAAATTTCAATAATAAATTAATAAAACACTCAAAATGAATACGGTTATATGCAGATGAGGCCGTGTTGGGTTAAAAATACTTGGGTGTAGGTACCGGTTTGGCCATCTCACAAACAACCTACCTTCCTAATGATCCTATTCCATTTTTGTTTTGAGACATTATTATTTTCCAATAAATAGGTATTTGAGAATAGATAAAACGTTTGCAAAACGAAGAGGAAGTATAGAAATACGTCTACTTGTCCTTACGAAACGGACAGATTACCTACGTTAATTAAATACTTCTTATGGTGCATCAATTCATAAATGATTTGAAATACGCCGACAGATTCTTGGATGGTTTTACTTATAATGTTATCTTCGGATAGGTAGTTGATGAAAGAACCGAATAATTACCCAATAGTCTCATTTCAAAACGACGTCGCCTTTGCAGTTTTAATATACATACATAATAATCTCTTGTGTATGCCCCCATGATTTATGAGTTTATTATTCAACGTCGTTTATGGAGCTCTGATGTCCGTGAAATTCGTGACCGGTAGGAGAATATTCGGGAGGAAACATGTCTGTTTGGGGAATGCGATGGTAATAAAACACACAAAACAGTGATAACGCAATGATAACACAACCGGATGGTTGTGAACTGCCTGCCGCAATTCCGCACTACCCTCCACTACTTCCAACCGCAGACGCATTGCCGCATTTCCGCAATCCCGCATGGATGTGAACCCATCTCAAGTCTGTCACGGTCCGGAAACTTTGATATTAAACTTCTGACCTGCGACCACTAAGAGAGATAACGAGATATGACGAGGGAGATTCGTCATCAGAGGTTTCTCAGGGCAATCAGGTCTTTCTATTAGTATCCACCTCGCGGTTGTGCGCCGACCTCAGCTTGTGTCACATCATTCCGGACGTTTCTCATAATTTTCCTCGTGGCATCTACCCTCCGATACTTTTGGAGCGCAGGAGAAGATTTTAACACTATTGCCGACGTGAAATCTTTCCGTTTTGCTTTGATTCCCAGTGTCGGGAAGGACTGTATCCCCCTTTTCTCTATTGTTTTTCGAAAGGACGACACTACCTTTCATTTTCCCCCTTTTCTTGTAAGGTAGGATCCCTAACAATAATATTTAGGAATAAACTAACCAAAAGGAATTTCACGGGGTTTTCATTCATTGTAACCCAAATATTATTGTAGAGCCCCAAATTTTTATTTTATTGTTATTATTATATATAAATTTTTTTTTTAATTAAATTTTTATTATTTATTTTTGTAACCCAAATATTATTGTAGTCTGAAATAGTTAGAAAATTCGTGAAAGCCATGCGGCTGGCGACGAACTTGGCGCGATTTGCATAGGGTGCCCAATAAGTGTGGTGATGTAGACAGCGACAACATAACCGAGCGATTAGGTATCTGGTTCATTTGTTGTCTTAGGGCACTCCGCATTTTTTAGACATAATGTTTAACAAATATTTAGGTTACTTTTGGAACCATCAGCAATGACGAAGCAACTAAGAAAAAAAATAAATCCTATCAATCAAATTTATTTAGAACGAGAAAAACACGAAGAAAAAATATCACCTCTGCACGAATTTTCGAAAAAATGAAATGTTTTTCGGGTAAAGAAATAATTTTTATTATTCCCAATCAATACAATTTCTTTTTTCGTGTGTCTATGAAAATTGCTTCTCGATTGAAAGGGATTTCAGTATTTTCCAGTACCTAGTTCCTTACTTACTGATAGGGAACATGATCATTTACCAATGATAACCTTTTTTGAGGTACTTTCCCCAGCATCATTTCTCACTTCTCAACCGCTTGTCCAACTAATCTATATTTTACCAAATGGATTGGTTTCGCATATTTCTTTATTTTGAGATGCAAGCTTGTGAGCACCCAAACTAACGAACTGTACACATGATTCAGATCTGTTTTTAGTGATTCTTGGTGGGCGTAAAACCGAATCTGAGATGGTGGGCGTATTTATAACACAAAAGTACCTACCTTACACTAAAAAATTATAAAATGCTCACTTGCAACTCTGTACCTGAAATAATAACAACTATGGCAGTCCTAAAATAGCTATATCGTCATTATAAACTATAAATAGTGAAGGTGCGAATGAATGGAAAGCCGGTTTTAGGAAAGTTATCACCGGAGAGGCAAAAAAAGCATCGAGTAACAATAAATGGTTCGGGAACTATAGGCCGCAATCAATCAACGTTGATGGTGTTTTGACAGATGGGATCCGGTCTAGCGATCTGGGCGTTCATATCTGCTGAAGCAATAAAACCAACGGGGTGGATCATGGAGTAAATGGAACAATCGAATCGAGGAACATTCATTAAGTGCATCATCATCATTATAGAAGAACAATGTTTAGGGGGCTACACCGAAAAACACGTTAAATTACATACAAAACCACACTCATAACATTTACATTTGGGTGAATAAATATAATTACACTTGCGTTGCTTGTGAAGCATATGGGTAGTTCTTTCTCCTCCTCCTCCTCGATTCTAGCAAATGCCACACCTTGAGATAGTTACAGCTGACCTTCAAGCCTTCATTGGATAGTACAGCGGTCCTTGTAATGGCGGATATCTGTTTTTTTTTTTTTTTTTTTTTTTCGAGGAACATTCATTAAGTTTTTTTAACATTGCCTATAGTGGCATATGAGTAGCAATTGCCACACCTTTTTACAGCATCGCCTTCGTACGGGTCCTTGTAAGCCTGTGCTACATTTTTTTTTTTTCGGTTTTTTTTTTTTCTTTTTTTAGATTAGCCTCCATAGATAGCCTCCACGTGCATCCGTGCGAACAGCTATATTGCGACCGTGTGACTCATACACCAAACACTGAACTACCACACACTTCTTCAGCAGTCAGTCTGCACAGTCCACTTACTTTGATCAGTTGGGTCGTGTTCATTGTTTAAAGAAACTTTTAGTTTATAAGTTTGAGTTATTTTCACACCAATGCAGAGTGATAGTTATGGATAAGTGGTTGAAAACTGCAAGAGTGAAGAAGGACTGCTCTGCAGCGGTACATATACAAATGACCAACCAAGTACTTCCCAGGAAAAGACACTTTTTGAAAACTTCTATATGTAACCTGGCACTCTATATGCATTCCATTCTGACATTTCTATACGTATATTGTAATAACACTTTAAAATTTGAATTGCAATATCTATCCAAGCATTCATTCGACGTCCTCAATTAAAAATTCGGTGTTCAGTAGAAATTATAGTGTTACTATTTTATTACCTTAGCTAAATTTCCATTCATAGGTGTTGACCGGATGTTCAAATAGTGCCATAAATGTGTATTACACCCTCTCTAATACTGTTATAGCACTGTAAAAAGTAGTTAGAACTTTATGGGTACCTACTATGTCTGTAAAATATGGTTTAAGGGGCACTCAGAATAAAAAAGGTTGGGATCCGCTAGGATATAGAACGGACAAAATAAATATCAAAGCCCATTCTGGAGGACGATAATATCATGCTTGACCCCTTCCTAAATGTACACCCTACACTGCAATTACGGTAAAAGCATACCGAGTCTGCTAAGAAGAGATTCGGAACCTAGTTGTAAGTTTGAACTAGCTGCAGTTTCACGGCAATCGACTGCGTGACAAACCGCGGCCGCAAATTGACCACAGACCAAACTAGTTTACCTTCTCTTCAACGGGTTACTTCTCTTGAGCTTGAAGTTAGTTCACTTACGAGTTAATCCTAACTGGCTCATCAACTACCAACTTCCTCCTAGCTCTGGGCGGTGTAGCGTGCAACACACCATACCGCCACTTTGAAAAGCACAACTCACTCTATTCCGGTCTCATTCATTCCGAAGTGACGTTATCTTTTAACATAATCTTTTGCCACCATTGTTTATGGAACTGAGATGTTCAAAATGAGAGCAGATAATTTCAACTCAATTCGTATTTCCAATAACGGAGGAATTACGGTGTTTTTGAAAGCAGAACGTACAAATCGTCACATTTTATTTTCGTTCATACAGTCCGCTACTGATGGCTTTCAGGAGATTTCTATCGCCCTATGCTGACGCATACTAGGTAGAAGTTAAGTTAATCATCTGTGTGCGTAAGTACAGATTCAATACACTTAAGAACCTGATAATTGTATGAAGATATCAGCAAATTTTTGTAGATAATGAAGCTATTGCAGTGGATCCAAAAATTACAAAATCGAAATTTTTGAACATTTTCTACATTGCAATACTTTCTAAGACCATCTGAGACCCCCATCTGAACCCTAGATCTTGACGCTTTTCCATATATGTGTTTGTTTATTTGTCTTCTGGAAATGTCCAAACGGTAGCACCGTTTTGCTTAAGGGTGGCACGAATTGACTAGCAAGTTCCAGGGATGTTTTAGGCTATATTACAATCCTCTGTACTTATCCCTTATCGAGAATTCGCAATAAAGACGTCGTCCAGGTAAACAACTTTGTAATTAACGAAAAACCAGAAATGCTTTGAACCTTTCTGATCAAATAATGTGAATGGACTGTTCGTGCGTGAAGAACTTTTGATGACAACTTTAACGTACACCAAAACGATTTAGGTGGGTTAAGCCTAGAAGTTTTATTCGTAGATCCTCAAAAATTTATATCAAAACCTTACTATATCGAAAAATGTACTTGAATTTCATTGTTATTATTCAAAAACTAGATAATAAAACGCCTTATTATACCAAAAAAAATGTACTAATTCCATTTTTATTCGCTTAGAAATCAATAATAACTTTAGAAAAAATTCAAAATTCCGAAATCTTTTTTTAAAGTTTTTTAACCAGGATTACTTATTTTACAAGGCCCCCCTATAAAATTGGTAGTTCTCAAACTTCCAAACAATTTAACGCATGTAATTCGACAACTTACGAAAATTCACCAATCAAGCTTCATGAATGTGTTAAATCTTTCTGTACTAATTTTCAGCATTTTCTCTTGGTGGGTGCCTGCGTTTAAGTGGTCACATTAAGGTTATGATGTTCCGAAGGCTCTATTTATTTGGTTATTGTCTACAAACCGGCGATCTGGGCAGAATGCCTAATAATACAGAATTAATAAAACTGACTGTAATAAATTGGAGCGTTTTTGCGTGGAACACGGTTTTATCGAGACCTAACTAATGTGTTCTTTCCTGATCAGCTGAGTGACATAAATTATCTCCTGTTCACCATAGGAAACTTAAATTTGACAGAGAGCCTCTTTGGGATAACAAAAGTCGAAGGAAAATGGTGGACTTCACCCTGATCAACTGGGTTAGCTCAATTTATTCTCTCCTTTTCACCCTTGGATGTTGAAATGTTTCTCATTAAACCTTCTTAGACATTCTTTGGTATTTTTAATTGAAAATGTACCTAAAAATTTAGGGAATTCAGCATTGAACCAATAATGGGAGGGGAATATAATTAATAACCATTCAGGCCGCGTTACAGCAGTGGATTTTTTGTTTAACTGTGAATAAATCCATTTGAAAAATTTCCTTCTGAGCCGCGAGCAGAGAGGCTGATAAGAAAGGCGCCGCGGAACCCAAATTTATTCACGAATGCTCCCTTTCTTCCTCCTTAAACCCAGTCAAAGCACGTTCGAGGTAGATTATAACCTCAGAGAAAACATACTTTGTAGTCAGAGTGGGTGAGTGATGCGCCACCGTATTGCGGAAGGTTGGGGCGAAGAAGGCGGAGGTGTCCCGTGGAGGGAGAAGTTTCAGACAGGACGGGAAGAAATTGGTTGGCGGATGGGGAGATGGGTGATGGGGCTGCTTTTAAAGGGGATTTGAGTTGTGAGTAATGGAAAAACGGTGTTTCCGAATCTTGAAGACGTTATGAATAATAATACGTCGCATCCAACTAACAACACCTACTTGGAAATTACGAGCCGTCCGTTTCATTTCCAGCTGTGTTCGGAAAATCTTGTTCACCATAGGGAGGCGGTCCTCGGGCAAAAATAGTAATTTCAGAAGAAGGTATGAGATTAGATTTTGAAACTGTAGTCCATTCGGAATGAAAACATCACTGTCTGCTATCTCGAAGTTGGTGGAATACAAAATGGAGGCTTCATACAGATTCAATTATTTCAATTATTCAATACAGAGGCAATTCATCTGATAGATTAATATTGTAATTTTTGTTTGACCATTTTGAAAAATAAAGTGTTGTGTGTGTGTGTGTGTGTGTGTGTGTGTGTGTGTGTGTGTGTGTGTGTGTGTGTGTGTGTGTTGGAGTGATCTGCGACAAGCGATATCTGAGCTAAAAGGAGTGGCTCCTAATAACATCAAGGTCATGGCCGCGACCGTGTCATGGCCACGGAGTTACTCGAGTTGGGCATCTCAGCGGGAGTGCTCCGTGGTATCACCACCCGCGTACTGTGGGGTTCTTACTTGAACTGGGGGTCATTTTATAGGGACACTTTCTTCCATCCCACTCTCCCTTCTCCTCCTTCAGCTTCCTTGATCCCAAGGGCCGGCGTCGGGTAAACCTGGGCGTCCTCCCCATTTCTCTTATTTAATTTTTTCATTTTGAACTTAAATGTTGTGCCCCTTCCGCCTTTGAGGAAAAATTGTAAAAAAAAAAGTGTGTTTTAGCGCGCGCGTGTGTAATTGTGGCTTTTGATAACTCTTCCATAGCATATTCTGTGAAAAAAATTAGAAATTACACCGAATTTTTCGGAAAAGTCTGACATGTTATTTGATCAGGTACACGATCAGGCGCAATCAATCTCACATAATATGTAGGTACTACAATAAGGGTCAACATCATTGAACTAAGGGCTGCAACTTAGGTATTTTAATATTACATGCGAGATAAAGAGAGGTATATTAATATTGTATGATGGATGAAGAGAAATAGGTATCGAAAAACATTTTGAACTTATTAAATTGAAAAATACTAACGTGATCGGTCAAAATTCACCGGAGGGATTAACGGGGCCCTGTTGGTCATCAAGGACGTAGTGGAGAAAAAAAACCGAGGCTCACTTTGGTGAGTAATGCGGAATGGGGAAGCTACTAGGGGCCCCAACCACCTACCCCTCGATCTTCCACCAATGGCTAGAAAAAAAAAATGTTACTTCATCTCACAGATCGATTTCACCCGTCCGAGGGTTAAATTTGCACGTTTCAAATTTTTCTTTTTCCAATAAACCTTAAACCGCACCGATGATGTTCCAAGAACCCTATCTCTGAAACCGTCTGTAGGAAAGAGTGGAGCTACAAAATCCTAAGGGAGAAACTTAACTGGAATCCGCAAGCAGCCAGACACCCTTGATCTCGGGGTACTTGGTGAAAGAGTCAGATGAAAGAAGCCTCAAATGCAGCCCCATCTATCATATCAAAGCAATCAAAATCCACCGCTACAAATTGGAGCCGGTATAAAGCCTCCAAGTCGGCACTATGCGTCTATATTTTGGTGCAAAAGCAATATTAACTCATTAATCAATGTGAAATAATAAATCCCCCCCTCTTTCCCAAAAGAAGCTCCGCGTACAAAAGATGCCAAGCCAAAAAATGCATGGTATCATCCAGTTTGAGCCAAGCAAATAGTCGGATCGCCGTCTCGCGGCAATGCATTCATTTTCTTCCTTTTTTACTGCGTTTGGGAGTGAAACGCTAAACGAATTGTTTTATTTCCACCTATTGCACAACCCACCTGGTAACTGTAAAGGTGGATTCACACATCTCAACGTTACTAAAACTATATTGATAATATTGAATTATAATAGGTACACCTAATTTATATATCAAATTAAGACATGAACCCTTTAATGTTACTGTGGATTAGTACAGCGCTCTCACGCTTTAGATCTCAATTAGTAAATGTCATTGTATGATATAATCCCAAGAGAATGACTTTCACAAATGAAATGAAAGTAATGAAAGTAGTTACAAAATGGGATTAGAAAGGGATGAAACAGAGTTACATACTTGTACTGGTGTTAAAGTTGTAGAGCTCAGCAATAGTATCGAAATGAAATGAAAATCGGGGAAGACCATCTGAAGGGTATATTTGCCATACGAAATTTGGAAAACAAGTCGTAATTTACGAAAATCGACCTGGATGTTGAAGAAGCGACTTACTCCCAAACGCTGTCAAAAAGAGTGACATAATGCCTGTACTAGGCGACGGCGCGGCGGGAATCCGACTATTGACTTGGCCCGAATTGGATGATTTCATTAATTTTGTGGCATGGAATCTTTTGTACACAGAGTGACTTTTTGGCGGATGTAACACATCATCTCTTTGTACTCAAAGTGACTTTGTAACACAGAACCTTTTGTACAGAGTGACTTTTTGGGGGACATAACATATTATTGGTAGTCTAAAAGGAAAGTTTGGAATGTACAGGCAGCTCAGGATGGTTTCAGTCAATTCAATTGATATTTGTAGTCCAAGAGACGCTCCCTCTCAAATTTAAATTTTCTCGAGTTAATAGGAGAGAATTTAATTCACTTAGCTGATCAGGAAATAGCCTTTCAGCTTTTCCGTCCCTTGATGTATCAAATTTTTGTTTTCCTAGGGTGAAAAGGAAAGAATTTAGCTCACTCACCTGATCAGGATGGAGCCCCTCATTTCATTCGTCTCATAACGCTCCAGTGTGTCTTCCTATCAAATCCCAGCTTCCCACAGTGAGCAAGAGACAATTTAATCCACTCGCCTGATCAGAAAAGAGTCCTTGAGCTTATTCTTATCTTACTTCCAAATTTACAATCCACCTCCATTTGGCTTTGTGTGTCCAAAACCTCAAAAGACACTTCGTCAGGTCAAATGTATAGACTCTGAATCAAATTTCATTAAATATCCTGAAGAGAACAGATGAACATGGATGGGAGAAAAATGAGGTGAGGCGAGAACCTCAAGAAGTTTAAGATTTTAAGAAAGTCCAAAAAATGCATTTTGAAGCCTCGTTCTAGCTTAAATTGAATCGATCTACCGTTACATATTTGGCATCAGACGACTCAGGGGGCATGCCCCTCCCAGGATATGCCATGCAAATTAAGTTGATCCGACAAGCTGAGGTCGGGAGGAGACCAATATTGCAATATTGGGCCGAAGTTAAACTTTGTTACTCATCTTGCGTCTCGCCATTGCAGTTTCATTGTGTCGTTCTAGTATTTAGGGTGTTATTCAATGGATTCATTGGATTGGATCTAAAATCTCAAAGGATTATTTCATTGACGAATGAAATGAAAATAGTGATGATCTCCTCCATGATTCACAGTTAGCCTGAAAACAAACCCCGTTGACCCTTTGGTATTTTTTGTTTAAAAAAAAAAAAAACTCGGCGCTCCGCGCCTCGCCAGGGGGCAAGCCCCCTGGACCCCCGGTTACCTCTATTTACATACTTCGGACGAAATTATTGAAACACAGAATGTGTTTGCGTTGTCGCGCAACCAAGTGACAACCAAACAAGCGTCATTGTTTACTATTCATTTATAACATCAATTTATATAGTTATAGTATGAAACTACGAAAAAAAATACGAAATAAATTCGTGATAAATCAAGAGCGATTTATCAAGTAAATGTCCTAAAGAGGCTACATACGAAATTACAGCTTCCTAGAGTGTAAAGTATAGAAATTAGCTTTAAAAGCCACTCATCTGATCCGGACCCTGGACATCGTCAAGTAAATGTCCTAAAGAGGCTACATACGAAATTACAGCTTCCTAGAATGTAAAGCATAGAAATTGGCTTTAAGAGCCACTCATCTGATCCGGACCCTGAGCATCGTCAAGTAAATGTCCTAAAGAGGCTACATACGAAATTACAGCTTCCCAGAGTGTAAAGCATAGAAATCAGCTTTAAGAGCCACACATCTGATCCGGACCCTGAGCATCGTCAAGTAAATGTCCTAAAGAGGCTACAAACGAAATTACAGCTTCCTAGAGTGTAAAGTATAGAAATTACCTATTCAAATTATTTAACCTCCGCTTCACAAATCAAACCGTTTTCGTAATACTCAGATCACCTGCTATGGATCAAATCATCAAAACACAAGCTCAATGAAATCATCAGAAATTAACAAGCGGTTGCAATCATGTTCACAATATCAATTATTGAGAATGATCACCTGTGTGTAAACAATTATTTATATAACCATGCTCATAACTCAGTTTGTTGGACACGCACTTTGCAGTAGTTAACATAATATTGTTGGATAAATCGAGAGCTTTCGAACGAATGGTTAACGAATTTTGTGGGATGAAAAACGACGAAGTACCATATCCCTAGCAACGACTCGGTTGTACGTGAAAATCATCCGTCACACATTTCGTTACCATCCCGCGTTCCATTTTCGGCTAGTTAGTCCATGGCTAAAACACATTCTGTGTTAAAAACTCGGCGCTCCGCGCCTCGCCAGGGGGCAAGCCCCCTGGACCCCCGGTTACCTCTATTTACATACTTCGGACGAAATTATTGAAACACAGAATGTGTTTGCGTTGTCGCGCAACCAAGTGACAACCAAACAAGCGTCATTGTTTACTATTCATTTATAACATCAATTTATATAGTTATAGTATGAAACTACGAAAAAAAATACGAAATAAATTCGTGATAAATCAAGAGCGATTTATCAAGTAAATGTCCTAAAGAGGCTACATACGAAACTACAGCTTCCTAGAGTGTAAAGTATAGAAATTGGCTTTAAAAGCCACTCATCTGATCCGGACCCTGGACATCGTCAAGTAAATGTCCTAAAGAGGCTACATACGAAATTACAGCTTCCTAGAGTGTAAAGCATAGAAATTAGCTTTAAGAGCCACACATCTGATCCGGACCCTGAGCATCGTCAAGTAAATGTCCTAAAGAGGCTACATACGAAATTACAGCTTCCTAGAGTGTAAAGCATAGAAATTAGCTTTAAGAGCCACACATCTGATCCGGACCCTGAGCATCGTCAAGTAAATGTCCTAAAGAGGCTATAAACGAAATTACAGCTTCCTAGAGTGTAAAGTATAGAAATTACCTATTCAAATTATTTAACCTCCGCTTCACAAATCAAACCGTTTTCGTAATACTCAGATCACCTGCTATGAATCAAATCATCGAAACACAAGCTCAATGAAATCATCAGAAATTAACAAGCGGTTGCAATCATGTTCACAATATCAATTATTGAGAATGATCACCTGTGTGTAAACAATTATTTATATAACCATGCTCATAACTCAGTTTGTTGGACACGCACTTCGCAGTAGTTAACATAATATTGTTGGATAAATCGAGAGCTTTCGAACGAATGGTCAACGAATTTTGTGGGATGAAAAACGACGAAGTACCATATCCCTAGCAACGACTCGGTTGTACGTGAAAATCATCCGTCACACATTTCGTTACCATCCCGCGTTCCATTTTCGGCTAGTTAGTCCATGGCTAAAACACATTCTGTGTTAAAAAAACTTCTTCTCAGAAACACCTTTGAGCAAACGCAACGCCTCGTTTTAGCTTAATTAGAATCAATTTACCGTTACATATTTTTCATCAAACGACTCAAGGGACATGTCCCTCCCAGGATATGCAGTGAAAATTGAGTTTGAGCCGACAGGTTGGGAGAGGGCTGGGCTGAAGTTCTACTTCGTTAATTATGTCGGCTTCAAAACTATAACTGCTAAAATAAGGCCTTTCAAAACAGTTGAGAATAGGGAAATTAGCCCATTAAAATGTGGTGTCAAGTGTACTACATTCACAGCTTTAGAACGAGTGGTGAACGATTTTCTTGGGATGGGAAATCAGAGAGCTATATTTTTACTAGCAAGGATTACTTGTAAGTGAACTTACTGGACGATGCTCACTTTTTCCCCGTCCGAGAAAAAATGGACAATTTACCACGGTATAGCCGTCAGGGGTGAACAATTCCAAATGACGCATTACCCCCGACGGAGTTGATACCTAGTAGAAGGTTTCCTGGGCTTGAACTGCAATGAAATTTACAATGAATTGCGCTAATAGCTTCCCAGCTATTAGCTTCCTAGGCCCAAAACTCTTGGTGAGTTTTCAAGGTGATCTTGAAAAAATGGCTTCAGTGGGTGTTTGGGTTACCCGTTTTGGATCCGTCACAGGTTGATGATGGATACTGTTATTGGCTACTCCAAAAGCCTAGTAACGATGAAGCTGCTTCAAAATTCTGACATTACCTGCACAAATACTATATACTGCAGATAAATCCGTCCTCACCAGCTTAATGAGCATAAAAAATGGCTTATTACTGACCGAACAACCCTCAACAACTATGAGTCCTTTCATGCAATTTGCGTTATTTGCCTTCCTCCAGACCGTACATATTTGTATTTGTTGATACCGCTTTACCTTGAATTCTTTTGTGCATATTTTTTCGATTTGTATATACTTGATTACATTCACGCCTACCTTTTATAAGTTTATATTCATGATAATGTTGATTTCTAAGTTTCTCGGTTATAATAAATAGAGAGTTCCTAGTAGATCCGTAAAACACAATACGTCGTGCGGTATTGACAATCCGGTGCCGTAACTCTGACGCAATGAGTTGCGGTGACGCATCCTCCCGTACAGATGCGTTACCGGATCATAATCCGGAAAAAACGTAATCGTCTTAACTAACCTTCTGCACAGATAACCTCCGATGCGTTTTTCGCGATTGTTTTGTTTTCAGGTGACACAAGCGTTCCCGCTCCCGCTGTTCTCCTGTCAGTTGGTTTTAGTCTCCTGTGGTTTTTATTCACCTGATTTGTTTAACCTGTATTTATTTGCCTTCGGTTTTTATACCTGTTTGTGGATATACTCATACAGAGAGAAGATTCCGTATAGCTCACGGAGTTGGCGAGGCGGATTCCTCGAAGTATGCTGTTCAAGAAACCCCTCGAAAGCCGAGAGTAGATCATCAGCAGACAACAAACCATTCACGTATAACTCCGCGAAATCTTCGATATCGTTCATGGTTGGTTCTCATAAGAACCTTTGAAATAGAGAATAAAGAGAACTGGATAAAATTTAAACGAAATAAAGCATGAGAAATAGGGAGAAGTGTGAGCGCGAGGATTTAAAAATGGCGATGTAGAAAGCAGCAAAAAGGGATGTAGCGTTACAACTAGATCCGTGAAAGACTTGACGTGACTTTAAGGTGCGGTGCATTTTGCTCAGCTGTGGTTAGCTTTTCAATTGCTGGCCCTAACCGTCCTCGTTACCGCACGCCGTATTGAGACCGACGGATCTACTAGGAACTCTCTATTATAAGACATTTATCGTGAAAACTTTGATATGTACTGGGGTTAAAGTGTCGCATGGGGAGTAGGTAATGTGTTCTGTGTAAAATTTCCTTCGGGGTAAAGTTACATTTTTTGAAAACGGTAAACTGTCTAAAATTTCCCGTGACGGAGGTAAAGTATGATTACTGCCGTACTACTATAGAAAAGCCTAACATTTTTTCTGTCGAACGAAAATTTAGAATTACCCCAAGAGATGACATTCTTGTCCATAATAAATTGAAAAACTGCTCATTTTCAATGTGTTGGTTGGGATATGCATCGCTCCAGCAATACCTAGATCGCATTTTTCGAACAGCGGATTACAACTGCTTATTTGCGAAGGAGGTTAGGAAAGCCAACTCACTACTAAATCCAATATATCATGAAATTGACGAGAGACAAAATCCGCTATAACAGGATGATCCAACTGTTGCTGAAGGAAAAGGACATGAAAAAATAGCGGGCGACTACCGGGATGGGAGCCCTTCGGCAAGTTTTAATAAACATGAGGTTCCGCCATGGGAGACGGGATGGGGGGGGGGGGGGGGGTGACTGGGACCGGTTGTGGGAAGGGCAGGATCTGCTTCTGTCAGCAGTCCACTCGGTGGGACAATGCTGCTCTCCAGGGTTCTCACTCGAACGCTCGTTCCGTCACCCTCTCGTCCATCCTACTGTACGCTGCCCGCCCACGACTGGACGGCCCAACCTACCAGAACCCCCGGCCCCCTCTGCGCCCCATGGATTTCATTCAACGTTTCCTGTCAGTGTGTGTGTCCCAGATTCGATACACAGCCAGGGACAGTTTTCCAACCCGAAATACGCGCTTAGCACTTTTTTCCGCGGGCGGTTCGTGGGGTTTCAAGGTGACGTGAGACGGGGCCGTGTCCTGACCGAATGCATGTTTCAACATCGGACTGCAGGCTAGAATTCCTTTGAACTTCACAATGAACCTCACATGTTGTTGATATTGACACGGTTCTAGTTCTAGTTTTCACAAAATATAATTTACTCGTTTTCCAACAACTCATTCACTCATTTTAATTTTTTTTTTTTTTTTTTTTTTTTAAGGAAAGATAACTTCATTTGTAAATCAATGTTGTACATTTCAGTTGGTGTAAATGCTTTGAATGGAGTAACTCACTATCTCAGGGTTCCCAAAACTTTTAAATCCGAGCCTTTAACATTCAGATTATTTCCAGTGGCGCCCTTAATATGAATCAAAACTAAATACTTGATAATTTAAGGCCTAGCATTTTAAATTAAAATAAATCTATGCTATGCCTTGTGAATTTAACTTTAGATTTGTAAGTCTTCAATTTTGTTTAAATACTTTTTTTTTTTTTTGTAATTGGAGTAAGGAGGAAAATACATGGATATGTCTAACCCCCCCCCCCCCCCTCATTGTGAAATATGTGTTTTTATCTCAAGTTAAAAATGTCTCAATTAAAGCTCAGTCAGCTGCTTAGAAAAGACCCAATCGTTTCAATCGTCTCTTAATGTCCCAGGGAGCTACAAAATCTCAACTTCCTAGGGTGAACAAGAGAGAATTTGGCTCAATCAGCTGATCAAGAAAGACCACATCATTTCAATCTTCTCCTAATGTCCCAAAGAGTCTCCTTATAGAATGTCAACCCCAGCAAAAATACATATTCATGTTGAAAGAATTATTTAAACGAGCAAAATTCAGGTAAAACACAGTCAAGCGCAATTTTATCTTTCGTGGCTAGGGAAATGTAACTCAGTAGGTTTTCTCTCACAAAATCGTTTTCCTCTCTTTGGGAAACTCTCGATTTATGCCAAATTTCATGCTGACTGCTCGGCCATAAAAACAAAGAAACCATTTCAAAACGGAAGTTAGTGACAAAACGTAGTCTATTTCCATGGGTAATAAAGAGTCACAATGTTAAATCGATTCGACGTTTATGCCATCATCATTAACAAACAGTAGCTGTTTGTTACTGATGATGGCCTAACCCTCGAAATCTATTTAACATTGTAACTCTTCATTTTTCGTCAAAATAGGCTACGTTTCTTCACTAACTTCCGTTTTGAAATGGTTTTCCACAACTTTGTCGCGAGTGATTAAGTAAATATTACTTAATTGATTAAAAAACAGAGAACCATTTTAAAATCAATTGGTTACAAGAAATAAGAGTTTCAAAATGTTTTCTGTCACAATAGGAGAGATGGGCTTATTTACCTTTTGGCTTATTTGCCTTATTTTGATAGAGTATGAAGTGACATTGTCTCCGCTAAAACGTCTACAAGCTATTTAACATTGAATATTCAAACTTCAATTTTTAAACTGATAATACTTATTTTGAGTTCATAAACCACTGTCGATTATATTTACTATCTAGTGTACAAAAAAGCTGTTTAATAAAATCAATTTTATGAAATATTTTATAATTTTGTATCTTTTATTTTTCCCAGGCGCCGCGGCGCACACTTTGGGAACCCCTGCACTTACTGCTAGATGTTTATCTCCACCCCCACCAACGCTTCCATTGAATCACCGTCGATACATTTTTTTGTAATTTTCTAGACTTGGTATAGAAATATTTTAAAATAACTGTATCAAGTACTTGAAGAAACCAATACTTTCAAACGATGAACTTATTAAAAAATAGGTTCGACGTGGTACTGCAAATTTTTTATTCATCTTCAGTCAGTATGGTATGTTAGGTAAATTAACGTTTATAAATTTGACTATAGTGTTGATGGATTGTTTAAAGATTCCCATCACAATCAAATGAAATTATGAAAATCGAGCTTTTTGAAGAAATTTGAATTGTAACGATTTGCGATATGAACTACCCTTGATCCATCATAAAACAAGTTCACACAAACTATCTAGACTCTAACCCACATAATACTGGACATTTTCATTGAAATCGGATGCGAACTTAGAATTTATTATTATCTCAAGGATTCCTCGTTTTCTAATGGGCAAGGCTGCTACTGATCGGGCGGCAATGAATGTAACAGGAGAGCACCTAGATCCCAGCCTGCACAATGCTTGAAGATTTCAACAAAGTCGGACTTAATGTTAGTAGTTACAGTTTGGCTTGTTGCAAGATTTAGCGGCCTCGCAAACCAAAATTGTTCAGGACCGTTTGAATTTAATTCGTGAAATGCTAATAGAAGTGTGGAATTAGGGGGAATTTTTTTCAAATCCCAGAAGTGATTCCAATGCTTTCGGTCTCTAGGTTGGAAACAAAAGGGGATTCCTGGAAATTTATACTTACCTTGATCTCTAGACTCTAATTAAGTCATCGTATTATCTAATTAATCTATCATAATAATGTAATTACGCTATAGTATAAGAAAGGCGAAGATTTGAAATTTATTTGAATTTACCTCAGGTGATCAAGCAACTGTGTGTTGACAATAAATCTTACCTGGAACAAAAATAAAACATTCGAATAAAAAACCATGCCTTTCAGGTACATAGTTAATGCAAATATGATTATCGCAATTAATTTGTAGATTTCACAGTGGTATTAAATTGTCAGCAGTTTGACGATCCTGCTTCTGTACTGTGTGATACTAATAAAGTGGGGATGTAAAAATCACCTCATTAAGAATTCAACTGGGCGTTTCAGGAAAACCCACTTCTGGAAAAGGTCAACTATGTTGCATATTTGATGAGAGGAAGCGGTGTTGTACGCTTTTTGCTAGTAAACTTTCGGAGGCGGTAACTTTGGAATCGTCACGTCTTCCGCATAAAATCTGCCCAGATCAATTTCAGCCTTTGTTTACGATCCGGTTAGATTTAATGGTTTATCCGTTCAGACGCAGTCAAAGTTTAATCAGCGGAAAACTGGCGGTTTTGTCGTTAAAACAACCGACGGAACACCCATTTATTCGTATAGAATGCATGAACATGAAGGTATAAAAATGTGTACGGCAGAACTGAAAGAGCAACATTGATAATTATGTCAATATTATTGGTTTTTCTTCCAACTATCGCAATGTTCATGAATGCCAATCAGTTAATTACAATAATTAGTTGTAGTTAGTTATTAGTCGCATCGTTCTGAGTTTTCCCATGTCATCTTTACGAAAAGGTTCTGGAAAATTGTAGATTATACTTATGCCGCAGCCCTATTGTGAAATCAGCCTGTTTGTAAAAAGCCAAGCTTTTTTTCTATACGCTGCCTTTTCGTAATAAAAACGTTGGAATCGCAATCAGTCTGGTATTTTTGTAAATACCTAAGCTTTTTAGTAAATATAGGCCTTTTCGCCAAAACTATTGTATTCGACAAAAAGGTCCTGTATGTCCTACTAATTTGTATTTTTACTAAGGGATTGACTGCTTGATGTTATGTATTTTTGAGATACGAGCTTGAGAGCATCCAGAACATCTAACTAAACACAGCATTCTGACCTATATGTCCAACTGATTGTCGTTCCAACATCGCTGCTGTATGTATGCCATTTTTCATCGTACAAAAATAAATCACAAGTCATTTGAATGCTCTTTATTTATCTGAAACTTCACTGATATTTCATGCTCCCAATCTCCTCCACCTCACTTCCACGGGAAGCACTGGTAACGAGCACGGTGTGATGACAGAACTTGTTTGATGTTTTGTTCGGGCTTAGTTACCTATTAGGCTTGAGACATCCGAAGCACCATCTTCCTTGTTTGAAGTACAAACGGGGAAGATACGAAGGCGCTTTGACAGAGGTGACAATTTTCATTCCTGAATGACAATCCCTTGGAGACATGAAAATGTATCACGGTATTGAGGAATTTTACGCAAGCAGATTAATGATGGTTGATTATAGGCAGTATTACGATTAAAAACTGACTTTCTGTCCAATCAAAAGATGTGGGGGTCGGATATGATTTTCAGGGCTAGGTACTAGGAGAGTTAAGTTCGGTTTGGACCATTCTTGAACGAGTTTTGACTGCAAATTATTTATCAAGGTGTTTAAAACCCCCTTTTTCCAAATAATATGGTATAATCACGAATAATGCATTTTTTCTAATAAATTGCAGATGACTCAATTTGGACCAATTAGAGCAAGAATTTTTATAAGTGCAGCTTTAAATTATTCATACTGCCAATCTCCTCCACCTTACTTCCACGAGAAGCACTGGTAACGAGCATGGTGTGATGACAAAACTTGATTGATGTTTTGTTCGGGCTTAGTTACCTATTAGGCTTGAGACATCCGAAGCACCATCTACCTTGTTTGAAGTACAAACGGTAAGAAGATACAAAGGCGGTTTGATAGCGGCGACAATTTTATTGTTAGTTTTTAGTTGCACTTAATTTAATAATTTGTTAGAAACCGCTTGAGAGCGAGAGTTTAATCCAAAACATGGTGATTGTTTCAATATTCGTAATTCAATGGTTGGGGTGGGGGGTCTCTAACTAGACATATTGGAAAGAAGCCAAAGCAGTTAGTAATTTCTGAGCGTTTTGATCCAGGTCAACTGAACCTCGTGGCACTGGTTGTTTACGAAGTTCCAATAAATTTCTGTGGGATATAACAAGTTAATTCATGTTCACAAGACTCCGGGTCTAGACTTAGTGAACCGACAGGTTCATTGGATGGAGCGCCTCCATAAACACAGGGCCCTTCCGAGGTCGAGAGACGAAGGGGAAATCGTGAGATGAAAGGCAACAACGTCTTCAACATCAACGGTGAAAAGACGAGGCGAAGTGCTTCCCTTGAATAACCCGTTAAGGGCAGGGTGTGATCGCGTGAGAGACGCCGGCCCAAGAGAAGGCGATGAAACAAGGAGAACCACAAGGTTGAACGCTCTCACCTCTCCTGTCATTTTAATGGCGGTAATTGATGGACACCTTCAAGCCTTTTCACCGCGAGTCTGCACAGGTTTATAAATGATAATATCTCAACCCTTCCACTTTCCCGCGTGATGTATCTTAATAAATTAGCAGACCCGACCCCACCATCATGGGAGCGATATTAAAGAAAAACGGCAGGCAGCGCTTGTAAGGAATGTGCGAAAAGAAAGAATTTACTGGAGGTAATACCACGGTGGATAAATCACTTTCCGAAGTGAAGGAACAAGGTGCAATTTAACTTGGGCTATTTATGATGGTTTGAACAACGTTGCTCCTCCTAACAGCTGACCATCATTTTTTACCATCATTCCAAGAGTTGAACACAACAGCACTTAATTTTCTCACATTTGCTTAAAAAATGAGAGAAAAAATTAATTCATGTATCAGACATTTTTGCTAACAGTAAAGGAAATTAATACCATAAATAATAACGAATAATAAATCGAACATACGTGTTTCTTGAAAATGAATTTATTATAGGTATATATTTCTTTATGTTAAAAAGAATTAATAGAACTACTGATAGACAAATACCAACATATTCATTAATACGGTACATGATACAGGAACAGAAATCTATATATAGAACATCAAAAATACTACATAAGCTCAGGATTGAAAAACTCCATCCATTCATAAAGGTTTCATGAAATAAACTACTACAAAAATAGCGTTTCTAAGTAGCTCTCTGGGACATTATGAAACTAATGACATAACGGGTCTATCCAGATCAGCTGAGTGAGCTAAATTCTTTCCTTTTACCCTAGGAATGTGATATTTGACAGGGAGCCTCTCTGGAATGTAAAGGGATGAAAAAAATTACGGGTTCCATCCTGATCAGCTATGTGAGCTAAATTCTCTCATATCCACTCAAGGAATTAAAAAATTGGTTGGAAACCTCTCTGGGACATCAAGAGACGAACAAACTGGTGGACTGATTAGCTGAGTGAATTAAATTCTCCCTTACTCTACCTCGATCATCCTTTACATTCCAACCTTTTCCTCCTACATCACCAAAAATGCGTGATCCCCCCTCCCTCCCCCAAATAGATGCTCTGCGTTCAAAATATGACAAGCCACAAAATGCATGATATCGTCTAATTAAGCCAAGCCGAAAGGTGGATCGCCGTCTCCCAGTACAGTGGATTAATACTTTGAATCTCTTGGACTGCCTTTGTAAGTGAGACGATTATTCAGCGGCTAGGCCGTTTTCCGCTAATTACATAATAAACTTCAATGTTGTCCTCCGAAAATGGTCAGGAGAATATCCTGATTGTCGTTTAATTTTTATATAAGGACCAGGACCCATGTCCTCTGCATTGTCTACTGTTGCAGAGCTCTACAACTTTTAACAAGAGACCAGTACCAAGTATGTAACACTAGGGTGGTTCAAAAAAAAAAAGTTCTGGGATTTCTTGTCCCCATTGCGTTTTTGCTTCCTCGGTATGTCAGGATGACCCTCCTAAATTTTTAGCAAAAAATATTAATCCTAACCACTTTACCTGGGTCGATTTTTATCAGTTATCGACCGCTATCGTAAACCAACCTCTAAATTGGTACCGAAGTGATAATTTGAAGGACGGATTTCAATTTTTTGGGGTCAATTTATGGGTTTTCACATGCGCTGAACACGATGAACTTATTTATTTAACGCTCCGTCCAATAGTTATCATGTAAACTGGCAGAGGGCACTGCTTGAAGATAAGTAAAAATCGAAAATTTCACCGAAAATGCTGTCGCCTAGTTAAGAATTGTACTAGAAACATGCTATTATGGTCGGAGAATATGCTTTGGCATGTTCTGAACATGATCCCGTTTTTTAATATATTTTCCGCCGACGATGGCTTCGTTTATCGTCCATAATCCTCAAATTAAGTGTAGGGTAATAGACAAATTCACCCTAATTTCACCGGAAATTATGTCGAGTTGATAATTTAAGGTCCCGAAATACCTTGTGCCGATAAAATTGGGTATTTTCCAGGATACTCGGTACAAAGCCGTTGGTAATTTGGCAAGGACTTGAACCGGCATTGTACTTATTCGCTAAATATAGCGGCAAATGGAGAAAATAGCTAAAATTTTCCCATTTTTCTCTAAAATTCCGTAGCTTCCATCGGTTTTCCGGGGTCAAAGTCGTAGTTCTGAATTGTCTGAACTATGATTGGATCGTTAAATAAAAAATGATGTAATATAATTGAAAATAATGTAATACAATTTCAGTTTCAATTGCTCGAGGGACAATCTGTAATTTGGTCGATAGGCTGAAAGAATCCATGATCGTGGAACTTAAATCATAACATTTTAACGAGAATAACAGATAATAAAAATATACAAAAATAATAATTAAACTCAATATAATGTTGAAACATAAAAAAATGTATTTCATTCAGTCTTCAAAGTTTCAACTACATATATCCCGTTTACGGCAAGTTTTAGAAAATTTTTCCTTGTGGTGTTGTACAGATATCAATAAGGCTTGATAGTCAGGCTGACTATCCTCCAATCACAGTTCAGACAATTCAGAACTACGAATTTAACCCCGGAAAACCGATGGAAACTAAGAAATTTTACAGAAAAATGGGAAAATTTTGGCTATTTTCTCCATTTTGCCGCTATATTTGGCGAATAAGTACAATACTGGTTCAAGCCCTTGCCAAATTACCAACGGCTCTGTACCGAGTATCCTGGAAAATACCCAATTTTATCGGTACAAGGTATTTTGGGACCTTAAATTATCAACGCGACATAATTTTCGGTGAAATTAGGGTGAATTTGTCTATTACCCTACACTTAATTTGAGGTTTATGGACGATAAACGAAGCCATCATCGGCGGAAAATATAGCAAAAAACGGGATCATGTTCAGAACAATGCAAAGCATATTCTCCGACCATAATAGCATGTTTCAAGTACAATTTTTAACCAGGCGACAGCATTTTCGGTGAAATTTTCGATTTTTACTTATCTTCAAGCAGTGCCCTCTGCCATTTTACCGGATAACTAGTGGACGGAGCGTAAAATAAATAAGTTCATCGTGTTCAGCGCATGTGAAAACCCATAAATTGACCCCAAAAAATTGAAATCCGTCCTTCAAATTATCACCTCGGTACCAATTTAGAGGTTGGTTTACGATAGCGGTCGATAACTGATAAAAATCGACCCAGGTAAAGTGGTTAGGATTAATATTTTTTGCTAAAAATTTAAGAGGGTCATTCTGACATACCGGGGAAGCAAAAACGCAATGGGGGCAAGAAATCCCTGAACTTTTTTTTTTTTTTTTTTTTTTTTTTTTTTTTTTTTGAACCACCCTAATGTAACACCGTCTCGTCCCTTTCTAATCCAATTTTGTGAAACTCCATTGTGAGTGTCGTTCCCATAAAATTAAATAATACAATGACATTTGCGTTATGTATATTTTATATTAATGCAGATATATTTTATATATCATGCATTTTGTGGCTTGGCATCTTTTGCACGTAGAGCGTCTTTTTGGGGTGATAAATATACTCTAAGATGCTTCACATACCTGCAGTAATAAAATTTTCATATTCTTGATTTTCATATTCGTGATAGCAAATATTTGTATTTAGCAATTTCCAATTGCTTAACCATTGTTTGGTCCCATACAACTTCCATGACGCTAATTGTCACCAGGCTCCAGCCCAATAAAATTTAAAAAATAAAATCACGAGAATGGTTTATTTTGGAAGGTCAAGATATTCCACCTAGGACCTGAAATTCGGAATCAGCGCAAGTAAAACCCTCCAATTAAGTATTAATTTTTAGTCTGAAATCCACTAGAGCTTCTAAAAATGGCTGATTAGGTAGGAATGGAGTGGAATGTACTGATGAGGGACTTATAATACTTCAGGCGTAGTAGTGTAATCAGTATATGATAAAAATAATAAGTACCCACATTGAAGTTCAGGTTTCTCTTCAAAAATTGATATGGAATTACAAGCTACGACCACTTCAAGGGCTAACTTATAAATCATGGGAGGAGATAAAATATGTATTTAAATAAAGAAGCCAAACCTGTTGCTTGTCGTCCGAACAAAGAGCCAAGAAAACGGGGACCAGTTAAATAATTCAAAGGACTTGTTTCCCCGATTTCGAAATATTTCAAAGATCATCATTAGGGCGAACGACCGGAAGTTTTGATTCATTTCTATTACCCAAGGAGTTTATCAGGCGATTTCAAATTCATCTATGAGAAACCAGAAAGACAGGAAAGTGGAAAGTGAAAAAGGTTAATAGGCCCCCGCCCATCCCTACAAGGAAAATGAGGCAGTAAATTTTTATTGTAATTAACTGCACATTACTCTCTTGAATTTTTCACTACGTATAATGGGGCAAATCAAAATTCCATCAAATGAAAACGAAAATCTGATTTTAATGAACAGATTTTTCAAGTTTTTTCAAAACGTAATACAAACCAAATCTTAGCATTTATTTTATGCCAATGAGAAATTTCAAAATCCTCAAAATCTATCTTTCGAATAGTGCCGAGTCACTTCTAAGCCGTAGTTAGGCTGAAGAGTAGGTACTGGTCCTCTACCGAAATATGGGAAACTATAAGCACACGATAATCTTCCTGTAACTTCGAATATACCTTTTGTGTATATATCATCAATGTCGTCGCTCATTATATCTATAGTAAACGTAAGGAGACTGATGAAAAATCCAGTTATCATCCGCATCTTCACCTTTCCTCTGAATGTAACAGGTAAGTTCAAAGGAAGAGAAATTGCCCTGCTCAGGGCAAAAGATGCTGAGATGACAATGGAATGACTGGGTGGTTGAGGCTCCTGTGCTCAACGAAGTATAAATAGTATAGTCACCTGTCTCGCGCCAATCTCGTCATTTCTCGAACCACAAACTTATGGAAACCTCTCAACACGGTGACCATTATCTAAGGAACAAAGAAAAAGAAGAAGAACAGCTATGGTAGATGAAGAGTTAACAAAGAGTGACTATCACTCAATTGTTCGGGTATGGGACTACAGGGTGAACACACTTACGGTGGCACAAACAAGTAGAGTCGATTCTAGAGCTCATTTTTGACAAAAAGTGCACCTTAAACTTTTTTAGACGCTTTATTTCTAAGTTATTCACAATTTAAGATTTTTTTCGTGTTTTCAATCTTACATCACTTAAAGGGTCATATCTCCCCTAATTTACAGTTTAATCTTAAAAATAGATACACCGTTGGAAAGAACGGTAAATTTCCTATCTCCCTGAGGTATTTGAAGTTTTTGCTACAGGTCACGTAAGAGAAAAAATGAACACCAGAATTTCTCACTTTTTGAAAATTTCTGCTTTTTTGAGTTGCATCAAGTTTTTTTTTAATAGTAAAAAACTGTACACGTTGCAGAAAAAACTTTTCACAAATTTCACCTTTCCAACGGTGTAATAAATTTTTATTTTAGTTTATTAATTGGGGGAGAAAAGTATGTTTGTATGTTTAAAAACGTGGTTTTTTCTATGAAATCGGGTGTTTTCATGAAAAATGACCTTCTAAGAATATACAAGTTTGGGGTCGGTTTCTACGTATTTTTTCACAATAAATCGACTGGTGACACTCGCAGATCTCTCCAACTCCGTTACAACCGTGTTTTACACTTAAAAGAACCAGTTTTTAGTTCGGTAAACAAACCGTTTAGTATGGTTTTTCGCATTTTAAAAAAATACTTAATGCAACTTAAAAAAGCAGACATTTTCAAAAAAAGAGAAATTTTCGTGTTCAGTTCATTTTTTCGCTCGCGTGGCGTGTAGTAAAAAGACTTCAAATACCTTAGGGAGATAGGGAATTTACCGTTCTTTTCAACGGTGTATCTATTTTTAAGATTATACTGTAAATTAGGGGAGATATGGACCTTTTAGTGATGTAAGATTGAAAACACGAAAAAAATCTTAAATTGTGAATAACTTGGAAATAAAAAGTCTAACAAAAGTCCAAGGGGCACTTTTTGTCAAAAATGAGCTCTAGAATCGACTCGACTTGTTTGTGCCACCTTAAGTGTTTACCCATCAGAGCATTGACGTAATGCCTACTCCTAGATGCAGCTGACCAGACAAGCAAAGACAGACCCTGGTGGCGTTTGACTTAAGAGACGATCCTCGGCAACCATGACAGTGGTGTTTCCTAGGCCTGAAAGGGTCTTCGAAGTAAAGAAGAATAGCTGATAGCTTCAACCGAAGGATTAAAATTCCCCAACTTAGTACATTTCACAAATGAACTCTTCACTGACGCTGGTGTCCCACCTGTATTTTTTTATACATTTATTTACTAATTCAAACACGAGCATTAGCCTTATTCACATCAGAAATATTCAGAAACGAAAACTAATAAATAAAGTAGAATTCAAAATATATATAAGCAAAATGAAGGAGGCATAATAAAGGTAGGTAACAAACATGACAAATAGAAAATACAGATTTGACAAAAAACCAACAACTTCACGTCCCATCGACACAATACTACATCGTTCTCGCACATATCTCTTGATATTTGGTTCCACACCACAATAGATTAACGTCGTCTGAAAGGATTACTAGTCGGTTCAGCACGCTTCGCGCACGCTTGAGGGGATCGTTCAAAAGGTAATTTGTAGGAACATATCGGAGAAAAAAGGTCTATGTGAGTCAAGTGGCATATGGTGGCACATGGAATCTCAACTCACTGAGAAGTACAGGGCAGTCTATTTTGTTGGAAATCAGCCAGTGAATAAACATTGCATCAGCCAATTTACGACGATTAAACAAGGTACTTAGTCTTGTCAGGCGCTTCATCTTCGAACAGTTGAAGGCATCTCGAATGACGACCATTCTATACAATGCATATCTAAGGAACCGGCGCTGAATCCTCTGTAACTTCTCTTTGTCATTTACATAATGGGGTGACCAAACCAGGCAGTGTGTTCAGAAAGTAGACGCACCAGCGATAGTACTGAACTATAAGCTCCTGACAACTTTCAAATTAAATTGTATTCCCATATCCAAGATCCTTTCATTTTAGACTATTTCACACACTCTTGAATAACTGAAGGCTCGACCAGCTCATCTTCTCCTCAGCTCGTAGAGAAGTTGTTGGATCTTTTTTCACATCAAACCAAGGCAATACCAGCCGTACACCCGTACGGTTTGTCACCGTACTGCATAGGAGGCATCAAATGAAAACAATATCAATTATTGTCGTACTCGACCATACTAATAAGTGACTAATGACTGATGTACCTCCCAGGTATTGTACTTATACAGCGTGTAACCTGAATTACTGGGACCAAAAAGTGAAAAATGTGTCACGAAAAAACGTGACTGAAGTAGCGAGGGATCTAATTTCCTTGCTTTTCAACCTATGAAGCTGAAATTTGAAATGGAGAACCCTTGGGATGTCTAATAACGATTGATGTAGTCTAGATTCTAGATCCCCCCAGATCAGCTGAGTGAGATCCGGGGCTAAGTTCATTGATATTCCCTACGAAGCTGAAATTAGAAATTGAGCGTATTACCCCTTCCTCCAATATGTAGCCGAGGCTCAAGGTAAAAGAAAAAAAAATGTCTGGGGGTGCAGCATTGAGTCTTATCACATTCATACAATTTTCAGTTTGAACTACTGAGAAAAATCAACCGAAGGTTCCGAAGCTAAGGTTCTACGTTTGCGCTATTAACCTTGTTGGACTATCACGATTGGAAAAAATGAACACCCCATAACCTTCTTTGCCAAATATAGTATCTAATATTGCCTTCAATAAAGTCCCGGGCACCTTCTGGTCATATTGCTTTCTCCTAAAATCCCAACTATGAAAAGCTCGTTATCCCCCGACTTTACGGTGTAATTTCCTTCCCCCCTCTCCTGACGAGCAGAGAACTTTTCAAGGTAAACAAATTCAGAAGTCTCCTTTTGAGTGCCTTGTGATCCGAGAGGGGCCATTTTTAATGCAAATTATTTCCCCTTGATTGGTTAACCGTAAAACTTCGAAGCGATTTAATCGACCTTTTGTTTTCTTCCCGTTATTTCTTCGGGAAAAGCAACTTGAAAGTTTCCTTCGCAGGCTGAATTCACCTGGAAATTAAGAATAAACTTGAACAAGAGATTTTAGATGGTCTTTCATTATAGATTCCATTGAAAAATTAATCGATGTTTTGTCGATATAATTAGGGTTTCAGTTATGTTTTCTTTCTTTTTTACTTCTCCGGATACATTATTATTATTTGAAGTTAATAAGAGAGGTAGGTAGCCTCTAATTTTCCTCGGCTATATTTTTCGTACCATCATTTAGAGAGGTTCATGACATAATACTTTGCATTCAAAATTGTTGAAATAAGTTCTCGACGTGTGTGCAACAGCTTGCCTTATAAGCACAGGGAACCGTTAATGACCACAGACGGATATGCACCTTCGACAGGAAGGGGATTTTCTTGGATTAGATTGTGTATTAAGAACATCATTATGTGAATTTCCGTTTCATGGTTCAGTGATCTTCAAATACCTAGAACGTTATTTCATTATTAAAGGAAAGGGGAATGGTTACTGTCTCCTTCTAAGATTCGCGGATACTGGTGATGCGCTTCATGCCTATAGAACTTATTACTTCCTCACTAACGTAAGGAAGTCTTGGGGTCGTGTAGAAAGCTGAACGATTTCTTTCACTCCAAAATCAATTTTTCACTTTCCTATATGTGGACACGGAGGTCAAGTAAACACCAGTGCCCGATAATTCCCTCCGAAAGGACTGGAATTGTCATGGTCCAGGAGCCGGGGCCGAAAATAGGTAATAATTTGAGGAGGAGATTTGAGATTAGATTTTTAAAATTTAGTCCGTTCTGAGTGTGAAAAGCTTTGTCTGCCATCTCTTAATAAATTGGTGGAAAACAAAATGGTGGCCTCATGCAGATGGCTTAATTTGCCCATTTTTAAGTTTTTCTCTGATAATTCCTAAACCGTACATCCTACAGAAATCGTAATACGTACCTAACAAAGTTGCTGAGCATAAAAAAAAAAGATTCAATCCCAAAACTCTGAATTACATCTTGAAATGAGCGAATTACAAACGACTGAAAATCGAGTTAATGTTGGACGAGTCCCCCCCCCTCTACACTCCTGTAGAGCCTTTTCCCTTCAAAATCACCTAGCGTTAATATTGGTCTGATTCAGGTCTGCCAAACCTCATTCGATTCAGGGTTAAATAATTTCTAAAGTTCGTTTCGAGCAAGTTTTTGCTCAGGCCGTTTCCCATTAAACTACAAAGTAAAAGGCCGTTTTTGTGAACTTTATATGTAAAATGACATAAAATTCATAAGTTCGGCAGTAAGTCAATGGAGAGAGGTCTCAGCTAATATTTGCTAGACATAAACTTTGAAAATTATTTAATCGTGATTATAATGAGCTTTGACAGACTGAAATCAGACCAATATTAACGCCACTAAGCGATTTTGAAGGGCGAAATCTCTCTCTGATCTATGAGTCTCTTATCCTACATTGTATCAACGAGATCTCCTCCATATCCATTACTAGCCGTTATGCTTTTGATAATGGATTTTACTTTTGATAAAGTCCGTTCACTCATAGGAATTGATAGTGCTCGGTTGATCATTCTATGGAAAGCTGCATGCTTATGGACTAAAGGATGATTTGAAGTACTATAGATTGTTATATCGCTATATGTATATTTTCTATAAATTGAAAAGCATGCTCTCGTTTACCAAAGAGATGGACAGATCAAGAAAATCTAGTTTATTCCCGCCGAACTCGAGGGTGAATTTCATAAAGGGATCTTATTTATTGATTCTTTTCGTGAAAAGAATTTAGTTATCTTCCTGTGCCTTTCCATAGAATGATAATACCATCGACTTATCTATACCAATAGAGGAGATTGTGTTACAAGTTGTAAATATTTGTTGCTTAAGATAATCCATGTATATATCTGCATGCAGAGGAGATAACGGAGAACCCATAGCAACTCCTGGCTGTGAATCACTTCATCTGATTAGCCATAACCCCATTCACTTTGCTTGCACTTAATTGGTTGTACCTCCAGGCCCCTTTCCTTTCTCTCGACCAATGGGATTCAATCTCCCTTCACCTGTGACTATATAAGCTGTGTCCTTTCTAGTGTGTGTTCAGTTATTGTTTGTTACTAATGATGGCCTAACCGTCGAAATTGATTCAACTTTGTAACTCTTAATTTTTGTGCAAATAGACTACTTTCATTCACTAACCTCCGTATTGTAGTGCGTCTTCATCAAACATTCTGCTGAATTGTCATGTTTACGATGAGAGCTATCCTCGTGCATAAACAACTACACGAGTCTTCAGCATCAAGCTCAAATGCAATACCCCTTGACAAAATCAATATTCTGGGTGTAGGACCGAAGCCATCATGCCCTAAAAATGAAATCAATTCGACTTTCTGAAGAAACAGAATGTTGGATGAAGACACGAGTGAACCAGGTAACTTTTCACGTACCTACCTAACTAAAAGAACGATATCGTCAAAATTGACACTTAATCTATCAAAATCATTATTTTTCTTTGATTTGGAACTCACGCATTGATTATTTATTTTCGTGTAGGACACCAAGATTTAGAAACAGACATAGGATTACATTAAAAGTTAATTATTTATTCCATGTCCCAGTACCATTTACTTTTTCAAAGTAAAGCATTTTCTTAATTTGCAGGATTCGTTGTAAGAAAACTGAACTTGATGCTAAAATGTGAAGCCCGTTTGGAAGTTATTGAGAAAAACGTCACTGCTAATGGGAAAGGCCTACTTGCAATAAAGGACCGGGGAGGATTGATTTTGCCAGATGAAGATGTAGTTGATATTTGTACGATTTGTGAAAAAAATTTCAGGAGCAAAAAGTACAGAAAAGAACTAACGGCGGACTCGGCGACTTTTAGGGTCCTTTTACTAAAACAGTGCTTTGGGAAGAATTTTTTCGATAAGTCTGCTCATTTTTCAGAAGAAGAAACTCATTATACGTCACTTATTAGAGCAATTGGACAGCTGTATTTGAAAATTCGAATTCACCATCATTTGAAATCGCTTAATGACGATCTGCACAGAGAACGGATTCGAGCGAAAAATAACAAAATCGTTCTATTCAAAGGACAAAAACTTTAATTCTGTTTAAAATATTGTTTTGTATTTTGTATCAGCCACATGCTGTATTACCCCAGTAAGGTATTATACCAAATTACAAAAAATAAGTGGTGTATTATTTATTCTTGCCCGCAAACGTTGGAAAATTATTAGCTTGAACGGAGTGACTAGGGTGTGTTAGAGTGGGGGTCGGGTCGGGCGGGCTGGTGCCACCCACTTACCTAGCGTTCGGCGCCCTTGCCGCTTCTATTCTATTCTATGTTCTGTGGTTAGGATCAAGGATCAAACCAATGAAACACAGAATGTGTATTTCGGGGATTCCCCGGAGGGCAGGTGGCATTCTGGTAACTTTGGCCGAAGTTCATTCCGCGTTCTTGGAATCCAGCGCCTTGGATTGTAGACCTACGTGACGTAGACCCTTCCCGGGGATATTAACGTTTTATATGGTGGCAACCCTGTGACCAATTTTGGTGTGAACTTATGAGTTCCAAAGACAAATAGAAGCATGGAGGCTCAGGTCAGTCGTTAAACAATCCAACTAGGTATCGTCTGTTTACTCATTTTCAATAAAATGGGAGCAGTAAGTGAAAAAAGTCGTTAAGCATGTTAGGCATGGACCTATGTTTCACAACTCAATGTCCACATATCTCCTCCATAATTCACCATTAGCCTGACTAAGAACACCGTTGACCCTTTGGTATACTTTGATGAGAAAAAGCTTCTTTTCAGAAACACCTTTGTGCAAAATTAAATAGGATTCATCAGGAAAATTTGACTTTCATGAAAACTCCCTTGTCATTTATGTTGTTATTCCAGTACCATTATCAAAGCCAATGAATACCAAAGCCCATCGTAGAGAGGAAATATTGATTGAGCTTAGTTCCCGGGGAGCGCGGGCTATTAGCGTAATGGACTTTGGAGAAAGTGACGGCGCAGAGGTTCGCAACATCAGCTCAAAGGAATCTCTGATCACTTCTATTTGCCTCTCCCTCCCATGCAAATTTCTTGATTGGCCCTGCGACGCTCGACTTCCGCGTACTCACAAATGAAGTCGCCCTCGTAAAGTCGAACTGCCAGCGACTGGTGTGATGGTTCTCTTGAGAGCCCTAAGAGGGTTTCGGATGGAGAAGTACTAGAGACTGTAAGACAGTGAGAGCAGCTAACGGTTCTGACAGTTGACACTGCTGCAGTAGTTGACACATTAGACTTGACAAGTTAAGAGTAAGTAGTTTACTTAGTTAAATAAATAGAGTCGCGTAAAAGCGTTGAAAAATAATCATCGAGATGAAGTAGCCGTGGTGGATGTTGAGGGACATGGGGAAGAACACCAGATACCATAAAGCTGATTCTAAAAACCTAACCAATATAAAGAAATATAAAATACATAATACGCATAAAAAAGAGTCATATACGTCACAGTCATTACAGGGTTCTGGGGGTTTATCTAACTAAAAAAAAGATATTCCACTTTTCCTTCAGGCCAAAATAAAGAAGTAGGTACATAGCTGTAGTTCAATTGTGTGAGTCCGAATAGGTACGGAAGGACCAGCGACACCTGTCTTAGGTTAATACGGCCCATGTTCAATTAAAGTATTGCTGTATTTGAAGAATATTTAGACATGAATTAAATCATTATGAATTTTGATGCAATTCCTGAAAATATTTTAGATATATATACATATATGGTCTGATTCTTTTATTGAGCGTAAAACTCTGATTTCATGATGAAATTTGCGATTTTTTATTGCAAATTTTCGGGTTTTTTTCTCATTTATGTTCGCTCTTGACTAGGGACTTTGTAATGTATTTTTCCTTTCTTTTCCAATGTGCTAGACCTTCCTGTATTGAATTAAACGAATACCAAGTCAATGTGATGATCCATTTTCAATACAGAAGATTTTCCCGTTTTTGGGCATATTTGCTCTACGGCGCTGCGGACGGAAAAATGTGAAGGTAACATTTGTTTTTGGAATCTGTGCATCGTGAAACGTTAACTTCATTAATAAACCTTTGTAATCAATCATGGCAAAAAAAATTAAAATTAACAACCAGTAAAAAACCCAAGCAGTTGAGTATATAGTATAGCAATATGGTATTGAGGCAATTTTGGTTTATCGGAAGATTTTTGCATTTGTCCCTGGAATATTTATTTCAAGTTATATTTGCGACTGGTTAGCTACAAACGACAGTAGTTCTCTCAGATTTTAGGTTTTACGGTTTAAAAATAGAATAATTTTATCGACAAAGTGTAACGATGGAGTAACAAACGTCTTTTTTTCTCCGATTCAGTTTTTTGCCATCCTTACGGTTTAAAATGTTTTAAAAGAAAAACTTAGTCTAAATATTATAATACTAATAGCTTAGAAAAATAAAAGAGCACTAGGATTCGTTACGGAATACATCGAAAGGGATTTCACTAAGAGCATTTTCGAGAAAAAAAGAAGTATTTTGAAATGTATGTAGACTTTGTTATACTTAACTTTCTCCGAAAATTTGCTAATATTATACCAAAACATATATAAACGATTGAAAATGTTATATATGCCATTTTTACTGGAATTGAAACCAGGGAGTGACAAATTGAGAAAAATACAACTACCTGCTTGAGGTGGAACAAGGTAGATAACCTCGTTGTTATTTCACCTTGGGAGAACGGAATATAAAGTTCGCCAGGGACTCAAGACTACGCTAGATTCAGGGAATGACGTTCCACCATTCAACAAAGAGAAACCACAGGGGAGATGGAAGGTGGTTAACTAGTTGACAAGAATTTGATTTCGCAGGAAAACAATCTACCGTTATTGATTTAATAATTCAACGCGAATCGTAAATTTCTGACAGATATGGTAAATAGGTATTGATTTATTTGGAATAGAGATGCAAGCGACGCAAACCACGTTGAGAGGGAAAGAGAGAGAGAAGAGATAGAGAGGAAAGAGATTCCGTAAACAACTACAACTAAACGTAATTGCAATACAGGGTGTCTCTCGAGTTATGCACCAGCGGTTTATCTCCTTCAATATACGAGTTAAAAAACCAAAAAAACGATATCGTCCATATTTCTTTGCCAGGAATTCAACCATGACATTTCCGTGCACCGCACAATTGCACTACCATGCGCAATCAACACCAACTTTCTTTTTTCGAATTGGAACCAGCAGTGTTTGTGTAATTGTTTTATTACAGATTTGTATTCTACAATAAATTTCATGAAAAAACGTGTCACTTGATTTTTTGAAAGCGCACGAACGAGTACAATCAAGCACAAATAGAGCCCGAATTTTTAAATACCTATCGAGTTTTTGAAGATAAATATTAAACTGCCACATGTGATATATGATTTTATAGTATTTTTTCAAGCTGAATCACGTAGTGAAGTTTATTTATTGATATTCGTAACACTAAATGTAGTGGTTCCAATTGGTTCAGGTTGTTCTTATTTTTGTGCGGTTTTCCTTGTCATTAGCAGCGAACACTTAGTGTGAAACGATTCCATGGATGTCGCTATAGTTATTTAGCTGTATAAGGTTAACCACTACAATTTACAGTTAACCAGCAACGTTTGGGCTGTGTTTTAGGAAGATGGTACATTTACATATGTATTATATATTACATATTATGTATATAATAAATTACCTTTTGTGATTTACTTAGTTAACTTATCAAATAAATGTTTTGTCTAAACTCAGAGAAGCTCGATCTTCCGATAGATGCTATTTTCTATATGAATGTTTTCTATATGAATGTCAGATGAAAATTTTCCGGTTTTCTGAAATCAACCGATATACAAATTGGAGTTATTACCAAGAAACTTAGCGAACTAGAAACGGAAGTGGGAGATTTTTAACATGGAATCATGTTTTAGCGATGGATCCCCCGCCGAAAAGTGAGACTATAAAGTGAGATGAAAGTAGCGCCAATAATTGTGATGATTTCCGCTTACAACCGAGTCGTTGCTAGGGATATGATACTTCGTCGTTTTTCATCCCACAAAATTCGTTGACCATTCGTTCGAAAGCTCTCGATTTATCCAACCATACTATATTAACTACTGCGAAGTGCGTGGGCCAACAAGCTGAGTTATGAGCATGGTTATATGAATAATTGTTTACACACAGGTGATCATTCTCAATTATTGATATTGTGAACATGATTGCAACCGCTTGTTAATTTCTGATGATTTCATTGAGCTGGTTTTCGATTATGTGATTCATAGCAGGTGATCCGAATATTGCGAGAACGGTTTGATTTGTGAAGCGGTGGTTAAATCATTTTAATAGGTAATTTCTATACTTTACACTATAAGAAGCTGTAATTTCGTATGTAGCCTCTTTAGCCTCTTTCTAAAATAAAGTGAATGTTTACTCGCGAGTTTCTATTAGGAGATCATCATCTCACAAGAGCTCAATCGTCGTGATCATTTCTATAATAAAGTGAGAGCGAGGAGCTAAAACATGATTCCATGTTTTTTACATTTTAGCAGTCAGGCTCAAAGTAATAACATCCGGGGGGGTCCAGGGGGGCGGAGCCCCTTGCGAGGCCCGAAGGTTTTTAGTGCGGTTCATTCTTTTAGGTACTGGTGCTTGTTGCTAAAATTGCTAAAAGATAAATAAATAAAATGAAATGAAAATAAATAAATAAACCGAGATTTATACGCGAGATCAAATTGCTTTTAACCATTTGTTGCCTAAATTAGTCTCTTCGTGAGTAAAATCACTTAGTGGGGGAGCCTTGCTGGGATGTAGTGAGGCGAATAAAATGATCAGCTGAGTTAGCTAAATTCACTCCTTTTCTTCCTAATAAGTAAAAATTTCTTAGGGATCCTCTGTGGGACTCCTTCCTAATCAACTGAGTGAACTGAATTCTCTCCTGGCTCACCTTGGGAAGTTGATATTTTATAGGGTTTCTGATACAGAGGTGGTGAGGGGAGAGGAGCATTAAAATAAAGGGCTCTTTCCTGATCAGCAGTGAGGAAAATTCTCTTCTGTTTGTCCTAGGAAATTGAAATTCTCTGGGACATTCAGAGACGAATGAAATGGTGGAAAACTGCAAATACAAGCTAAAAATCCAAAACCTCTTTTTTGAATAGCAGGTCATTATTTGAAATACTTTTTTTGCCACAAAATGTTAACAATTTCATTGTACTCAAAAATCTCTTATTTGAAAACAGTTTAACATTATACAATACGATAATTTACGAAAATTCGCTCATACCATCATGCTGCATGACTGGAATTTTTCATTTATTTATTTTATTTATTTATTTATTTATTTTTTTTTTTTTTTAATTTATATTTTTTTCTTGAAGCTTGTAAGCTCTAAAAATATGATGATGTTACAGGGGTTCTGCGGGTTAGCCTTCAGGCGGTTTACTGTATTATGTTCCATTCCGTCGAGCACTAAGACCGTGAAGGCATTTGGTGGAACACTTACTTTTTTAATGCTTAAACTTGCTCAATTTGGATTAGGGATGGCTGCTCCCCATTCGTAAATGTACAATTGAAACTACTCGTATCTAAATCTAACGATAAAAACTACACTTACATTGAAACTTGTAGTATTTGTTCTGAATATTTGACCGAGTCGACGTGCTTGTTGGATTATTCAGAAGGTTTAATTTTCAAGGATCTCATAATAAAGGAACGGAATGAGGGGGATGTTAGTTGAATAAACGGCTCACAGCTCGTCGAGGGATGCTTTTCGGAAGGTATTGAGCTTTACCGGTGGGGGAAGAAAGTTTTGCTCTCACCGTGTCATATCTCTGTGTATACGAGCTACAGATGGATGCTATATTCATTTTAGTTTCAACTAAACAGCGACAGGTGAACATGAAGAGAAAGGTGACAGTTGATCCCGGAGTTAATGTAATATACGAAAACTCTAATTATAATCCAACGGAGAAATAACTGGAATAGCTTTGTAACTGGAATATATGTATAAAGCCTGACCTTAGTTTCTCTAGAGATGGATACAACTAGAAACTTTAATAGCATCTGAAATTCAACCAGTGTTGCAAATGGAAACACAAAACCATTCGCATAACTACTCTAACCACCCCGTCACACTTATATATCTGCCATCGTATTAGCCAAGCTACGACTTTTTAATTTGGCTTTGATAGTGTCTACCGTTATACTTTGGTATTTTGAGGGGGGAGGGGAGGGCTTTTCCGACTCACTTAGAGAAAATAAATATTATACAATAGAGTTTATTGCTCTAGTGAAAGATTGCTTGATGAGTGCAATGTTTTTACCCTCAGACAACAATTATTGAAATCCCTTCTTCCTTAATATCGCAGGAACCTTTCTTTGCCATGCATTCTAAAAGCCTCAAATGTATACAGTGAAAATTCTTTTTTTTTTTTTTTTAAATTATCGACCTTGAGGTAAAAACCACGTCAGTACGGCGTGCAGTGTGCAAAAAGTAATACAGGAAATTCTGGAAGCTGAAGGAGTATTCTATCAAAATTTCAAAATTTTCCGGCTGTGCTAAGGTTTAGTTTTTGCGTATTTGCGGAACTTAAAATCCAAAAACCGAAGGTTTCTTTGAAAATTCACTCCGTAGCCGTGCTACATGACTTGAATTTGTTGTTTCACCGTTTCATTCTCTGTAGACTCCAAAACTGCGGCTAGGTGTGCAGTAGGGGTCAGATTTCCAAATTCCTGTCAAATTAGGACGATTTTTGTGACTGAATCCGAAAACGTAACTCGATACAAGTAACTGTATCTGTATCCGTAATTAATTTCCCTGAGCAATTATCTGTACCCCGCGGATTTCGGATACATTGACAGTAACCGTAAAAGTATCCAACACAACAGCAACAAAAAATATTTCCAGGACTTGTGACTGTAATTACGAGCGGATACAGTTACCTGAGCCTGCAGGTACTTGTATCCTGTACTTGTCGTTAAAATTTCCCCAACTCTGAGTGAAGGAACCCTAAGGCTGAAAAAACCGTTGTAGTAGAGAAATCATGTCTAATTAGTCTTATAAAAATGATTAGGTAACTGCTAAAGGTAGAGACATTCAGAGACTTCAGGAGCAGTTGTGCACGAACCTCCAGCCGTTTTGAGGAAATCGACATAGATGTAATAACTTACCCAATCTAACTGACGATGAGATTGTTAAGATTGGTATTCAGCTGGATGAAGAATAGATGTCGATGGACTTTGGTCAGCCTTCATTAGCAGCTGGAGCATTTTATTAACTGAGCTCGTTTTTGAATTTGGAAAACCACATCACTGACTGATACCTTTCATGTGCTTTAAAAAAAACGTGGAAACGAAGTATATCGTCGCAGCAGTTTAGCTGTGGCAACAAATATACGCCCATCCACGCAGAACGACAACACTGTACCAAAACCAAAAGTGTTTAGAGAAGATTTCTAGTTGGATTTTATGTTTGCGCATGCGCTGAGACTATCATTGATTAGTCAGCGATGATACATAAGGTATGTTCCACCGCAAAGGGACACGAAATGATACAAAGTTAATCCAATTATATTACTTACCTCCCTCACGGCGGTGACAGGAACCCTTACAACACTATTTAGGGCCTTACCCTCACAATCTTTCACATATTTTCGAAATTGGACGCTAGTTAACGAACGAAGTGCGTGTCTACCTCGAATCGGCCCCCATTTGCCTGTATGTGTCTGTCTATATTTCTATCTGCCAGTCTGTTCCGCACATCAGGCCTCAATTTTTGAGCTATCGATTTTAAATTTAATATTTTAACTTCTTAGGCATACGCCGTATTGTTTTGGTGGCGATCCAACGCGATATGGAAAGTATATCGTAAACGATTTTGAACGAACACTTCATTAATACATGTTCGGCATGGATTTTCAAAAAAGTTTATAACGTGGTATGGAAGTGGAAATTTTGATTATTGAGAAAATTTTATTCCATAACTGAGCCACACAACATCACGGTTTGCTAACTTCAGAACAGTCAATACTCGCCATGAATGTGTATCGCCCTTTCGATCCCCCTAGTAACCGAATCAATGCTACCTACAAAGCTAAAAGTCGTTAAAATTATTGTTACTTGTCAAATTTCTTTACTTCTAGAGAAGCATCTGAGGGTCCTCTCGTTCTCACTGCATAGGGATAGTGGTTTTCATATCGACAAAAAAAGCGCCGAAAGAGTCGTCTGGGTGAAGTAATTGCCACCTTAGCGAAATGTTACCACCATAGGCATTCTATTATCTGTGTATGTTCTCCGGTGTTTCGGTCCACGAGATTTTCAATGGTTTACGGTTTTGTAAACGTAACCATGGGTGCCTAGGGTGCTGTAGGCACGCCACATATCTGAGAAAATCGCGCTGCCTGTGTCGATTCTTAAATATTCGATCATTACTAGCATCATTGAAGATAATTTTTTGATATAAATGACCGGCACTCATTTCGTCCAACCAACGACGTCCACCAACCAAACCGAACTGCCAACCACGCTGTATTAACCCACTTGGCATGATAAGGAATGAACTACGACTCTGGTTCTTCACGAGTCGTAGAACCATGATCGTTCTTTATCATGATCGTCCGAAATAACATGACGGGATTTCAAACATGTAACCCCTGGTAGGCATCAGCTTCGACGGGCAGATATCGAGCACCCGGTAGGTGACATACAAGGGGAGTACCAAAGAGTCAACAGTAAAAATGTTAAGACCATAAAGAACGACAATAGTACCTATGAAAATGCAATCCATTTTCCCTCGCTGCTCATCGTCGGCAGAAATCTATGAGAGGGTAAGACGCACTTTCGAGAGAGCAATATGGCGCGGACAGTTCGCAAAGACTGGATAGGTAGTGTGGGACTGAAACGCTTTTCTTCTCAATTAAGGGAACAATGAGGCCGCTCCGCTGAGAAATATTTCGTTCGTATCACAAACCCTCTCTCCATCATCACCACCACCTCACTACCAGCCTTCTTTATCCCGAGCCCTAAAATAATATCTTCTTTTGTCCGCGAACCAGACCCTTTCCAACGGAGGTGCGGATCTCTCGAAGCCGTAATTCTACCAATTTTCCGGTTTATTCTCCTTTAGTATCTTTTCTTTCCACATTGCGACATAATGATGATTATCATGCCATCCCATATCTGGGGGCCGACATTTGAAATTAAATCAGATCCCATTAATTTAAACTGGTTTACGCTACTTTTAGGTGTTCCTTAAAACCATTTTCGATTGTTAATAAAATAAAAAATGGCTGTAGTTTTTCTGGGGACAAGTCTTAAATTTAATAGACGTCTTAATTTTTTTTAAACAGTTCATATTTTGAAGGAACAGAAGTTAAAATAAAATAAAAATATTTGTAATCTTGAAAACTGCTTTTGACACTCAATAGAAACTTTAAATTTGGGTTTTCTGCTGGATCTGGCTAGTTATGAATCGGCCAATTGAAATATGGTCATGTGCAATAAATTCCATCCAATGGTTTTTTTCCGAATGGGAAATCAGGTTGTAATATTCTTCCTAGCAAAGATTGGTTGTAAATGAACTATTGTAGAAAAGCTTTACATTTTTCCTGTCGGACGAATATTTGGAATGACCCCCTTAAGATAATTTCCCTTTAGTGGATGCGTGACGGTTAGTCTGTCTAGTTTTCAGAAATGCACAAATCTCAAAAATCCAGAAAACAGATTTCTTGGGCTCTGCCCACCATACCATCCCAGAATAGTTTTTCTCTTTCACATACTCCATCTGTTCCTCTCTTTCCCACAAAGTTGTGCGTTTTTTAATAGAATTTTACTTCATCCGAATGTTTCGTGTTTTTCTACTTACACAAAACGACAATATCCCTTGCCTTTCATAAAAATTGATGACTCAAAAATATCACAAAATCCATGAAAAATCGCATCAAAAAGGAAAATCCCGAAACTACAGCCTTCATCAAAATTGAAACCACAAACACCATGGACAGTACACAATTGATGGAAAATCAAACCCGGACCTACCTTACGCATGTCGCTCGGCCTTTACTACCTTCCACAGGCCTAGAACTAGTAAGACAAAACCCGAAGAGCTCACAGATAAGAACAATGTCTCAGACACAGAGCGCTCTACATGAAAAGTGTGCTACTAACCTATCCAGATAAACCCATCAGTTACTTGGGATCGAAAAACACTCGTTCTCAGTAATTAAAAGTGTTTAAAATAAGTATAATATCCAGAAACGCTGCGAATTATTTCACAAAGGTTCATTATATTTGAAAATAAGATAGCCCTTTTGGGCAGATCTGCAGATCTTTTGGGTCTGTATAAGATAGGGCAAGAGTCTCGCCGATCAAATAGGAACCGAAGGTAAGTTAGTTGAGAGACCCCGTTTTTCAATAATCAGATTTCACTTATATGACAATCATATTTTTATAATGCTTTCAAAATAAGGAGGGAGAGGGAGGATGTTACAATTTCAACATCTAACTCAGAATTATTATATGCCACTTTCTATGTTATTAGTAGTGTTCCCGAGCAACCACTTGTTCCTTTACAACTGCGTAACTCAAGACCCTCATTATCGTTTGTTCTATGATCAAAATATAAATACTGTATGATTTCCAACAGTTTTTTCTGAGAGTTTTTCATGTTGTAATATTCTCGCTCTTTTTCACTAAGTTTGGGTGTGAGACGCTTCTTCAACGGCTTGGCCGATTTTCACCAATTACTTAGTAAACGTCATTGCTGTTCTCCAAATGTGGTGGGGGAATAACTCCTTCAAACGGACTTCCTTGCATTGCCACGAACTCTGCATTTCCTACTTCTGAAGCTCTACACCTTTAATACTAGACCAGAACGATGTATGTAACACTGTTGCATCCCCATTTCGTGAAGCTACTTCCATTCCATTGTGAATGTCATTCTGTTGAAATGATATCATACAATGACATTTGCGTTACGTAAACTTCTTACTAATGCAGAGCTAATGCGAAAGAGCGCTGTACTAATCCACATTCACATTAAAGGGCTCATATATCTATTTGATATATAAATTAGATACATTGTAATTCAACATTAGGAATGTATTTTCGGTCTAGTAAAGATGTGTGAATCCACCACCACATTTATCCATACGATTGTGCGATAGTCGAAAATCGGCCAAGCCGTTGAAGAAGCGTCTCACTTCCGATTGCAGTCAAACAGTGAGAGCATTAATGCATTTTACTAGGAAACAGCGATCTGACTATTGACTTGGCCCAAATTAGATGATATCATGAAATTCATGGCTAGGAATCGAGGATTTTTTGGGAGGGGGATTTAAATGTAAAAGTTACTCTCCATTTTGGCTATCGAATTTCCAAATTTCGCGTGAAGCTCCCGCTTAGTGGACCTGCTATATTAAAGCTGACTGAATGTCTCCAATATCTTCAATGGAGAATGTAGAAAACTTTTTCAATTCCTACTATCTTCATTAATTGGTGATTTTCCTTTCTAGCCAACTGTAATACAGAAGTAGCTGTATCAATTAGCATTATATACTTTAGTAAATACGAGAGTACTTTAAGGTAGAGATGCTACAAAAAAGTTAAATATTTCTTAGTTAGTGAAACCTGGTCAAACTGATATACAAGTATTATATTCTTGTAGACATATACCCTTTGAAACCAAATCAAAATTTTTGATATCCAATCATTATAATAAAGCCGACTTCTTTTACTCTCTACAAACCAAGAAAGTATTTCACTCCCAACCTGTTGGCTTAGATGGTCGAGTCCTGACATTTTTATTCATCCCCTCGGATAACACCCGGCGCCTCTCCGACTAAATAAAAACGCATTCCGAGAAGAAAACACCCTGAATTCATTATTTCGAATTCCAACACTTTCCCGCTTTTTTGTCGGTCCAAGCAATGAGGTTTTTACATGAATTTGCGACATAGAGAGATATAGCGCGAGAAAGGCAACGCGAAAATAAGCTTGGCCAGCTCCGAATATTTACATTTTTCATGTTTCCGTAAAATATTTTTATCTTTTTTCTGTAACCTCATCTTTTTTTAGACTTCTTTTCTCCTCCATTCCACTCAAAAGACTGCGAAAAAAGGTCTGGTAGCTAACGGTGGGAGAAAAAGCTACCCACTTTTTTTGTGTGTATTAACAAGGAAGGGGAAACAGCTTTTTAACATTCAGAAAGTTTTTTGTTAGAATGATATAACGTTATAATCCGCCAACGAGGTTAGTGTAAAGTAACTGAGATAAGTGGTTGCATAATGTATTTATTAAGATGTTTTATTTATGATATTCTGACGTCGTCCCGGCTACAAATTGGTCCTGCTCATCCCGAGGGAAAGATTTCTTACAAGTTTGCCACCATTTACCATTCTTCTACTTTAGAGGGGTCTTCGTTCACCTTCATCCATCTTGGTAATTTTTGATATCGTTCTCTTACTGTCTTACTTCTTCGATCATCCTTTTCATCCTGTGAAGATAACATGCAAAACCGTCCGTAACTACATCAGTGTTTCAATCCTGAAGGTTTTGAGGGAAACAAAGTCTGAAGTCACCAAAATGGATATTAATGCCTATTGGAGTTTTGATAACCTAAGTATTAGAAGTAACTGAAAGAAATTAGATATATGAAATTGATGGTCTGTATTGTGAATTTAAATGTGTTCACGCCGACTTCTTGAATACCGACTGCCCTAACTCATGGATTTTGAGAGTAGGTGTGATGAAGGAACTTGTGAAGGATTTGACTTGAGGGAGGAAGATCCAGGCCCAGATTCTCTGGATTCTGAGCCAGAGGGGCATAACAGCGAGCCAGTACTCTGAATCTCCAGGTCAATTGAATCAATTGGCACTGAATCTCCAGCAATAACTCAACATGCCTGAGATGTACAGGGTGCGGCAGAGAGGACGGACGGTTTTTAAAAAATCATAAAATAGTTAATTTTTACTCAAAAACAAATTTAATGATGCAATCAGGTTCGCAAGGAAATAGCATTTGAGACAGTCAAGTGTTAAAAATCACATCAGGTATGTGGTGGCCGAAATTGTTGATGCAGTGCTGGAGGCGTTCTTGAGCGTTATCTCCAACATACTCTCTCAACTTGGGCGACTTCCACACGAATTGCGTCTTCTAATTCATCCAGAGTTCGGGGCTTGTTCTCATATACTCTAAGCCTTGAGGTGTCTCCATAAGAAAAAATCGCATATGGATAAATCTGGGGTCCGAGGAGGCCAATGAACATCGCTAAACCTGGAAATAAGGCGACCAGGGAAGAGAGGGCGAATATCGTCCATTGATGCTCTGGCTATGTGGGCGGTCGCCCCATCCTGCTGGAACCACACACGTCGGGTTGGAACACGTCGCCGTCGTAATTCAGGGAAAAAGAAGTTGGTGATCATTACGACGTAGCGTTATGTTGGAGAGAGTCTACGCGAACTTCCAAGAACGCCTCCAGCACTGCATCAACAATTTCGCCCACCACATGCCTGATGTGATTTTTCACACTTGACTGTCTCAAATGCTATTTCCTTGCGAACCTGATTGCATCAATAAATTTGTTTTTGAGTAAAAATTAACTATTTTATGATTTTTTTTAAACCATCCGTCCTCTCTGCCGCACCCTGTAGTTGTTCAAACACCTCTAATTATTCTCAGCATCATGTATCACGTTAGATACATTTGAGATTTATAGCGTTGTATAACGTTAAATCTCGATGTATTTGTGTTTATTTCATTTCGTTTTGGAGCGTTTTTTCTCATTTTACTCTAATCATTACCGAGTAATCCCCCCCCAGTAGTATAGAACAATTGAATAGAACGAATTCATTCAATTATTGTTTTTTATTCTAACTTCCACCAAAACGCTAGTCGTTACTTAGTTTAATGCGCTTAGACGACAGAAAAAGATTAAAATCTAGTCAGAGAGTCGCGTCGGTAGGTCGAAAGTTTCTCTCGGGCTTCATGCCATAATGTATCTTAGGAGTAATTGTGTTTTGAAATAAACTAAATAAATGAAGGAAAACAGGATTAGTTGGGATGTCTCTTAAGAAACGGTAAACATACCTATAGCCGAGAGTAAACTGAGTTTTATCGGTAGAGAAAGTTTGAGATTATACTGTATAAACTTATTTCATTCTGAACGAGTTAAACGTTCTAAAACGGCAGAACCAACACCCCCACAGAATACAAAACATAAACTTCCCATATAAGAAAGTAAACATCTCCTTTCGACATCCCCGATTTTAATTCATCTCGAACGAAAAAGCTTCCATTGCACATTACCTACCTAAACGCCCAATCCTAAAACCTCAACCTACACTTCCACTCATCGTTTCTTTTAGCAAAACCTTGAAACTATCGTCCTAAGAAGACTGAGAATAACAGTCAATAACACCAACAAGACCAAATGAGACTAATAATGCAAACGTATACGTAATGATCAGTTATCAGTGATTTGTAAGCGATCCTTCGAGCACGAACATAAACAACCACCTACCAAACTGGGGCAGTACCATGACAACCATCCTGACCTCTGTCAAGGAAGACTCGATCTTATTGTGTGTATTGCAAATAATCATTATTCATACCCCATTGATCTATATATTTATATTAACCAATCGCACCAACCCTCACTCCCGCGCTATCTTCTTATTCAAATTAAATTTTATTCTTTATAATATCGACATCATATAAGTAAGTGAATCCTCCCTTTTTACCTATCTTGGAGGGCCATTTTAAGAAATTGGTATTTCGGTACTGAATTTCGATGTTATTGACTCTTTTATCCCATTTTATAACCCTCTACTTCAATTTCTATAAATACCTAATATAGAGAAGTTATAAATTCAGTTACGACAATCACTTACCTATATTGTCTCATGGTGTCTACTTTACCATCTTAAAATAATTGCAGTATAATACGTTGATTTTACAAAGATACTACAATTTTATGAATGCGGTATACAATCCCATTTTCAGTCAAATACTAATCAATAACCATCACCGAATAGGTTAAATAACAAATCAAAACCAAATATTACTCGAAACGTAAGGAAAAACGATTGTGAATGGAAAATAGATTAATAGGGAAAGGTAATCAGAAAAAATAAATTGATTGTGGTGGTGGATTTAGGAAGGAGGAGAGAAAGAGAGAGAGAGAGAGAGAGAGAGAGAGAGAGAGAGAGTCGAAAATTACACGGCCGAAAGTAGGCTGAAGGAAAGGTCTTAGAGAAAGAGATGAACCGAGCAAGAAAATAATTTCCGGCCTTGGTTTAAAGGTGGTGATAATGACTGTCATAAAAGCCATTAAGTATGCCGCATTAATCCCTTCCCCCTCATTTCTCGACATGGTGAGCAGCAGTGGTTACTGTGGTAGTACAGGAGAGGGGATTACTGGTAAGAGAGGCTAATCTTTCCCCAGCACCGTCCTGCGAGCCTCTGATACCCTCATTTTTGCGTTTCCCTCCCCGTAAAGAAGATTCCATTTTACCCCCCATCATTTCACGACTGATGAAAACACTCGACGACGTTCGAGTTTCCTCGGAGGAATGGTCCCTTTATTTTTATTCGCTCACGGTTTTAATCTTACCCCCTCCCTCCTTTTTTTACCAACTGTTTTGTGTGCAGTCACAAAAGGAATTTTTAATCGGGTTTCCGAGCTTTTCCTAAAGACCATTCGAGAAGAGCTGGAATGTGAGTGGACGTGATAGAAATAAAACGTGGGCGTTTCGGGTCATTTGGCACTAAAACGATGACAGTCGACGTTAAGGAACGTGATTCACTGTTCCATTATCGGCCACTACAAAAGGATATAACGATTTACCAAATCGTCACAGAAAATTTCGCGTTTGGCTGCCCATTTGCGGTATGGAAATGTCACTAGGTATCGACGATCCTCAAACCAGAGTTATAAACAGTTTCTTATTAACTTGAGTCTTGGCATCACCATTATCACCAATAGAGAAATAAGCAGAACAGGGTCCGAAATTGAGCGTTTGTTCGGGACAAAGAGCCTGTTTCTAAAGTACCAGCCACCACCACGTCATCGCTTCCTGGGAGGTGCAATTGGGTCAGAAATCCAGCAGGGGGAGTATGTGGAGGGTAAGGTAGCTGAATGGCAAAATTGTGTTGAGAAGTTGGCAAAGGCTGCAAGAAAATTCGCATAAGCCGCCTAAGTATCATTTGTCAAGTCACTTCAAAGAGGATGAGTTTTTGTTTAGAGAGTGGTGAAAGACTGCGACCAACATTTCATCCCCCTTCGTGATGTTATTTAGCGAGTTTTTACTCCAGCCATACTGGGATACGATGTGGGACCACCAGAACACGAACTACTTAACTAATGAAGCACTTAACTAATGGAGGGTTGGCAATAGGAGATCTCCTACCCATACTGCTTACTTAACTTAAACCACATACTGCAATGTGACCTCAACGCTAGTCTCTGCCATAACGCATGGCACACAACTGGGCATGGCATCGCCACCGTAACCACTGCTTCAGATGAAGAAAGGAAGCAGAGGAATGCGTTACATGCGGAAGAGCGTCCTTTTGATAAGGAACCTGACTCAAAACCAACAAAGAGCAGTTAATCGAATCGTGGAAGGAAATGCCTCGCAGTGGCTCTAAGTGATACCACTGGCTTCAGACGACTTGGTCTTGCTAATAATTCGAAAATGCTCTAGCCATGAGATACGGACGAGAACCTCTGAACGTACCCATGAACTGCAAAGGATGTGGAGCGCCCATGAGCCTAAGCCACACACTCAATTTTAAGAAGGGAGGCGTGGTAAAACATGTTCATGACTACCTGAGAGACGAGTTCGCAGAGTTGACACGTCTTCCATTTAGGGGGGTAATAACTGAACCAGTTATGAGGTAGGCGGAGAATGGTATGCCCATGCTAATAGCTGATGTGGAGGCAACGGGGGTTTGGGATAGAGAGAGGGTGGCGTTCTTTAATGTCAGAATTATGAATTCCAACGCCCCTTCGTACCTACCTCGTGACTTCCCAGCCAAGCATCGCAAATATGATCAGGCTGCGGAGGACCTAAGAGGATCTTTCACTCCACTAGTAATCACCTATGAAGGTGTGCTCCACAAGAAGTTTGACACTTTTCTCAAACGGATAGGAAGCGCACTGCCCAATTAATGGGAACGGCCAATCAGTCAGATCATAGACTTAATGAGAACGAAGATGCAGTTTGCTAATATCCGGGCTATATCTCTACGAATCAGGGGTCTGAGAAGAGAATTGAAGAGCGCTTGGGAGCCAAGAAGCATTGGTGTTAAAGATGGTGCTCCTCTTCCACTTCTTCCGGAAAAATCACTTTCTCTATAAGCTTTCCCTACTTTCAATTTCCTTCCAACGTAACCAACTATCCCCACAGTTATAATGAAAAATACAATAATAATATTAGTGAAGCAATGCTATATTATTATTTTAAAAATTAAGATTGAGTAACTAATGTGTTATATTACTGAGTCGAATGAACCTGATAATGTTAGTAGGTAAGTGTGTAATAAGTTAAGTATGTAGGGTTCTTCGGATACTTGGTAGAGAAGAATTTTTTTGAGGTATGGTGACTTATGAATTCTCGGATATTATTTGTTTATTTCTTCTAAGTGGATCGCAAAGATTCATTATTTGAAACAATACGAAATGGGTGGGCGGTATAGCTTCTCCAGATATTCAAACATTGACCTGTAAGAACAAAGTACGAGTCGAAAATGATTGAATGCAAAAATACAAAGTAGCACTTGCTAAAATACATAATAGGGCTATAAACTCATATTTGCGTATGCGCATACCGTACCATCAATCCAACGGCATTCACCATCTATTGCATTTATAAAACGATAGGATTTTTCGTTTTCACATTTTTATTTATGATAACGGTCAGATTGGTTTCACTTTCTAGATAACTGATTTTTTTTAAACTTTTTTTTTAGCTTATTTATGACCGTTATTTTACATACCTACCTAACATACCACACTGACTAAAGGTGAATTCAGAATTAGTAATACCATGTCGAACTTATTTTCTAATCAGTTCATAGTGTAGAAGTTATGGTTACTTCAGGTGCTTGATTCAGTTATTTGAAATGAGAATATTTGTAAAAGGGAAATGGAATAATTATCTCATTAAACTAGTTCGTATAGTAGATAAAACAGGATATATAAAAACTCTTGCAGCAGGAGAGTTCTGCATCACGCCTTGCTAGATCAATATCGCTAATTTATCTCTAAATTAACTGAATGTCAAGAAATTGTAATTCGATGGGATCGGTTAGATATTTTTAAGAGTTTAACTTGCACAATCCTTGAAATTTTCTTCAAATTCAGTACGATGGCATCAATGTTTCAACCAATATTAGTTTTGCGCAAGCGCAATAGTTATTACTCAACCAGTCGTGGTAAAATGCATAGGGTATAATCCTGGACAAGTGGGTATATAACCTAGGATTTGAAACCCCTAGTGTGAACGAAATCAAAGTTACAGATCGTGGGAAACCGTGAAGACAAATTCACGTCACCGTTTGCGTACTGACTTCTAATAATTTATAAGACATCAGTTAAGAGCTGACCACCAGTCTTGGAGTTTTGCCTGAGTCAATCAATTTTAGTTTTGCGCATGCGCAACATTTATTACTCAACCAATCGCAATATAATTCATAGGGCACCTTCCTGGAGCATTTACTCAACAAAATCGGACCAATAAATGATGTGAGATTGGAAATTTTGTTTCAGGGACAATTTTCTCGACTTCTCGCCACTTTTCGACACAAAGCTTTCCTATCTTCGGCAGTGAGGGAGCAAAATGCATAGTTGCTACAGGACTGGTTCTTTATGTATCCTGTTTTGATTAAGTTTTCATGGATTCTACGAGTTATGCCATTTGAGATTTATGGTGTTCAGACAATAATAACCAACCACCGCTATATTATTATAATAATCATTATAGAAAATATGTATCGACGTGGATGGATTTTTATCATGTATTATGAAACTTTTATGTCTTTATAGCTACCTAATGAAATATTCAGTATCATTAATACTGGCTATCATGTCATGTACTATACTTAATATCTTCTTCACTGTAATTAAGTACATCAATCTCCATTCGTTCGCATGCATGAACGGTCCCACTCAAAATTGGGTCTGTTCAAGGGAAAATTTGACGGACCGATGATCATGATATTGGCAACACTAACCACAACGTCGCATGAGATGAGGTACCCGTGTGACATAATGGATGATGGATCAAGGACCTTATCGAGCTATTCCCATCCAATTAAGAGCAGATGAGATTGGGCTCACTTAATAATTGATCATTAACCTGCGATCGAGGCAACCCCTGCGGCCTCTGCGTAATATCCGCAATAACAACTAAATTATAACCAACAATGTTTTCTGTTAAACTTCTCATTATTGATGGATAAAACTCAGTGAGGGAAAGAATTATGTTTATTTGGACATGGATATATTACGGCTGGGGTCAAGGAAATTTTTTTTCACTTGAAGAGTTACATGTTTTTGGTAAATTACGGTCCAAATGTGACTTGATCAATTATTCACCAGGTGTGCAGATAAGATATTACAAAACGTCAGTGACCCTCAATTTTTACAGATAATGTATTAATAGGTATAATGTATTAATGTATGTAGGTAGGTTTGTGTATTATTGGATAGGTTATTTGGTACTTTTGGAGGAATTCGTTTGATGGAAGGCCAACACAAGAATCCTCGGTTTGTCGTTTAAGAAAATATTCAACAAATTTGTTGACGGGATGAAAAAACGCTTCAAAAATTATTTCTGTCCTAGATGGCCCTTCTAAGCGCATCATTGGTCCACAATTATTAAACTCCGTTTACAGCATACCTAAAAGGGTCCACATCTTTAAAGATCCAGGACCCCGCAGTATTACCTACGCGTCCTCGTAAATTTCGAAAAATGTATGGAAAATTGTGGAGAAAACGGGAAGACATGAGCCTCAGAGGTCCTTCAGCTGATCAGAGCCCCACCACACTCAAAGTATCCAAACTCCAAATTTAAGTTACGCAGGTAATATAATAAGATGATATTACGTGTTTTTTTTTTTAATGTTGGAGTACATGAATGAACATTAGTTCGAAAACTACCTCAACGTACCTTGACTAAATCTAGCATTGCTTCAATTATGACTTTCAGGCCAAAAAGAAGCTGGCACTTTACTTCTTCTAAACTAAGTAATCTTTTATTATTATTATTATTATTAATATTATTAATTTTTCACCCCCTTGGTTTGCTTCCTTTGCGATTAATTTATTTATTTATATATAGATATATATATATATATATATATATATATATATATATATATATATATATATAAATATATATATATATAAAACCAGGTCATGTAATGATGCCGCGTCTCCTGAATCCATCGCGAGCTTAAAGAAAACTGACGCTCAATTGTGGACCAGATTGGCTTACGAATCTTGAAAAACATTGAAAGACGAAAGCGGAAAGGAGAAAGTTGAAATTTGGAAAATGAATGCGCAACTAGTGTAGACGTCCTATTAATTGATTAATTACCCATATACTACCCCTATTAAGGACGAAATTATAAGTGATGAACTTTAAAATGACGGTAGTAAATCACTTTCGCTGATGGCACAACTTTTTAATCTAATGGTTCCTTTTCAGACGCTTTCTATCTGCCCGAATTTGCCAATTTCGAAAGCAATTTCTTAGTTTTATGCAATCGTCGGACTTGCCCCAAAGGTTCCAGTTTGATCAAGAGGCACAAGATGGATGGAGGTCTTCTTCCGATTTCCCTTTAATATTATCGGCGTTTCCGGCCCGCTGGGTCGGTTAATATGAGTCGAAAGCTTAGCCCGGTATAAAAAAAAAGTCTAAAAATTGCCCTCCTTCCTCTCTTCCTTCGACCTGTCCGTCAGGGTTTTGATCGGTTCCCTTCTCCCTTCTTGGAAGTTCCGCTTGGGCGGTGGTGCGACTCATCGGCCTTTACAGGATAGGAAGATTTGCATGTCAGCGTCGTCAGGTGGTTGTTGGGAGACTCAGCTTCCTCTGTGCTCAACACTCGACACCTCCTACCAGGTTACTCAGTTACTATAATATTAGATAAGAGCACCAACTTCTAATAAGTTAGGCCTGCCCTGTAACTAATATCTATTCAAGTATACATTCCTCGATGAAAAATCATCACCAAATTATCATCAGTTAAAGAAGGGAAGTCTTATAGTGAAAGAAGGAAAAAACTCAATCTAATGTCGAAAAAATAAATATAACAAACTGTAAAACTTCACCGTGCGACGTACCTACCATCCTTCCTTCACCGAATACCTTAACTTTTTTCGTGCTCCACGGATTCGTTCAGAAACAGCTTTCAGGATTGCCATTTCTGTTTTCACCCCGGTCCATCCCAAGACTTGACGAAGGGTCGCCTCTATATTTCAGCAAGGTTATGAGTCATTCTTTTAAGAAATACGATAAATTCCTCGTGGTGCTCCATCTGATGAACAAATTAAGTGGTAGTCCAGTAAAAATTTATGCTATTTCAGATGTCCTTATTTCTACGGCATCACTTTTGTAATGAGGTGATCATGAAAATATTTACACATGATATATTATCAATTTATCATTTCATCGCAAATGGAACTTATCCTGCAATACATCCATATGAATGAATGAAAAAATTTTTTATTATAAGAACAATGTACATTAGGTACATAATTTTAATAGGCTGCAACGAAGGCAATCATGGAATTTTTATTCCGACCCCCGTAGGAGTTAGACATCATTCTTACTGTAGATAAATCTGGTAAAACAGGTCTGAAAATCAGGTCTATATAGATCGAACGATGCTCATTTGCGTAGAGCTGGTTTGTCTTCATTGTTTCACGAAACGAACAAGGCTCCGTTCTATACAATGCCTACACCAAGAAAGTACCGTGATTAGTAGTTTTGGCTTAGCAAGATTTGGAAATTTTGTAAATATCGTGCTACGGACATCGATAGTTGAGGCTGCTAGGCAGCAGATGGAGAATTGCGGTCCACGCAGTGAATACAGGGACAGGGAATAACAGGTTAAATAACTCATTAAAGTGAAAATGTCCGAAAATGCAGATTCGCGGTTTTGGCTTTGTGCAGACGTATTCATAGCTGGGCATATTCATAACTTACACACGGGATCACTAACAAGACCTGACTGATAGAGTTCTCTTAAGTTATTCGTAACAGGAAAAATGGTGAGCGTGGAGCGTCATGTTTGAACAAGTGTTAGTCACTCCATGGTTGGACCCAATGGCTAGGTATCATATCAATTATACCACCGAAATGTCTTTTTTTTTTCTTTTTTTTCTTATTTTAGCTAGGTTTTTTGGATTCTACCATCAGCATTAGCCGACAGTACTTCAATTCCAAGTGTACAGATACATACAATGTCATCTTAGAACAACTCCAATCGTTCCAGGAGTTTATTACATTCTTCATCCTTCAGTTTTACCACCAGTCCTTTCCGAAACTTTCTCATCAGTAACTAAAATAAAATAATAATAACAATAATTTCAGAACCAACATTGAGTAGGCACCGAATGAGTTTGACTTCCTCAAAATGGAATGATTTCCTCATATATATATCGTAAACATTAGTTTCACAGTTTATTTTTCAAAATAGCATTTGGCATATAACCGATAACAAATACGTATTATTTTCAATCCTCCCCTTATCCGTGGGATATGGAGAAAAAACCTGTGAGTACATTATGACCCTTCACTCAAGTTTTAAAATATTTACATACTTGAGTTTTCATGTATAATTTTTATCGGTTTTAAATAAAATTTAATAAAATTATCGTGATAGGTAGTCTGTTTTTGAGAGATAACACAAATAAGAAATCGATTCAATAGAAGTAGTATCGGTTCGGTAGTTCTGAAAAGTGAAATTGCCAGATAGTTGATTATGGAAATAACGAGGCCAAGAGCAGAGATCAGCGATCAAGGGAAAGGTTTTCAGTACGCACGCGCAGTGAGACTTGCTAGACCTCTAGTTAGCCTTAATTCCACCAACCGCCCGCTGCCCCCAATCCAACCAAGTTGTTTTGCACAAACTCTACGAGATTGTTGGAATTCCTCCGTCTCAGAGGCTTTCAGATAGCTCGGGGATGATGTGAGGGTGAAGGGAGAGGCGCGTAGATACGGGGACGAATGACGCGGTGAGTAGGAAGATGAGACGAGCAACCTGGACCGCGAATGAGCCCAGAATCCCAACAATGGACCCCTTTACGTTGAGCAGCGTCAACCATAAAGTCGGCCGCCTGAAACGAAAGTATTTTCGGCGTTCCTCCCCCATCTTCGTCAAACGACCTCCAACAAAACCCCCCGACACCCCCTCATCGCGGCTACCTTTTCAACTATACCGCTTTTCTCCTGTCCCGCAACTCGCGAAAGTTCCCTTTGGTCCTACGACTACCAACCCCTCTAACGTCACCATTTATCCTCTTTTTTTATCTTTTTCCCACTCTGTCTCCCTCTATTCTCCGTCTTTTTTCGTCTCCTGACCCCCGCTCTATCTGTCCGACTAGCAAGGAAACCTTTCTCACGTCCCCGTTGCTGATGGTTCCGCGTCCTTTTGTTCGGGTTAATCTGCTCACTTGTCACCAGGGCCCAGTTGTCTCGACCACTATGGTGGTCTCCCCGCACCGCCATGTGCCACAGACACCTCCTCCTCCTCCTCATCATTTCACATCAACTCCACTCAACTCCTTCTACTCCAACATTCTTCATTACCCTTCCACGACTGTCATCTGGCTCCTCTCAACCCTATAAAACCCTCACCACACCCTGAAAGCCAATTATTTTTTGGATTCGTTGTTACCTACAACGTTCATCATTATGGGATCACAATAAATTATCAATATAGCAAAGCAGCATTAAATTCATTCTGTATAAAATAACATACAAATATTCAGGTTTTTACTTTCAACAATAAGTCTTTGTAATCGACCAGGAAAAAAAATTTAGCACTCCCAAAAAATTTGTTGGTTCACGTTTCAAGATAATGTGCAGATTGCGAAGAAAGAATTTGCTTTTCTTCGAAACTACTGGACCAAATATTGAGAAATTTGGATCAAAATTTAAATATGGGGTCTCACTGGTCCTGAATTCATAGCCTTATTTTTTTCAACCATTAAAAGTATAATTACAGCGGTGAAACATTACAATACCAGGATCTCGAAAACTTTCGAAGTAAGGATAATATTTGCTTGAGTCCGCCGTCACTGACAAGTCGACTAGCGGGGGCGAGCGCTTTCGATCTTAGGACATCATCATCAGGCACTGTTTCGACGACCTGGTGATGTTGTTCTTACGTCGAAAGCGCTCGCCCCCTAGTACTCGACTTTGTAGTGACGAAGATCGTCCGAAAGGTATGTAAATAATAATTTTACTATTACTACTTCATTCTCGAATAGCAAAAAGAACTTAGCTCTGGATGTCATCAAATCTGGGGGTCTCTAGACTTCCTGATTCATTTCTAAACTTTTAAACGTCCCAAGGATTCTCCATTTCAAATTTTTGCTTCATAAGGTGGCAATAGTTTGTGACATTTTTCACTTGTTAGGTCCCGTTGAAAGCATGATCCTCGCTAAATATATATATAAATATATATATATATATATATATATATATATATATATATATATATATAGCTATATATATATATATATATATATATATATATTTTTTTTTTTTTTTTTTTTTAAAGGCAATCGCCGAAATATCAATAACAATTGTGTTTCATTCTTTATTTGTGTTTCAATTTTCACTGCACATCTGTGCCAAAAGATATACTGTTCTTATAGAACTGTTTCAAACCAACCATAAGTATAATAGTGCCGTAGCACCGTGTGTTCACCAGTGTAACAGTCGCGTACTGTCCGTGTTTCTCAACCCTTGGTTTCTTCGAATCAACAAGTCCTTTGCATTCCTAACCACACATAATTTCCCTCTCCTACTACAGTTTCATACCACTTTCCTATCAATCTATCATTCCCTACTTCATCAACGTAATTTATTCATCTGATAAGGTAGCTGTCATCTTACCTGCTATCTACTCACCTGCCATCTTTACTTTGGTAAGACTTATCACCTTCATTACTTTTGCCTTTTATATTATTTTATATTATTCTCTAGTTAATTATTCGTAATTTATCACTCAGGATGACGACCCCTATACTATTTTGGCTAAATAGGATACAGTTTTACGCTCTCAAAATCGCTCGCCTTACCAGCCACATTGAATTTATTGGTCAATGTCTAAGTGTCGGCATTGTCCCAAAAGGAGACTCACAATAAAAACTTCTGTCACTGGCGTCCCTCCTCAGATAAGGTCTTCCTTCCGTGTTTTCCAAACGATTGCTTCTCGTCAATTAGCAACTACCTGCGTCTTAGAGTACATCAAGTTGACTATGAACATCTAATTTCTTTGATTAAAATAATCTCACTCGTGGATCCTCATTGCTTAGACCGAGCCAATTTTATTGTTGAGAAAGCGCACGCACAATAAATTAGCTAAATACAGGGAACGACACATTAAAAAACTGTCATCATAATACATCAACCGCTTCCGTCAGGGACTACCGATTGCCATCCAACAACCAGAGTGCTTGTCACAATTTAACAATAATTTGCCACCCCACCTTAGAACATGTTGCCAAAGTATCCTGGGCCACCCTCCAGACAATTTGCCTCCAACTACAACTGTTACAGAACTTTACCATAATAATAACAACAACCTAAGTACCACGCACAGCTTTCAACGTGAAGTTACTATTCCCCATTCTCTACCTGATAATGTTTCTAATGTAGTATGTAATTTGTCTAATCGACCCTTAAATTCAGCCGAAATCTCAGTTCTGTCTAAAGGCCTGTCATTCTCACCTACACCTAGAATCAATCACATAGCTCTTCACGAAGATATTCAGGCATTCTGCAGGCGACTTAGATTGCAGCATTACAGGAATACCAAAGGTAAAACTTCTAATCAGAATCTGGAGAAATCAGAACAAATTCGACCCACATTAATGAACTTCAAACCTCCATCATCCATGGAACTCCAATCATAGCCAGCATCTCATCCGCTGGAACAATTTATTTTTCAGCTTTTACAAAAAACTTCAAACCTTACGTTCCTTAATTCACTTCAACCTAAAAATAATTTATGTCCGGAAGAACAACGTGCCTTAATGAACTTAAAGCGAGACAACTCCATAAAAATTATGAATGCAGGCAAAGGGTAGGCTGTAGTTGTCATGAATGTGGAGGATTATCGTCTGGAGGCTATCAAACACAACTTGGAAACGAGATGTTCTACTCAAAACTGGACAAGGATCCCAGCCCCAATTTCTTGACTAAAATCAAAAGGTATTTGAAAAATAACGGGCCAGCGGAAGGATTAAACAAATCGGAAATTAATCTTCTGATTCCCGGAAATGCTCGAATCCATGAATACTACCTCTTGCCCAAACTACATAAACGATTTTCAATGCCCGAAACTCCTCCCCCAGGCAGACCGGTTGTGGCTAGCTTTGTATCCTTAACAGAGCGAATTTCAGCATTTTTAGATGACGTTTTACAACCCATTGTTCAAAGTCAGCCCTCATTCACCAAAGACTCATATCATTTCCTGATCATTCTCAACAACATCGAGTTACCATCAAATCCAGACCATCCAATTATATTAGCTTCCATTGACGTGAAATCGCTATATAGTGAAATCTTTCACAATGAAAGGCTCTCTGCCCTTGAATATCTTTTGAATCAGCGTTCTGAACTGATTTCTCCAACAGAAATCCACTGGATTTATCACTAAACTAGCTGAATTTATTTTAAAAATGAATGTTTTCAAATTTGAAGATTAATTAGGTATATATTCAAACGCACGGGACTGCTATGGGAACACGAGTTGCTCCATCTTATGCCAATTTATTTATGGCACAACTTGAACAAAACTTTTTGGCGTCCAGACAGCTTGTTCCGGAAGCGTTTCATTGTGTTCACGTGTTCCTCATTTGGGTTCATGGGGAAAAATCACTGAAAGAGTTTTTAGACGCACTAAACCAACCTTTTTCAGTGCCATTCCCATGGAAATACTCAGTAAACGATGCAACATTCCTAGATATAGATATTGTTCTTCTGAATGGGGCACTCAAAACATCTGTCCACATAAAACCGAGTGACAAGCAGCTGTACCTCCATCACGAAAGTTGCCATCCCCTTCACACCAAAAAAGCCATTCCTCGCTCGCTATCAATCCGTGGGCACAGAATTTGCAACTCAATGGAAGATAAAGTGGTATATCTCAACAACCTCAAAGAAAAGCTTTCAGAACGTGGATATCCACAAAAAGCTGTAGACAAACGAGTCATAATGACCATACCATGACCATATGAATGATCATACCAGAAGACCATATTTAACCACAAACTTTTTCTTCGGTGCTCAGAAGCTGAATGGAATACTTCGAGAGCTGTACCCAATTTTGTCCTCCAGTACCCAGACAAGAGATATTTTCCCCGAAGCTTCAATTGTCTCATACAGGAAGAATCCCACATTAGGCAGCATATTGTCCCACAAAAGAAACCGCCATCCCGACCGTCAACCACTAGGTCTTCATCCTTGCGAGAAGCCGAGATGCAAGTTGTGCGCAATTGTGCTCGAAGAATCTGAGGTTTCATCAACAAGCAACCCTCAAACCTATCAATGTCGTGGAACTGTGTTTTCTCAAACAAGTAACTGTATATATGAACTTGTATGCCAAAAATGTGAAGCATCCTACATCGGAAAAACCATCACACCTCTGAATCTCAGGATTAATCAACACCATTCATCAGTTACCAGAAGACTTGATTTGCCAATTAACGCCCACGCCCAAACTCATCATGCCTCCTTTGACGAATGTTTTAAATTGAAGGTTCTTAGATGCCTCCCACCTGAAGCAACAGACATACAAGTTAGACAATCGGAGCAAGCTCACTCTTACATTCTGGGAGCATATTCGTCACCAGGCCTCAACCAGTACAAGTGATAAATTCGAATAATCAACATCATTATTTTGTTAATTTGATTCCTTTTTGCACGCAAGAGAAACTTTGAAGTGGATTTTTTTTTTTAGCGAATTTTCGTAGGAAATTATGCTATTGCAATGGCTCCAAAAATTAATACATAAATATATATACAGTGAATTGAAATCGGACATTTCGGATGTCTGTTGAGGTGCGATCGATTCAGGAAAGCTTGTGTTACCAGCGTTTCATACCTTTATTCGTACATTATCAGGGTTCTATAACAGATAATACATTACTGAACTTTGACTAAATCGGTCGTAATCGGACATTGATAATCGGACTTAGAATGTGGAAAACAAGATATTGTGTCTCCCTGTTCCATGCATAATCGACATCTTTTTGCTACAGATGAGGTGAGGGTAGATATAATAATTGTTTTTCACATTGTTTACTTACCAACCTCTCCCTCTTCCGTCAAGTGTACATCCATCACCTTTGGTGACGACCGAGAATCACGCTTTGACGTGGTTTCAGTTACTCCAGTTGCCCGAAAATCCAATTTTCATTTAGTCGGAAAGGCTTGGGATGTGACCATTCGAATCAGCTTAAAAAGTTACTTGGGATGCAACCACTACTTCTCAAGTTTTTTTTTCCCCCATGGAAAACGTTGATTTGCCTAAAATGTCCCCCTTTTTCGCACCTAATCACAATTTTCTCCTCCAATTAGAATTTTGAAAATAAAATCGAGCATACCATTGGAAAGGGAGGATCTAGAGCAAGTTTTTCCAGTACCGTGCGCGAGAATTCCATGAGATTATACAAGCCGTCTAACGGGTTAAAAAATACGTAGTTTTTCAGTTTTCACAATTTTTGGTTTATTATTTTCAATAATGAACCTTTGTAAGCAACCAAGAAAAAGAAAGTATAACCCCCCCTCCCAAATTTTTTGGTTTACGTATCAAGATGAGTAGAATCCAAAAACCGAATTAAAAAAAAAATCCGTCTGTCCGCCATACGCCGTCCACCGTCTAAAAACTCAAAAATACTTTTCTCAAAAAGTATTGGACTAAACATTGAGAAATTTGGCTTAAAAATCATTTATCGGCCGGGGATGTGCCAGTACCATCGGCATCGCGTTCGATCAACATTAAAGGGTGGAGCCTAAGGGATGAAATATTCAAAAATCTAGATCTTGAAATTTTTCTGTGTAATAGCAATGATTTTTTGAGTTTCATTTATAGGTATCCGCCCAAAGAATCGAACGAGACCACCCCTGCCACTATGCGTTTATTCGTTTGCTTTCCCTATGGGCTAAAACATCGTTAAGAAAAAATGACCAACACAGGAGTGAATCGTAACCAGTAAAACATCAAAAATTGCCTTGAATACTATGACAATTGTATTGGCTGGTAATGTAATTCCAATGGCATTCCGACTTCCCAAAATCGAGTTTATTGTAACTTCTGTATCCTATTGGACTTGTGACGCGTAGGTAGATAATCGAATTACCTGCCTACTTCAATTAAATTCATTTGTTAAATTATTGATTAGTAAATACTTGGGAATTACTCTTAAATAACTAATTATTTATAATCCAAGGTTAATTAATTCCGAGACTACCAAGGTCGGAAAGTTTTAGCCAATTTTCTAAGAAAATGAAGCTATTGCAATGATTCCAAAATTTCCCTCGTAGAAATTCGTTTTGAAATTCCTTGAGTTTAATGTTTTTGATGTGTGTATGAAAAGTTCAATAAAAAAAATTGCTGGTTCTTTTCAATTCGCGCGCAAACAGAGGGTTTTTGAAACTTCTCAGTGGTCTCAGCGTTACTCTTTCTGAATCACCTGGTTATTTTATATCGCTGTAATATTCACAGTTCTCGTTTTATTGTGACCAGCTTCATAACCTCCGAGGCTAATTTCTTTCTTAATTGACGAGGCTTTTCGACATGCCCTTTTACATAGTTTATTGTTTTGTTGTTTTGACATTTTTAGAAAAATTTTCAAGATTCACCTACTATAAACTGTAAAATTGTGAGGTCCTGAGCTGTAAAGTTGTGAACCCTTTTGAGATGCACGATGTGCGCAGTTTTGATCATTTACTAGATATATATGGGGCTTAATAGTGATTATAGACCAACGATCTGCGTAGAAGGGCTATCCAATACAGAAATAATGAACCGTTGTGTAATAACTTCCAGCGTTTTCACTTAGGGGTAGATTTCTTATTATTTAACCTTCATGATCTAGGTATAGCATTTCAGGATGACTATCCGAAAAAATTTTAACGTTCTTTCAAATGGCATCCTCAATTTTTTGTTTACACCACAAATCAGGTTAGTTATGGCAGTTTTAGTGATTTAAGATCGAAAACACGAAAAAAATTTTAAAAGTGAAAAAACTCGGTTTTTAGTGTAATACAATAATTGCTACGGGGAACCGTTTGTTGGAAATTACTGAAAATTTTGGAGCCATGACAATATCTACATTAGGGTGGTTCCAAGAAGAAAAAACGTTCTCAAATGGCGTCGCTCTTCTGCGCCCACTTTATTTAAGTGAAAAAACGATGTTGCTAAATTTTCAGCCATTCCGTTGCGTTCCAGAAGTTGCTCAAGTGCATTTTTCCTTTTTTTTGTATTCAACGTTTTTTCCTTCCGAAGAATTCAATAAGAAAAACAATCGGTCCTCAGAAAATTATTTTCTACTCCGCTTTCCCATTCGTTTACGTAGCAACTTTTTGATAGCTCAACAAATTTTCTCCAGTAATGTAGCCTACCCGGGAATCGAAGAAAAAGGGCCAAAACCTTCAAAATTTTTCGGGATTTCGCGGTAAACGTCTTACGAAATAGGTTGTCCGTTCGGCAATGATTAATTCCAAATATGTTACTTTATATTTTTTCCCCAGGAATCGTGAGGTACTAGTAGTTTGACGAAACGAAATTCCCCAAAGAGACGCACCGCGTACAAAAAATACCAAGCCACAAAATGCATAACATCACCGAATTTTGACCAAGACAATAGTCGGATTCTCTCACTTTTTTACTGCGTTTGGGAGTGAGGCCCCTCTTCAATCTCCCAGAGCTCAAATTTCATAACAGTGTAATATAGTATCATGTGATAATTTGAGAATATTCGTTCATACGACCGTACTGCATGACTGGATTTTTTTTTTAAATTTATATATGACATACGAAAAAGTTGACGCTTATTTACATCTTATATCTCAATGCACAAACGCGGTTCTCATTTACGTATCTACTATCACAGTAATTGTGTGCGAGTGCATGCACACTGCAGTGTCACGCGCTAATTTGCATGCATCACTAATATTTAAAAGAGTATTTTTACTTTTTTGAGGCTCAGATAATAACATCGTCCAGAAGCACTGAGAATACAATTGCCTGAAAACGAGAAAACCTATGACCTCTCAAACTCGACGGCTAGAAGTACGTGAGTGAATCAATTAACCACGGTACTAACTTAATTAGGAGTATCGTGTGAAATCTGTAAAACGATCTTGTAGCGGCCAGCCAGTGGCAGTTACGAGTCACGTAAACTGGACATATTTCCACGTGAATGTTCGCGTGTGACTGTAGAATGTAAAGAACTAAACGAGTCCAATTTTAGTGTAGAAACGAGTGCATGCTCCCGGCGAATTAGTTCACGCGTCTCCATGCGACGTTTATTAACTATTTGACGTTTCATTAGCTCTAGGGATTTATCATTTCACAAAGAAAATTGTCACTGATGTATGCACGACGAAGAAAAATTACGTCAGACATTATGCAATGGAAAAAATTAGAAAAATGGCGACGTCAAAGCAATCTAGAAATAAAAAGCTCTGAGTGGAAATATTAGTTGAGGGGGTCGCAAAACGCAGGCGAAATGATAATCGCGCGGGGGACCCGGTAATCAGTTTTAATTAAGAATGAAGTAGAACGCCCCTGCAAACCCTTAGTCCTGGCTTTTCCAACTTCTGTTTTATAACCTTTCGCGGGAGGTTGACGCGGACTAATTTTGAGGTAGCTGTCCTTGGGGGAAATTTCCTTGTTTTGAGCTTTTAATTATCATGAGTAATGAGTAGGAATGGCGTTCCTGGGGGTGAGAAGGGGACACTAGGGACCCGAGAGTTTTGAAAAAGGACACAACAAAGCGGGGTTGAATCGACGATGAGGATTAAAAGGTTAACTGTTAACTTTATGAAAATTAAAGTCATTGCCGCCAGGCTTTTGTGGTAATTTATTGTTATTATTATACATTTGAATGTGCGCTCTATGTTTTCTACAGCTGCTCTGTATAGAGAAGTTGATGTAATTGATGTTGAACAAATTTTGATTCTAAAGTGTTACGTAAGTGCGTGTATGGAAAACTGAAGGATCGACAAACAAACGGCTTACCCGTTAACAAATCCTGTTTTTCTTCTTTCATCCGTCACATCACTTATCACGTTATCACCCACCCAAAGTTTATCTCTCCTAAACCTAAACTTTACTTCCACAACTATTTTGGATGATTTCTACTGATTAATCACATTTTCCCCCACTAATTACTCATACCTGCTTCATTGAAAAATGCAAATAGATTGTTGAAGATTATTATAACAGTGCTGCCAACACCCCGCACCACAATTTCCATGCTATATTCTTGTTATTCTCTAATATTTCCTTTTGCCAAGCATCTAGTTTTCAACCTTTATTTAATTAGGTACCAAAAATGTTATTTATACTATGTTGTATTTTGTGAAGCATGAAATTTTCCACTATATACCGAAATTGGATGAATTGCGTACCAATCATCTACTACATCTCTGAATCAGCCATTGTTAGAGTAGAGCCCACCTGTCGGATTTAAATTTTGTTTCCGCTAACATTCGCGTCATATAAGGTACCTTGTTCCATTTAATTGTGCACATAAAATAGTTGGTTCAAACAAAACTAATACAACGACGCCGGAGTGGACACCTTCAAGCCTTGTTTGCTTGGCCTACAGGAGCCTTGTCGGCTTGCATGCTGTGATACCCAGCTGAGGAGTCCGGATTGTGGTGAGACCAAACCACATCCATTAACGAAATCCATTATCCATATCAACAGTCAATATTGGTTCTTAGCTGAGTACATCTACCATTTTCACCTTCATCCACTCATCATCATATTGGAAATTCAGGCGGTAAGGGGATAAATAGGCTATTTTATCTTTATTGCATATCTATACTCTTCTGTGCAAGTAACCCTACACCTAGTTACATCTCATGTCGTGGCCACGCAGTAGGGTGTCCTTCAACATACCAGTTTACAATTTGTTGGTTACAATATGATTGTTGTTGAATTAAACAGGTATAATATCATTTTTCTTTCATTTACATCGCCTAACTTATTTGGTTATTGAAAGGAACAACATACGTAATACAGTTCACTCGCTTTCACTACAGTCATTTCCTACTAATTGATTAGTGCTACTCAACAAGCCTTCCATCATTTTTCAGCGTGGACATCGAGTAAATAAGTTGTGCGGGGTCTTAGCTTAATACCAAAAGGTAGACCCTGAGCATACAATACAGTTACACTTGATACTGGAATCCAGGAAGATAACTTATACAGTATTAGCCAAATCAAAACATATTGGAATTTTAATGTGAAATTATCATTATTTAAGACCGAGTTTTTTTAAAGAAGACCATATAATATAGTTTACATTTCATGTTTGTCAATAAGCCTACTTTGAAAACATTTTCAAGCCCATTCCTGCTTAAGATGCGTCTAATGATGATATTAAGATCGTGGATACTCTTAACTGTTCATTTTTATGTGTATGCAGGGTGGAACCGGATAAGTGACGAAACTTTTTGCGTGTTAGTCTGCATCAAAAATGCTGCCAACCGCATATTTCTATCTCAATCCGTACTCGAGATATGATTTTTAGTTTTTCTTTATTTTTTTATTTTTTTTCAAGGAAACTATTTTTCTACCTTTTAAACTCAAATTTCTCCACTTTGTCTCATTTAACCTTAACTTTTGACCTGAATTTCGAAATCAACATTAAATTTTCTATAAGAATAATGCACTTTGGTTTTTAATAAGTACCATCCAAAGACTTTCACATCAGCTCAAACATAGACGATTTTGAAAAACTAAATTTCTGAAAATGTATAAATCTGTACTACTCTTCCAAAAAAATCCTGGATTCTGGCAAATCTCATGAAAACTGCTTCATTTCATACTCTTTCCAACGGTATAGTCAACTTTACTATTACTTTGTTATTTAGGGGAGAAAATTATGTTTTAATCTTGAAGAATGTGGTTTTTTTTTAAATCAAATCGATAGTTCTCCTGAAAAATGACCCTCCATAAATCTACGTATTTTTCCACGCTGAATCGAATGGTAACATTTGTAGATCTCTACAACTCCATTATAAGCGAGTTTTACACTTGGACTCACAAATTTTTAGTTTGTTTGTACGCTTAAATGTATGTGTGTTATGGGGTAAAACTAGTAATTTAAATTGTAAAAATTGATAATAACGTAGTTGGAGAGATCTGTAAATGTTATTCTTTTGAAGTTTTCAGAAATTTTATTTTTTCAAAATCGTCTATGTTTGAACTGATGTGAAGGTATTTTTCAGATCGTAGGTACTATTTAAGAACCCAAGTACACTATTCTTAAAGGAAAATCAACGCTGATTCCGAGATTTTGGTCAAGAGTTAAAATTGAATGAGGCAAAGTGGAGAAATTTGAGTTTAAAACGAAAAAAACACGGTTTTCCAGGGGAAAAAAAACTTTAAAAAATCATATCTCGAGTGTTGATTTAGATAAAAATATGCGGTTGGCGGCATTTTACTACATTTTCGATGCAGACTAACACACACATATTTTCGTCACTTATCAGGTTCCACCCCGTGTATTCCTTGTTGCAGATAGCAGAATTTGAAATTGGTGCTCATTCTGAATTTTAATGTTTATTTTTAATGAAAAATCCACCGGCTATCTCAGTCAAGTTTATACTGAGGTTTCGCTAGCCTCCTTCTACCGAACTGAATGTTATTTTAGGCTAAGGTTTCTACGGATGCGTGTTCTAACGAACGAATGCTTGACAGACCCTGACAGAATATTATCATTAGGGAATCCCTACGAGGAAATTATCAGTCTGTGAGTACTTATTCGTCATATAGATAGATTAAGTGCGCTGAAAATCCATATCTCCTGTTGATCCTTCTACCAGGAGTAAATGGGTTGTGAAACGACCCGAGGTTCTCAAAAATTCAACATCCACTTTTCAAAAACTCTTGAATGAATAAAGTTATGTGCATCTGAGCAGAAAAACGGAACTGAGGAAGTGGAACACAACTGAAATAAATCAAAACTTCACCACGGAAAAATACATAGCGAGTTTTTTCTTACTGTTCCTCAATTGAATGCTTAACTCTTGAATAACCATGAGGGAAGACCCCAAGCCAATCAATTATTTGCAATGTCCATTTTTCTCCAGCCGTTTTGAAGAAGATTTTGAACCAACGGAGAAGTCATACATTATTTAAGAGGCCAACCAGGACGGGTTTCAGTTGATTATCCGTTCCCCTTTCCTGAAATTCTGGCTAACCGAAAAGTATTTCGAGAATTCGGCTAATGCGGTAAAAGGCTGCCCACCAAACGAAAAAATTGGATCTAAGTGGAAAAAAGTTTTCCTTTGTTAATAACTTACCATCTCTACATAAACTTTATTCCACTTCCCCAGGGAAAACAGAAAAAAAGAATAAAACCGAAAGAAAAATTTCCCTTAATCCTAAATCGGTAAAATATGGTTTCTTAAGTAATTTATTCTCTTCTTTGGGAACGTTCATTCTGTCTTTCCAAGGCAATTAATCACACTCAACTTTCCAAAAAACGTTCTTTTCGTACCCTCGGGTTTATGGGGGTTTTATTATTGTAGGAGCTTAACTTTAAGAAATGTGTGTATTAGGTTTGGTGTAGTACTCGAATGAGTTGAGTTCTATTTGTGATCATTTAACAAAAACTCGTTAAGGGATATATTTTGGAATTTTTTTTGAAAGTGGAAACCATGAAGATCTACGCAGATGCCAAACTATAAAACTAATTTTTTTAATCCTCCTAATGCTGAAAATTCGCATCTTTTGGCGTGGTTAGCCTGCTTAGATCGATGTGGGTAGTGATGTTTCGGAGTACAATTTTCAAATAGCTGAGTAGCGGAGTAAGATCTATTTGGTACACTCACCAAATGTTCTGATTACAAATATGTATGTATCTTATATATTTATATGTATATCGCATCTTTTTTTAAGCATAGTGTGGAGCAACAATTGCAGTTTCTTAATACTAAAAAAAGGATTAGTTTCGTAAAGATACGACTTAGGAGCGTCATTTTTCCAAAAGAAAGAAAATCTGGGTAAGTAGAACCATCGAACCGGGGAAAGTTGATCCAAGTTCCGTGTCCGATTGTATTTACCCCGGCCAACTTTTCTCTTGTCAAATTTAGAGAAGAGTTAACTTTGGTTAACAGATCCACTTGGTAAGTAGAGACCTTCCAGTTTTTAAATCCCCAAAGGACATGCAGCTGCATAGAAACACAGATATTATTTTCAATAATAAACCTTTGCTATCAACCAAGAAAAAAAAGAAAAAATCAAAATTTATTGTTTTACGTTTCAAGATGCTTAGAAAAAACTAATTAAAAAAACCCCGAACGACGCCGACGTCCAAAGCTTTTCTTCGTGATTACCTACTGGACAAAAGTTTTTGAAACGTGGGTCGGAAATCATACATGGGGGCTAGTTGTTCCGATAACCTCGGAATCAATGTCGATCAACTCTGAAGGGTAAAATTTTAATGCTGAAGTATTAAAAAATCGGGATCTCGAGAACTTTCAAGGTTTTGAACCTCTGATGAAATTAGGGGGAAGGATCTATAATAAAAAATTAAAAATTCATTGAAGAAAAAAAGGTTTCAAAAAAGATTTCAAGAGGGAAATGGTATACAACCATAGACATTGATTAGGAAAATCAATTGACTACTTCAATCACAATCACTTTTCACCCTAGCCCAATGATCCATTTACCCCAACGCCGGTGAAAATGGGTCAAAATTGCAATTTCAGTCATTATTAAGAGCAGACAAATTTATTTCTCTAACTACTGATGAAAGGATTGACTGTTTACTTCGATTACATCCGTATCCAAACCGAATGAATCTGATCGCCAAAATTGTTTAGATTCCTAAGTTCTGTGTGAATTCCATTCCAGTTAACTAACCACGTCGCACAAATTATGTAAAACTCTTACCATGGAGAATTTTTGTTTTCCTTGATTACAAAGGGTTTTCACAACTGAGTTTGTTAAGGAATGTTTGGTTCAAGATGATGGGAAAAGTTTAGGCGACGTTATAAGCCTATGTTTGATTCCACAAATTTATCATACCAGTAAGTCTATGAGAGGGAGAAGAAGATTATTCAGTTTAGCTGAGTTATAACTTTCAACAAGATGGATCCTTCGATATGCTTTATGTTCGTGTAGGGCGGTTTTCACAGTTTCATAGTTAACTATATAGGATGGATTTGGTTTCTTTCGTACGGTTTGATTCGCAACAGGTGACCCTGGGTGTTACATTAATGGACGTCGATCAGTTGGGTTGATTGATGGATAGAGAGCTCGAGCTTTCAGGGAAGAAGAAGCCCCGCTCTACCAGTGTTTCGTCGTGGATTAAGATGTACGAGGTGCTCTCCTATTCAGCGTTAAACTCTGCTGACTCCTATAGACGGTGATATTTGAAGTATATTGAATACCTATATTATCGGTTTGCCAATATGGTTAAATGTTATAGTTTCCTCATTCAATAAAACACTAGTAGTCATTTAGAATTAGTTGTTCCGTGCATGAACCGTTAGGGGGTGGAACCTGATAAGCAAAAGAAGGATGATGTCCGTCCAAGCGTCCAGATTCGTCATCTATATTCTCGACTAATAATATTTCAACATGATATTGATCAAAATAATCCAATTTGAACTCCGCCATATGTAATAATCTATTATTGGTATGAATGACTACACTGAAGTTTCCGGGGATAATATATCATTAATATTCGACAGTTTTCGAAGAGAACAGAATTCGACAGGTGAGTTGCGAGAAATATATTTTTAAGGGAAAATAAGTATAATTTCAGCGCCACAAGAAAAAAATCCTCTTGAGGTGTTGCAATTTAGAACACACCCCTATTGAAACAACAGGATCTCAACAATTTGGTTTGGAGGCGTCCCCTTTCTTTTAAATTGGTTGCGCCTCTACAACAGATGCACATAACCAGTATAGTTACAATACAGTATACATAATAACTTTCTTAAGAAGGGCAGGAATCCGTCTGTGACAAAAAAGTGAACATGTGGGACTTATTTCGATAACTAAAACTATTTTCAAAGATGTATTTAGCTATAAATTAGACCATGAAATGGAGGCGTCCCTATTAGTCTTGAGTTTATTTGATATCCTGCAAAAGAATCTGAAATGGAAATTGAATCTTTTAGGCTGTTTAACGACGGCTAGGGAGCAGCCAACATACAGAAGAGCTTATAGTTGCCAACCATTGTGATGTACCCTCAATTTTCGCACCCTCAAACAAGAACCAATCTTCTCCGTGAAGCGGTGAATGGTTGGTTTATTCACTCATCATTTAAATTATTCTTTCTTGAATAATTTTCTATTGACATCTTTTATTCCGTTAAGATAGAAATTTGTATGGAATTAGGTTGATAAAACTGAAATTTATTTCCTGTATGTTCCTCTCCCGTTATACACTCAAAAACATCATAATCCCTAAGTTGTCATCAATATTGAAGATTTGCCAAATTGGAAATGTTTTCGGTGTTGAATAGAGGTAGTAAACGTCGATGGCTCCCATTGTACTCGTATATCAAAAAAACAATTTACCAACGTTCATATGCCGTTTTGCATGCCCAGAATAAAACCCTATGCCGTTTTGATTCTAAAACAACTTCGCACGAAAAATCAAGGGGAAACACAGCCAGAACTGAGTTTCCCCATCCCGAGAGACTATCCGAATACACTACTTGGAATTCGTAACGTATTCAGTTCCCTCGACAACGAAGCGTAGTACTGCCTCGCAGGCATAAAGCAATCGATTTCATTACTGACGAAATTTCCCATGGGTTAGTGCGTCGTTCGGCCGCCTAACAGCGCTAGTTACCTGGCTGTTAAGCGAAAATAGACGGAAAACACTTAACCCACCTCAGGGGAAATGAAAGGGAAATGCGGTTAATTGAGACCGGCTAACGAAATGAGATGCCGTTTTCACCTGAATAGCATCTTTATAAAAGGATTTTCTTCAGGAAGGACCTAACTGCTTTTACGACTAAGCGTGTTTTTATCGTCTCGTTAGCTTTGTTTGTATTGTAATGACTTTTTCTGTTTGAATGATGATTTGGTTTGAATATATCAAAGTAATTGATTGTAATTTCATTTGTCGGTAATCTTGGAATCATCCTCCAGCTCGAGGCGATGATTCAACAAGCTTGTTTCAAAATACAAGATTTTGCGTAATACCATAGTCATTCGTAGTACGGCTACTCATATCACACCAAGGTATATATACAAGATACATAATGCACGTTTATGCATACCATTAATGTGACAATTATGAAGTTCCCTGGAAATGAATTAACACAAATAAGTTGCGGGAAATTGACGTTTTTTGAACTCAACGACTGCTTTCACAGTCTGAAATCTGTGAGTTCTAATAAGTGACCATTTATGAATTAAGCCGTGCAATAACTAGACATTAATCAAAGTTAATTGTCATTTTTGGTATCCAAGGCGAAGATCCACGATAATTTGATCATAAAGACCGAGATATTAGGAAATTAGGAAATTTATAAGGGTGAAATAGTATGTGGTATCTGTTTATACCACGGTACATAGAAATACGATACAGGTCTAGGTGAAAAACTAGGGCAAAATTCGGTCTTGGAACTAATAAAAATATTCCACCTCACAGATGAGATAACAAGGCTTATGCCAATTTGGTAGATTTGGAAGCACAATGAGTCAGTATCAAATGGAACATATTTGAGACCCGTGGCAAGCCTACTCTATGAAGTCTACAACAGCAGGACAGCCTTTTCGTTCCTTTGTGACCCTGCTCCTTTCTCGGTACCTCTTCAAGGCTGGGTGTCTTGGCTTACTGGCGGCCTCTTTTTGTGCTGACCTGTAAAGCTCTCTCGTCGCAAGGAATTCAATGGGTTGGTTTGGACTATTGTTTCAAGAAAAAAGTATCTTTCCACTTCCATAGGAATTGGATCATTGGGATGCCCTCTTTGAAGGAATTCTGATAAAACTACTTCACTGTGCTTAGTACAGGTACAATAGAAAACTCTATGTATGTAATAAATCTTGTCTGATAAAATCGATCCTATTACATTTCATAACTTTAAATTGGAAAATATCAAATTCACATAAAGGACATATTAAGGGTTACATTTGAAGTATGAAATAAAAATCTGCAATTTGTTAAATTTTAGTTTAGTTTTTTGTTAAAGTTTAGTTATCATCATTAGTCCAGGATTCCGAAGGATGCGATAAATAAATTTAACTACTATTGCAGAATGCCCTCATACTTTCTTTAAGAAAATGTTGGATACTCACCGTTTTTCACACTTATAAAAATTTGTCATTACATGATATATGAAATTTGTGATAATTTTTGTGATTTTATTTAAACAATATTTGACATTGGCTGGTTTTTGAGAAACTTGCATGTACTGGAATGTACATATATTTCTGTTTATAAGTTTAACGATTATGGTCGGGTTTGCAGCAAGGAGGAAAGAATAAATGACGACACTTTTTTTATCTCCTTCTCAATACCTTTTTGTGAGCGAGTATAACTATAATAGGTGAAATCTTATGATATTTATAATTAATATGAAATAATGACATAAAAAGTGTTTTTAACTTCAAGTTTTTACTAAGTTCTGTTCAAGTCCTACTCATCATATCGCTTTTTTTTTTTTAAATCTTTATTCTTAAATAAAACTTTAAGTGCCAGTCTTGCAGCATGATCGTATGAGCTAATTTTCATAGATTATCTAGTATCATATTATGTTACGTTGCTTTGCAATTTTAGTACTTTGAGAGCAAAGAAATAGTTAACCACCAATTTTATGCCGAATAAACTTGTTCCTAATAATATTCTACGTTTCAAAATAAATGTTGGATTATCAGCAATTTTTAAGGTTTTTAAAAGATTTTTCAGCAAATTTTATTGAAATTTAAGTACATTTTTCAGCAAATCTGCCAAGGAGGTGAGCAGTATAAATCTCGCCAAGGAGGTGGGCAGTATACATCTCGCCAATGGGGTGGGCAGTTTAAATCTCGCCAAGGAGGTGGGTAGTATAAATCTGCCAAGGAGATGGGCAGTATAAATCTCACCAAGGAGGTGGGCAGTATAATTCAAGCCAAGGAGGTGAGCAGTATAAAACTTGCCAATGGGGTGTGCAGTATAAACTGGATTATTATTAAACAGTATTATTGGATACTGATTGGTGTCAGGTCGCAATGGGCGCTCTGTCAGACCGCAATGGCGGGGGTTGGCAGGCGAAGCCTGCAGGGGGTGTCCCCCTTGTTTACTAGATAAAATGAAATACCTACCAACGATTCACTAGTCCGTAGGGACAATAATTATATTAAAATCGATTTCGCTGAATCAGAATTTTATCAGAATTCTAGATTATCAGCTGATACGATCGTTGGAATTTATAAGGCAAGTTGTGTGTGTTCCGATTTTACAAATACTGACACTTTCTAGATGCTATTATTTGGAATTTAGAGGTTGACTAATAATGTCTGAGATGTCACTACTCCAGCATGACATCATTCTCAAAATTTTGGCGGTTTAACGGACAGCGTTAAATCACATCCAAAAAACTGAGTCTTGTTTCAGAAGTCTTCAAGATCTCGATTTTTCATATTTCAGCCCTTAAATGCTACACTTTAGGGTTGCTAAAAATTGATACCGTGCTTCCAAACTATACTCAAAATTTGATTAATAATCCTAGATTCATAAACCTTGGTCCAGTAGTTTCGGAGAAAAGCTCCGAATGACGGAACTTGTGTGACGTACAGATGGACTTCTTTTTCGAATTTTGGGTTCTTTGCATCTAAAAAGAAAACCAACAAATTTATATGGTGGGGGGGAGGAAGGAGGGTTGAATTTATTGAAAATTATAAACAAAAAATCACGATGTTTCAGGTTCGGCAAGAAGTTTTGAACTATTTGAAGACAATGTTACGATAAATCGTTCAACCTTTGCCCAATGTAATTTATAGATGCATGGCTTATTGTACATGTGCTAATTAAAAAACAAGGTAGTTTTCCAAGTTTTTTTTTTTTCTAAGTGAAATTTAATGATCGAAATTACACAAGTAGGTATATCAATAACTCTGGGTTGAAAAGTTTTAATTGAAATTCATCAGCCGACTCTTGGATTAGCGATTCCTTCATTTAAATGCATGTTCAAATCTTCAATGAAACACGCTTGCGCGACAATAGCTTAGAAATGCGAAGAGATCCATCCCTCCGTTCAGGGGCTTTTAAAACAGCGTTTCTCCACTTTCCTCTTATCTGTTGAGGAAACGGCATGACATTATTCAAATTGTCAGATGCGCTCAGTGGAGGGAGGCTTCTCAAGAATGAGCCGTATTTGAAAGGCACCGCTTCAGCACTTAACTATAGGAGCGTTGGAATATCCGACGTCTCTCTCCCGATGAATAGAAGCAATTCAATATAGCCAACTACTGTTTTTGAGAGGAAATGTCGATAAAAGAAAACATAGCATCGAGAACTACATGAGGGTAAACTATTCCCCATTCATCACTAGTGACATTGTTCTTTCAAATTGATCGGGTCAGGAGTGAAAAGTTGAAAAGTCGCTAAAAGTGATAGGAGTACATTTTTTCTAACAATATTCGCTGAAATCACCATTAATAACTAGATTGAAGATTTGAACAAAAAAAAAACCAATATTAATTTAATCATAGATCTACTGTAAAACATTTGGTTCAAATTAATGGATTAGCATTGCTCGTCCGTGGTGCTAAGCACAGAATCAGCAGGTGAACGGCATTGAAAAGCATACAATGTATCCTCTTACTCCGATGACTCCTGAACATCAGTATCGCTGCGTTCCCGTCAGCAACAGATGGTCATTACAATACCGATCGTTCGTAAGAGAGGTTATGGAGAAACGATAGTATCATGAATGTAATTATCAACATCGAGGTAGAAGATTAATTTAGTGGGTTATTGCTTGATAGCACAACCATCAGTGTTATTGACACCTGTGATGTTCAAAGTAACTCACAGACTTCCAGGTCACACCATAGCTACAAATGACCCTATGAAATTACTTTTCTGACGCTGCACTGCTACTTTAAATTTGATTTTCATAAACTCATAACTTTAAATTCGATGATTTTTATTTTTAAAAAAAAAGGAAACTATAAGTAAGTAGATATTTACACTTTTCACCTTCCTTATTTAAGGGTGAAAGTAAAGTCTTGCAATCACCCTGAAAATCAATTCCTGAAAATCATGCTAGAATGGGAATCTTGTTCAACCTGAACCCATATCTATACGTTTCATGAAAATTTATGTATGTGTATGTACGAGTATGTAACTCGTATGTAACTCGTGTACACGATTGCAACCTTACGGTTCGACATGGAAAAGTTCCAATGTTGGAGTTGGTTTTTATACCCAAGATCTAGCTACTGTAGAAAAATCGGTTTGAAATTATCATTTTTAGGGGGTTAAAAAATCAGAATAGGTGAAAAAACGTTGCTTTTAGTACTTTTTTTTGCCTTTTCTCCATACTGAATTATGCTGGAAAATGTTCTTAAATGTCATTAAAATTTGCTAAAACGTCGATAAAAGCTGAAGGAAAAAAACTAAAAATACAAAACCTTTCTTATTGTTATTTAGAATACGTTTTGCCATACCATTAATAGTTAACAATTTCCTTGCACTCAAAAGCTCCAATTTCACAACAATCCAACGTTATACAATAAGATAGTTTACGAAAATTCGCTCAAGTGATCATGCCTAGAACTTAACATCATTACATTAAAACCTGTCCAATAAGTACAAAGGCGAAAATATTAGACATTTCATTTGTCGAGAAACGAACAATGAAAAACCCCACATCAAACTTATTTGAGTGAAATGAAATCAATTATGAAATCATTGCCACCAATTTGGTCCTACACTTTCAACCCTTGTCAAACTTCAGGATTTCGTTTTGTTTTCACATTCGATTTCTCGGAACCGGATCAAGCAGTGACATCAGTGACACGAAAATCCTGGAGCGTTCCGCCCGGAAAATTTTCCAAAGCCGCACGCTTCGTTCGACCTAATCTCACTTAATCCTTCTTCTAAATTGGTCACTAAGCCCCTGATGTTACTCAAATAGGATCTGGCTACAATTACAAGAGTTAGCCGTCCTATCAGACGGTTTAAAATTAATATGATTTTCGTGGAATTTGATATTCAAACGATGGTAAAATCGTACCCGGTCAGAGATTACCCTGTTGACTTCAAACGATTCAATCGTTAAAGCTGTCACTATTGATATATACTTTGTGTTCCCAAACTGTCAACTTATCGTCTACTCAAACTGAAATTTTAAGAGCTTCTTTGAAAGAGAATTTGGTGGTCATAAAATTTGATTCTGTAATTAATTTTATTTTGTGCAGCCGTTTTTGGATTGTACATGTTAGTGTAACTAACTAATGACTTTTTTACAGCAAAGCTGGTGAAGATATTTCTACTTTTGGCAATTTATTGAGTCTAAACCAGTGTTGGTTTTTACAATATGCGACAGAGAGGTTTGTACAGTATTTACATGGTGCGGTGTTATATATTTATAGGTACTAAACTGAAAAAAGGCAAGAAAATCATGTTTTTGGCCACCCATCGTTTAGCAACTTCCAGAATTCGTTGAGAACTCAAGCAATTCTTATTCGGAATGACCGAAGTGGGTTGCGATCACAAAATCTGTTGTTCATTTTGTAGGAAAGCACGGGTTTCAAGCCACCCAGTATAAATTCGGCCCATGCAACGGGCACTCTACAGAACCTTTCGGTCTCTACTTTTTTATTTATATTTTTTTTATTTCAACTAGTAACTAAACCCGGATGAAAACGTTGGTCCTCGAATGTAACCAATTAGAAAGTACAACGTGTAAAACCATCTCTTTCATCTCTGGGACGAAACCGAGATAATTAATTTTGAACTTGAGACACCAAAGCCACGAGAGCTACACAAAGGAAAAATACGAAGACTTCTCCTCAGTTTCATTTGAGCGAAATTTAATTTAACGAAAGCTTCTAGGAAGATCTTTGTAGCGGCGACTTTAATCTGAACAACCTCAAAATCCAGGTCGCAGTTCGGAACTGACACTGGAAAATCCTTTGACGTTTTATAGTAAGTAGAATCACACTTGTAGATGCCTTTTTCGCGCCATTCGAGCTGCTCAATTCGGTCAAATATATATTTCTAAGAATGAATAAGAGGGATTTAATATGAACATTGTACTCAAATTACTGATGACGAACAATAATTATGTTATGTGGCGTTACATCAAACTGTATCTACTCTTAATTCATTTGGTACTTTTCCGTTATACCCCCCCCCCCCCCCCCCCCCCCAGTCAATTTGTCTTCAACACGCCCGCCTGTTCTAGGCATTACTTCTTACTTAGATTATGTGATGTTATGTTATGTATTCTTGAGAAGCGAGCTTGCGAGCATCCTGATCACCAAACTATACACATCATTCTGACCTACATGTCCAACTAATCTGTATTTTTACTAAGGGATTGACTACTTGATGTTATGTGATTTTGAGATGCGAGCTTGCGAGCATCCAGACCACCACCCTATACACAGCATTCTGATCTATTTGTGCGAATTCATGTGCATTCTTCTTGTGCAAATTCATGTGGAGGCAATCAAACCACAACTACGCCAATTTGTTTCAACAAATCTTCAACGACATCGGCAACTTTTAAAAACACGGTAATTCTTTTTTTTCCTTCTTTTTTTTTAATAATATAATTTCTTCCCACAACTTGAAATTGTCACCAATTCTACGTAAATATGTAATCTAAGTAAGAAGGAATGCCTAGAAACATCGGGCGGGCGTGTTGAAGACAAATTGACTGTGGGGGGGGGGTATAACAGAAAAGTACCATCAATTTAATCATATCATGAAAAAATAAATTTTATGTGTTATAGAATCACGTTGTTAAGTAATGTATGCATTACGGTTGTAGATTTTAGTAAAGCTGAGGCCTGACCAGCACACATACATATATTTTATGTTGGCTTGTGTACGCTTCAAAAACTTAAAAATTGCTGCATCGATTGAGGTCGAATTTTGACACAATATAATACCGCATCTAGGGTTCTTTTTATATATTTTTCGCTTAGTATCATACCTGCAAACTCAAGAAAACAGCTTCTTTAACGCTCTGTCCGTAAATCCTCACATTCAACAAACAAATATATCACCCTAGTAAACATAACGTTTCTAGGTAGTAACTGAAAATGTTTATTGGTTTGATTGGTCCTAAAAATTCTTGGTCTGCAATGTTCCTAAGTTGTACCTACATCATATAATTTTAATAAAATAATTAATTTATAAATATTAATCAGATAAATTACATTTAATAGATTCACTTTAGGATTGTATTAATAAAAGGGGTAAAATTATCACATTTTGTTTAATGTAAACTCTTTCCTAAATTACAAAATTAGTTTTATTGGGGGCACTGACATTCTCTCCGAAAGAAAGAGAGCTAAATTGTCTCCTGTTCACCTTAGGAAGTTGACATTTGATAAAGTGACTTTCTGGGACACTAAAAGGCGAATAAAATTATGGGTACCATCCTGATCAGCAGAGTACGCTACATTCCCTTCTGTTCACCCTAGGACTTAAATCAAGCAACCATCAAGGATACCCATGTTAAACTCGTGTTGAATTTTCTTCCCTGCCAAAGATATAACCCTTAAGGAGAGCAAACACACGAACGTACGACGATCCGGGTAGTGCCATTTAATTCTTAGAAATTATTTATCTTTCAAAAACTCTCTTTTCATTTCAAAAGTTTTTGAGATCTTGATTTTTTAACGTAGAACACATTTTTATGGAGACCTTGTTTCCAAACATTATCATCTAACGGCGACATGTTATAACGACACAAAACAATGACATGTAACAACGACATACACAAGAAGGCTAGTATTGCCATTGCCTTGTGATCTCCGGAGCTAATTTCTTCATTATTCAACATATGAAGCTTCAGTTTTAAAATAGAGGTGAAGAACATATTCTACGCTTATCACTCTTTAGCCTTTAGCCACAAGGTGTTTTAATATTTCTACCCTTCAATTTAACCCTTTAGGGTTGATCAAAAGCGACCAGATAGATCAATTATCGGATTTTTGATGCAATTTGCATAAATTTCATATTTATAAGTTTTTTTCACACGGAGTAACGAACATGCTACTCACAAGTAATTACCAATCAAGGCATTGGTTGAAGATTGGAGGGCTCCCTAACGTATTCGGTGCGGCTCATCCATTAATATTTGCACCTGGGGTTTTACCCGCCCTATTGATCAACTCCGTCTCATGTTAATAAATATGGGAGAATATATAATGTTACGGCAAAACAGAATGAGAGCACGCTATATCTTTTTAAGCACGGATGGAAATAACATTCACCGTTAGAAAATACATTGCACGGTGAACAAAACATTGGACGTTGGATAAAATATTTAACATCAAATAAATACATTCTACAGCTAAAAAATAGTTTCTACAGCAATTAAAAACCTTGGCCCTGAGAACGGTGCGTGTCAAAATGGGTTGTCTGCACTGTAAAATTATTGAATCACGAGGGATTTTTTGGCCTTAAATCGGACATGTACACTTTGAATATTACGCAAACAGGTTCCGTCGATATCGATGATTCAGACGCTGTATTGGGGAATTATCATGGTTTTTTTTTTTTTTTTTTTTTTTTTTTTTTTTTTTTTTTTTTTTTTTTTTTTTTTTTTTTTTTTTTTTTTTTTTTTTTAAGCATGGAACATGCTTTAGCCTTCGACTAACTAGCGAAAAACGTTACGCGGATGTGTCACGAAATTTTTGACATTTTATGTTTTTACTTTGGCACGTTAACAAGAAGCGTTAACAAAAAGCGTTACGAAATAGCGTTACGGTTGGTTTTCTGATGATTTCCGCTTACAACTGAGTCGTTGTTAGGGAAATGGTACTTCGTCGTTTTTCATCCCACAAAATTCTTTGACCGTTCGTTCGAAAGCTCTCGATTTATCCAACCATATTATGTTAACTACTGCGAAGTGCGTGGCCAACAAGCTGAGTTATGAGTTATGATAACTGAGAAGTTATGAGGTTATTTGAATAATTGTGTACACTCAGGTGATCATTCTCAATAATTGATGTTGTGAACATGATTGCAACCGCTTGTTAATTTCTGATGATTTCATTGAGTTGGTGTTTCTATGATTTGATTCATAGCAGGTGATCCGAATATTGCGAGAACGGTTTGATTTGTGAAGAGGTAGTTAAACCATTTTAATAGGAAATTTCTATACTTTACACTCTAGGAAGCTGTAATTTCGTATGAAGCCTGTTTAGGACATTTACTTGACGATGCCCAGGGTCCGGATCAGATGAGAGGCTCTTAGAGCTTGCATATGAGTCTGCAACACATACGAGTCTGCAACAAAAGACATAAAATGTCCCAATGTGTTGCAGACTCGTATGCAAGCGTTTCTTTTTTAGTGATTTTAATTTGGTTTTTCAATATTATTTCTATCTTTGCAAAGGGTATGGTCTCTCCAACTAAAGAAACTACGATCCCTAGTCTAGAATTATTGCTAGCTCTGATTAGTATGAGGTTATCCGAAACTATACTCGACGCCATTCATGTGATCGTTGAGATGAGTGTATGTTATCGTTAACGCTTTTTCCTATGATTTTCACGTAAAACCAAGCCGTTGCTGGGGAAATGAAAGGTCTTTAGTTTTCATCGGACAAAAATCGTTCTCCACTCGTTGTAAAGCTCTCAATTTATCACGCATTTCTTTCGTACTTGTACTTCTGTTCATGTCGTAGTTTTATATTTATGTATGTTATAAATGGATATAGTAAACAATGCCACTTGTTTTGTTGTCACTTGGTTGAGAAGTTAATCTTGGTTATGGTAATTGTAGACGCGCAGTATAACAGAAAATTACCTACTTAGGTTCTCTGTTCTAATTTCGATTAGTAAAATATTTATGTCGTAGTTTTAAATTTATTTACATTTACGAATTAGCGGGAAGAAAGCATGTTCCATGTTTTAGCATTTTAGCCGAAGGCTCAAAGCGGAAAGCAACCAGTCTTTCAATAGAAAGAGCTGAGCGAGAGCTTTGAAATTCATTTGGGCAATGACGTCATGGCCCACGCACACCTGATGGGAACCCTCAGCTCCCCACTACTACGTCACGAGTGATCTTCCTGCCCGTTTATTGACCCAGCTAAACGGTCTTTCGAGCTTAAAATTGTGAATAGAGGGTTTTCAAGAGTCCGATCCGATCCTGAGGTCAAAAGTGTGAAATTTCAACACATGAAAGTTCCCAATTGTGTTTCTTGAAGTCATCGAACTTTCGAATGTTTCATGTCAACAAAAAAATGCCCAAATAATGCTACCATGACTACGTTTGCTCGTCTCGCGGTCCTACGAAACCTAGATGAGAGGTTCAACTGGGTAATTGGTTCGACCTGGATAATTGGTTTTGACCTGCAAACATTGAAATCACGGGCCATCCCAAAGACATGAAACATGAAAAAGTCTTGTCGTCTCAAAGGATGCTATCACAGTTACCGAACTGGCAGAACACCAAGTGGAACAACTGGGGCCAACCGTGATGTTGACACAAAGTTAGTGTTCCGAGATATCAATCAGCTTCACTAGTATCACCATTATCTAGGATTATCTAGCCGTTTATACAACACGAAAACACCGTCCTGAACGCTCTTTTATCAGCAACCAATATATCTGTGTCACCTTCCTTCTTCACCGGTAGTTAGTTCTGAACATCGCGATAAATGACTACCGGTGGTTCATTCTATTTTGCCGTATCGAAAAATGTAACCCATCAATATGTACTACTATAATAATGTATAGGAAGAAAATAGTTACCTAATGGGACATGGGGTTTTCAATTGCGTTAAATCCGAATCTGAAGTGTGAAACTCCAACACTAGAAAGTTCCCCATTCTAGTTAGATTTTCAGTCGGTACATTCATCTATCCGGTAAATAAGGAAAGATACTTATTAATTTTTCGTTATAATGATAATTTGAATACCATTTATCAGACTTGATCCTTGCTTAATGTTCAGTGCTGCAATCTGGGAATTTATCGGGTTCTCAAGGATCTTCCACGGTTAGATTACCTAACTTATGTAAAGCCGAAAATCTTTCACAGAGCCGATGGTAAACACTTAAAAAATTACAGGACACTTACTATGCACCGTTATACATCACGAATTCCCGTCCATTAATTAAGTATTCACGATGTCATCCACAAAAACCTCGTATTTTTTCGCCTTCTGGTGAGCCCTTGGTTCTGGTCATTTCAGAGGGAAAGGGTCAGGGGAGCATCATTAGAAAATGGGTGGGGCAGGCGAGGAATATCTGCTTACTAATGATCCGGCCCTTGAGTGAGCATTTACTCGGGGCTCGTTCAAGACTCTCCACTCCTCAACTAGATCCTATCTCCTTGACAAGTGACACTTGAGAACCGTCTCCGTAGCACCTTCAAAAGAATCCTTTACCCCACCTCTTGATATCAGAGCCATTGATTTTTTTAAACCTTTCATTTCCTTTTTCATACTTCTTTTTTTAAACCTCCCTCCCGGGCCTCAGACCTCTTCTTGAAGCCGTTTTTATAATTCTTTCGCGATGAATACCTTCCACGTTTTTATCTCGTCTTTTTTTACTCGCTAAAGTGCTACTCACCTTTGTTGCCTTTATTAAAAGTGGTTTAACCTTTGAAATTGCTAATCTACCGGTGGTACCATGTTGTTCAGAGTTTGTCGGCCGCAGAACTAAAGACATAGTTGCCTGACTTTTCAAATAGTTCCTCTCTTTAACATCGCTTTTCCTTGTGGAACAGGTTGTCGCAGAGTTGCCCAAACCCACCATTTTAATTCCTCAGTTGTGTGGTAAATAATTCGTGATATTAGGTAATGCTGCAAATTGTTATTCACACAGGTGTATTGAGAAACCGTTCAGTTTAATTTGATTAAACTCGTTGTGTAAGAGGCATCAAAGAGTTAATTTCTCTCACAACTTAGAAAATTGGCAATCAATAGAAAATAAGAACCGAATAGATGAACGATAAGTTATTTATGTACAATAGTAAAATACGCGGTTGTTTTTCCATACTGAAAAACGTTTAAGGATTGACTCCACAAGCTATCATTGGCATTCGTCGAAAAACTTCTAGTCCAGCAGCATTGGGTCAAAAACATGACTAAAAAATAACTTCAGTAGGAAGCACGATTAAGTAGTAATGTTCGTTTCAGTCATATTTTTCAGCTGCCTTTTTTATTCTGACTGTCTTGAGATGACAAACGACAATATGAATCAGTCCGGGGGGGGGGGGGGGGGGGAGTGAGGTAGGCATGCGTTTCTTATATGTTATACTAATCGTCAAAATCAGTCGTACTTTTGGCCCTAGGGCTCTTAGTCCAAGAATGTATTCATATTCGACCAAACACGCGGATCCTTCAATCCGACAGAGAATACGAGTATCCACAATATCTGATCAGATGAATACAATGGGAAAAAACGGAGTTTACCGTTTTTCATGGGAAATCTGCAACCTAACTGATTAAACTCACAAGTGCAATACAGAAATCTGTTTTTCATTGGGCTTAACGAACCGTCGTTCCACTAACGCATAGCAAGCTATAACGAACTCAATCCCCTCCCGTCAATCCTGAATCAATCTAGACACAAAATATATGCCTACGGTGCCAATGTAAAGGTTCGCTGTTATTTACTGTTTTCATGATAGTTTAAAAAAATGGGTTACATACTCGCAACTTCGTCAGTTCTTCGTAATGTACGAGCAATGTTCGTTTTCAAAATAGATTTACCTTGAGCGTAAGTATTTCATCTTTTTCCAGATTTCTCGATAACAGTTAGTGCTGGTTCTTTTCCAATATGAAGTAAACATAAATAATTCACATACCCATGAATGCATTTTTCAAATAAAATAAATGAATAATATAAATATAGGAGTTCCATATAGTGACAACCTAGATTTATGAAGTTCTATTACACAACTAATTTATTATTTATAACACGAAATAAATCCTAAGAAAAATTCTTTCTGACAAAACTGACCCCGCAATTTTCTGATGGGATTTGGGATTCATAGAATTCTTATACAACAGAACTTTGCTCCCAAGTTTGTTTTTTTTCGCAAATACCATACTTTTTCCATATTAGTATTTGACAATTCAAAAACGTTCTCTAAGTTTCACTTCGACATCTCAAACATTTTGGTAACAAGTTACCTTCTTTCTGTCCGTTTCCATCCGAGGGAAGGAAAGAAAAGGGAAACACACAAGTGTATTTGGTGGTCTGGGACTTATGAACCCGCTAAATGAAGCACAATAAATAAATAAATGCATGAAAAAATGACATGTAGGAGAGGACCTTGCGTTTAGGTGCGCCTGGAGCCTTCCGTCGACGGGGTGAAATCTTTCGTCCGCTGGCGATGGGATCGGCACTTCGCCGCTCCGCGCGGTAGTTGATTTGTCGCTGAGGTATAAAATTGTGAAAATGAAAGGATAAAGGGGCGTTATATGAAGTAGCGGAACAGAACTTGGGTTTTTGGTATGGAGGAGGTCCGACAACTAGCCATCTTACCTTCCACTTGACTAACGGCTCTGAGGGGTGGTAGGTATGAGGATGAGATAGGAAAAAGAACTTAAAACTTTACGTACAACTTTCGTGCATTTAATGCATTCTGTAAACAGCACATCATAATAGCGGGAAAATATAGTTTTTAACACGAGACCAAACACTTTCTATATCATCGTATAAGTATCCGAGTTCCAGGGCTTAAATCGGGTATAACTCAAAAGCCTAACATTATTATTATTTTTCTTTTTAAAGCCCATGGAGACTTTATATTATGGCATTAAAAGCTATCCCGTATGAATTGACCCATAAGAATTTTATGAAACCCAAATTCCATGAAAAAAGTGCTGGTCCTTTCCTCACTATTCTCAGATCTACTATTGGTGAGTTCTGCAACGTTTTAAATATTGTAATGCACTACAACTTCATTGATTTTAAAGCTTAATGAAATTTTGCTACGTTATAATAGGGTGAGTTTTAAGTATTATGGTTGTATCATATTAATCTGTGAGAGTTTACTATGTGTTACTTTTCAGTTATTAACTTCACCTAGACGTAAAGTTATAAAATTTATGTGAACAGTAGAGAGTTCTTATGTCGTACAGCGCGACGAGTCGGGCGACGACTCGAGATGGCGATAGGGCGAGCAAACGAATACTAACCTCCCGAGTCGTTGGTTGCCGAGTGTTGGGTCGTAGACGACTCTCGCTACGACCCAATAACGTCGGGTTTTTTCACTTTTATTTGGTAGCAACCCACCTCAAAATTCACTTCAAAAATCAACTTTTCAGCGCAACACTACTAATCACTTTCAAAAACATGGATAAGTACTAACAACAAACTAGCCAAGCAGCTGTACTGTTTTGATGTGAAATGAGGTTATCCTCAACAAAGGTGATTCAGCTTTGACGACTCGACTCACTCGGGTCGTGTCCCGAATCAGCGGTTCGTCTAGCGACTCGAACGCGCGTGCTCACTTCCATTTATCCACTCGTGCTGACGACTTAGCCTCCCATTCGGGCATCGAATAGACGATCGAATACGACATAGGAACTCTCTAATAATAACTCCGTCTGATTTTTTCTAAGTAACGGGGTCTGGTTCACAGTCGAGTTGCATTTCATTTAGATTCAATCGCGTTTTTGATTTATTACTAGTAAACTATTATTTGTTATTTGGATATTTTGACTTCAACTCTGGGGGTCGGTGAAAATTTTCAGATTTCAGAGATCACTGTGAGAGACCATTTGAAGTGTAACTGAAGTGCTTCTAATGCTTTTCACGTTCAACCAATCATTACTAGGGAGTTTCAACTTGCTCATTTTTCACCCCCAAAAATCTCTCATCGCTTGTTGGGAAGCTCTAAATTTATTGGGTACTTACACGTCAACTACACAATGCTCGCACATTTCCCCTCCTTCAACTTTCTTCTAAGGAAACGTTCATACCTTAAGCCGTTCCCTTTACGCGTATGTATACAAACCAAGTTGGTTGAAGTTTGATTACCTAGTGTGACGAATGGGCAAAATTTTTTCCCTCACCCCGAGAAGTTGAAATTTGATAGAGAGTTTCTCTGGAATATCAAGAATGAATGAAATGACGGGCTTCGTCCTGATCAGCTGAATGAGCTAAATTCTCTCCTTTTCACGCTAGGAAGTAACAATTTGACAGGATATTTTTTTAACCACCCCTCAACATTTGTTGGTTTACGTTTTGAGATGCGTAAAACCCACTGAACAAAAAACAAATCGTCCGTCCATCCTACACCGCTTTTCTTTAAGACTACTGGACCAAAGTTTTCGAAACTGCAGTGAAAAATCACATATAGTTGGTCCTGAATCATTGGTTTAAAAAAATATTACTGTTACCTTGTATGTTTTCGAGGTATTTAATATTTCAGCCATTAAGTTCTATAGGTACCCTTTAGTGTTTTAAATAATTGATTTCTTCCTTCTGCAGATGCCTATATCTACGCAGACATATAGATGTGAACCTACGGATCTGCAATTTGAAATGGACCACCTTTGTATTATCAAAAGTTCAATAACAGGGAACACTGATCAACTGTAGGGCCTCTGAGCCTAATTTGTTTCTTAATCGATTTATGATGCTGAAACCTGAAATGTAGCTCTTTTTTGGAGATCTGCAATACATTTACAAATTATGGGGGGGCTGAGAACAGCTTCGGAACCTATATTCTTTCCTAACCTCCTTTTGGGAGGCATGATGCGCCAAGTTTTGATCATGTATTATAAGCAGGTTTCAACAAATCGTAGACCAATGATCTGCGTAGAAAGCACAGAAATGATAAACCTTTGTGTAATAATTTGCAGCTTTATATATCTATTATTTATTTATTTAAAGTTTTTTATTTATTTACTTATTTTCTATTATATATATATATATATATATATATATATATATATATATATATATATATATATATATATATTTATTTATTTATTTATTTATTTATTTATTTATTTATTTATATATTTATTTATTAATTAATTAATTTATTTTTTTAATTCCACGTGTCTTGAAACGTAAGCCAACAAATTTTAAGGGGTTTAAGAAGTTTTTCATGGTCGATCACAAGCTTTTATTATTGAACATAATGAACCGCAATAATGAATAAACGGCAAAATATAAAAGTAGGTAAAAGTTTTTGTAAAAAAGTGAATGAATGGATCATGATCACAACATTCTTTCTCAACCTGCATTATAGTGAATCACCTTCGATATAATCAGTGCTGTTTAGGATACTGGGGAAAGCATAAAACTCAATGTAATAATTCCGCACTTCTAATTTTGCTTCCAAGGAGGAAACCGTTGTTACCAAAGCCTTAGGTATGCGGTACCACAATGGTAAAGGTCTCTCCCTAAGGGACATTCAGGATGATGAAGGTCGTTCGCTGAACTCAATGGCTCCTACAAGCGCAACATTCTTCTTTATGGAGAAATTCCATTCCACGGACTCGTTCCAATTAGCCCTCCAAATGAAAGCTTAGTCACACAGGAGGGGGCCGTGAAATGCGCTTCGCTTAGTGAATTCCACTTTACTCCCTACCACGGTGGAATACTAAAAGAGACTTGGCTAAAACTTGAGGAAAAACAAACGATGAACACAGAATTCAGCATCAAAAGTTGCATGCATTCTAAAAATTCCAGTCATGCTGCACGATCGTATGAACGAATTTTCTTCTTTTAGCAAATCTTCGTAGAAAATGAAGCTATGGCAATGGCTCGAAAATTCTTCATTGACATCCGTTTTAAAGCATTCTGAAATTAATCCTAGAGTTTAACGCTTTTTCATATGTGTTTATATATATATATATATATATATATATATATATATATATATATATATATATATATCGCACCTGTCCTAGAATAAAGGTACAACTCAAAAATCGCGATTTTTGAGTTAGTTGTGGTTCTGAGAAGTAGAAACGGTCTAGTTTGTATGTAGAAGGTGGAGATATGTGTAGGGCGCTCTAATTCCGCTAGAGAGTGCGTGTGTCTTTCTTCTATGGAGGGAGTAACCAATTCACGTCCTAGGAAGAAAGACACAACTCAGTTGAGTTCACGAAGTCTGTGTCTCGTTTTGAGTTGTTTCCTTTTTGTGTGGACAATTTTTTTAACTTGTGTCTTTCATTTCTGGACATTTTGGATTTTCTTAACATATATATATATATATATATATATCGCATCCATGATACCATCCCAGGTCCCTGAATTCAAAAAAACCATTACTCATTCTTCTAATTTTGACAAAGATTCAATCGAAATATCAGAACATTCTTTTCTCTTTCTATTTGTGAAATTTCTATTAAATTTAATTTATATTATATATATATATATATATATATATATATATATACTAGCCGCTCCGGCTCGCTTCGCTCGCCTCCACGTCCAGCCGGGGGGCAAGCCCCCCGGACCCCCCATTAAATTGCTCGCTTCGCTCGCAAAGTGTGGTATGTAGGGAATGTTGCTCGCTTCGCTCGCAAAGTGTGGCATGTAGGGAATGTTGCTCGCTTCACTCGCAAAGTGTGGCTGTATTTTCGACCGGAGAGGAAAAATGATTAAATTACTAAAATGGCTATTAAAAAATAAGGGTTGATCGTAGAAGGGTGAAAATTGAGGATTGTATGTATTTTTGTATGTTGTATCATAAAAAATAGAAATTAAAAATTTTGTCTAAAAAATAAAAAAAAAATTTAGGGGTGGACTACCCCTAACATTTAGGGGGATGAAAAATAGATGTTGGCCGATTCTCATAGATACCGGATAAGCACAAAAAATGTCATCAAAATCGGTCAAGCAGTTTCGGAGGAGTATGGCAACGAAAACTGTGACACGAGAATTTTATATATTAGATATATATATGTATGTATGTCTTTCCAGACAATAACTCTCCTTAGTATTGAGATAAAAATTCCGTTCTTGCGCCTAGAAATCAAGCTTTCTAAATGAAAGGGTGAGTTCGTTACCCAACACTTTCTGAGCACAGTAAATTGGTCACAGTTCAAAAATAATGTGCTAATAAAATTACTAAAGACGGCTAAAAATCGTTACATATATATTTTTAGACGAATATTGCTCAAATAAAGTTTAATAATTATAAAATATAACATTTAAAAATTCATGTACAAAAATATGCTGAAACATTTACTTAAATTTCATTAAAAATTGCTAAAAAATCGATAAAAACTGCACACAAAAAAGCTAAAAATCTCTCCATCTTTTTGAATAGCAAACAATAAGTTTTTGCCATAAAATTAATAGTTTCCTTTCACTCAAAAAGCTTAAATTTCAAAATAATAACATTATATTCTCGTAATACGATAATTTACGAAAATTCGCTCATACGATCATGCTGCATGATTGGAACTTTTTTCTTAAATCACCCATCGTATTATAACATAATAAAATGTATTGAAATGTGAGCAATTTGAGTACAAAGAATTTGTTAAACACCTACTTTATATCCAAAAAAAAAACCCTTAATGTAATAATTAAAATTAAACAATTCCAAAAAGATTTTGGGTTTTTAGATTGATATGCAGTCTTTATAGATTTTTCTGCAAATGTTTTTAGACACAATTTTGTGTAAAAGATTTTTAATGTCCTATTTAATCGCCTATAATTCTGTTTTGACTGAAATTCTGGTAAAAAATATAACTTTAACATTTTTTGGTGGTTTTTTTGTCGTTTTCAATCATTTTTTTACCACATTATTTTTGAAACGTGACCAATTTAATGTGTTCAAAAAGTGTTGGCTAACGAACTCACCCTTTCATTGATTTTTTAGCGCGATTTATATATATGTGTGTGTGTGTGTGTGTGTGTGTGTGTGTGTGTGTGTGTGTGTGTGTGTGTGTGTGTGTGTGTGTGTGTGTGTGTGTGTGTGTGTGTGTGTGTGTGTGTGTGTGTGTGTGTGTGTGTGTGTGTGTGTGTGTGTGTGTGTGTGTGTGTGTGTGTGTGTGTGTGTGTGTGTGTGTGTGTGTGTGTGTGAAAAAGAGCAAACTTCAGGACTCGTTTCAGAATGCGTTAAACCGAATTTCAAAGAAGAAATTTTTCAATAATATAGATTTTTAAATTTTTCCAGCCATTTCAATTGCTTCTCTTTTTTGAAAATTCGCTTAAATTGTTTCATCCAATAAAAAACGTTTGCCAAGTTGGGGTTTCCAGCTTTCCCAAGCATTATAACACGAAAGTATAAAATTACGTTGTGACCAAATGCGAGAAAATTAGTGAAAGTAATACACAGACAGACCTACGGCAATAATATTATGCTTAACAAAATACCCATAAATTAGGGCAAACTCTGGTCATCAAATCGCTAGGATATTTACGATAATTAGAATTTTATGCACGCGCACGATTCCGAAATGACCAATAGCGATGAAATCCGAGAGAAAACATGTAAAATCTGATCCGCACAATCCCTGAAATAGGTATCAACTCGGATTTTATTAAGCATAGTTTTCTCTTGCCAGAAGACAGATCACAACAGTAAAACAATTCAGAAAGATGTGGAACGGAAAAACCTAGTATAAAAGAAGTTTAGATTCCGGAGAAGAAATGTATTTTCAAATTCCTTCACGAATATATAGCTTCTTTAATTTTGGTATTGAAGAAGTCATATTTTCAATGATTATTTAATGTAAGACCCCGAAGATTTCCAATTATGAAACGAATCGGAAGAGTTTAGGATTGTTTCGACATCAGCATCAAATAAATTCTTTGAAACATTACAAAGAGATGGGTCCACGGCACTACCTACGAGGGTAGTTACTGATGAAGTTACTAATGCCATAAGAAAGTTCAAACTAATATAAGTTAAATGGACAATGCACTATAATATTCCTCATCTCAATTATTTGATTCAGGGTTCCAGCTATGATGCCACGAACTTCAACGCGCTTGAAGCTGAGCTACTGAACTAGATTGTATGTATGATAAAATGAATTCAGCGATGAACTGGAGGGATACGCACAAAGATTGATATTTAAGGAAATCTTTGAATTGTTTTTCTTTGTTTGTCAAGCATCATCCGCTCTGTTGTTCATTAGTTTGTATGGAATGTTCAAACATCAAATTTCCCGAGGTTTTAACGGAAAGCCAAATAAACTAGGCCGTCGGATTCGACGCAGAGCCGCTTGACAATATTTGGATTAGTTTAGCGTTGAGACCCAAGGCTAATTAGTAGGACAGTGTTCGCGGTAGGAGAGGAGGGATGTACGAGTTGAATTGCAGGAGACGAGGTAATTAATTGGCACCCAACGTCGTCGGAAACTGTCACATTTCCAATTTGCCCTCGTGGCGAGTGTAAAGGAGAGGGGCGGGCTTTGTATATATTTTGTCAAAGCTCATGATTCGACAGTTGAATCCAACTCTGACACGAAACCCGCTTGAGTTTGGAGGCAGTTGCGATTAAAACAAATGCACTCATTACTAGAGAAAATTCGACATCAAGAAATTAGTTGTACAATAAAATGTGAGCGCTGTATATTAGATTTTGACAAATAGAATTTTAAAAAAGTATATTAAAGAGGAAATAACTGAACTAAAATGATAAACTTTTAGTTTTTATTTATTTTTTGTTATTATATATATTTTATTATTATTTTTAAATTATTTTTTTTCCGAGTGGAGGCAATAAAGCCATTCTAAGATACCCCGTTTTCTAGATGAGAACTCAAGGTTGGTAACGAGGTAGGGAGTCAATTTAGGGCATTCCTCGAAAAGTTCGTCGTCCATAGGGGCTTGCAGGTCGCGAATGAGCATAAGTTGGATGCAAAAACCCCGATTCTGTTCAGGTGCTCTGGTAGGTAATTGTGGCCGGTCTAAAGGTAAAAGTTCGCCAAAAATTCCTTCAGAGGGAGTTCGGGCGTGATTTCGACTGCCAGCAGGGACTCCCATTTTTTCCCCTGTGCTGTACCTTCACTTAGTTGTATTACTTTTTCTGTTTTATGGAAGTAATACCAATTGGGGATTGGGTTGGGGATCGGTTCCTTTGCAGGGGGTAGTTCATTTGTTCGCTTGGCCAGCACATCTGTCCTTTCATTATATCTGAGATCTCGCATGGTTGGGAACCCAATGGTAAGTAACTAGCGATCCGACATCATTCAGAATGATCACAGTTTCCCACGTTGACGGTTCATAGTTGTCAGATGTTAGGCCGGTTGAAATCAGAGTCTGGATAACTGGCTTCGAACCTATATAGATTATGAATCTCCGAGCAGGTCCCGTCAGCCTAGCAACATTTCTTGCAGCTTCTAGCGCAGCCTTGATTTCTGGATCAAAATTTGTTGCAGGGGCTGACAGGGGAACTCAGCCCTCAAATAGACCAAGGCCTGTAAATCCGGCTCCTGCTCTATAGGTAATTCTATTTGGTGATGTATCCTTGAAGACATGTATACAAGTACACACAGTCTCAAGAGCCAGGCATTTCAGTTCAGAAGTTCATAAATTTGCAATTCATAACCAAGAAGAGACAAAATTGGCCGGGGAGTATTCAGATTTGTTCTGGATTGTCCACGTAAGAACGTCATAAGAATAGTGCATAGGTGTACCAGTCCGTCTGTGGTGGGGGTGGGAAGCTGGAAGAAGCATTGTATACTCACTTGGTTTTTATAGCTCACCGTTGTATTGCCACAGCTCACACGAAATTCCGGCACCATTTGATCATTTTACGTTTTGCTTCCGTTCCAATTAGGTGCATTAGATGAAACTAGTTTCAAGGCTTACAGAAAGATCCAAAATCGTAATAACACAAGAAAACATGTCCTTGTGAATTAACAAGGCACCTTCTTATTCAGACGCATTCTTCGCCTTATATTTGTAATTATTCAATAGTTTTTCCGGTATCTGATATCTAACGATATCAGTTTTTAAGATATCTTTTACTATATCTTTGTTGTGATATTTGCCTTGTTACGTATCTTTTTTCCTTTCAACATCATTCTATACAAAGTATCCTTCTGTTAATCAACCAAATTGGGTTTAGTTGAATATAATTCGAGAAGTATCCGGGGAAAAGGTAAAAAAAAGAAATGGTGGTTTTTTGTAACAAAAATTTATATGACAGGTTCAGGTTTTTGTTTACCTCTTTTGTTCCCCTTCTATTATCCCAATGAAATTACTAACGGTTCTTACACTTTATGACAATGGATAGCAAGCTTACGCAATCTATCGGCCGTCAGTCCGGAGTCGGAGAGTGCAGAAGGGGGTGAGCGAGAGCAAGAAGGCAAGGGGGGGGGGGGCTCCTCGAAAGACTGCCCTCCCAGTGATATACTTACTTGCTGACGCTCAACTGAACCGTTAGTTGTCCTTGATCTATCTCCTATTCGCATGACGATTTGATATATTATATTATTTTATACTTATTGATTATCTTCTCTTGCAAATCCTATCTCATTAGATCCCTCTATCCAAAAAAAACCCCAGCGGTGTTTGCTTCTATTCAAACTATAAAACCAGCTATGGGTAAATTCCTCTCAGTTTAGTTAGAAAAGGAATCCCATAGAATCTTTTTGGAGCAACACTTACATCTTTGAATAAAACCTCAAAGTGATCCCCTTTAATCTGTGTACTCATTTTGTCACCTTATTCCTGATATCTATTAACCTATACATCGAAAAGATAGATAATCATAGTAAGGAGTAGTCGCATAGCAAAATTTAGTACAAGATGTCTTCAGCCCTTGTTACAACTTTGACCATCAGAACGTCTAAAATCTGTATCGAAGGAATTCGGAAGAATGGGTTCAATTAGTAGAACTAAATTCCACTTCTACCAACCTGGAGCGGTGACCTAACTAATTATTTAGTTTTGGTCTGGCAGTAACTGAGAAGGTTAAAGACATCGACTTCGGAGAAGTGCTACCTCCCCTTCCTCACCAACTAGCTTTTTTGCTTTGCTTTTTATAAGGATTGAAAAAGAAAACTGATCTTGTAAGTGAAAACGATGGCACAACAGCCGACACATCTCGATTATCAATGGCAAAACTAACCAATGCTCCCTGTTAGCTTCAGCTGCCCACTCAACAAACTCGAGCGTTATAACGGAGTATCTTCACGAATTTGTCCCGGAGCTCACTCAGCTGCCCTAAGGAGCATCAGATTTCATGATGTCCCTAGGTGGCTCCATTTCAAATTTCAGTTCATAGGTTGAATAGTAAAGAAATTAGTTCCAGATCTCAAATATCTGATCTCAAATATCTGATTCGTTTTTAGACGCCCCAAGGGTTCTCCATTTCAAATAATAGCTTCATAGGTTGAATAACTTATCAGGCCAATATTAAAATCATACAGAAGATACGGTATCATTTAATTGAATATATATATATATATATACATAATTTATAAATATAAATATACTCGTAGTATAATTGGATCAATATGAAAAATATCATCAGCCCTACCTTAGATTTTCTTTCTCCAGAAAAGTTATCTGAAGGGACTTTCCTCACTTTTAAAGTATATAAATCTCAACTTTAAAAACCCCTCAATAGTCGGACTCCGGACTGCACACGAGGGATTTCGATAAGTGAACTTCTTCAAAACTTTCCCGCAGGGAGCTCTTGAGACCCACAAGATAAAACTGGAGCAGGAGCAAAGACTGCCAACAAGGTAAATACTCGTACATCCTTTCTTTCCCCAGCTCGCTGCCTCTAGGCCGTATCTGGTTTCGAAGTTCCCCCTTCCTAAGTAATTTCAGGTTATTGGATATCCCTGGATAGGTATACGAACCTTTTTGCATTATTTATTGTGGAAAACGTTTTTAGAGTGGGTGTGGCATATCAGCTTCTTCAAATTTCTATCATGATCGAATAGAACATTGAATGTTACTAATAACAATACTGGGGCATTGATTTTAAATCAATGAAAAGCCTTAGAAATAAAAAGAGTATTCATTTTGCACCTAAGTTTTGGAAAGTAACAGTGTTTGTTTTTTTTAATTCCTTTTACCCAACTTTTCGTAGCGAGGGGGGTATTTAAGCAGTCGGCACGGCGGCACTAGGGGGTGGGAATGCATTTTCTTTGCGTTTCAGAGGGTGTAGAACACGTTTATAATAGTCATTCATTTTCAGATTTCTTTATATATATATATATATATATATATATATATATATATATATATATAAATATATATATATATATATATATATATAAATCCTTGCTGGTTCATCCGAGCTTGAATATACGCTACCCCCCCCCCCCCCCCTGTTCTGATCCAACAAAGTCCTTACTTAAAAGAACTTACTTATAAATTACCTATTAGGACCAAACTACTGAGATCAACCCCCACTCCCTCGCTACAAATATCCCCCATATTTTAGATTGAAAATATTCTTTATAGGTAACCCAAAAGAACGTTCACACTAATCCAGTTTCATTCGTCCAAACATCAGCTCACCAGTTCGTTCGGTGATGACCAAATTATTCCATTTAACCACCCCCTCCCACCTTTTAACCACCACATACACCTCCTTACGGTTGAGGCTAGAAAAAAATTTAATAGCCTGTGATTGAGGTTGACGTAATTTAAACATATTCGCCCAATCAGATCCCCAGTTTGTTCAGTGATGTCATAGAAACCCCTTTCCAAACCCCCTCCCCCAAAAACACCCCTATGTGTCGGAATTTAAAGTTTCTAAGAAAGCTGTGGTTTTTTACTGTTGTCCAAACATATTTTATCAATCAGTGATGTTCAAGATACCCCCATTCCAACCCCAGCTCCCCCTCAAAATACCCATTATGGTTCAGATTCTAAAATTTTAAGTAGTTTTGGATTCAAGTTAGAGTATTCTAAACATATTTAATCAATCAAGTCCTCAGTTTATTCAGTGATGTCCAAGATACTTCTCCCCACCCAATTCAACAATTATTATAGTTATACCACGTATTTAACCTGTTTACAGGCCTCATCAAGTACGTATTACATTATAGAAGAACTTTTTGTAGTGTGTTGCTAAACAAGGAACAATTCAACTTGTAAAACAAACAACTGTTCCACAGAAAAAATAGAAAAAATTATTTTTTTTTTTTTTTTTAATCTGTAGAGTCATTACCTATTTATTGCGTTGAATTGTTTCTGTTTGGTGTTACACTAAAGAAATGTCTGTGTAATGTTATAGTAAGATGATGCCTGTAAACAGGTGAAATATTTGTTGCAATTATAAATTTCATTATTGATTTAGATTCCATTTTTCTAACCAATGTTAATTTTGTTATAGTGATTTTATTTTGAATTAAAGTCTGTCCGGCCCTATGACTACACTAACTATCAAAATCGCCCTCCCAAAAGAGCGCTAGTTGAATATAAAATAATAATTGATAGTATAATGTAAATTTTCACGTAAGTAAAAGACTAATCACTCGATATATATATATATCCTAACATACCGATGGTATTTTTCCAATGATACCAATCCATATTGTTCTCAAGGGAGAAAAAATCCTCACTGGATCTTTTATCCAAGAAATTTGGTAATCATTGAACGTTAAAATTTACTTTTATATATTAATTGCTATGCAATTCTTAGGCCGACCCCCAATAATTTTTTTTAAATGTCCCAAACTTTAGTTGACATGATTTTCGCGTACAACCGTTGCTATCGTCCGTGACGGGAAGCGCGAGTTCGTGGGTTCGAATCCCAGCCAGGCTTGAAAATTTTTTTATATCCAAATTTTTTTATATCAATTTTTTTCGCATCGTGGGTTTGAATCCCAGCCAGGCTTGAACATTTTTTTATATACAAATTTTTTCAGGCTAAGAATTGCATAGCAAATTATCCTCGTTTTCTACGCAGTAGAAAAGAGAAAAGATCCGGCGAGGCGCGAAGCGCCGAGTATAGATTAGGGGGGTCCAGGGGGGCGAAGCCCCCCGGCGAGGCGCGAAGCGCCGAATATATATATATATTTATTCATATATTTATATATATATTTATGTATTTATATTTACCTATCGTTACTTTACTTTTTTGCTGTTGCATATGTTATTAAAATAAATTCCTGACATTGACGTTGTATTTTATATAATTTTGGCCCTTACACAAACACACAATCATCCATTAATTTATTCTGCTCACGGAATATTGAAGAGAGAACATCCAAGGGACTTTCCGTCACGTAGGTGTTACTAATTTCATAAAATTTTTGAGAAGATATTACACAATTAGAACAGAATACTACAATGTTTTTCCTTTACTGAAACTAATGTAAATTTCTCCATCGACCAGTCATGTTTATATTCATCGTAAGAAGATATAAATACTTGAATTAAATCTGAATCAACAAAATATCTTTTCTGTAACTCATAGAATGTTATTGATGTTATTGTTAAGACATGGCTGGGATGGTTGTGGTATCATATATATGTGGATTATTGCTGCGCAGTTTTTTACTCAACCTCGTCCAAATCCCGACGACCAACCACCACAATTTCCTCACTCGTCATTTGCACATCTGTGATCTGCGCACCAGCTAATCTGGTGATAACGCAGGACAGAAATCCAATTATCAGAAACTCCCAATGTCCCTCGAGAAGGGAGATCCCGTGCCAGCGCGTATACGTCCGCCGCCCATGAATCCCTCCCAAGTCTATTAACATTTCGGGACCAAACCTAATTGAATCTTAGGTACAAGCTAACCAGGCGGTTCAGCCAGAGTTGTGAAATTGGTTTGGAAACTGGTGGAGGGGGAGGCGACATCTGACGTCTGGAATTAGTGTTCGTCGTAATGAGTACGGACACCCTTCTAGGCCAGAATTAGGATCTGAGTACATGACGACGAAAGTTGTGAAGGGATTTCCGAATTTTGCGTGGAAATATGAGGAACAAGTTGAAGCGATTCGCGTTGAAAGTTGAAACTATCATAATTATTATTCGCTTTTACCATTAGAAAAATGCGGTTGTAGTGTTGTCCTAAACTTCTTTTACATGCATATGTCTTACCGCTGGAGGTCATGAAAAATTTGTTACACGGAGAAAATAGGAGCTATACCCCTCAGTTCCACTATCTGCTTTACAAACAGATACCATGTTACATGGATATGTCTTTGATTGGGGATTTCATAACGATTGGCCTCGAGAGTTGTAATAAATCCTTTAACTTTGGACTGTAGGCGACGAAATGTAGGATAAAGAATTTATTCTATTATTCTTGGAGACACAATAAGCATACTATACATACTAATAAACTTATTTCTCCAATACAGGCGCTATCATTTTTATGTTCATGATAGCCTGATTTTTCATTAATAAATGAAATTATATCATTTATCGTTTCGTTCTCTTACTGAGGACATCTTCAGATCTTCCTTTCTTGACATTGAGTTGACTTGGTGAGCCACGGTTTTATTTGACAAATCCGTTATATTCGGATGTTTATAAATTTTTTCCTGGACACACCAAGATCTGAAGATGTCCTCAGTAAGAGGACGAAACGTTATCAAATAAAACAATAAATGAAATAATTACATTTATTTTCCCTGGGCCGCATCCCGACTAATTCCAACAAAACAACGGTTTACTTATAGAAATGTTGAAAATAACTGTGGAGAGAAGCCACTACAATGAGTTGTTGTTTACAGTCGACTGTTGTCAAGAGGATGATAATGTTTCCTATGGAGTGGAGTAAATGATGCTATTGCTTTACGTTAAGAATATTGCAACCGGCTTATTAAAATTGTTTATAGTCCAATCAACTTAGTTTAGGAATGTAGCCAGGTACGTAAGGAGGGGGAAATTGGTAGCTTGAGATGTGAACATTTATCACATAAATCAAGCGCTTTCCAACGAGTGGCGAAAGATTTCTGTGCGATGAAAACTACGGAAGTTCCATTCCCCTAGTAACGGATTGGTTGTACGTGAACATCATTAGAAATTGTGACATATTTTTTGCGTCACGAAAATTTTTGCTTGACCCCCCAGAGCAAAGACATATCCATGTAAAAATCAGAAACGCTTGCATACGAGTCTGCAACACATTGGGACATTTCATGTCTTTAGTTGCAGACTCGTCTATTAAAATGATTACCTATTAAATGATTTAACCACCTCTTCACAAATCAAACCGTTCTCGCAATATTCGGATCACCTGCTATGAATCAAATCATCGAAACACCAGCTCAATGAAATCATCAGAAATTAACAAGCGGTTGCAATCATGTTCACAATATCAATAATTGAGAATGATCACCTGTGTGTAAACAATTATTCATATATAACCATGCTCATAACTCAGCTTGTTGGCCACGCACTTCGCAGTAGTTAACATAATATGGTTGGATAAATCGAGAGCTTTCGAACGAATGGTCAACGAATTTTGTGGGATGAAAAACGACGAAGTACCATTTCCCTAGCAACGACTCGGTTGTAAGCGGAAATCATCAGAAAATCATTGAGCATGTCACGTTACGTAACGTAACATAACGAAAATTTGGTTGTGTGCCATAGCAAAGACATGAAATGTCAAAAATTGTAGCGCTATACCAATAAACAAGTTCGGTAACTTGTTTATCGGTAACAAGTTCGGTAACTTGTTTATTGGTTGCTGTGTGGAACAACACACTACTTTCTTTACACAATGCTAAGCAATTAGAAGTATACTTTTTTTTTTACATTTCATGTCTTTGCTATGGCACACAACCAAATTTTCGTTATGTTACGTTACGTAACGAAATATGCTCAATGATTATTATGATTCGTAGAAGTGAGGTAGGTAGGTACCTATATGATTATAGCTGAAATTTGGCTATAATTATTATGTCTTTACTATGGCACATAAATGAAAAAGCGTCACGCGGGGGAGCGTCACGCGGGGAGCGTCACGCGGAGAGCGTTACGCGGAGATTCCCTAATGATCCCACGATTCTGAGATTTGGTATGTGGGCCCTTGAGGGACTTCTGAACACAACTGACCGATCCCAGATCAGCTGAGTGGCTCTAGAATCCAGTTTTTTCCCTCTTGATCCCACGATTCTGAGATTTGGTATGTGGGCCCTTGAGGGACTTTTGAACACAACTGACCGATCCCAGATCAGCTGAGTGGCTATAGAATCCAGTTTTTTCCCTAATGAACCCACGATTCTGAGATTTGGTATGTGGGCCCTTGAGGGACTTCTGAACACAACTGACCGATCCCAGATCAGCTGAGGGGATCTAGAATCCAGTTTTTTCCCTAATGATCCCACGATTCTGAGATTTTGGTATGTGGGCCCTTGAGGGACTTCTGAACACAACTGACCGATCCCAGATCAGCTGAGTGGCTCTAGAATCCAGTTTTTTCTTTAATGACCCCACGATTCTGAGATTTGGTATGTGGGCCCTTGAGGGACTTTTGAACAAGACTGACCGATCCCAGATCAGCTGAGTGGCTCTAGAATCCAGTTTTTTCCTTAATGATCCCACGATTCTGAGATTTGGTATGTGGGCCCTTGAGGGACTTCTGAACACAACTGACCGATCCCAGATCAGCTGAGTGGCTTTAGAATCCAGTTTTTTCCCTAATGATCCCACGATTCTGAGATTTGGTATGTGGGCCCTTGAGGGACTTCTGAACACAACTGACCGATCCCAGATCAGCTGAATGGCTCTAGAATTCAATACGGGGTTTTATAGGAAGGGGAAAGGGGGTGCAAAGACATAAAATGTCTCTCGTGGTTGCGTACTTGTACGAAAGCTGTATCCACCGTATGAGTTTCAAGAGGTTCTACTACCAAGTTCAGAGTACATACGTTTCAAAGTTTAACATAGTCCCGAGCAGTTTGTCCCTAAAATTTTATGTCTTTGCTATGTTTGACATGATTTTGACGATGTTGAGATTCCAAACTGTCAAAAGTTGTTGCTGTCGTCTTGTTTTGACTGCATATTCGAGTTCAGCGACCCCAAAAACGTAAGTATACGAAGTTTCACAATTTTACAAAGAAGTTTGTAATGTACTTAGGCGCCCCGGAGGTGCAATGGGGGCCTAAATCCACACTCATAGATAGAGAGGGGTGTGACAGTACCATAAGAGATACAACTCGTACTAATAGCATATATGCTACATTCGGAGAAGATTGGTTTTCCAGTTCTAGGATCACCCATCTATCACCAAACGCAGGCTTTCGAAAACACGGGAAGAAGCGCCCGAAGCCCGTTGGGAATCAACAGAGCGACGGCAGCGCATTCCCTTGGATCTCGTGGGAACTGTCACAAGTTTGTAAAAGTTATATTCAAAAGTCTGATATTTTCAAAAAAAAAAAAAAAGCGTACCTATTTCAAAAACCAAAATCGAGCTACCGGCGTGGGTTTTTGTTATGCAAAAAATCTGAAAAAATTGAGGGGTCTTTTTTTTTAATTCTTTATGACTAGAAGTATACTTAATGACACATAAAAAAAATAAGGATTATTAAAAGTCACAAGAATTAAAAATTAAAAAATGAAATTTATATAAAGAAAATACGTTTATTCAGGAGTAAAATATCAATTAAGGTACCTACCAAGAACGAATGGAAGAAAGGCAGTTATTTTCTCTGTCGTTACCACTAGGAAGATGAAATTTCATAGGGAGTCTCCCTGGGACACCAAGAGACTACTGAAATGATCGGGTCAGTCCTAATCAGCTGTGTGAGCTAAATTCTCTATTTTCATCCTAGGAAGTAGAAATTTTTATAGGGATACTCTCCGGGACATTAAGAGACGATTGAAATTATTGGCTCAACTATAATCAGCTGGGCAAGCTAAATATTCTCCTGTTCATTCTAGGAATAAGTTCAGTGAAGACATTTCGGTGTACCGATGTATCGGAATGCAGTGTAGATGTCGCAGGCACATTGCGGAATGGGGCACTTCGTTAAGTGTCTAGGAAGATAGCGAAGTTGAAAAATGAATTATGTGTAAAGTTTGGTGGTCTGGATGCTCTTAAGCTCCCATCTCAAATATATTTTAAAAAAATATCCTAAAACAATCTTTTTAGTAAAATACATTAGTTGGAAAATATACGGAATGATCTGTGTAGTTCTTTCAATGAGAAAATGTGAGGACTTCGCTATCTGCCTAGACACTTCGTGAAGTGACTCGTTCCACAATGGCCTGCAACATAGATTCGAGTTTGCGATTGCGCAAACGTTTCTTCCTTTTTATATTTATCATTTCATCATATATCCACTATTTAGTAGATAGGAAATAATGAAACTCATATGTCAATTTCGATTATTTTGGCATTGTTCGCTACTTTTGTTGTTGTATACTTGAGTTATCATTTTCTTTATCCACTCCCTCACCCGCCGGCCGCCACTAGATCCACTTTTTGATTAATAAATGTTTTTCTGAGGTCATCAAACCACAGTACGCCTCACTGGTCAGGGTTCCTCTGTCCCTCGTCATTAGAATGGAGTTGTACCAAGGGTGGTCCATTTCAGGTTTCAGCATTGTATGTTGAATAGGAAACAAATTACCTACACAGCTTATTCAAGATCAGAAGTGGTCTTACCCCGTTAATATAACCCAAAGAAGATAATATACAAAAGAAGTTTCATTTCACATTTCAGCATTAGAAATTGAAAATTAAATAAATTAGCCTCGCAGCTTATCCAGCTGATCATAGGTTCTCCTTACTTCGCCTTTATTAGCCGTGACCCCCAAGAGAGCTTAATTTCAAATTACAGCTATGACATTGAATAGGAAACAGATAATTATAACCCAGCAGTAGTAAGGGGTTGTAGTAAGGAGGTTCTACGTTATTTAGGAAAATTAGCTGTACATCTCATTCACCTGATCAAAAATCCTCTTCACCTCGTGATAATTCGTTCTCAAATTTCAGCATTGAAAGTTGATTAGAAATCAAACCAACTACTTAGCTCATTCAGAAGATCAGTGGTCATAAGCATCCAAATTTCAGTATCGAAGGTTAAATTCTTCCCACCAAAAGCGATGATACTGTAAAGTAGGAGTGTTCGTTCATCGTGCATCAAACCCATTAATAGTTGAATTTCTACTCCAGTTTTAGTTGTTTAATTATTGTTGTGAAGTTACCTGTTTAATGTATTGACGCGTTTGATTTTTCTGTTTTGTGTGCTACACTAATATAGTTTTACCAAAGGAATTGTTTCTTATTTTTCATCCTCAAAGTCAACAAGGAGACTAGGAGGAGCTTTCAGCATCATAATCGGTCAACTATAAAGTTTATCGGTATTGCATGTCGTGTTTTCGTTACATAATTTCGTGTTGGTTTTTAACCGGTTGGTGAACCCAAAAATACATTCTGTGTTAAAAATTAGAATCAGAGGCCCCTCAGCTGATCAGTGCTAATTGATATTGGATTATAGATGTCATAAGGAGCTCTATTTAAATTACAGGCCCGTAGGTTGTCATCAATATGCCCGAGTAGATATAGGCACCGGCAGAGGGAAAATGTGAAAGTTTTCGAGTTCTTTATTTTTGAATATGCCAGTCAAGGGATGATACCCCTTATTGAAAAATTCTTGCCGATCTTTTCAAATCAACTTGACCCCAAATGTGATTTTTAACCCAATTTACATCAACATAGTCCAGTAGTTTCGGAGAAAAGCGGATTTTTTTTCTCGATTTTTGGATTTCATGCATCTTGAAACGTAAACCTACAAATTTGGGGGGGGGGGGGGGGGGGGTTCTAACATATTTTTTCCAAATTAGATTACTAAAGTTCATTATTGAAATGAATAAGCCAAAATAGCTACTAAGTATCACTGATGATGATAATAATAATAATAATAATAATAATAATAATTCTTTATTGCCATAAACATCGTCAATTAAAACAATAGAGCAAACGTAAATTTAAAAAATAAGTAGATAAATGTCTGAGGGGAGTAGGACAAAGGTGCGGAGTGTGGTAGAAAAGGGGGGAGGCACAAAGCTCCCGAGTGTAGCCGGCCGGGGCCAGAGCGCCCCGACCGGCCCGGACCCACCCACCATGGCGGCTCCCGGGGCCACCTGCCCATTTCTGAACAGGCAGCCCTAAAAAGTGACAAAGGTCACTCTGACTCGGAAAAAACGCCAAGGGGGCCGCCCCCAGGCCGGCCGGAGCACCCAAGCCACGCACCAGCATTAACACACTCATACCACAGTCACACAAATAAATAACATTCACTCCAAAACAACATACCCTAAAACCTAATATAATAGACACATAACAGTAAATAACAACAAGTCAGCATAGAGTACTATCATAAAAAATTCCTCTGCTGCAAGATAAATCTCTATGCTAAGATGATAAAAATATTACATAAATAACTTTTTATAAAATAATAATAATAACATAGCTGATAAATAGATAATGCTGTTTGATGACATAAAAACAATAAAAAGTTAACAGAAAAGGACATCAAGCAGAATAGACTGTTCATCTTAAATTGAAAAATTCACTGACCGAATAGAGTTCCTTGTCAATTAAAAACTTCTTTAAAGAGTTTTGAAACAAATGAAGTGCGGAGTTAATCGGTATAACATATTTTTGAATGTAGAGGAAAAAATGATTTATAACTACTATGACAATGTAGTGGGTGCTCTTTTTGAAAAATTCTAGACGATGGTGGGGGATGCGCAGAAGGATGTGGTTGGATCTGGTATGATGCTCATGGTTCAAGGTGTCGTCTTTAAACGAATCTCGATGCTTCAGGTAGAAAATTACTGCTTCCAAAATTAAAATCGATGGTAGAGTCAAAAGACCCTCAGACCTGAAGCGACCTCTGCAGGATGAGTTGGGTGGCAAGCCCAAAACAATCCGAACCGCACGCTTCTGGATAACAAAAATTTGCTCAAGGTTGGCTTGTGACGCCCATGAGAGAATACCGAATTTGGCGCGTGAAACAAACAATCCATGATAGGTCATGAGTGACACCTTCTTAGATGTGATTGGGCGTATTTTGCGAAGGCAGAAGCACACTGAACTGAGTTTCTTCCTGAGCTCCATTGCATGTTGTTTAAAGCTGAGAGTTGAGTCAAGAATGGTGCCCAGGAATTTGGTGCTGAGAGCTGTAATTACAGGAGCGTTGCCCAGCAGGATGGTCGTGGGGGAGACAGATGGGGCCCGAGCACTGAAAAGAATTACATTTGTCTTGCTATCGTTTAGCAGAAGATGGTTGTTAAGCGCCCACTGCTTAAGCAGGATGAACTTCTCTTGAACAAGACGAATGCATTCCTGCTCAGAAACTGCAGACACAATGAAGTTCGTGTCATCTGCAAAGTTAATGACTTGTGTGTTTTTATCAAGCAACACTTCAGGTAGGTCATTAACCATTATGAGAAAGAGAATGGGTGCAATCAGGCTGCCCTGGGGAACTGATCTCGTGAGGTACTTACTAGTAGACAGATGAGGTCCAGATTTTCCCATAATTTGTACAGACCATGGCCGCTGGGTGAGGTAGGACCTAAACCAGTCATTGGTCACTCCTCTAATGCCGATTTTCTCCATCTTTGCAAGCAGGACATCGTGGGAAGTAATATCAAAGGCTTTTGTGAGGTCTGCCATACAAGCTGCTACAAACAGGCCCTTGTCTATGTTTAAGCAGACAAAGTCAATGAGCTCAGCTAAGGCCGTCTCAATTGACCGCCCTTTCCGAAATCCATGTTGGGCATCATTGAAAAACCTGATGGAGTCCAGGTATGCTACAAGTCTAGACAGCATCAAGCTCTCCAGAACTTTAGCTAGGAAACTCAACAAACTGATTGGCCTGTAATTGTTTACATCCGATAAGTCACCTTTTTGATAGGTAACCAATTGCTTTGTTCCAGATGATCTTATAACTGCAGATACTGTTAGTTGCTGATGGTGATCAGACTGAGGACTTGATCCAACATTTTAGCTCTCAATTCAACACTTTAGTTTTTTTCATTGTCGCTACGATAATATTAATGTAGTAAATCGTGGGCTATCCAACGACTGGTGAGCGTGAGTCACAACAAACTAGAGAAGTTAAATTTGCATGGCCTCTTCATTGGATAAAAATGGAATTTTTTCTTCAGTTGTACGATGGAACACAGCTAGTGTCCCTATGACAAGGCATAATTAAGCACAGTGTCGCATATTGGCTTATTGGCATATGGGAATTGATGAATAAATCATGATCCATGCTTAAAATGAAACATCAAAGGATAATTAAAGTGTAAAGTTTCGATTCAGTGTCTACCAAGCTAGCAGAAGCAGCGTTTCCACTTCCGGGAGATGACAATATTTTCCAAGCCAAAATCAAAATTGTTACTCGCAATTCACGTTTTGAACTTTTTTCCGACTTTGTGTCAGAATGTTTGAGTACATATAATGGGCTTGATTTCCAAAATTTCCATAACATTTTGATGAAATATTCGGGGAATGTGCGGGTTAGGCAGTAGACGGTTCCTTAACAATTACATTGTTCTCAAATTAATACTTTACTTTGCGCATGGAATCCATCAAGCATCATTTTTTTACTGCCTACCTTGTCGTCCGATCTCACTCAAACTTGAAGAGTGGTCGGAAAAATAGAATCAAATCGCCTCATTTCAATTTCATCACAATCGTATTGATAGTAGCTGCTGCACATGTAACAATGTACACTTGGCCGTACGAATGGTCGCTAGTAACATGCAATACTTCTACAGTTTCATTGTAAGGCGATACGGATAAACAAAAGATGCGTATTGGTAACAATATGTGCTATACATATAAATGACAGTTTCAAGGCAGCTAACTAGAAACAAGAGTGATATATACTTAGTTGGTTGTTAGTGGAACAGAACCATATCCATGATATGATATGGTTTACCGTGATGTGTCAGGATTTTATATTCTGGGGAAGGGGGGGGGGGGGGGGGCTCGGTTAGACTAGGGCCGATCCTCTATCAATTTCTTCAATCAAAATTTATTAGTTTTCAGTATGACCGTAACACCGATCAAACCGTAGGTAATTTTCTTATCATCTATTGGTCTGGCTGTTCCCGCTCAAAGTCGTAGGATGGTTGGGAAATAACGTAAATACCAGTTGAGCTTACTTCATACGAGTTTCATCACAATCGTTTTATTCGTAACTGGTGCGCATGTAGTACCTTAAATCCTGGTAACAAGCATAACTTCGACTGTTTCATCCGATATCGATTCAATTTTCAGGGACCGGTTTAGGTAACACATGTCTGCTTTGAACAGCACCACTCCTGACTCCTGGTAGCCTTTGTGCATACACTAATATAACCATTTAATTTTCAGCATGCCAACAAATAATTACTAGATTTGCATATTACTGACGGGAACCGGCTATGGAGCCCTTCAAGATTATTTTTAAAACATTTCAACGATCTGTATATTCATGTTGGGAATCCGAGAAATTTTATATACCTCACTCAACTGGGACAGGCTTACGTTTGGTTAGGAACAGATACATGGTAAAGAAATCGCAAAAATATTGAATTCATTCAAAGGTTCCGTTAACCGAATTTCCTCGGAGTTACAAAATTGTTTCACAGATTTGAATCGTTTTATCTTCAATACGAACCATAGCACCTTAGAACTATAGCACCGACAAAAATCCACCAAACGATTGGGGGTGCTTACCTACCATGAATTCACCTGTCCGCAGGTGTTACCTGTAATATTGAAGTGTGGGGAGCATAGTTACGAATTCACAAGGGTTGAGAGGTAATCCAATCTGCGTTCTAAACATCTGTGGAGAGCTTTAGTCAAGTCGACTGTGAGGAGCCTCTTTTTCGTATACCAAGATTTCTCTCGATAATTCATGTTTCAGAGTTTTTATAGCTTTTACCTTGCAGAATGACCGGACAGTTCGGTGTTTCAGCAAGTTCGGATATTTCCCTATACTGGAGTTCAATTGTCTTGATTAAATCTATGGTTCTTTTTACTACTTATATATTGGTAAGTAATGCATGCATTACAGGGACTTCCCTATAAATGGATTGTATATCATTTTGGTGAGAATTAAAATAAGAGAAGAAAAAAACAAAAAATCATGATATCTCAAAAAAAACCATTTCTCATTTAACCCCATCACCGACAGTAAATTTTAAACTTCTAAGGTTGCATCACTGAACTAAAATCTTGATCGAACATACAATAAAAACTGTCGAGGAAATCAGAAGAATATTGTAAAAATATCACGATTTGTCGCTGTTACCCTCTCCATTCACCCTCTTCCGTCATGCAATTTGAAACTCGTGACTCAAAACTAGACCAAATTCATAGTTGAACAAAAAATAATCACGAAAATCGGACGAGAATAGTTAACATTTGGTTTATCAATATTATCCCCTCCATTCACCCCTTCTCTTAATGAAATTTGAAAATCCTGAAATACTTACTTTCCAAAACTGTATCATGTTCAGAACGGAATTAAATTAAAATCACGAAAACGGTCGAAATTTGTAGCTGGGGCAGCGTTTAAAAACATCGGAAATTATTCCCCCGTACCCGTACTCTCGATAGCAAATTCAGAATTCCCAAAGTTTGTTGCACAACTAGACTAAAATTTGAATCGAACAAATTAAGAATCACGAAAATCGGTGGAGAATTGTATCCTAGGTGGCGTCAACAAAATTTGTCGAAAAGAACCACTTCCACTCCACCCCCTCCATTCCTCCTCTTCCATCTTAAAATTCAAAATTCCCGAGGTTTGTTGCACAACTAGAGTAAAATTGGGATCAAAAATCACAAATTGGGAATCACGAAAAGTCGATTGAAAATTGGGGCCAGGGTAGCATGTATTCATTCTGTATTCATTTCTAGACCTTATGCATACAAACATCTACTTCACTTCATTCATATTATGATATATTCTTCATTTCAAAAGCAATTCAAAAGTTGTTATTCATATTTCATGTTATCAATTTTGATATTTACATTTACCATTTATGGAAAAAAGTGAATGTTTAGAATCATCAGAGCAATTGCTGCATTCTCAACGGAATAATTTGCACATTGTGCCTCTGAGAGTTTTTGCCAATTAGTTCCTAATAATGTGTTCATAATAATAAGTACCTACCTGTCTATGTACACTTGATGTACATGAACTTTTTTTCGTGGAATAAATAATTGATTGAGTGATTGAATGAAATAAGGGAACCACAAGGTCATTAAATCAGAGAAAAGCCGGAGAGAGGATCAAATGAAACAAAAGAAAACACTGGCTACTGCCAGAGGCGCTTTTAATCCTATTTAAAGAAGTGATGGACTTCGAGCACGAATTTCTACGAAAAAAGTAGACAGGGCGTAGGAGAGTCAGAGGACGTAAAAGGATTGACATTTTATCGCAGGGCTTTATAACATTTGAAGTTGTCAATGAAACATTGAAAGTCAATTTTTCATGGAACTGAAAAAATGGGATTCAATGTCTTTTAAACTGGGGTCCGGTCAATTGAGACGATTTTGGTGTCAACTGAGACGAAGGGGGGTGTGTGAACTGAGACGCCCTTCCTAATCCCTCCGACCGTCTCAACTAAAATAGCCCTATAATTTTCCATGTCAACTGAGACCAAAAAACATGCACTACATGGAACGTACCTTATTCTTATGTCGGAGTGATGGCTCGTCGTCATTTGATGGTTTCAGCATCAGAAGATGGTAGGTTTGTTAAGGGTGGCTACTTTCTTGACATATTCTGCCCGCGTAATTTCACCCGCTATGTAGTACTCGTCGATCGCGTTCCATTTTTGGAGGTTTTTTTTCGTTTCGGTTTTAAACTTGTACCCCCCAAAAAGACGCTTTGGTCAAATATGGGCATTTTTCACTTAAAAATCTATTTTCTCGCTTTTTGCTGAATTTTAGAGAACTGGGAGAGGTCGCAATCGTCTCAGTGCTAAAAATACTTCGACTGGTATACCCTACATACTTGTTTGTCAAAATTCGGTCAATTATGGGCATTTTAATACAGAATGTGTTTTAGCCTTGGCATCTCCAACAGAAATCAAAACAAAAATGTGTTGCAACAATTTTTGATGGTTTCCGCTTACAAAATGGTCGTTGCTAGGGAAATGGTACTTCGTCATTTTTCATCCCACAAAATTCGTTGACCATTCGTTCGAAAGCTCTCGTTTTATCCAACCAAATTATGTTAACTACTGCGAAGTGCGTGGCCAATAAGCTGAGTTATGAGCACGGTTACTTGAATGATTGTCTACACACAGGTGATCATTCTCAATAATATTGACATTGTGAACATGATTGCAAACGCTTGTTAATTTCTGATGTTTTCATTTTTCACCAAAAAAAAAAAAAAAAAAAAAAAAAAAAAAAAAAAAAAAAAAAAAAAAAAAAAAAAAAAAAAAAAAAAAAGGAGTGGTTGCAATCGACTCAGCGCTGAAAAATACTTCGACTATGACACCCCACATGCCCTTTTGTCAAAACACCGATTTTTCATCATTTTATTTTATTTTATTATATTTTATTTTTTGGACCACTAAATTGTAAAACTCTTGCTAAGACGGATTTTTCTGCGTTGGAACGAATTTTTTACGCCGTATTTTACGGGATTTATAGTGTGGAAATACACTATGTATATTTATATGTATACAATCGTTAAAATCTAGGATTGAGTTCTTTGATGTATGAAACGGATTTGTAGGGCGTCCCCGACCCTTCAAACCCACTTTTTAAATTTCAAAGCCATCTAAATAGCTCATTTGCTCTTCGAAAATTCGCTAAAACTGAATTCTTAGTGTACAATAATGATATATTTCATTTATAAATTATATGAGGATGTGAACCCATTGATGTTTACTATGGATTATTACAGCGCTCTTCTCAGCCCGCTTCAGCTCTCCATTTGTAAGAAGTATAGGTAACGTGAATTTCATTGAATAATATATCGATTTCAACAGTCGGGGAACGGTTTTGGGAACACCCTGTATAAATACATTTCATTCGAGACGATAACTCTCCTTAGAATTGAGGTAAAACCCCGTTCTCACGCCAAAAAAAAATCAAGCTTCCCAAATGGAAGGACGAGTTCGTTAACCAGGACTTTTGAGCAAATTAAATTGATCAAATTTAAACAAAAAAAGCTTAAAAATCACTAAAAATGGCTAAAAACGGTAAAAATTGATAAATTTATGATTTTTAGCAGAACTTCAATCTAAACAAAATCATCAACAATTATCTAGAACATCGAAAATATTTTGCGCAGAATTATGCTAAAAACGATCTTGAAGTTCTGCAATATTTTTTGAGAAATTCCGAATCCTTTTTTGAATTGTCGAATTTGAATTAGTTATTTTTTCTTTTTTTCATAATTTTGTTGTACTTAAACAATTATTTCTTTCAACAATAATTTTTTTGCTCAATGTTCATTACTATTCAACATAAATATTATAATGTGATAGGTAATTTAAGAAAACTCACTCATACGATCAAACTACGTGACTGGAACTTTTATTGTGTTTAGATATAGCTTAAAGGTGATGAAATTTAACCATTTATCTTTTCGTCATCGTGTTATAATGGAAATTGTCGGTGCTATCAATAAAGTGTACCGCTTTGATTAAAATATTTTGGGTAGTAATTGTGAATTCACCACTGTACTTTGGTGAATAAAATAAAGGATGAGATGAAAACACAAAGTTAATAGAGAGGAAAACCGATACGGGGATTGACTCGTTCTGTCAAAACAATAAGCGAAACCACGGGCACCTGCCGGCGGCGCTCAAAGCCTATTTGAAGGAGTTTCAGGGCTTCGAGTTGGAGTCCCCACGTGAAAAGCGATGGAGAACGGTGTTCGGGGACTTGAAGGGATTAGCGTTCACGTGATGGGTCCACAGGGGAAGAGGGATGAGGGGGATCTGTATAGAGAAGTGGGGATCTGCTGTATAGGAGGAGGAGGAAAAAAGTTGCGACGGGATTAGGGTGAAAGGAGAACGGGGGCTTACAGGGAGGCTATATCGCCCTGACGGGGGTCGGTCGGATCAACCGGTTTCCTTTCTGAGAGACAAATTTTTATGCTTCCCCTCTTTTCACAATGAGGCTGGAAATATGTCTTATGAGATAAGCGCTCGATAAACAAACTGCTCCTCCTTTGATCACATTGTATAATGGTGTTGCTGTGCGTATAATTCGAGGTAGTAACCTGATAAAAATGTCATCTTACTCTACGGAACAAGCCTGAGTGCAGCAGTCAATTCAGCATTTGCCATAACATAAAGTAAAGGTACTAATACTGGAAAGTACCAACCATGCAGCATGAGCGTATGAGGGAATTTTCGTAAACTATCGTACTATATTAAGTTACTTATAGGGGGTATTGATTGATGAACACAATGCCGGGTTCTATCCTGATCAGCTAAGTAAGCTAACTTCTGTCCTGTTCACCCAAGGAAATTTAAATTTGACAATAGCCCCTCTCGGACAAAAGAACTCTAATGAAATTACTGACTCCATCCCGAGCAGCCTCTACATTCCAATCTTATCTTCCTTCAGCACCAAAAATGTATGATATCCCCCTAAAACATGCTCCTGGTACAAAACATACCAAGCCACAATATTCATCCATTTTGAGCCAAGCCAATAGTCAGATTCACCCAGTCTTTTTTACTGCGTTTGAGAGTAACACTCTTCTTCAACGGCTTGGCCGATTTTCGCCAAATTCACAACAAACATCATTGATGTTCTCCAAATGTGGCGGGGGAATATCGCTTTATTCAAACGGACCTCCCAGATCTTCATTTCTTATCTATATATAAAATCCTGAACCTACCAGTACCGTTGGGCGATAGGCGAAAATCGGCCAAGCCGTTGAAGATGCGTCTCCCTCCCAAACGCAATCAAAATTGTGTGAGAATCCGACTATTGGCTTCGCCCTAATTGGGTGATATCATACACTTTGTGGCTTAGCATTTATTTTGTACGCGAAGCGTCTATTTGGGGGGTTCACACTCAGCGTTAAAAGGAAAGAAAATGACAATACGATTGAGGTGTCACTAAAACAGTGTTAGTCAACTCCAAAAAGAGGAGAACTCCAACCACCACCACCCACTTGGGAACTCCAATTATTACGTAGTAAAGTCAATTTTTTCGCACTCGAGTTTTAATCTTAAATGTTTTCAGTATAACGTAGATACCTATAAGCACAATTACGAGTGACAATGTCGCATAATTATTTCCAAATACCTTATACATTGCAATATTTGAACGTAAATTGCGCATTCACTCGTTTCAATGCTGATAATGAAGGTGCTATTAAAGATAAGTAAGGTGTATGTAAAAATAAAATACGATGCCAGTAAATTGCAACTATTGTTTCACGATTTCATGTTTGTAACTCCATTTATTTTTATAGATAGAAGAAGAAAGTAGGCATAATGAGGCACTCATTGAAAAGCTGACAGTTGATCAATCGCTGTTTGCGTTACAGAAAAATTAGGTTGTTTGAAGCTTCCTTTACATCATCAAATCATTTAATAATCAAATATATACAGTATATCTTGAGCAATTCAAACGGGAAGCGCCCAGTGATGAATAAACAGCCCTGAGGGGAAGGTTGCAAGTAACGCATGATGTCTGATTAATTCCCTTTAGCCCTTCTCAGAATTCCTCGTGGATCCCTCTTGTGGTTGATAGGCACCTCAGCTTCGGTATTGTGTGGAGCAGGTATAATTACATATCGAGTAATAATTTTGTGGTAGTAATAATTATATGGAGAAATGTATCAAGTTCAGGCATACCCTCTTCAGACAGGCCCACTTAGCCAGAACGTAAGCCCAATTATGTGAATATCCACTTGACTAACAAGGAAAGTTTACAATCACGTAATTGGTCAATTTTACCCAAATTGTAGCTCCTATTCGTATTTACAGAGTACAAAGAATACAGTAAAATACAGAGTTTCAGCATAACAACCTCTTTACAGGGTTATATTGGCTTCGCACCCTATAATCAATTAACAGTAGTTTAGACCAAGAGCATCGCTGTAGTGACAGTATGAAAGCACTCAGCCGCATTGATAATGGTACCTACACACACAAAAGCTAGAAACACACACACAAAAAACTCATAAATTGAAATTGCTGTTGGCCTAGGAGTTCGGGTATAAAATTGCTCTTCTCTGAGCTAGTGTACATCACATTTAGGAGCATAACTTTCTCGTTCATTTAGAAGCCTTAAATAAATTGTCTCATATAGTAGGAAAAGTTTTACAGTATGCTCAGCGGGTCGAATCAATGTGTCCCATCAAGGTATTGAGCATATATTTTGTAAATCTGGGAAGGAGTGACACAAGGCAACCCGTTGGCAATGTTGTTTTATTAAATTTCTACCTTGCCCATAATTAGAGCGTTGCAGGCTCCTCAAGTACGTCAATGTTGGTATGCGGACGACTCCTCGACACAGGGAAAAAACCAAAATCCAAAACCTTGAGACTTGGTGGAATAATTTGGGAAACATAGGAACAAAATATGGTTGTTATCCTCGGGGAAAGAAATCGTACTTGGTAGTGGATACAGCTGACAAACCTGAAGCAGAAAGAGTAGTGGATCAGGCATCAAGGTAGTTTTGGGACTTCGGTTTCTAGGAGGATGTATTGGGCAAAATGAAGAAAAGCAGGCATATGTATCAGAAAAGATCTCGAAATGGGAGAAAAGTATTCTAAAGTTGTCAGAAGCTGGTAATGTACAGCCACAATCTGCTTACATAGCGTTCTTAAAATCATTGCAGTACCAATGGCAATTCCTTCAGAGGGTCACCAATGGCATAAAAGAAGATTTTAGACAGAGGTGGGAGCGTATATGCAAATTGTTTATTCCTGCGATTGTAGGGGGTGACATTTCAGAACAAGGAAGTGACTTGTTTTCGCTGCCAGTGTCAAAAGGTGGCTTGGCGATTAGGAATTCGATTCGTTCGTCAGATTTGTCCTATGACACATCTAAAAATAGAACGGAGAATCTTTCTACTGCAATACAGGATGAAACCCAGCTTGACCTTAAAACTCATCTCGACAAAACAAACATAGCAAAGATGATGCTTTGTTAGAGGCAGTATTACATCAGTTTCCCCCAGATCGGCAGAGGGCGATAAAACGTTCTATTTCTGATAAGTAAAAACCCTCAAGATTGTTCTTTGTAATGCCCCTCATGAAGCATAACTTTGATTTATCTAGATGCGAGTTTTACGATGCACTGGCGATGCGGTACAAGAGGACACCTATTGAGATACCAACTTCATGTGATGGGTGTGGGTGTACTAACTTTTCGCAAGAACATGCGCTAGGTTGCAAGACTGGTGTACTGATTTCTAGGAGGCACAATGAAGTGAGGGACACCTTGGGAGTGCTGATGTCAACAGCTTGGGGCAACTGTGTTAGGAAACCCATCATTGGAAACCCATCATTGAAGAGGCATCGGCGACCGATCCAGGATCGCGAGGGGATCTGGAATGCAGAGGAGTGTGGCAACCACACAGATGGCGTTATTAGACGTCCGTGTCGTTGACACCGACGCCTTCTCAATGTTTCCCGCTCAGTCCTCACAGTCCTGACAGCAGCAGAACATGAAAAAAAGAGAAAATACCTGGATGCATGTGAAACGCGTCATGCTTCATACACGCTTTTGGTATGTTCTTTGGACGCTACTTTCGCCCCTCAGATGGCCGGATTGGTGAGAGTGTTGGCTGAACGGCTACAAGAAGTCTAGATGCGTCCTCAGAGTGCCATTAAAGGATATTTAAGGGCCCACATCGCTTAACCAGATTTGTTAAATATATTGTTTTATATGATCTATATTAAAGTAATTTTATGTGTTGGTTTAGGGTCCATACTTATTATTGTAATGTCATTAAACATAAGTTAAATCGAACGTACATAGTCCTTGAAGATATATTTAGGGTGATCATTTTCAACATGTGAATGATTCCTACAAATAAATTTCAATGGCGACATGTTAATTCTTACCAATTTATCAACCATTCAGCTCTCCACAAAAATTCGAATCCCAGTATGAGTCTATATGTTGCCTGTACTCGCAGTGGTGCAACTTAATAGTTATCATATGGTGTGTATATTGTACCTACTCATGCTCATTTATAAATAATGTTGACTCAGTGAATTTTAACTTGGCAGTGATATTTTATTGGAAGATCAATTTTAAAGGTGAACAAATCAACCAGTGTAACAGATATCATTGGGATCAATGAAAACACACCAAATGATAAGATTAACATTAGTCACTGCTGCACTTCTTTCTAAGGAGAGAAACAATTATGCCAGTAATTACCCAGGGTTTCAGACAGTTTCCAATCAACTCATCCTTGCCTTGGGGGCAACAGTCCCAAAATCCAGGAAAAAGACCATACCATTAGAGATTGCAGATTCTTGTCATCACCTAACTCTAGGAGCTACAGTGATTGATCCCACCTGAGTAGTTTTAGTGAGGTTTATGTTCTGCTAAAGACAAGGAGTGTAGCGGTACTTTCCAATATGGTTAGTAGGTACTTCCGTAGGTCTGTACCTAGATCATCTTCTACATTTACTCGTACAGCTGGAATATCGTGTTATTAGAATGACTTTTGTATTCTACATTGAGGTGTGCCGAATTCTGGATAATGCATCACGACTGGGGCACACCTTAGTTCGATGAGGGTGCTAATGTAATATGCGGTCTGTCGACCTCACACGGTCTATATTTACTCAGCTGTGGTCACTGCATGGTTATTGTCCTAACACGATTCACGACCCGAATAATTTCACCTACAGATTTCTATCATCGCATTCATTTAAATAAATATTTCAAGAATGATTAGCATTTGCTCTTAGAAGGTCCTCTGAGTCAGACACGTAGCCAGAGGGGGGGTCCATGGGGTCCGGACCCCCCCCCCCCCCCCCCACATTTTTTGATGAATTAAAAAATTATTCATGGTTAGGGTAGTATCTATTATTTCACTAGCACGAACTACCAACAGAGAATATTTGTCTGATGTGAAATTCTTCAGAAATTATTTTTATAATACTCATAGGTTCTGCTAATAGCTCCAATACGTAGAGGTAAGATTCCTGAGATAAGAAGTTAGATATTTCGGTACACGGACATGGGTCATGTATACGACCTTAAAGACAGATCAACGCCTCTAGCACTATAACTGAACGACCCGTGTAAGCCTTGCCGTGTAGCAACTCTTCATACCTTTCAGCACTCCACATTTTTATTATGGTGTTCAGAAGCCTTCTGACATCTTCCCCTGAAGAGATTCCTTTCTCTCTCTGGAGGACAGTACTACAGTGGAAGAAAATTCTCTCCGAATCTCGTATTCCCTCGGCTAGCCCTTTCACTTCATCAGCAAGGAGTGACACGCCGACCGCTCCCTGAGGTAACTCGTACTGCTTTCGTTGCAGACGCATGGCTCTCTGCTACAGCATGTCCCATCTTAATGTGGTCCAGCCTCCTGGAGAATTTAACATCCCGTCCCCGAAGCCTCTTATGAAATAGTTCTGGTATTGATATTATACTTTGAGTACCACGGTTGGTATTCAGGTTCGCAATATTTGGATGTCTGGAGCGTATATGTAGGGTGAGTTCTCTTCTTGTGAAGCCTCTAGAACAATGGGGACATTGGGTTGCATTGCTTCTTCGACTATTCACCAAGGTATCATCCATGTTACTGAGCTACATAATTACGTTGCTCCAACGATATCACAACAATATCAATAATTAAGTTAACATTTTTGGAATGATTGAATGAGACAGAATTTGGCACTCGAAGTAGGAATTTGAAGAAGTATGACTGGTAGTGTGAACCTGTCTAGTACGTTTTCCATCGGTTTTCGGTTTAAAAAAAAAAAAAAAAAAAAAAAAAAAAACGCGATCTAACGCTTTGAAAATCGATTTTCTTGCGGAGCAGAAATTCACACAACACATCACCATCCGTTCCGGGATTAGAAAATTCATAAATTTACTTCATGGGATCTTGCAGTCTAGGGGAAATTTATCTATCCTATGTGCGTCACGGGATTCTGTATTCCGCCCCACACTCCTTACAATATCCTACGGGTAGAATGTTCCTAGATGTCTTCCTAACTTTCACGTTACGGGATCCTGCAGTACCTTAGAAATTAAGATTAGAAAATATCTTAGAAATAAGATGGGTAACGAACGCCTTTCTCATTTGACCATGATGTCAATTCATTATCCACTGTCGTTCACGGCTGATGACGTGCTGGATTTGATGTATTTAAAAGCAAACAGAAAAGTCTTACTATAAACATTTTATGATCAACTAAATACCAAAAATTGAACTTTTGTTGTTGTATAATGATCAAGATTTATCATGGTTGTAAAAAATTGTTTTAACTGTCACCTAAAATCCTTATTATGCACCTACCTATTAAATATTTTTGCCTTATTAAAGATAGAATTTCATCATGTTTGTAAAATATTTCTTCTCCTGTGACTTAAAATTCGTATTTTAAAATTTATAGAAATGGGAAGAGAGCCGACAGGCGAGAGGGGGGGGGGGGGGTCTGGACCTCCCCAAGGCAAAATCCTGGCTATGTGCCTGCTCTGAGTTTTATCGTCGAGAAACCAATAAGAATGTGTGCATACACAGTAATAGAAACTGTGTGAAACGGACATTTTAACGTGAAGTTGTTACAGGACATTCTCAAAAATAATCATTGTTATAAATGTCACTGAACATGTGGGAACTTAAAATTCGTTGTCGGGGACAAAAATAGCCTACTATTTTAGGAGTTTTTTCAGAAATTGAGCAGGACAGCTACGACATAATTCCCATAAGTTCAATCACACGAACTATAAATTATAATATTGTTCGGTTCACTGAACTCACAAGGAAATATCCTCGAGAAAACAATAATAACACGGATATAGATTACTGAACAACCAGAAGTGAACTGTTTCATTACATTAGCAACTCAAATGCAACACTTTCAACACATGACAGTGACCAACTCTTCCCTCTTCGAAAGAGCTGTGGGAAGGTACAAAATGGTTTTCATGGACAACCTTCCTCATACGACCATTTAGTATGTGAATCCGATACAAGGTAGGAATTACCCAAAACTCTTGTAGCAGTCACATTGCCACAACGAGCTCTCCGAGAGCAAAAATTAAATTCACCATTCGCCTCCTCCCCATCGACGGGATCATTGGGAACACCTGAACCTTCAGGAGTGGATCGTGTATTCATGTTCCCCCAGACACTTAGATATAACCCCAGCGTTGTGCTGTCACCAATGGTAAGTACATTAATCACACAAGGAAATCTTAAAGAAACCCCTAATAACACGGATATAGTTGACTGAAGAACGAGAACAGAACTTTCATAGTGGAACACGTTTTTACCAGAACCTAAAAGTGAAACATTTCACAAAATATAGTCCCGAAAAAACGTGGGTAAAGTAGCGGTCGATTTAATTTCTTTGCTGTTCAACCAATGAAGCTGAAATTTAGAATCGAGGCCCTCTGGGGCGTCTAGAAATTGATCATGAAGTCTAGAGCCACCCAGATCAGTTGAGTGAGATCCAGACCTAAGTTCTTCGCTATTTCGAACGATGAAGCTGAAATTTGAAATGGAGAACCATTGTGACGTTTAGACTGAGATCCGGAGTTAATTTCTTTGCTACTCAACTTATGAAGCTAAAACTTGAAATGGAGCGTGTTTCATGTTCCTCCAATGTTTAGCCGAGGCTCAAGGTGAAAGCAAAACGGGGTCTTGGGTTTCCCACGCTGCCTTCACCTGGGCCCTTGGTCCATATCGGAAAACCTAGCGGCACAGCCAATTGAGGGCCAGTACGGTCTCTAGTGCGACCGTGAATTCCACCCTAAGTGACATGTCCAAGGGTCCAGGTGTATGTTGAAATCTTCTAAAGCACTGAGGAGGGGGTTTTCAGATGTTAATACGGCCCTAAAGATGTAATTATGATTGTAATCCCAGACAAAAATAGGTTTACGAATGTAATCACAGGAAAATAAGTGCGGCAGTAACCACAGAAAAAACTAAGATTACGGCTATAATTACAGAAGAAAATTATGATTATGACTGTAATTACAGGGGATAATCGTGATCGCAATCACAACTCTAAATCTCTATGATTGTAATCGTAATTATGATTACGATTACGCCCAACGCTGATTCCATTCCATCCCATCACCTCCTTGTCATAAAGTAGATAGACCTCAACAGTCCGTGAACAACACCCATTCTTTCGACGGCGCTCAGAAAAATTGCAAGAATAAGTGGACAACTTATTAAATTAAGTTTAATACCTTTCAAAGCGAGTTTGAAATATTTACCTACTAAAATATATTGATGTAGGTACCTACCGATATTGAAAATGTAATGCCCAACGAATTTCCCCTCATATACAACTTTGATTCCCACATACCTACCTAAGTTTTACCTAGATACTACTGTTGCCCGAGAACCTTACTAAGACCCAAAAATTTTAGTCATAGAAATTAATCGAACCGAAATGGTTTTTCAGCATGTTTGAATAAATATATGCTCTAAAAACCAGGAAAATAGGATGAAACGTGGAGCAATAGTATTTGATTTAATAGTGGTTAGGGTTTACGTTATGGAAACTAGTCGTTCACGATCATAAAATTTTTGGTTCACAAACTGGCAAACGGCTCTTTTTCAACATTTGTCGTTTGTAATAATTCTGTACTCAATGAATCTGAATTTTTTAATATAATATCAATTCCTGAAAGTATTTTGAAGCACTTAGGGCCGGAAAAACGGGAACAGATTGAATAGGGACTTGAGAACATATTTATGATGTGAGAACATTTACTTTTTAATTCTTAATTGTTCACACAAACTGGATTAATTGTTCACGCAATTCTTAATTGTGCACTTTATATCAAATATGTATTGATAAATATCGATATAAGTTTAATAAATGTATATAAATAAATAAATATCAATATCCAATAATCTCATCAATAACTAAGAATACAATAAATAAGCACAGTGTATGAGGAAGCGACATTGCCTATTCAACTGAGCTAAGTTAATTTTTCTTTCTCCAAACTAACGATGTGCCACCATTGGCGGACCATATACCATAGCACATTTAGATGAAAAGTCAATGAGAATTCAATCAAGGTCGTTGCTTCTCTTTGCAAACGACGAACTCTGCTCGACCGCGGAATAATAGCTCGGGAATATCAAATACGCATTTTATAACTCTGCGAGGGCTAATGGCCGGGCGAGGGCTTAAGAGTGACCTCAAGGGCAGGACAATGCCGACGGAAACATGCGTACCCGCGTCATCTGTTCACCTCACTAATGCCTGCGGATTAAGGCTCCAGAGGTTTTAGCGTAATGTGAATGAGCACGCCAACAGGAGATTATCCTAGCAAATTCCTCCCTTTCTCCCTCTGTCACTCACCCCCTCAGCATACGTTCACCCGCAACAGACAATGATGGATCTTCTTTGTGGGATTGATAATGTTCATAAAATACTACCGTCTTTTCAAGCATTATTGCATTCATTTGAATTGGTAAGGTACATTAAAATTCGATAGTGCCTGCCTATATCACTCACCAGAGGAATAAACACCGAGAACACTGGGATTATTGAATATCCAAATGCCAGTGATGTAGCAGTAAAAAAAATTTTTTTAAACAGTTCGGAATGACAAATATAATTATTTTATCTAGTATTTTGATCAATGAAATGTGTTAACATGATAGCTACACTGGAAAAGTATTGATGTACCAATTATTGTATTCAGAAACATTTAACTTGAACTCACGGTAAAAATATTCGAGAATAGCAATAAGGTGAAGGGGGGTAATTGCGTACCAAATTTTCAATAGTGCAACTTTAACCTCGCTTAGCTCTGCCTAAATTACAGCTAGAGTATTTTATTTTATTTTTTCAAAATGTAGGCATTTTAATGCCAAATACAAATGCTGGATTGATATTCCATGTTTTTAACTTTTCAGTGCCCCAGTTTTTTTCAACGACCTCCTTGTACACATTTCCACACCAAAACGGGGTAAATGTGTAGAACGCTCTAGTTTCACAATTTATTCAACTCAGGTTGTTAAGGAGCAAATGTGCAAAAAAGCCACTGTTGAACAAACAAAACAGTATATGGAAAAAATTTCTATCACGATTTTTTTCGGTCGAAAAAACTTTTCTCTCGAAAAAGTGCTAACAAGGGGAAGTGAAGGGAAGGGAGAAGACATTCGAATATCCATTCATCATTGGCGCCGTTTTTTGAAAGGATTACGCATTTGCCCAGTTTACTAAATAATTGTGTATTACCACACTTCCCCCTAATCATAACTTTGTGTAGAGTCATAAAACAGATGGCACGGAAGAACTTGATATTATGATTCTTCGAGAACTTTAATTTCTAATTTCTTAATTGGCTTCGAACTAACTTTGAGCCTTACCAATTCGCTAGTTTATATTATATATAAACGTAAACTAATAAACATTAAATATTAAAGTGATTATATATTAAAATGTAACTAGAATGTTTGATAAAAACATAAACACTTCACTTGCCATGTTTGTAATGTTCGTCTCGCCTACAATAGAGTTTAAATTGCATGGATTCTCGATGTCAGCCCATGTTCCTTTTAAAAATGCAGCTCTTTGGTCGCCGGAGTAGGAGCATTCCAGGTTTTCCTCCAGTGAAGCACAGTGTGGGCAGTATGGCAGTGTTTTTGAAAAAGGGACTTTTTGGTATTTCAGTGTTCGGTTCGGAGCCTTCTGTCCTTAATTTATATTTAATTATATTGCCATCAACGAACTGGATAACAATTGTTTGAAAATTTAAATTTGATGTTTCAAAATTTGATTGTGGTCAAGATTACAATTGTTATGAATAAACACCCTTGAGAAGTCCCTGTTCCTGGGGAAAATCGTTGGAATATTGGATCCAAATTAAGGGAAGAAAGAAGTGAATTCGTGAACTTCATTAATATTGGATTATTATTTGAGAAACTTTACAAGAAACGCTGTCTCTGCGCCTAGCACCTGAGGAATTCCACAGCTCAATCATTATCCCTTTTTGGATCGATTTGTCATATTTTAAGACTCATTTTTCAAAGCCATGCTAGAAATGAGGAGAAAGACAAAGCTTTCTCCAGCCCTCGATCCACGATTGTAATTCATTCAGAAAGTGTTTCCATCCTGGTTTTGTATTTATAACCTCCAGAGGGTGGCAAAACCCTTTGCACTATTCTAATCCTCACTACGTCTTATTTATAGTATATTTAGTGTTCTTTGTAATTGGTTATATAATAATACTAGACATAATTATTGATTAAAAACAAAAATGAATAAAATAATATTTTAAAAAATTAATAAGAATAAAACCACACGCACGATAGACAATGTTCTTTCAAGGATTTTTTTGTAAACTAGATTTAGCTTGTTAACTAGGATTTTTAGCTAACAATAAGGATAAAGGCCGCCGCTAGCTCCTGCTATTTTAGGCCTATTCTCTCGATAAATTAAAATATAATTATACATTTCCAAACATATATGTACATGGGTACACCATCAAAAAATGAATATATATATATATATATATATATATATTTTTTTTTTTAATCCACTAGTCTAATTACTATCCTCCCTAAGACAACAAACTGTTCATCATTGCCATATAAACAAAGACATATCCATGTCAACATACCCATAATCTATTCTACCAGGAAACCACCTTAATCGCGTTATTTAGATCTGAGGCTAATCTCTCTCTTAACTACCCCTTAGCTGAGTGATTTAAAAAATACATATTTCAGTATTTATCACTGGTAACATTTCACATTTCTGCTATAGGATATATTATTGGTCTTATCAAATCCCAAATAAGGAAATTATCTCTTCTTTAATTATTTCATTTTTATTTTGTATTACAATTTTATTATGGTGTCATGCTACACACTTGAAACATTTTACACTTAACAAGGAAATTATCTCTTCTTTAATTATTTCATTTTTATTTTGTATTACAATTTTATTATGGGCTCATGCTACACACTTGAAACATTTTCACACGGCCATCTCCTAAAATGCGTTGTAAGCAGATATGTATATATTAATCAGAACAAAAATATATCTTTCCAATGATAAATTTACGGCAGGCTCTCTCTCATTTCGAAAAAGACTCGATGAATAACGAGATTAGTTCTCATTAGCGATCAAGTGTTTGCAGATTAATGTCACAAATTGTGTCGGACAACCCGCTATGAATTCATGTGGCGAACGAGGGGATAGGGATTTCCAATTGTCAGAGAGAGACCAGATGGTGAGGGAGTCCAGTTGCATCGCGTATTTAGATTTTCTATTTCCCATTGTAATAAAGAGACAGTAATCCCTCGGTATTGTCCGACTAACCTAACCCGTTGATCAGGGCTAAATCATTTCAGGGTTTAACTGATTCAGGCCGGACGCTAACGTGACACTGACTTATTGACATAGCGATGCATTTACGTTCTACGGATCTCTGAATATAAATTGTAGTAGATGCGTTGCATTATGAAATGGAAAGTTGATTATCGCAAGATCGCCTTCCTCGGATTCTATACATTTATGTGCTAACTTAAAAAAAAACATCTGCCAACAAAACTCAGTTTTCAAATGACAATTTTTTTAATCTAAATCCGTTTCGAGGCACTCCAAAACAGATTTTTTTTTTCCAACTCAGAAAAGTGTGGCTCAGTCTTCTTGGTCCCGTGGGTAAAACAGAATGTCAGCGATTCTTCGACGACGATTAAAAGATGGCTGATTATTTTCACTTAAGGCTTAGGTGACCTTTTTTTAGCGATGACCTTTCTTAAAATTAAAATAGTGAAGAAACCTCCGCTGTTCGTATATTCTCGTAACGAGGTTTTCGCATTGTTATGAACTAGTGCCCAAACAACCGAAGCAAACTCAATATGTGGTCGAACAACGGAAGTATACAATAGATGGAGAGCCAAAGGGTCTGTGAATTCTTTTTCAATTCCCGCCAAGTATCCAACGGCATTCATTGCTTTTGAGCCCCCTTAACCAACATGAGCAGGAATGAAAGCTTAGTATAGAACTGCATTCCCAGATCTCTCACCACTGACTCACGCTTTAATACTTCACTACCTATCTGGTAATTGGAACTCAGTGGTGAGGAAGATCGGGAAAATGAGGCAACGGAACATTTTGCAATGTTCAAATAGAACATGCAAGCTTGGCACCATTTGTCAAGAGCAATAAATTATTTTTGTAACCTCGTGCAACCAACGGGTACGAGTCTACTCATGCCCATGCCCGGATTATCCTAAGCTGCTGCGTGGAGCTCTAATAATTGTCTTTCTAATCCGGCTCGCTTCAAGTGTTTGTCAAATCATGTCGGACGTCAAATGAAAGGCGTTCAGTTAGGAATGTATGATTTTGAAGTAGCGATACACAACGCAGCTGAGGTGGTGTGGCCTACAATCAATTTGCTTGGATGCAGGTTCCACATCTCACAAAGTTATTGACAAAAAATCCAAGTCCTTGGCTTGTCACCTCCTTTTCGGCTTCATAACAAATCCGAAGGACAGTTTCTACGCACAAAATTTAGTATACCATATTTGGCATCCGTCGAAGTTGACGATTTCGTCAATAGTGAAATGTTATAAATCATTTTATACCGACAAAACATCTTTATACACTCCTGAAATGTGGGCAGTCAGGAATTCAGGTCAAACAGAACTTCAAATGCCTGCAAGTCTTTCCACTCTAAATTTGATAGACCATTTCCGTCACACCTCCAAAACATTTTCCAGTTTGTTGAAATACTTATGGAAATGCAAAGTGATTCGGCAATAGGCATTAACAGCATCCATGAACTCGTGAGTTTATGGAAAAAAGTGGCTGATAAATTGAATGCAAATTCCGCTATACCGCTATACATTAAGGGGAGCAGCCGATTCGAATATGTCACTGCAGTATCGAAATTAAATAAGACGATTTCTCTTTAATGACGACCACCATTATGAAGGCAAAGAAATACCATTTCGAATTACTGGTAATGTATGAATATTATTATTTAATTCCTCCTTATATAATAGTTGGGCAATCCTAGATCAAGTTTTGTTCATGCCTTGGTCGGGTTCATGACCGGTCAATAGATGGAGGGCATGAGTTGACATTATCGTTTTCAACATACCAGCATGGGTTGACTGAAATGGGCATGAGTCGACCGATCTCCCAGTCTACCTAGAGAAAAAGTAACAGTGATTCAAAGGAATTTTAGAGTCCTACGCGTACATTTTACGCTAGCTGGTACAATTTTGGATAAATCCCGGAAATGCATATAGACCAGTCGAGGCGCTCTCTTTTTTCCCCTAACGAAACTCTTTTCAACTACAGGGGGAAGGAAGCTCACAATTACCCAGGCCTTAGTGATGAAGGGGGTTTAGGGAGCAGGAGTAGGGACAGGGTTGAAAGGAATTGCCCATGTAGAACGACCACTAGTTAAGGTAAGAGCCTCAAACACACAAAACATGCCCTACACACATGTATATACATATAATTGAATGAGACGAATACATACATGCGTTCTCGTTTATCAAGTTCATATCCCGGCTGAGTTTCAGAAATTTATTTCCCCGGTGGCTCGGTGAAAGCATGAGTTTCCCTTGACCCCTCGAGTTTAGTGGGAATGTGTCCTCCATCAAGCCATCCCACTTCACCGAAGCATGACGAAACTGTCTCCTAAAATTCTTTCTCTGAAAAAATGGTATCCTACGTGGATATTCAAACAGCTTTTAATTTTACTCAACTTGTAAACGATGTCTTAAAACATTACGTGATACCAATAAATGAGCAGGCTTATTTTTCTTTTTCTTTTTTTCTTCTTTTTTTTTTTCATTTGAAAATGCTTGGAATTTCTCCATGAAGAAGTACTAACTCTGCAGGTTTTACTGAGATTAATAATTGATATCTTTGTTCGTAGGACTCATTTGCACTTTTTTAGCCGTTTCACGACATCAAATCTTTTATTAGTAGGTTCCTAAGGATAGAAAAGCGGAATACTCGTAGTCTTTCTGTTCAGTTGTTTTCCCTTCTTCTTCTTCTTTTTGGGAAATAAAAAGTTAACCGGTAAAGTTTTGGTTGGCAAATCTCAGATTCGAATTCAACACCCAAAAAAATGATATAGTACAAAAAATACAAAACACCAAAACTTTCTCTCGACAGCATAAACTTTCCTTTTTTGGCTTAAAACGCTTGTACTATTGGTATCTTCATCTACTACTTTTCGGTTAGTGTTTTTGTGCAAACCTTTAATGATCCTATTCATTGAGGTTTGAGAACATCAGCTGAGTACACCAAAGGTGTTAAGGTGTTAACTTTGTTCGCATGCCAGGAGATATTTTCTCCTGTTAACCGTCTCAGCTACCGTCTCTAGCAGTGGCGGCTCCTGTCTTGAAACTCAGGGGGTGCACAAGGGCTATCGCGGGGACGGCAGAGGTGCTTTTATACTAAATACGTACACCAGACACGAGAAATGTTCTCAAATGGAAGACAGAAATTCTGAAATACTCAACCATCAAAGGAGTTAACCCAAGGAATGATTGCAATAGCTGAAATGTATACCCGCCCAGCAATAGCTGAAATGTATGTCCGCCCAGCAATAGCTGAAATGTATACCCGCCCAGCAATAGCTGAAATATATACCCGCCCAGCAAGAACCATCGTGGAGGTGAAAGCAAATCTTGCCATGGAGGGGAAGGAAAGGGAGAGGAGATGTTCATGGGGAAAGAGAAGGGTTAGTCATAATCTAGATAAATAATGGGGAATATACAAATAAAATCTATCACATTATAGGGGTTGAACTTAAGGACCGAATCAGAAAGATTTTTGATTTTCAAAGTTTGCGTTAGTCCCTGTAGTGATGACAAGTGGCGGCCAGCATCGTGAATCCTGCACTTTTCTTCTATTGACAAATGGGACCAGTTCAACATGATGAACTCAACTGAACTATTCATCGTAAAAGTATCTACTCAACACTCAATAACTTCAAAAAATCGTAACACTATATGAAACAACACCGGGAAAAAAAGAAGAAGTGTGTCTGATAAAAATGATCACTAGGACGAGAAGGGATGATAACGAGAACGGAAAGTACTCCGTGTCGCTACCTAGCGGATGAGCATGCCCCTAAGTATACTCCTGTATGGGATGTCACGGGCTCTCTGATTGGTCAATCTCACATGCCCGCCTCAATTCAAACTGAAAATCCTCAGTCCTGAGATATGCAGTCAAGTCTGAGGTGGAGCACTTACGGCTTGTTGCGCCCGCTCGCTTCTGATTGGTCAGGTTGGGTGAGCTTCCCCCTTCAGCCCCTCCCTACCGCAACCTCCTCTGTTTCGCGCGTAGATTTAGATTTCCCGTCTTCTGTCACTAGCTAACTTCAAATGAGAGTGGAGAAATTTCGAAACATTATTATTATTTTGGTTTGACTGGGGGTGCACATGTGCCTATGCTCCTATCAGTAGCCGCGGCTGAGTGGTCCAACGCTCTTGTCTGATGCCGTTTGGTTAGCAAAAGTGAATCCAGGTTCCATTCCCCCGCTGATAACGAAATCTTCCTGGTCCGGGGTTCTATGTGCATTAATTGCAAGATAGGGGAGAAGAACAGTAAATTAAGATACCCTTTGGTGATTAACTCGAAGAAACAATATATAATTTATTTATTTATTTTATATAATTTGTATTATTATCATTTTTTATTAATGTATTTTTTAATTCTTTACCGTGTTGAAATAACGGTTTTTGAGAATAGTAAAAATGTTGAGAGCAGAAATGAAAAACATACCTAAGTGCTCAGTACATATGGTATAAGTGACTCAGGTATTTGAGGTTTCCCGTGGTATACTGTAGACCAGTACATTATCTGTACCTTGGAGATTTCGGATGTTTATTAAGACTAAACTCTTATAAGCAAATTAGGGTTTTCAAATAAAAAGAGTATTACAGATCGATTATGTGTGCGGTATTGGAGCTTTGTTCGTTTACTTGATTCATTGATCCATTCTTGATTCAACAACAGTGACGTATGAGGGATCCTCCAAATAACTGCTCAGGTGTACTCATTGGGAAGTAAACACAAAGTTTACATTGAAAGTTTACATTGTGGAAGGGAATTATCTGGCAACGAAACGTCCATATATGTGCATAAATACCCTAGGGACCGGTATACTTCAGCTGGAGAGCGGCCTAGTTGTAATCAAGTTGGTGGGAAAGTCGTTGAAAGGGCCGAGTCGAGCAGAGGGGGTACTTGTTGCTTCGACGTATTAGCAGCTATCTACGCTCCTGACTGGTCCTCAACCAGGGCATAGGAAGCCCCTGAAGCAAACTTACCGACCAGAAGTTGCCGGTTGAGGACGCTCTTGGCTTCCCCGGGAATTCGTAATGAGTTGTCTCACGCGAGTTTGCCCTCTGATGGGAGACGCGCCGCCCCCTTCGCGAACTTCCGCTAAATCGGCCGTGAACTTCTTGCTGTCAGTTCCGATCAACCAATTCTTGGCGTCACAGTTGCTAGACAATGTAAGTTCGGATTTTATAAGGTCGAGCATTATTTGACCTGCGAATTAGAGCATGGTGTTGAACGGTATGCGGCTCGGCAACTACCTACCGCTTATTCCATCAGATAGATGAAATGGAGGATAGCGTTTAGTATCATTTTCAGCATGCTAACTTTGATTAACCAAGTTAAGAGAATCTAGATCCTCAGCTGTGTTTCGCTTCTTCAACATTGAGAGAATGCATACAAAATAAACACATGACCATAAGTTGGGCTTCAATCAATGTATATCAACATTGCAATCATCGTGGGAGACCTAAAATTAGGCGTTTGTACCACCCGATGATGTTTTGTATAATTGTGGTAGAAAATCCAAGTTTTTCCAGTGGAATCTCTTTCAGAAGCATGAAATACTAGTTTTATCTTGTTTAAACGAGTTTTAATCCTTTACAGAAAACAGGAGGGGGTTTGAGAATAATAAACGTTTGACTATTTGACGCTTGAATTAAACTTCAAATAATAATAGAACAAGGAATCGCCACAACGTTTGCTACTGTCAAACTCACAGATTTTCGCGTCCAAGATTAGCTAAGCTGAAGTGGACTCAATATTACAAATGGCCGACTTATTTAATTTTTACCTACTATATTAGTAGAGCATTGAGGATAAGTAAAATCACTCAATGTGCGTATATTTGGTAGGGTAGAATTTGATACATAGAACGTTTGTCACGGTAACCTACGAATGTAGAAATAGCTTAACAGCTTTCCATATTGTTGGTCTTTATTGCACCAGAATTATTACTTTCTGTACATCCATTCTTGGATATGGTAGGTCACGTGCGCACAAATTCTAACTAGGTGGAAATATTAGGTACGCTTTTGCTTTGTTCGACCGAATTCGAGCGAAACTACCATGCCCAGTGGAAGGGATCCCGAAAACCACCTCGAAATCGCATCTAAGGCACGTTCAGCCTTTATAGTAAGTCTCCAAATTCAATTACTAATGGTCGATCGAGTATCAATATTGAACTTTCCGAAAATGCAGTTATATGGCTTTAAGTGAATCTGATCTCGGAATTTAGGTCAATTTCTAACAATAAAAGCGCTCACATTAATTTAGAATTCCCAGGACGGTCCGTGAAGGAATGTAGCAGCAGTAAAGATTCGAAATACCTTCGGTCGGGGGGGATTTGCGACACATTATCTCGTCTTTAGAGTCGTAGATGGAGTGAGTGAGAGGGTAGGGGGTGAAAAGAGAGGCTATTACCGGCTTAAGTGATGCAAAAGCCATTGTGAATTGGGGCCACTGGTCGTAGGCCCCTTTGTAAGGGTGGCATATCTTGATAGAGCGGAGGGGTGGGGTGGTGGTGATTGCCCGGCCTACAACAATGGCTAAGCGAATATTGTGTGGGATGGGTGGAAGGAGAGGGTTTTGCGGCAACCCGTTTCTCTCTTCCATGTGAAACAGGAAGTCTACCTATCGACCGATATTTGTCAGACTGATTCAACATTTTCACCCAATTCTGAGCATCAAAAATGATCGTGAGGTTTATTGCATCAATTGTGTTGTTTTATTATTTTCAGAAACGAACCTTTTTAATCGACTAATCCCGCTTTCTACGCCCCTCAAAATCGGTTGGTTCACGTTTCAAGTTGATTTTAAGTTCAAATATTAAAAATCCGTCCGTCCGCCGGTACCGGGGAAGTGTAATAACTCACTTAAATAACTTTACAATTCTATAACGTTTGAACCTGTTGATGAAACTTTTCGAGCATCTTATTTGGTTCATTACTTTGAAAAACAAGTAGAGTCAGACCGGATGAAGGTTTTTATACATATATTCGTGATAAATCTAGGATTCAAATTATGAAAATGGATAACGGATTTGGGAGAGCATACGAAATCGAATCAGCGTTACTCTGGGAACTGACATTTTATTGGCTGTTGCTTCTAGCACATATATAAATCTGTGTTGCCACAACGTCAACAATAAATAAATAATACACTTCGTGACATTTCCTCCCTCCTTAAATAAATATTGTAACATAAACGGTAAATACACATTGAATAATCTTGATCCGTAACTTGACTAACAATCATTGTGTCTGTTTCTCATCTAACCTTTACAGTGTGGATGCCACAGAAGATGACGAAAGCAACAACAACACGTCGTTTATCGTTTGCAATCAAATTAAATTGAAGATTATTAAAGTTTAGTATGATAATTGTTAACAGGTAGTCTTTCACACTGGAAAATTACACGTATCTATTTCATCGAACATACCTAGTTTTCATCGGTAGTGGTACAAAATTGTAGGTAAAAATGTACCGTAACAAGTGAATCGGGAGTGGAAAATGGAAAATAATTTATGAGTGAATTTCAATGTACGACCGTGAACTACATTTATCTTCATTATAAATAATAGTTGTTCAGGTCGGTTAATAATAATAAACAATTTTATAATATCTTCCTCCTTATCAACATTTTACTCTACTCATACCTAGCCTAATCTTTCTGGAGGTTTCGCTTCTCTCCTTGGTCCATCAACGGCAATACTCCTAGGATTTTCGGGAGTTTTTAGGTAGGTAACTCTGTTTTCTTGTTGTCTGAAAATTTCAGCGTTTTTCTCGTATTTCTAAGAACAATATTGAGTTTCAGTCAATATCCTTATCAAAGACTGATTGAACAGAGAAATACCGAAAGAAAAGTATATATCTACATCCTCAATATAGCCACTTGAATAATGGAGGCTTTCACATCCATCCCACTGTGTATGCCGTACGTCGATAAGGTGACTGAGGCAATCAAAAATGTTATATTCCTTTTTTACTATGTAGATATGATAACAAAATACCGTGGGTTATAATTAATAATTATATATAGACCAGTAATCGGCACAAAAGAGCTATCTAATATAGAAATGGTACACTTTTGTGTGAAAATTAATAGTGTTTTTATAGGCTGATCGACCTAGTGAACAACGAATTGCTCAAATTAGCAAGTACCTGTACAGCTGAAGTAAAAGGGATACACGGTATGCCATAGAGTACATCATTGGATCAGACATTGAAAGCAACAATTGATTTACATGTTCATACTCTAATGTTTGGATTCATTAGGAGCAGAACCATTCAAAAGTGTCAACACCCCCTTTAAACAAAGTCATAAATCTATTATGTGCAAGACAACGAATGGAATACCAAGACACAACACTTTTGTGAGAAAAGCAGATACTGAAGATAACAAGAATGTCGACGCTTTTACTAAAGTGCATGCAAGAACCGACAACTTCTAAGCTTTGGAGCACCGCTAACAGATTTCTATTCAGAAAATTCAACCACAACCGCGCTTCATGGCTTCTATAACTTACTCAAGTTCAACTGCTAGTGGTTTCAACTAAATTATTCAAGAATAACCTCTCAAATGCTCTTGACTCTCTAGTCAGGAATTTAATAAATCATTCTGCCGAACAATTAGTTCTGGGGGAAATTGTGCGATATATATGATAATGAATTTTCGCACCAAACAGCAGCAAAATGGCGTTTGCAGAGAATATGTGTGTTTCGAGAAGATCTTTACAACTTTGGAGAAACGTGTCTTCTCTCTTACTGTTAACGCAATATTTTGTTTGAGAGGCAATCCAGTATGTTAACTTTGACCATTCTTTCAACTTCAATTTCTCTTAGCAAGGACGGCGTCCAAGCCTTACAAATTATTTATTGAGGAACTGTAATATTTATCGATAAAACTTATGGCAATGTAATTACGTGGAAAGGTACCTAATTTTAATGCTAATGTCAAATAAATTTTACGTGAAAACCCCACCAATAATAAATTAAGTTTTATTTTGTACTAGCCGGTTACCTGTGCATTGCACGGACTGACATGCACGGGTTAGTCGGTGCTTAGACTGCTGAAATAACCATATCTAGACAGTGTTCGTAACTACGGAGGCTACGTGACAGATTACGGTTTAGAAACCAGCAAAATTAGTAGCATAGAGCTTTTGAAACCACTCAGCTGATCAAGCTCTTGGCATTTTAAAGTAGAAGTCCTACGGAGGTCATGCCAGTATACAGCATAGGATGAAAAGTATGGAAATAAGCTGTAGCAGCTCACTCAGCTGATCACGATAGAGGGTTGTTGTATAGCCCAAGTTCTATTCCGAAACTTGCTCGTCAATTTGCGCCCACCTTTAAGAAAATCAGTGGAGCCGTTCGGCCCTGATGCTCGGACAAACAAACAGACATTGGATTTTATAATGATTGGAATGGTAATTACATAGCACCTTGTGCTGTGTAAGGTGGCTCTATACCTTGAAATTTTTACCCAGCAGCCCCAAAAAGAATTCAGTTCAAATTTTAGCAATTAAGTTTCGACTTGTAAGTGATTGGAGTGTTATCTCAAGTTGTAATACCTAGAGAGACCCCGTTCAAAAATGCCGTATATTTAAATCTGAAAAGCTGAATAGGAAAGAAATAAGCTAAAGAGCCCACTCAGTTGACTAGGATGGTTTCTTAAGTTGTAATACTTATACTCCACCACACCCATAAATATATGGGTCTGTCGATGCATATACTGCTGAAATAACTATATCCGGACTGTGTTCGTAACTACGAAGGCTACATGCCAAATTACGGAGTAGAAAGTAGCAAAATTAATAGCATGAAAAGTAGCCTCAGGAGCCACTAAATTAATCCCAGCGAGGTCCTACGGAGGCTACCTGACGAATTTTAGCTTCATAGTATGAAAAGCATAGAAATTATCTGTAGGTCTATTCCGGAACTTGCTCGTCAATTTGCTTTCACCCTGATGAAAATAGGTGCAGCCGTTCGGCCTGATGCTCGGACAAACAAAAATTAAACTAAACGCTTGCATACGAGTCTGCAACACAGTGGGACATTTTATGTCTTTAGTTGCAGACTCGTATGTGTTGCAGACTCGTATGTGTTGCAGACTCGTATGTGTTGCAGACTCGTATGTGTTGCAGACTCGTATGCAAGCTCTAAGAGCCACTCAGCTGATCCGGACCCTGGGCATCGTCAAGTAAATGTCCTAAAGAGGCTACATACGAAATTACAGCTACCTAGAGTGTAAAGTATAGAAATTACCTATTAAAATTATTTAACCACCGTTTCACAAATCAAACCGTTCTCGCAATATTCGGATCATCTGCTATGAATCAAATCATCGAAGCACCAGCTCAATGAAATCATCAGAAATTAACAAGTGGTTGCAATCATGTTCACAATATCAATTATTGAGAATGATCACCTGAGTGTACACAATTATTCAAATAACCATGCTCTTAACTCAGCTTATTGGCCACGCACTTCGCAGTAGTTAACATGATATGCTTGGATAAATCGAGAGTTTAGCTTACTCAGGTGAGCAGGATGAATTGTGTCATTTCATTCGACTCTTGGTGTACAAGAGAGGCTTCCTGACAAATTGGAATCTTTTAGAGAGAACAGGAGAGCTCTGTCTCACTCAGCTGATCAGAAAAGAGCTAATCATTTTATTCATTTCTCGATGTCTCAGAGAGGCTTCTTGTCCAATATTAAATTCCTAGGGTGAATAGGAGAGAATATGCCTACGGCAGCTAATCTGGTTGGAACACGTCATTGCGTTGGTCTCTTAATGTCGTAGAGAGGTTTCCAGTCATATTTCACACTCCTAGTGTGAAAAGGAGAGGATTTAGCTCACTCAGCTGATCAGGAAAGAGCCCATAATTTTCTTCATTTCTCGATGTTTCTGAGAGGCTCCCTATCAAATTTCAAATTCCTTGGGAGAATAGGATAAAACATACTTAAGTCATCAGATCAATTTAGAACCCGCCATCGCATTCGTCGCTTAATGTCCTCGAGAGGTTCCCTGTCAAATTTGAAATTCCTGAGTTGAGTAGGAGAGATTTTAGCTAAATCAGTTGATCTGGTGAGAACCCGTCATTGCATTCGTATATTAATGCCCTAAAGAGGCTCTCAGTAAAATTCCACATTCCTGGGGTGGAAAGGAGACAATTTGGCTCACTCAACTGATTAAGAAAAAGCCTATCATTCTATTCGTTTTTCGATGCCCCAAGAGAAGCTCCCTCTCAAATTTCAAACTCCAAAGGTGGATGGAGTGAATTTAGCTAAGTCAGCTGATCTGGTTGGAATCCTTCATGACATTCGTCTCATAATGTCCTGGACCATGTTAAATTCCACATTCCGAGGGTGAAAAGGAGAGAATTTAGCTCACCCAGCTAATCAGGAAAGAACCCATCATTTTATTTGTATCTTGATGTTCCAGAGGGTCACCCTATCGAATTTCAACTCCCTTGGATGAATAAAAGAAAATATTCTTCTCTTACCTACCGGTACCTACTAATAAAAAAAAAACGGCCCGGTTTCTTCAACCCCAATATAACCCTAGCTACGGTAAAACTCTCCTGACCAACATTGCGACAGTTAATAAGGCGATTTTAACATCCCAAAATCTTTTTGGTATCGTTGAATTAGTTATCGAAAGTTCTTTACGCCTGAACCCACCACATCAGCATTTGACGTGAAGAGGTCGACGCGTGTTCGGTTTTTCCTTAATTACGAAGTTGTTTACCCGGGCGACGTCGGTAGCGAAGTCCAAGTTTTCAACGAAGGAGTAAATCTAGAGGATTTTGATATAGCCTAAAACCATCCCTGAAACTGTTTTATAGATATAGATAAGATGATAGGAACAACTAACTGATACCTGAAGAATAGTGTCACAAAATTGACCACGATATCAAACTCTAACCATTTTAGTCAACGATTTCATTACATCGTGCATTTTCAATGGCTAATTCACAGTTTCGCTCTATATTTTATTGACGATAGGTGTTTAAGGGCCATGCAATACATACATCCATACGGACGATTTCGGAGAAAACACGAAGCGCTCGAATAAAAAGTAATCAGTAAGGTTTTTCTTTGAAACAAATGTGGACAACATTGGAATCAATCAATCAAGGTAAGCAAATCGCTCGGTCGCGACTAAACAGCAAGGTCGTTAACGGAAATGGAGGAACATAGTAATATGTACCTATGGCCACGCGACCAAACCAATCAACTAGCTAATCAATAAACCGAGTGGTCTAACATGCCTTTTGAACAATGTTCTACCTGGATAGCCAACAGCTGTAATATCCGTTGTATTTTCAACCTACACCGTAATGATGATGAGTATGCTCCCCAATCAAACAACATGATAAAACGAAAAGACAACGACACATGATAATCAATACGAGATAGAGCATTTTTCAATAAAACAGCCAAAAATCATATTCCATTAAATTTCGCACCATGATGTGTATTTTATCATTTTACATTGTACACATCATGTTTCAAGTAGTATTTTAACATAATTTAATTATATAAATCAATGATGACGAGTATGTATGCTCCACAAGCAAAAGATTACTACGAGGTAGTTACTCGTAATATAGGGTAGCGCATTTTTTTTGGAAATATCCAAAAAGGATATAGCGTAAAAATTTTGGACCATTATGTGTATTTTATTATTTTAATGGTAAATTTTCGTAAAAAAAGTTCCAATCATGCAGTATGATCGTATGAGCGAATTTTCAAAAATTGTCCCAGGACATTATATTAAATTGTTTCGAAAATCAAGGACTTGAAAGGAATTGTTTACAACTAATTTTATGGCCGAAAAACTCGTTCTGAATAATATTTGGTAATTAGAAAAAGACTTTCGATTTTTATTTAGGTTTTTCGCCCTCCCTTCCCTCTCACTCCCTGCGCCTCGCCCTCCCTCTCACTCTCTCTCCCGCCCACCCTCTCCCACCCACAAGGCGTGCACGCGTTCGTCAGTCTAACACTCAAAGCGTCGTAAAAGACACTTTTTCGCCCGTTTTTGGCCCATAGCATCTATACGAGTAAAGCGATCGGGATGGTTAAACGTTAGGACCATCTAGACCCCAAATGGAGTCTATCTGCGAAAGAATGGGTTTTTTAAGTCAATTCTTAGGCCTTTTATGGCCCGGATGGCGGACGGCGAACGGCGGATGGCGAACGGCGGACGGCGGACGGCGAACGGCGGACGGACATTTCAAATTTGGATTCTACGCACCTTGAAACGTAAAGTGACAAAGTATGAGGGGGGGTTATAAAAATTTTTTGCTACACGATCACATAGGCTTATTATTGAAGATAATAAACCAAAATATACATTTAACAATTTTTTGCCGTTTTTAGTCATTTCTAGTAATTTTTTTAGCACATTTTTTGGAATTTAACCAATTTAATTTGCTCAAGAAGTGCTGGCCAACGAACTCATCCTTTCATTTGGAATGCTTGATTTTTTGGCGCAAGAACTGATTTTTTATCTCAATCCTAAGGAGAGTTATCGTCTAGAATGACATATTAATTGCTACGCAATTCTTAGGCCGACCCCCAACAATGTTTTTTGTAACGTCCGTGACGCGAAGCGCGAATTCGTGGGTTCGAATCCCAGCCGGGCTTGACAATTTTTATATATCCAAATTTTTTTATATCCGTTTTTTCGCATTGTGGGTTCGAATTCCAGCCAGGCTTGAACATTTTTTTATATCCGTTTTTTTTCGCATTGTGGGTTTGAATTCCAGCCAGGCTTGAAAATTTTTTTATATCCAAATTTTTTTATATCCAATTTTTTCATGTAAAATGAACGAATAAAAATGTACAAAAGAGAAAAAAACGACTTTATTTTTTGAGCGTTTTCAGGCTAAGAATTGCATAGCAAATTATCCTCCTGGACCCCCGGATCTTTTCTCTTTTGTACTGCGTAGAAAACGAGGATAATTTGCTATGCAATTCTTAACCTGAAAAAGTTCAAAAAATAAAGTCATTTTTTCTCTTTTGTACATTTTTATTCGTTCATTTTACATTAAAAAAATGGATATAAAAAAATTTGGATATAAAAAAATTTTCAAGCCTGGCTGGGATTTGAACCCACGAACTCGCGCTTCGCGTCACGGACGTTACCAAAAAAATTGTTGGGGGTCGGCCTAGGAAATGCATAGCAATTAATATATAATCAGGGGAAACGATAACACAAATAGGTACTCTGGTGTCTGAACGTTTCCCACCGAGCGTCGTCGGCAGACTATACATATAGAATACACACATATTATACATACGCACTAGACATACACATACTATACATCACAGTCACAGTCTACAGACGTCACAATCTATACATACACTTTTTCATATATTTATGAAAAAGTGTTAAAATCTAGGAATGATTTCAGAATTTTGTCAAAAAACGGATTTCAATGAAGAAAATTTTGGAAAATTTTCATCTGAAAAGTTTTGGAGCCATTGTAATGGCTTCATGTTCTACGAAAATTCGCTAAAAGCAGAAGACTGTAATCAGCTGTTGCATATAGTATCCTTGGTATCGGAATACATATTTACTGCGGAAGAGGGGATGATCCCACCTACGGAGTGGGCATGCACTAGTTCAATTATTTGATCAAAACACTTCCAGTCCGAATTTTGAAATAATTCTTTTAGCATTCAGTTTCAGTTACACTTAAAATGTATAGGTAGTTTAATAAACAATGGTTTTTGAAACTTGAGTTTTTTTTTTTTTTTTTAATTTAAAAATTGTTGTTATATAATGGTTCCCGACTGACATAGATGTCGATTCGGGCAACGTCGAGTAATCTAGTAGTGACTGATAATTTTAAGTTTGGAAAATATCTTCTTACCCTTACAAAGTCTACATTAAGAAAATCTCTTCTGAAATATAAAGCGTGTTGGAAAGCGGGATGAACGCCATTAAATGAATCGGACTCCTCAGAAGAAGGATATTTGGAAGTTTAGCGGCATTAAGATCCTGGAGGGAATCTCGAAAACGAAGTAAAGACGGCTTCACTTCATCCCCTCACTTGAGCTCCCCCGAATTCTCCTTTCAGAAGGATGAATGTCTCAAGTTCCGCCAACTCCCGTGTTGTCATTCCCCTCGCTTCATGGACGGGGAACGGATTGATCTATAAAGTTGCGGCGTGATTGATGCTTTGAAATATTGATACCACCACTTGTTACCTTCTAGGCCTTGAGAACTTTCAGAAAGTTATACAGTTTGAGCTGAGAATAACGAATATTCTTATTGAGAATGACAGGGTATGATATTGTTATCATAGCAAGTGGGAAAATTCCAATCATGATGATACAGGCAAATTTTTATGTTTGTTTGAATAAAAATGTTTCCCTTTCTTTCTTTTCGGTTTATATTTTCAAAAATTAACCAGCGTAATTGACTAAGGAAAAAATGTTAACCCCACTCAAAATTTGTTGTTTTACATTTTCAAAATGTGTAAAATTCAAAGAACGGAAGTAAACCAAAATTATTTCGTCCGCCATATGCGGTTCAGAGCTTTTATCTTAACTGGACCAAAATTTATAAAACTTGGGTCATAAATAACAAATGGTTTCTAGATGGTGGTAAAAGCTTGGAATCAATTTTGATCCCTTAAGTGAAGAATTAAAGGGCAAAATATTAGAGATCTCAAACAGTTTAGAAAAAATAGGTAGTAGTTTTGTAGGTGGTAATTGATAGATTTCATCCCAAAGAATCGAATGAAACCACCCGGATCCCTTTACCTAAGCAAACCACTCGTTTCGGTGCGGCGGAGGGGGAAATGGACCCTGAATTAAAATAAAAATTAAAATTCCCTAAGCACTAGAACTTTGGCAGAAATTTAAAACAATATGGGATCAAATCATAACTGGTGGAACATAGTGAAAATCACCTAATAAATAAACTATGTAAGACTGCGTATCAGCTTATATGTATAATTCCAATGGAAATGAGATCTCAAAAAATCGCGCTACTTATTATAACTCTGGTCACCTATAGATTTACTAGGAAGCGTAAGTAGGTGATTTAGTTACCTAATCTCATTAATTTTCAGTTGATTCGTGTACCTAAGTCAATGCCGATATACATAGAAGGGAGGCTTTGTAAAGTGGACATGTTTTATTTGATTGCAATAATCATCTCCGGGTAGGTAAGTGCCAACATCTATGTTAGCATATTGATGACTGAATGGCGCGACGCGAATCGGTTACGAAGATGGGACTTGTGCGTCTAATTTTTTCTTAGAGTGCTACAATTTGAAATGAAGCTCCTTTGATACATCTCTACCTCTATTATATTATAAGAATGAAACTCTGTCTGTCTGTGAGTGAGTCTGTGTCGCTTTCACGGCCAAACAGACAAAGGAATCCAAACGGAACACAGAATGTGTTTTAGCCATGGACTAACTAGCCGAAAATGGAACGCGGGATGGGAACGAAATGTGTGACGGATGATTTTCACGTACAACCGAGCCGTTGGTAGGGAAATGGAATTTCCACCATTAAAATCGCACAGAAATCGTTCACCATTCGTTGGAAAGCTCTTGATTTATCACGAATTTATTTCGTATTTTTTTTCGTCCGAAGTATGTAAATAGAGGTAACCGGGGGTCCAGGGGGCTTGCCCCCTGGCGAGGCGCGGAGCGCCGAGTTTTTTTTTTTTTTTTTTTTTTTTTTATCGTGACCAAAAATTTTCTGGTCATATAGCCCGGACTATAGGCTATGTTTTACTCGTTTTCCCCCATTCTTTTGACCTTAAAATTCCGTTTTTTACCAAAATTTCGACGTTTGTCAGGCGCTTTTTCCCGTTCTTTTCGACTTTCCCGCTTCCTCTACCCCTCAAAATGGCCGTCAAAATTCCGGAAAAATTCCGGTTTCGTAGGTTTTAGTTCGAGGAAGACGAAGACGCAATCGGATTGCGAAAAAAAGTATGGGAAATGCGTCCAAAAAATGAAAAAGTACGGACCCGTTTTCTCAAAAACGAAAATTCCGACGAAAAACTTCCTTTTTTTTTTTGTCATTAAAATTGACCCAATAAAGAGACGTTTTTCGGGACGGTGTTTGCAAGCAAAATACAGTTTGATTCTGCCAAATCTGAATCCGAAATCGGATATCGAAAAAAGTGACGGGAAGTTGGACAAAATGGTAGGGGAAGGGAGGCGAAGCGATTAATATGAAAAGTTTAATGAGCCCGGTGTTCCAGGTATCTGCGACGCAGGCCCTTTTTACCTGAAGGGGAACCTCTTGAAGGAAGGAACCTTTCCGTTTGAAGGACATTTCAACAGAAAAATAGACAGGGTTTTTCCTACACATATACAGCCATACAGAGCGAGCGAAGCGAGCAACATCCACTACATGTTTCAATTGTAATGCACCTGAATGGGAGGGTAAAAGACCATCACATGTACACAGCCACACCTTGGAAGCCGGACGTGGAGGCGAGCAATACTACAATAAAATTACAATGTATGAATGGCCTCTGATCGGCTGAGGGACCCCTTAGGCTAATTTTTGTGACACCTAGAAAACATTTACGAGATACTGCCCACTGACCAGATAAGGGGCCAATGATTCTAATTTTATTCCCTATCTACCTGCAGTATTGGAATTTAAATGGAGCGCTCCTGGGACACGTAGTATACTATTATATGGTAGACATTAAGGCGAGCTGATCAGCTAAGAGGCCTCTGAGGCTAATTTTTTTCCTAGCCAACCTACGGCGATGAAATTTGAGATGGAGGTTTTTCGAGTCACGCTGAATATATATTCATAAGGTATATAGAGGTGAACTTATGAACTCATCAGCTGATGGAACTTAGAGACTAATTTCTATCTTAATGGACTACGATGCTGAATTTGAAATAAATCACTTTTGAAATAACTTTAAACCAATGTTAGAAGGTATTGACGGCTACTTATCAGCGCAATGCCTCGAGTTTATATAATGTACTAAGTATATACAATACAGGGTTTAATTATGATATACCATTGATCTATGTAGGAGGGTTATCTACACAGAATACATAGAAACAACAACCTGTTGTTTCTATGTTCTATGGACAGAAATAATAAAAATTAAGGAATAATAAATGAAGGATGGAATGGTTGACGAAATCGTAGCAACGAAACACACAATGCTGAAACTGTAATATCATTCCTTAGCAACAAAGCAAGCTTCGTTCATCGATTGCGGGTTCTCGTGATGCTCCATTTCATGACGACATTTGAATTTATGTGTCGAAATAAAGACATAAAAGTTCCAGTCATGTAGCATGATCGAATATGAGCAAGTGCAAGTATGAGTGCAAAGAAATTGTGAACTGCCAATTTTGTGGCAAACAAACGTGTTCTGAAAAATATTCTGCGATTCAAAAAATATTTTGGATTTTCAACTTTTTGGGAATTTTTATCGATTTTCATCAAATAATATTAGATAATGAAATTTAAGAACATTTTTCAGTAACATTTTGTGCACAAGTGTCCTAGGTCATTGCTGATTAACTTCTTTTGACTAAAATTCTCTTAAAGAATATAATTTAACGATTTTCATAGGTTTTTATTGATTCTTTCAGTACATATTTTGCAATTTAAGGTGATCAAAAAGTGCTCGCCAACGAACTCATCCTTTCGTTTGGAAGGCTTGATTTTTTGACGCAAAATCGGAATTTTTATCTCAATATTAAAGAATGGAAAGCTTATCTTCTGGAATGAAACAAAATATAAAGGCAAATATACATTTATTTATATACATATGAAAAAGTGTTAAACTCTTGGATTCGTATCAGAATGCCTCAAGACGGACTTCAATTAAGGAAAGTTTTGAGGCCATTGCAATAGCTTCATTTTTACGAGAGAAAAAAAAACGATAAAAATGTCAAAACGTTTCGTTACTTGAAATCCAACCTATCAATGTTTCAAGATAAAGGAAAATTAGTCAAGAAAAGCAATTGATGTTGCACCGAGCCTTTCTATCGTTGACTTATTGAACTGTATATTTTGAAATTGATTGACTAAAACTACTTGGGTTCCGTACATCAGATTCGTGAGTAAGTACATTAGCATTGTCCAAAATATACGTTATATTCTCCAATACTAACTCTCGGGCTTTTGAATCTCAAGTTGTATACCTACTGAATACAATTCCAAAATGACTAACCACGTATTTTCTCTTTCGTTCGACCGACGGATCTACCTCTTTGAGATGGAGACCTGTACCTCCTCTCCTCTTCACGTCCGGTATCTCGTGCCCCATCTCTCCTTTCCTTCTTGTTAGAGATCAAAGCCAATCCCTTCCCGATGTAGCGTTATATAAAGGTTAGTGGGCGGGCGAGGACGGGGAACTTGAATGGATGCCGTGGCGATGTTCTTGTCACAACTTTGCTTCCCCAAGGGTTAGCTTTCCTCGAAATTCTATTCAACCGAAGTTTATTCGAGAAGGGTTTTGCTTCTAGATTTCCATAATTCGTACGGTAGCTTTGTGAATTGATACTCTATCGCAACCTGTCCATTGAAGGACAAGAGAATACTAAGAGAAAAAGATTCACTCTTTGTAACATACAAAACATAGTTACAACATTTTATTGTAGTACAAGTGAGATTCTGTTATCACATAATGGAATGCAGTTCGCCGTATGAAATAAGCTCACAGACGAGTGCTGTTCTCAATTCTAAAGGCTACGCCAGTTGTGAAGTGCCCTGACACATTCTCTTATAAATATTCTAACGCATATGCATCAGGGTTTGTCAAAAATCACTATACGGATTGATTTTTCACCCACTAGGACCCCAGAAATATTTTTTAGAGGCACTAAGAAGATGGGAAATTCAACGCTTTTTCCAACGGTGCTCTTATTTTTTATTTACAGTGCATTTTGATGGAGTTATTTATAGCCGTTTTAGTGAGATAAAGTGAAAATAGATGAAGTTGTCTGGTGAGACACCCTGTATATATATATATATATATATATATATATATATATATATATATATATATATATATATATATATATATATATATATATATATATATATACGATACGATTAGAAAACAAATGATAAAACTCACAGAGCTGGACGTTCCGCTTGACACTTTTTCAACAGATAATAAATATAAATATATATATATATATCTGATTCAGGATATAAATGATTAATTTAACCTGATCGCTCCCACGGCCGTGTTTAAGCGCAAAACAACAGCGTCGCCGTCGTACCAGGCCCGTGTTTAAGCGCAAAACCCCAATACAGCCCCTGGTCCCAGGGCCGTGTTTACGCGCGAGCCGCACCATCACGCGATCTGAACTCGTCTGCCATCTATCTGCTAGGCTAATGAACTTATTTTTTAGATAGTGTTTACTTGGGTATCCGAGAGACATCGTTGACGTCAAAATCGGCCTTGTTAGTTTTAGTGTCACTCGGAAGATCGCAGAACGATCGGAAAGTAAACTTCAGAAATCAGAAAGAAATGCGAGAGGGATGGGAAACACACTTATTCTTCTTTGCATAAACAATAAACAACTATAGTGCATTCCGTTTATTCATATGCTGAATCGTAATCTTAATAACTATATTTAGATGTTGAAAATAGAAATATATAAACAAAAAAGACAATGTAACTAGCGAAATATAGTTTGGTTATGAGTTTTGATGAAACTTAATCCACACAACGAAAAAAAAAAAAAAAAAAAAAACGGGAAAAAACTTGTAGGTACCACTTATTTCAAAGAAAAACATCAAGTGAACAATTTCCTTGTCTAAATGTAACATGAAGTATGACGGGATTGGAGAAAATAGAGGAGAGAACGCAGCGCGAAACCGTAGGGAAAAGGCTGAAAAAGCTTGGGCTGGAGGGTGAGACCGCACCACAGTGTCTTGGGCTGCAGCGGGAGACGGGCGCGCGATCGCTCGGTAGCTATCAGGTTAATAACACAAACTTTTTAAAACCGCAAAAATGGAAATTTTTGTTTCATTTGAAGCTTTAACACCAGTTACAATATGTATATTCATTTACCATTTAGATATGTATTGTTATCACCCTCACGCAAATACCTAGAGAACGCCTACAGCAACATGAAAACAAGGCCCTATCATTAACAGTTATTTTATAAATATGAGTTTGTTACAACTATACATACGTATATTCAACCTATACATATGTATGTGAGTACAACTGTACAATTAACGTTTACGGTCACGAAGCTCATTTATGACCGATTTTCTTACGACGCATTCCCTCTAGGAGTGAATTGAACTGGATCTCAGGTACGTAATTATTTCCTACGTGAGATTTATTTAGACCAACAAAGCTTCAGAGTAGAGGTAAATAAGGGCAGGGTCGACCCTCATGTGCGTTTGGCTCATAAATATTTCAGATAGGCCAAGAGCCTCTTATTTCTGACCACTACTGATAAGACCCCTACATAAGACTTTTGTAGAGCTCTGCTAATGCAAGTATTGTGTATTCTTCCGCAGCTCGAAATTCCCTCTATGAAATCAGTACCTTCAGTCAAGATTTATTTCTGAAAGTCCTTCGATTCATACATCATAGACAAATCTCAACGCATGAATCCGATGCAGAACACATGAGGACGATTCAGACAATGTATAGATATGTCTGAATGTCCGTCAATATTTCACATATTTATAATTTTACTTCCGAGTCTACCTGAAGGTGGCGGAAGCGTTGTTTTCACTTTCGGGGAAAAAAATGTTTTGGTCTCCAAAATCAAAATTTCCACGATTTAGACCATTCTGAACAACTTTGACCTTTAGGATTAGTTTCAGAATGACACAAAACAGATTTAAATAATGACGATAACTCTCCTTAGAATTGAGATGATATTATGTCTCCGTTTCAAAATTACTCCCTTCAGAATTGATCATGTTACCTGTTTGTTTCCATAAGTACCGTTGTCATTATGTTAATGTGATTCCATTTCTTCTGTTGTCATTCTTGAATATAATTTCGCTCGTTCAAATATGTTTTGATGTGTTTATGTAAATCAGAGACTGTTTCGACTGAGTAGGGGCGTTCGGAAAATAGATATTGAACTACCAATTATCCCAATCTATAAATTTTTATTAATAACAGAGAAAGAAAATAATAAAGATCCTCTTGTAAAAAGGGAGGTGCGGATCGTATATATTATTTAAAACATAAAGGAGCTCCTCTAAACGTAATTAATTACGAAGATTCTTTACAAAATAAAAACGCCTTTCTTAAAATTTAAGAATTTTGTCACAGTTGACAGAAATATAAATTCCGACAATATTGGATAAAATAAAATTGTCTGACCGTGTTGTGGATCAAAACCGTGTCCAGAGCAGTCACTCACGAAATACCCCTTGTGTTGGTTCTAACTCCAAGCCAGAGGGCTAAGTGAGAAATACCACGAAGAGACGACGGATGAGTATTCCCGACGAGAATCACAGCCATACGAAGACGCAGTGGCGTAAAGTGGCAGGTTATGGTGGTGCAGCTTTCTGAAGCAGAATGCTGAAAGGAAAACAAAAAAAAATAGGGTTGTGAGCGAAATGAGGAGACAATGCATTGACACCATGTTCGATGTGAAAAAATGCGATGTTCGGAGGAGCAACTTACATCCTTTCAACGACGGTTGGAAATGTAGAAGATGTTCTTCATAGAGCGGAGTCCCACCTCTTGAAGAAAAGTCCTGAAGACGCCAAACCAGGGAATTAAATGATAGGGTTATGGCGAATGATGCAAAAACCAAGGCAGAGGCCAAAGGAGCCGAGATGTGCTACGAGCAGCTTTCATTACAGACTAATGAGCTGGAGGTTGCCAGGTTCCCCTCCTCAAGCCCTTCATCATGTGTCGGCGAGAGGTCGAGATCCGATGATCACTTTTCACTGATAAAACACTGATCACACTCACTTCCCGCATTCCTTATGTATGTTTACAATAACATTATTGCTTATCTTAATGAACCTAAACTCGTCCTATTCAGTTGCCTTAACAGAGACACAATAGTATTGGAGACGAGGATGGTTTTACTGGGTTAAGCCAGTAGAACAGTATTCTACTTACTAACAATTACCAGGTCTAGAGCTTTAATTAATTGTCACAGTTTTTCAAATCGTTCAACCATGGACGCAGCCCAATTCGCAGAATTGATGAAATCGTTTCAGACTTCTCAGGAAACCATACTCAAAACAATATTGGCTCAGCAGAGTTCTTCGAAATCACAGTCAAGTCATAAAGAAATCTCAAGTATGGTGCCATTTGAGCATTTTGATGCATCTACAGAAAACTCTCGTGTTACTTGGAAAGGTTTGAAAACTATTTGCTGATTAAAAATGTCACAACTTAAACTAAAAAAGCCCAACTTTTGAACGCGTCAATTGGTTCTTTTCACTACAACAACCTTTCGGCTTTTTTAGGTCCAGAAAACCCCATCAAAAACCGATCGTACAATGATCTTGTCAGGGATTTCAAAATAATATTGATGCCACATAGAAGCACGGTCGTCTCACAACATTACTTTCTGAATGTAGTTCAAAAAGAACAAGAAACTATCGCCGAATTCGTGGTTTCTTTTCGCCGATATTTGGCTGATTGTGAATTTCATGTGAAATGTACGTGTCAGGCATCGGTATCAATCGTAGACCTTTTCCTACGTGCTCAATTTATCAGAGGTCTCAGAGACAATTGGATCAGGGAGCAACTTCTCCAGTCTGATAAAACAACATTTGACGAGTTTGTCACTCTAGCCTCGGCTCTAGAAGCATCAAGATAGTAAAATTCTTATGAATCAAATATTACTCGAACCTCAAGTTGACACACATAAAATTGCATATTCTCAGCGTGCAGGACGTTCTCGAAGCTCGGACCACTCACACTCATTCCAAAAAACCTATCGTGGCAGAGAGAAATCCATAAATCGTTCTGATCGAATCGATTTCCATTCTCTTGGCATTGGAAACCTTTTTGTGCGGTGTGGTAATCCCAGCCATCGTGTACGTGAATGTAGTATCTCTCGGGAGTCCCTCAAATGTAGGGTATGTCATAAAATTTCTCACATTGATAAAGTTTGTATAACTTCCCAGCTCCAGAAGAAGAGTTCAAGAACGGAAGGGGCAAAACACGTGCAAGACTGGCAAAAACATGACAATCCAGATTATGAACATGAAGTAAACATAGATAAGCTCGAAACAATTATTGATCTGTACGAAATTCAATCAGAGTCGGACAAGTGCTATGCTCAAGTTCTGTTAAACGGAGTTCTACAGCAATTTGAAGAAGACTCAGGCGCCAGATACTCGCTGTTATCTGAAAATGATTTTGAGGCACTCTAGCTGAATACACACCTTGAACCTAGTGGTATCTCCTTCCGATCGTACTCTGGTCATGTAATCAAACCACTGGGAAAAGTCTCATTGGCAGTTTCGTACAAAAATAAATATATTGTCGGTGAATTATTTATCGTTCCTCGAGGACACGATCCTCTACTCGGTCGTGTTTGGATTCGTGGCTTGGGTATCGAGTTGAGAGAACTAGACAGTCGAAATCAACATCACCCATCAATCCCTGATCCCTGATCCATCCCTGGAATCAGTTTTACGAGAATTCAAATCAGTTTTTGAAGAGAGAATATGTGTACCCGATTACAAAGTTCAACTCCAACTAAGACCGAATGTTAAACCAATTTTCTTCAGGGAAAGAGATGTTCCTTATCCCCTTCGTGAACGTGTGGAAAAGGAGCTCGACTCTCTTGAGACTCAAGGTGTTATAACCCCTGTAGCTGTGAGTGACTGGGGGTCTCCTCTCGTGGTCATTCCAAAACCTGATGGTGGAGTTAGGTTATGTGTAGACTACAAGTGCGGTGTAAATGAAAGACTGGTTTCAGCGACTACCCCAATTCGACGTATAGACGACGTTCTCAATAGTCTTAGAAACTCGAAATTATTTTGTAAACTTTACCTTCATAAAACGAATCTACATTTACAAGTTGACGATGAAAGTGCCAAGATACGAACGATACCCATTCACAGAGGAACTTACTCGATGAATTGATTGAGTTTTGGTATCAAGACTGCTCCGTCTGAGTTCAACAGGATCCTTTCACAAATACTGAAGGACCTGCCTAAAACAGAGGCATACTTTGATGATATTATCTGCCATGGTGCGTCAAAATAAGAATGTGCGATAAATCTCCGAAAGTGCCTGAGACTTCTAACTGAATGTGATCTTCATGTCACGAAATCTAAATGTTCTTTTTTTCAAGGAAAATATCGATTACCTCGGCCATGTTGTCTCACACAATAAAATCAGGAAATCTCCAGAAAAAGTTGAAGCTGTCACTCGAATGAGGACCCCCACGAATGCTGATGATGTGAGACGATTCCTCGGCTTGGTAACTTACTATTCGAGGTTCATTCCAAATCTGTCTCCTGGTCGCGTAGCTGTGAGCGTTTGCAGCTCTCAAGAGGGAAATTCGTTAGGACCGTGTTCTAATACCTTACGATCCAACACTGCCACTGATTTTAACAACCGACGCAAGTCCTACTGGTATTGCAGCTGTCATCAGCCACAAAATCAATGGACAAGAAAGGCTCATTTCGTATGCATCACGATCAATGTCTGCGGCCGAAATCAACTATACCCAGCTTGACAGGGAAGCAACAGCAATTGTTGATGGAGTTAATCACTTCTACAGCTATTTATTCGGCCGTAATTTCATTCTGATCACTGTCAATGAGCCCTTAACCCGCATTTTCCATCAAAGTGAAGCCCTGCCTAAAATGACATCTGGTAGACTGCTGAGATATGTATCTTTTCTATCTGGGTTTGACTACTCTGTAAAATTTAAAAAAGGCGTGGCAACAAAAATGTAGATTGCCTGTCGCGAGCTCCAGAGTTCCAGCCAAATCATTCAGAAACGGCAATTTGTGCGGAATTCAACCGATTGTGTAAAGAAACGCTGTTCCAAATATCAGTAGGTGTAATCACAGCAGACTCCATCTGCTCAGAAACTTCAAAAGACCCTGAACTGAGCCAGATTCTACTTCACCTCGACACTCAATCAACTAATGAGCCATACACGATCAACAATGGAATATTGTTTCGACAAGATCGTGTCGTTGTACCCAGTAGCCTACGTCAAGTAGTTCTCGCTGAACTTCATGCTACTCATGTTGGTATCGTGAAAACAAAACAACTCGCTCGAAGGTTGATCATGATATTGGAGTCCTAGTTAAATCATGTGAAAGTCGCGCTCTTTCTCAGAATAACCCTCCTAAAGCTCCGCCACACCCCTGGGTAGACCCGGAAGAGAACTGGGAGCGCGTCCATGTAGATTATCCTGGACCATTCCAGAATCATTACTTCCTTGTGTGCATGGATGCCAAATCTAAATGGGCAGAAATAAAGATAGTCAGGGATGCTCCAACCAGTTCTTCTACAATGAAATTTTTTCAATGCACGGCTACCCTTGCGTTTTAGTTTCAGACAATGCCACAATCTTTACCAGCGATGTTTTCAAAAGATATTGTACTCAAAGAGGAATTTTCCAGAAATTAATAGCCCCGGGACACCCCTCAACAAACGGATTGGCTGAACGCAATGTACAAACATTGAAGCAACGACTACGCACCGCTGCAAACGATTCCACTCCCATGAATGTCAAGGTTCGTAATATTCTGTTCAGCTATAGAGCTACACCTTTAGCCTTTGGTGAGTCCCCGGCTGACAAATATGTTTGGATGCTCTAATGCCGAATCCACATAGTCTAAAACCTTCGATCGTAAATTCAACACCGGCTCGATCATTCAAAAAAGGGGAGAGAGTCATGGTACGCCTCTACATGAATAATAAGGAAGTCTGGCAATTCGGCACCATTTCTCAGAAACTTGGACAGCTCCACTACGAGGTCACACTGGACTCGGGCCGGATACTGAAACGTCATGTGGACCAACTGAAATTGACTCTAGTTCAAGAAAAACGAGTACAATTCTTTCCAACAGTCGAGACCCGTAGCATGCCATCATCAAAACCACATCACTCCTTACATGGCGTCCCTTTACCGAATTCAAAAGTTTCAAACTCTCAACCAGTTTCTCATCCAATAGTTCCTTCTGAGACACCAATAACAGCATCACCACCACAAGCCCTCTAGTCTACCCTTCGCCGCTCCAACCGCACAAGACAGTCGCCGAAGTAACTGAAAGACTACCAAATGTAAAGTTCTAAATTCAATGTTTATCAAACTTCAATGCAGAATCAAAATTTTCCAGTACGTTCTATGTTAAGGGGGAGAATTATTATGTCTCCGTTTCAAAATTACTCCCTTCAGAAGTGAGCATGTTACCTGTTTGTTTCCATAAGTACCGTTGTCATTATGTTAGTGTGATTTCATTCTTCTGTTGTCATTCTGGGATATAATTTCGCTCGTTCAAATATGTTTTGATGTGCTTATGTAAATCAGAGACACAATAGAATTGAGATGATAATACCTACTTAGCGTCACTAAACCCGCGGGTCAATTGTTTCCGCATGAGTCTTGATTTTCCAACGGCCCTAGCCAATCATAGAGCTTACCTCGGCAATCAGCGGAGGTACCCCTCAGTTCACAACTAGGTCAGGAGAACCCCGCGTTTGAGAACTAATCCCTGTTCTATTTACGCCTTTTTATCAGCAACAATGGGTTAATCCCAGTTCTGGTTACCCGGTCTAAGAATGTCCATGTTCGATTTCAGCTCAATAGGTCCAGTAGTTTTTATGTGATTGAGAAACACATACAGACACCATTAGATTTTATCATTTAATACTGATTAACAAGACGTTTCCATTTGTTTTCGTCACGTCACGAGCGTCACGTCACGGTGGGGTTTTCTATTGATTTTCACGTACAACCAATGTGTTACTAGGGAAGTGTAACTCCCTTAGCTTTCATAGCAGGAAAATCGTTAGCCACTTTTTGGAATGCTCTCATTTTATCAAAGCATCTCATAATCCCTAAGCCTCTGTAGTGTCAAGGAAAGCTGATTTATTACGCTCAGTTATAAACTAATATTGCTAAGTAACCATAATGAACTAATAATGTGTAAAATTAATGATTATTAAATGATCTGACTGTAGAACCGTAGGTCTACCATCCTTTTTTTTTTTTAACACAGAATGTGTTTTTGCGATGACCTACCGAAAAAAAATCGTCACAAAAAACCGACAGAAAAAACCGTTATGCGCCTTTTATAATGATTTTCACGTACAACCAAGCCGTTGGTAGGGAAATGGAACTTCCGCAATTTTAATCGCACAGAAATCGTTCACCATTCGTTGGAAAGCTCCTGATTTATCCAACCATAATATGTTAACTATACGTATCATCGATTTAGGCACGGGTAAGATACACAAACCTTTCCTCTAATCTGGCCAACAAAAATAACTGGAAAGAAATGTGAGCGGAACATTTTTTGTCCTCCGTACATACGTTGATGACCATTCGTTTTTCTGTCATCTTACCAGTTCTTATCATCCTGAAGCAGAACTAATAGTTATATTGAGCCCTAACGAATGCTTAGAGCTTCGTCTCTGAACGACCCGTTGCTAACCGTTTTGTGAGTGACTTAGTCAAACTGTCGACACTCGGCATTACCAGATGGCTTTGTGGCAACAGTCTTCCTAAGCTACCTTCCGCTTGGAGGAATGGAAAGGATGGAATGTAGTTATAATCAAGAAGCGGAGGCCCCTCTACTCTGCGTATTAGAAGGTTAACCCTGCCTTGATGAGAAGAGATCGTCCTAACTTCCAGCAAAGTTGTGTAATCCCTTTCTCAAGTAGGTAGTTTCGGAATTGAGTTCCTGATTAAATGGATTATCCCGGTATGGCCGCGGGATGGTGTGCATCGTTGATTTTCCACAAGCGGAGTTTTTGAACTAGGTTCATCCATCTGAACACTGATAACTGAAGTGAAGCGTTGGTATAAGGAACATAACGTTTCCCATCCTCGCAATTTTCAACCTAACTTCACCAGTTTCCAAGTCACTGTGTTTATCTTGTCACAAACAATAATCCCTTCTGAAACAAGGTAGAGATCTACGGAGGTAAAATCTTATCACAACAAGGACGTTCCACAAGATAACTCAACATCGTCAATGTAATCAAGTACCTACTTCCACTGAACCTTAAAAGTCCAAATAAAAAATATACGTACCAATTATTAGTACACAAAAGTTTACTTAGAAAACGTCTATGTGCTGTTATGTTGAAAACAACACATCAAAGCTCACATGTATTTTCTCAAATTCAAAATAAAATGTGTTTAAATTCTATTATAGGTGTGAAAAACAAACGTTTTCAGAGACGTTATTTTTGAACCACCACGATATCTACTATTATCTATGAAAATTCAATTATACACAACATGTTAAAAATACTTTCTACTGAATAAGCAAGCGAAAACCCCGAGACAAAGAGTTCACCAAAGGGATTTTTGTCAAATAAGAGATAAATTATTGTTGAACTATCTAAGAGGAAGTCTGACAAATTAGGTATGGTACATAGTATAAATCAATGAAATGTTTTATAGTATTTCTAAATCGATTTAGATCTTTCTCAATAAGGTTTAGACATTTTCCACTTATATTTAGACTCTAGAATTTTTTCAGTAATATGCCCCATTCAGCGGGGGTCGTTTGTCTCGCATCGCCAAGCCTTCAAAAAACCATTGCAACGAGAGGCGCCAAGTTAAGTAACAAAGTAGAACTTCGACCCAACATTAGCCTCCTCCCTACCTCACCCTGTTAGCTCAACCTTAATTTTCTTTGCATATCCTAGGAGGGACAAGTCCCCTGAATCGCCTAGTGCCAAACATGTAACGGTAGATCGATTCTATATACATAAGCTAAAACGAGGCACCAAAATGCATGTTTGTTTTTTTCTTTTTTTTTTCTTGCATGAATATGTTTTATTGCTGGGGTTATCCTGAAAATTCTGTTACTCAAAACGTTACCATGGTTTCTGATGATTTTCACTTACAACCAACGCGTTTCTAGGGAAATGTAATTCCTGTAGTTTTCAAAGCACAAGAATCGTTCTCTATTCGTTGAAAAGCTCTCGATTTACCTAAGCGTATTAAGTTAACCGTTACGCAGTGCGAGGCCAACAATATGAGGTATGAGCCTGGTTGTGAGAATGATTGTTCACATACAGGTGATTCTTCTCAATTAATTTTGTAAACATGATTGCAACCACTATTGGGACTTTCTAGTATGAATTGACTATTAGATATCAATTACTATATCATGCCAATTAGATATCATGGTCCAATGCTTTTCTCAGTTAGAAGGAAATTTAGATAGATACTTTTTTTTTCATTTACTCAAGTCTCACCCTAGTTTCGCTCTCCCTATCCTTGCTCACCAGTTCTCCTCTGCCAATTTCGATGGAATTTCAAATATATCTATATTGGACCTGACGAAGTGCCATTTGGGATTTTGGAGCGGCTAAGATGGGTGGTTGTAGGGATGGGGGTAAATATGAAATTCTCTCCCGTTTACCTTAGAAAGTTGAAATTTTATAGCGAGTTAGCGAGACTCTCTGGGACAACAATGTACGAATAAACTCAGGAGCTTTTCCTCATCAGCTGAGCTTTTTCCTTATCAGATGAGTGAGTTAAATTCTTTTCACTCAAGGATGTTGAAATTTGGTAGGAAATCTCTCTGGGACAATAAGAGACGAAGAAACTAAAGGGCTCTTTCCCAATCAGCTGAGTAAATTGAATTCTCACCTTTTCACCATAGGAAATTTTAATTTGACTGGGATCGTCTCTCGGACAAAAAAAAATCGGAAAAAAAGGTAGACTCCTTCTTGAGCTGATGTGTGGTTAAAAGACTCACCGCATACAAAAGATGCCAAGCCACAAAATGCATATCGTCTGATTTGGGCCAAGCCAGTTGACGCATCACCGTCTCCTAGTACAGTTCATTCATTCTCTCACTTTTTTTTACAGCGTTCGGGAGTGATACGCTTGTCGAACGGTTTGGTTGATTTCGCCAATTCATTAAACTTTAATTTAGCAAGATGTAAAAATAGGAGGAGACGAAAATAAGGTTTTCTTAAGCTTGTTATAAATTTGAATTCTCCAGCCATTGCAGCATGATCGTATGAGCTTACTTTCGTAAATTATTGTACCTAATGAAATTTGAGCACTTCGAATGCAAAGAAATGTTTAACGAATAATGGTTTTTATGCTACAAAATATATTCCTAACGGTGGTTATAAGTGTGAAATAAAGGGAATGTTTACTTTATTTAATCACCAAAATTGTCTATTTTGGGTTATGAACATAGGGTATATTCGAAATCAGCGCAAACATTCCTATAAGAATATAGCATCAAAAAATTAGATCAGCTAGAATCGTATTTGGCCTCACTGTGAAACGGGTCGGGAGCGATGCAATTCATTCGGGCATGTTTAAATCATATTTTCTCTGTTATCCTATAAATTTGAGTGAGATCGGATGTGGCCTTACAAAAATTATGCTCGATAGATTTTACTTTCGTGCAAGCGCAGAGTGGAGTATTGATTTCTGAGCAATGAAACTGATACCTATGTTACCACCTACAGCCTAACCCGTAGATTCACATACACACTCACACACACTCTCTCTCTCTCTCTCTCTCTCTCTCTCTCTCACACACACACACACACACACACACACACACACACACACACACACACACACACACACACACACACACACACACACACACACACACACACACACACACACACACACACACGGAAAAACACAAAACGAAAGTGGTACAGAGCTTTCAATCAATCAATCAATCTCTCTCTCTCTCTCTCTCTCTCTCTCTCTCTCTCTCTTCTCTCTCTTCTCCTCTCTCTCTCTCTCTCTCTCTCTCTCTCTCTCTCTCTCTCTCTCTCTCTCTCTCTCTCTCTCTCTCTCTCTCTCTCTCTCTCTCTCTCTCTCTCTCTCTCTCTCTCTCTCTCTCTCTCTCTCTCTCTCTCTCTCTCTCTCTCTCTCTCTCTCTCTCTCTCTCTCTCTCTCTCTCTCTCTCTCTCTCTCTCTCTCTCTCTCTCTCTCATCTCTCTCTCTCTCTCTCTCTCTCTCTCTCTCTCTCTCTCTCTCTCTCTCTCTCTCTCTCTCTCTCTCTCTCTCTCTCTCTCTCTTCTCTCTCTCTCTTCTCTCTCTCTCTCTCCTCTCTCTCTCTCTCTCTCTCTCTCTCTCTCTCTCTCTCTCTCTCTCTCTCTCTCTCTCTCTCTCTCTCTCTCTCTTCTCTCTCTCTCTCTCTCTCTCTCTCTCTCTCTCTCTCTCTCTCTCTCTCTCTCTCTCTCCTCTCTCTCTCTCTCTCTCTCTCTCTCTCTCTCTCTCTCTCTCTCTCTCTCTCTCTCTCTCTCTCTCTCTCTCTCTCTCTCTCTCTCTCTCTCTCTCTCTCTCTCTCTCTCTTCTCTCTCTCTCTCTCTCTCTCTCTCTCTCTCTCTCTCTCTCTCTCTCTCTCTCTCTCTCTCTCTCTTCTCTCTCTCTCTCTCTCTCTCTCTCTCTCTCTCTCTCTCTCTCTCTCTCTCTCTCTCTCTCTCTCTCTCTCTCTCTCTCTCTCTCTCTCTCTCTCTCTCTCTCTCTCTCTCTCTCTTCTCTCTCTCTCTCTCTCTCTCTCTCTCTCTCTCTCTCTCTCTCTCTCTCTCTCTCTCTCTCTCTCTCTCTCTCTCTCTCTCTCTCTCTCTCTCTCTCTCTCTCTCTCTCTCTCTCTCTCTCTCTCTCTCTCTCTCTCTCTCTCTCTCTCTCTCTCTCTTCTCTCTCTCTCTCTCTCTCTCTCTCTCTCTCTCTCTCTCTCTCTCTCTCTCTCTCTCTCTCTCTCTCTCTCTCTCTCTCGGTCTAAAACTTGTAATACAAGTGAAATTTTTTATTTCGGCGAAAAAACATTTTGTTTCATTTCCTTGAACTGCAAAAAATGCTTCCGTTATCTACAGGTAGTCTTGGAAGAAGACAAAATCACAATACCCCGCCCCAATAGAAGCTCCAACTCCATTTATCGGGTTTCACGGCTGTTGTTATTAACTTTTTGCTATTCTCATTTTAGTCGGACCCCTGACCCATCTCAGTATTATAAGATACTATCATCCGAAGATAAGAACACTTGGAAATTTCTCAAATTAAATTAGAATTTCAACGACTATATCATGATGGGGTCCGCTAAAGTAGGTGTTTTCCCGCCTGGAGGGAAATGTACCTAATTAAATTAAAGCCATGGGCTCCCCTTGAACAAATGGAGTTATCAAAGGGTCGGACTTAACCTAACAGAAACAAGTCCAACGGAAATTTGGGTTTTCTTTTCTCTTTTTCTTTTTTTCTCAATTTAATTAATCTCGACCAAGCCAGTCAAGCGACATCCCTTTGATAAAACACTCTCTCTCCATGATTGAGTTTTCCATGTTTTCCAAGGTTCACTTTTTTCTGGGGATATACCTGTGATCTAGATTTCATCATCAGATTTATCAATTTTAACTCAGTCTTGCGCCTTCATTTTCAAGTCTATTTATACGGTTCACATTTTGTAGTCATTTTGGATTCACTACCGGGAGGCCGAGCTTCGCTCGGTTAAGACACAGCATAAGTACCATAATCATCATTTCATCCAATACAAAATAAAATAATTATTTTGTTGAGTTTATACATGAGCACGGGGACTTTTAGGTTTTTTTTCCTTCCTGAAATAGTTTGGAGTTTAAATGTAGTCTTTGACGGCCTATGGGACGCACCCTTAATGTCCTAGGCTTACGATCGTCTATAGGGCCAAAGAAACGTAACTTCTATGTGCCCTTAACTTATATCAAAGCCCGAGAATCATGAATCAGCTTTTGTTTACAAATCAAATATAAAACATTTGGACCAGGATGGCCTGGGAACGTTAGAAGCCCCTTGGTGTGGAACCCTGATTAATCCCAATCTGGTGGCTAGTGCCGATTGATTCCTCGTGAACAAAAACACCCAAAATTCGTTGGGCGAAAAAACTTGTTCCGCTACACGGTGCTTATTTTAGAGTATTAGATTAGCTTAAACGATTCATAGAATAAATTAAATTATTTATCACCTACATTTTAGCGCATTTTCTTTTTAGCCAATTTTTATTAAAAAAAAATAAAGCTATTGCAATGGCTCGGAAAATTTTAAAATAAAAAATTTTTGAAAAATTTATTCATTGAAATCCGTTTTGAAACATTCTGAAACGATTCCTGGAGTTTGCGCTTATATATAAACTAAAAATTCACCGTGTTCGTAACTCATAAGTAAATACTTTTCCCCTTCTCTTAAATGAGAAATGTAACTCAAAGCTCTGATCACTTCAGAAGTTACCTTTACTGTTAATTAAATATCATTCTATTCATGTATCAATCAAGAGGGAGGTAAATGCGTAATAACCATCTCTTAACTACAATCACTAAAGAAACTAGTCTGCAGAATGACGTAAAACGTAATTGTTTATGAAAATAACACGTCAGAATATCCAAAGCCTTCGTCGAAAAGTTTTAGGAAAATCTAAAGTGTCTAGAACATAACTCCAAATCCCTTTGTCACAACTTTGCCTGCCAAAAACTCCTTTTCATCCGTCCTTCCCAAAATGTAAACCTCTATTTCTCCTTAAAGGCCGTTCGTTGTCTAAAATACTTATAATGAATTACCCAAGCAGTGCCTCACTCTAAGTTCTCGAGAAAGCTCGACCTTGTACCCCGCCCATTCCTCTCTATCTCACGCCCCAATACCTCCGACCACCCTCCTACACTAACTCGATCAACTTCTATCCCATTATGCCCTCATTGAGTTAGCGACTGAACTATAAGTATATATCATGCCCAGCCGCCGTTATCGGTTCTTATCAACACTTTTCAAAGGAAATACTAGGTGGCTATTACTCTAAACTAGTGTGAGACACTAATTCACCATAATATGTATCTCATACAAGAAAGTGTGAGAAATCACGCTGTTCGTAATAAGAGGGCACTTCTATTTTCGGTTTAATATTTTCGAAGAAAAGCGTTTGTAATCGACTAAAAAAAATTTTAAAAATGTAATAAACTTTTTTCAACTCCCCCTCAAATTTTTTTTAACCTAACCTCATAAATAGATACGTTGATCCAAAAAATCGAATTTAAAAAAAAATCCGTCCGTCCGCCGTAAGCCGTTCAAACCTCAAAACCACTGGACCAAAATTTATGAAATTTGCTGGGGATATACCAGTAACATCGGCGTCACTCTTTATCAACACTAAAGGGTATAGTATTCAAGGTTTGAACTACTAAAAATTCGATTTCACGAATACTTGAAATAAAAAGGTATTTTTGTTTGATTTATAGACAAAGAGGTTCAATAAATCAAATGAGACCATACGGACAAGCTGTACATTTAGCCGTTCAGCAGTAGTGTATTGTTCCAGGCGTAGGTATATACCTCAAAAGAAAATAATATCTCATAACGCACCCTTGCATTTGTGGTAGTACTGTAAACTGTTATGCGGGCGGTTGGGGTTCATCTCTCTGCGGATTCAAATAATCTTTTACTAACTCACGGTAATTTTGGTTTTAATATATACGTATTTATTTGTTGGTATTTATTTTGCATTTATTTAATTTTAAGTTTATTCATATTTGGTTTATTCATTTATTTCTTTTGGTAGGTGACATCGTACAGTTATATTTCGATAATGCTCAATAGACTCTGTTGTATACGTAACTTTTTATGGACCAGTGATCTTCGTAGAATGGCTATCTAATATAGAAATAGTAAACCTTTGAGTAATAATTTGACACAAAATCCACTAGGCAACAGTGTTACCATTGGTCTCCTCATTAATGTATTATACTTTACGTAGTAGACTTTCGTACATCATGTGGTTTTCTTAATAAAGAACAGTCCCATTCTGAACTTGACCTTAATTCCAATTCCCACTCTGACCAACAGTAGGTTGGCGCATGCGTTAGAGCAAGTAACTGGGTGTATAAGCCAAGTCAAGGCCGGACGGTTGTCCATTTAATATATCAACTCTTGTATTCAAGTTCTCATCCTAGCAAACTCCTATTCTCTACCTTCTATAATTTTCCTACGTAGAGTGAACAGTGATATCGCTTCACCAAACTCTAAGATTCTTTCTAACACAGAATGCACCGTGATATTAATTTATTGAAGTCTGTCCCACCTTACCTACAAGGCTAGGTAATCATATTGATTAGCCAAACCTTGACATCCTTTACTGAGAGTGCACGTTGGTACTTCCGCCGAACTTACCAAATTACCGACTGGCGCCTAATCCTTAACAGGTCATACCTATGCCAACCAAATCTCTTAAGTCATCTAAGTTTCAGTTAGAACGTATAGAAGCTATTTTGTGAGTGCGAACACTAAACTTAAATTCACAACTCTCAACAACTAATCTTGTGACTGTAAGGTTACTCCCACATTATCCCGTCTTTCATCAGAACGATTAATTGTGTGTTGTTCCCACTAATACTTTGTACAGCACATCGTTCCTTTTCCTGTATGTCCGATGTCCCTGTCCATTCTGGAACCAGTTCGGCACTGAGACCCCCGTTTCCTAGTAAGTGATATGCTTTTACCCACTCTCCTTTTAGAAATTTTAGTTGTTCAGCTTTTTGGTCATATTGCTTCTTAATATCAATAATATTCCCTTAATTATTACGACTATATAAGTAAACAAAGTAAATCAAAACTAACGATAGCAATCGGACAAGAATACAATTTATACATCGTTTTATATTCAATACAAAAACATAGGATACATGCTATATGATATATATATTATCCCCAACTACTTAAGCGAAACAAAATTTAGGCCAATGAGATGTACGAATGCGCTGGAGCAACATAAAGAAAGAAAAACCATGGAAGTAATAAATTCCACCACAACCTAAAATAGTAAAGAAATCTAAGTAAAACGTGATTTCCCAAGGAAGATGTACCGTTTTATTCTGGATAAACTGTTCCCATATAGATTATCCCTTGTAATTTAGAATCCACCTAGCTAATAATTTAACTAAGAGCATTTTATACTACCCTGCCAGGTGGCAGTTACCTCAGACCGCGTGTTTGAACGGATTATATCTTCGGTTGGCTCCTAAGGAAGGGAAACCTCCGGTTCGACCCAGCTGTAAAGTACACTAGGAGCGCTACTCTCTAGGAATGGCTCCCCTGAGTTGGTCCTAATACGATTGCCGCCTCCCGCTCTCCACATGGGAATAGTAAGACGGGCGATGCCGCAAACACGACCTGCAAAGTAAGCAGTGAGCAGCTCAAGTATGTGTAACATCGCTTTTCGATTAGGTTTGCCCCAGCTAATGTTCACTTTTCGGTCCGTTTCCTTAGATTAGCTAACCTCGACTAGCAGCTACGCTCACTCCATGTAAAGCTTAGCGCCGAAGGTTAGTGCAGTGAAACAGCGGTTGTTCGCCGATGGGGCAAATCAGAATTCTAGAGGAGTAAAAACACCCAATAAAAAGTTCTAGTCATGCAGCATGATCATATGAGCGAGGTTTTGTATATCATCGTGTTATATTTATTGTTTTGATATTTGAGCAATTAGGGTTCGAAGGAATTGTTAGCTATTAATTTTACGGCAAAAAACCAATTTCAAATAATAAACTGCTTTATAATCTGATATTTTGGATTTTCGGGATTTTTTGCAGTTCTTATCGATTTTTTTAGAACTTACTATTGAAGTTGAAAAGAACGTTTTCCCTTTTTTTATGTACTATTTTATAGTTGATAACCATTATTTCACTAATATTTGGCTAAAAGTATGAATTTAACGATTTTGTATTCATTTTTTGCCATTTTAGAAATTTGATCAATTTAATGTGATCAACAACGGATGCCCAACAAACCCATCCTTTCTCATGAAATGCTTGACTTGTTTTTCTTTCCAACGGAATAGTCAATTTTTCTTTAGCTTTGCTAAATAGTGGGGAAAATTATGTTTTAATGTTGAAAAACGTGATTTTTTTTTTTTTTTTCTCTCCAATGAAATTTTGGGTTTTTATGAAAAATTACTATCGTTATATTCTACTTTTTAACTTGGTACAACTTAGTACTTAGCAACTTAATTCTTAACAACTAGTTTAACCCCAAAAAAACACGTACCATTGAGCATAAAAATAAACTAAGAAGGTGTGAGTCAAAGTGTAACACTCGGTTATAACGGAATGGAAAAGTTCTGCAAATGTTACTGCATTCGATTAAGTGTGGGGGAAAAAGTAAAAAGTGAGCTCAAACTCGAAGATAACCCCACGATTTCATTGGAAAAACCAAACTCTGTAATTCATTGACTCGTAAAGAATCGTAAACTTTCCTATTACTGGGAAAAGTACAACAAACAACCCGGGTGTATTTAATAATAAAATGCAAAATAAGTTAAATAATACCAGCACAACCCCTAAACCCCTAGACAAATATTTAATAAAAGTGCACTGATCCATCATTGGTAGTAAATAAGTGAAATAAGTTAGAGTGACTGATCTTATTATTCATGTATAAATACCTTTACTCTGAAAACAAGGTGAAACCCCGATGGGCACCAGTAAAACTCACCTGAAACAAAACAAAATCTTAGTTAGTGAATAATTACACACTAATAGTTACACCTATATTTATTATTATACTATATTTTATTGTGTATATGGGTTTGACAAAAAGTTCCAATCTTGTAAAACAAGTTATAAGAACGTTTTTATTATTATTATTGATTTTTTTAATTGTAAATTTTCTGAAATTCGGACACTCGAGCTCATTTGATATTGCACAATTATCCTATTCAGCTGACCTGGCTTTCACTTGACTCTTTTCAGCTCCATAGACTCAAAAGAGATAGGAAAACGGAGGGTGTGTGGAGATTCGTTTCCGAGAAATGAATCCTGACGTTTCCATGAGGCCATGGTTTGCCCAATAGTATTTTAGCAGGCAAGAAATCAGAATGATCGCAGTATGGTCGTTCTAATCATGGTATTCGTGAAGCATATCTACATAAAATAGTGCTTAACAATTCGTCCAAGTGTGATCACAGTATAACCGAAATGGAAACAATAGAACACATTTTTATGGTCTGCCCTAAGCACGCTGGCGCAAGAGAAATAATGTTAAACGAAATCAGTGGTCACTTGCACAGTCCACTACATTTTCCGCAGATGATATATTCACGACCATTTTCATTGTAAAAAAAACCATTAAAAAATTCATTAAAAAAAGAAGAAATCAAGATTCAGTTTGTTTATAAAATTGTCATGGTTTATTTTTTGTTTTATTAATTGAATAGATGTGTAAAAATAAAAGTTTCATGGTAGCTTCAGCTGTAGACTGACGCCATGTGAAGGGAAAAAAAGAAAAACGGTAAAAAACTAGAAGATTATCAAATTTTTATTTACAAAAAATGAAAAATATAAATGATACACTCATTACTTAGTACCCCTTTTATTCAAAGACATGAACATGTAGGAATTGTGATGCAGGGATTGATCCAGGGTGGCCTGAAACGGATTTGCACACTTGAAACTGTGAAACTATAAATAAGGCTGCAAATGTAAAGTATTCACGGTATCAAAAGGGCAAGGAAACGGTAATGAAAAAGAGTATAAGGTGCGGGGTATGAAAGATGATAATTAAATAGCGGTAAACAAACAGGGGATTATAATTTTGATTCATAATTCTTCAATAAAAAAATTAAGCGATGCTTCTTAATTTTTTTCTGTTCCTCTTCCTCGTTAGTGACCTCCAATTTCTTTTCCCTAGGGTGAAAAGGAGCGAATTTAACTCACTCAGCTGATCAAGACAGAGCCCATCATTTTATTCATTTCTCGATGTCCCAGAGGGGCACCCTATCAAATTTCAAATTCTTAAAGTGAATAGGAGAGAATTTAGCTGAGTCAGTTGATCTGATTGGATGAATTTTTAACAAATTTCTTTTACAGAAACCTTCACCGTGCTATCCCGATTATTTTGCAAAAACTCCTGTTCAAATCCGTCCATGAATTTGAGTGTGGAAGTGTTTATTCTTTTCTCAATGTCTCAGAGAGACTTACCATTAAATGTCAAATTCCTAGGGTGAATAGAAGAGAATTTAGCTAAATCAGCTGATCTGGTTGGAACCCTCCATTGCATTCGTCTTTTAATGTTTTAGAGAGGCTTCCTGTCGAAATTCACATTCCTAGGGTGAAAAGGAACGAATTTAGCTCACTCAGCAGATCAGGAAAGAGCCCATCGTTTTATTCGTTTCTCGATGTCCCACAGAGGCACCCTATCAAATTTAAGAGAGAATTTAATTGAGTCAGCTGATCTGGCTGGACGTATTTTAAAAATTTTCTTCTACACAAACCTTCCCCGTGCCATTCCGATAATTTTCAAAAAACTCATTCAATTCCGTCCATGAATTAGAGCGTGGGGTTTAAAGGACGATAATGATAATAGGGGCGAACAAACAGGGGATTATAATTTTGATTCATAATGCTCCAATTCAAAAATTAAGCGATGGTCTTAATTTTTATATATTCCTCTTCCTTATTAGTGGCCTCCTATTCTCTTTTGACGGACGCTGTGATGTCCTAGTGCATCATCTGTCTCAGTTGATGATGTCGTAGGTACAGGCAGCTCTTCGTTTTTTCGTTACAGAGTACCACAAAGTACCATTTCGTTTTTTTTTTTTTTTTTCAGGAAATTTTTTTTTTTTTCAGGGTTTTCTACTTGTATTGAATGTATTTGGGGTTTTTCCGCATTTTACCGCAAACTTCTTTTTAAATTTTTTCAGTGAAAGAATGCAGTATTTCGCGAAGAGATTTCGTAAGGATTTGGCTTGAGAATAAAAGCGAGGCGCACACGAAGGTGTACAATATTTTGATTGATAAATTCGACGATCTTGAGCCAGAGGAAGAATCGGTCAAACAAGTAAAAAAATAACATCAAACTCTTGTACTCAAAAGTTAAAGATCAGTTCTATAAATCATCATACCACGGGGAGCGAGTTTTGGAGAATTGGAGCTGGGTTGATCGTGACGATTTGAAATTCACTTTCATATGTAACTACGTCCAATCCTCTGGAAGTATCAGACCTGGTCGACCCGAAAAACCATTCTCTCTGTGCGGTGAAAAGTACTTCTTAATCCGGAAGTTGTATCAATGTTGAATAGTGATTTTCCGTCTAATCTTAATTTAAGTATACCCACGCATCTAGCAAATGATTCTACTGAAAGCGATACCCAAAGCGATTGATGACTCGCTTTATTCAAATTAACTTCATTGATCCAAGTTCAAATTTATGGAGGCACCAATTTTATTTGTTTCACTTTTTCTATTTATTCGTACGAAGGCTGAGTTCTGTTTTCCCGTCCATTTTATCGAGTTTGTTGTTTTGTAGTTTTCTTTTTTCAATTGAATCGTACAGTATTACTTAGGTTTTGTTAATTTTAATTTTTTTACATTTTTAGGTGTTTTTATTCATACAATTTTACTTATGAACCTATGAGATGAAATTTGTTTTATTGTAACTAATATTGTAATCATACATCGTAAATATTTTGTTTGTGTATTGTTATTTTGTTTGTATTATTTTTTTAGTCCGAAAGAATGTCATATTCGTGGTCAGCAAAAAATTTCCTGTAGGACAGGACGGCTTTTGAATTTTTTCCACCTAGATTGGCCATTCGCCCCACTGTGAGACATAGGTTCAAATCAACATGTACAGCCCATGGACCCCTTCTATATTTTTGGAAGATGACTTTGTCATAAAGACGTTTTTTTCTTAACATTTACCGAAATGCGTGAAATTTAGTCGTTTGGATAATCTACTATGGGTACTTAGACGGGTTTAAATAATTATAGACCACGGATCTGCGTAGAAGGACCATCTAATAATAAGCCTTTGTGTAATAATTTGCAGCGTTGTTTTTTACCGTCGCAAGGTTAATTAAGAGTACTATATTTACATTTGAAACGTTGACACCTTGCTTCAGCCTGGAACATTTGATAAGTAAGCAGGAATACGAGGTTTTCTACATCATTTCAGGGACTTCAATCAAACTTTTTTCAGGGCTAGTGGACTCTTTCCATCACGGTTGGATCGTATTAAGAGCAACATCCATTTTTCCCCTGTGATTTTCAAGACATGAGGCTGCTACCTTCGGTCACACGTGGGCCATTGATCACAGGGGCTTAGAACGCTGGGAGCCATTATATTACGTCTCGGACTCACAACTGCCAACTTCACCCCTCATAATTCACATCCAAGTCTGTTGCTTGTCCCTTTCGCTAGTCGCGCCTATTCTTCATTTCCCCCTCCCATACAACGGCCATCCACACCTCAATATTTATGGCAACTTTATTATATCCAGCCCTCAGCCTGAATTTGCTTGCGCCTTTTCGAACCTTAGCCAAAAGTAACCTTAGAAGTTAGCCCACATGATATTTTGATGTTTGGATAAGGCGTTACAGTCGAGTAGGAAAATACTAGATACGTGGTGTGACTTCCTGGAACGTATAATAGTTGTTTACTCAATAAACGGAGGAGATGGGGTGAGTCTGACCATTGGCGATAGAAACTGGCGTACAGGAAGGTAGGGAGGAATATAAGATCTCGCAGTCTTTATGGTCTCACTCTCTTGCCAGTCCATTCTATTTGCATCTAAACTCGTGTACTTCTTACACCAGGTGCTTCCATCCTTCTTTCCTTATCCTAAGCGCATTGTTCAGTAGTTGCTGAACTTGGAGAAATCTTTCCATACAGAACCTATTGCACCCTACGTGCAACTCTTCACATAAAATAACAAATTGCCGTCCATTACCTATGAACCATGCAACCCATGCATCACTCGTAACACCCGTAGCAAGGTTTCTCCACTTGTCACGAATTTCCGCCAACGGCAAACTGCCTGTAGCAAGCATAATAACGAAAATTCGGGAACTAAACAAATTGGTTGCGAAGGGTAGCGCCGTTCGTGAAGTAGAAGGATGATTCGGAGGTCCAGATCTAGCCTGTTGTGCACCGGAATCGCTGATCATTTTACGACCATTCCCGTCAGAATCGGTCCAGCCGTTTATCCGACTATTGTTAACATACACAAAAACATACAGTATCTAGATAGATAGAATAAACTTTGAGTTTTATATATAAGGATTACCCAGCAGTCCCAAAAAGGCTTTAATTCAAATTTCAGCAATCAAGTTTCAACCTGTGGCTAATTAATTTATCAACCTAGCGTCCTCTCAATCCTCAATGTAACCATCTCAATATAAGCTTAGTTATTTTAAAACTATTCCCGGAAGTTAATGAGGCGTTTTGAATATCAATTTTTGAAGATCAATCTTTACGAATAAAAACTGTTTGGCTCAAACCCAAATCGTTTTGGTATCGATGGCTTTGTTATCGAAAGTTCTTCACGCGTGAACCCACCTTATCCACATTTGACGTGAAAATTTCAACTCATGTCCAGTTTTTCCCTAATTACGAAGTTGTTTACCCGGGTGACGTCGTTAGGAAAAGCCGAGTTCTCGACGAAGGAGTAAGTCTAGAGGATTTTAATATGGCCTAAGTTCTAATCTGGAACTTGCTCGTAAATTTGCGCCCACCCTCATGAAAATCGGTGCAGCCGTTCGGCCCTGACGCTCGGACAAACGAACAAGCAAGCAATTAGAATTCGAATTTTATATATTAATAAAAATATGATAAGATAACGTTAGAACGTCCAATGGCCAGTTACATAGAATTATCCATTTACATACATAATACAATGGTTAATAAATAATATTCAAAAATGGAACACTACACGAAAATACGAAAAAATGGAAATCTGGAAATAAGGAGAACAATAAAAAAAATACCAAACAAGGTCAGTTGAAGTGGTGAACGTGGTGGTGTTTGGGACAGATGATACCACGTTTCTTCTCTCGCCATTCCCAAAAAATACTTACTGACATTTTTTATGGTGAGGCTTTGACTCTGAGGTCAAAAGCTGAAAATTCCGAACCACGCTTGCTTCTATTTGCCACGAATTCTCCGGAAGTTAATTTCAGGGTAATCCCTGTTGTTTTTTTATCAACTTTAAAATCTGCCTGAATCAGATGTGAACCAGATGTTTGCGTGTATCCTTTTGTTGGCCTCTGTGGATTGACCCCACATGCAATTTTTTAAGCTCCGCCCGATCAACCGACAGTATACATACAATGCTGATACTGTCTCATCGGGTTTTTTCCCCAGGTAACCCTAAAAAATAGAGTTCGTTCGGAGGGCAAATCCCAGCGCGGCGTAGAATGACAAAAGGGATTCGCCTCCACTATCCGAAATCTGCCGTCCGCGCCCCATAAATCACGGCCTACGCGGAACACAGGGCATTCGCCGACTTATTGCTTCCACCAGCGGGACTGGAAACCTTTTTCCCCTCCCCACACCCTCCCACACAAAGAAGCAATGGGATATTACCTTCCAACGCGCTCCCTGCGACTTACGATAATATTCAACCTTCCCACGAGATGTCACTTAAGTCGTCTTCATACCTTTCAAGGCATGTTCGGAGAATCAAGATGTATCTTCGAAATACTCTCTCCTCCCAAGAACTTCATTGTGGAAAACCTGGATTCGAAAGCAGTTTCTCTTCCGTCTTTCTTCATAAGAGGCCGTAAAAGTGATTTATTATTATTTTTAAATAAAGCTTAGTTCCTATCTAGAGAATTTTACTCCAACCACACTCTTCTACGAAGAGTAGTCGTTTTTCGATTATTTTTCAGTTTCAAAAAATTACTCTTGGGTCCGCTGACCAGGTCTCTCTCGAAGTTGGAGCTGAAGACAAATTTTTGGATATTTTTATTTACTACATTCCCCAGAACTCCTATTTTAGTACAATTCAATCCCAAGACTGCTCATTAAATTCCTATACTCATGTAGTAATAGGCAAACATTTCTTAGCCCTAAAAAATTTACTCGATGGTCCTGGAATTTTTATGATGCCAAAAAATGTGTGGTTTTTTACCAATTTTTCTTTTAAAAAAAGTTTGTGTTTCTAAGGACCAAAACTGTGAAAATTTCTGAACTTTTTTCCATTGGATAAACAAAATAATTGTCATAGATGTAGAATTCAATCATTCCACTCCCAAACACCAAAAATTACCTTCTATTTTGGTTCATTTTTCACGATTTTTTAGTGGTGTTCTTCCCATCGACGAATGAGTTACAATAACCGAGGAAAGAATAGGATTTCTGTTCAGGGTTAAGGCAAAGAGGATAAATCTAGCAAAAAACGTAATCCAATTTAATTCAGCGTCCTACAAATAACTAAGACTATCACGAATTTATTACGGCTTTCAGGTGTACCGTCCCATGTCTTAGATGAAATCATCACTGTTTTGCGTCGGTTACATTTATGATCATCTAAAAGGGGTTTCGATCGATCCTACATATGTGACGAAAACTATTCAAAACGATACGAAACTCGATTTTTTATTATTCGACATCGACGTCGGATTGCCGTCAAGGACAACTCTCTTGGAGTGATTTCAGTCAATTCTGTGTGGCGAAAACTATTGAAAACGATACCAAACTTGATTTTCGGTTGATTTGACGAGGATCTTAGTCGCCGATGACAATCGTTGTCAAGAAGAATTTATAAAGCGTTTATGGTGATTTCAGTTGGTTCTGTGAACTACTGAACACTATACCAAACTTGATTGTTGATGATTATTAGACAGTGATCGACGTCAGTGACGACGACAACGACGTCTGATTGTCGTCAAGCACAACTTTTAAAGCTTTTTTGAGTGGTTTCAGTCGATTATGTGTGACGAAAACTATTGAAAACTATACCGAATTCAACAATAATAAAAAGGAAGATCTACTATAGAACCAATGAGTTTCTATAGAATAAAGCCAGGCTAGGCTTTACCATGGCATCTCTCAATAGCTCATAATCAATTATATAAAAGTGAATTATTGATGTTTTTAATTTTTTAAATATATACCTATATATATATTTTTTTTAATTTATTTATTTTATTTTATTTTTTTTTTTTTTTTTTATTTTTTTTTTTTTTTTTATGGTTTAAGCCACATCTGAACCAAAAGGGTCATAAGCGGCATTGGAACAATGATTCTTGTCTTTTACGCGCGGGCCTACTGTACGTCCGATCGGAATGCAAAATTTTCCAACTCATTCCTCGCACTCACTTGATGATAGGCTATCGGAATCCCCAAACTTACTCCTCATCCTCGAACTTGGCTTTCCCTAACGGCTCCGCGCCTCGCCAGGGGCCAAGCAGTTGTCTATTTACATTCTTCGAATGAAATTATTGAAACACAGAATGTGGTTTAGCTCACGCGTTTCACATAAGCCCGTGAAACCAGCATATAAGGATGACTCAGATTTTGCGGTGTATCTTTTCACTAGGTACTACGTCAAGTTGATTTATTTATTTATCATCAGTGCAACGACTCACCACCAGCTCAATGAAATCATCAGAAATTAATAAGCGGTTGCAATTATGTTCACAATATCAAATATTGAGAATAATCACCTGTGTGTAAACAGTTATTCAAATAGCCATGCTCTTAGCATTTTGCAGTAGTTGACATAATATATGATTGGATAAATCGAGAGCTTTCGAACGAATGGCCAACAACTTTTGTGGGATGAAAAATGACGAAGTACCATTTCCCTAGCAACGACTCGGTCGTAAGCGGAAATCATCAGAAATTGTTGCAACATATATTCGTTACACATTTTCGGTACGCATAAACGTTTTGTTTTCGGTTGGAAATGACAATGCTAAAACACATTCTGTGTTTAGAAAAGTGGTTTCATTTGTAGAGAACTTTTTATAACAAATTCAACGATACCAAAACGACTTCGGTGTAGCAGAGCAAGAGCTCACAGCTGGTAGCTTATATTTGTCTGTCAAGAAGAAAACATCTTCGAATTTAATATCTACCTATGGTGGTGTCATGGCTAGACTACATCCTCAATAGAGGGTTCTTATCTCGTACAGCTGACGAATCAGTCGACGACTCGGGATGGCGATAGAGCGAGCAAACGAATGCTAACCTCCCGAGTCGTTGGTTGCCGAGTAGTGGGTCGTTGACGTCACACACTACGACCCAATAAGTCACGCTAATGTGAGAATCACTCACTTTCTGCTGTATTTTTATACCAATTTTATCCACCATTTCGTTGTGTTTTTTCCTGGAGTTTAATTCATTTTCATTCCTATTTCGTACAACTTAGCCATTTTCATTTCATATCTTTTTTTTTATTTTCATTAATTTCCTTTTGATCCATCCGTTATGGACAAAGTTATAGCGTATGAGGAGCTTTACCTGAATGGTGTACCTACTTAATTAGTGCACGGGAAATGGAGTTGGCGGACGTCGGGATTTTTCACTTTTATCTGGTAACAACCGACCCCAAAATTCACTTCAAAAATCAACTTTTAGAGCTCAACACTTCTAATCACTTTCAAAAACTTGAATAAGTACTAACAACAAACTCCCCGAGTGGAGTACTGTTTTGATGTGAAATGAGGTTATCCTCAACACAGGTAATACAGCTGAGTCGGGAAACGAATCGTTTCCCCTGACAACCCGCGAGGCGGTACGACTCGGCTCACTCGGGTCGGGTCCCAAATCAGCGTTTCGTCGCCCGACTCGGACGCGCGTGCGCACTTCCCACTCGTGCTGACAACTCGGGCTCCCATTCGGGCAACGAATAGACAATCGAGTACGACATAAGAACTCTCTATTACTTTGAGATATTGGTCGAGACTATGCTCGATTATTAATGAATGTTTTAGGAGTTTACAAGAAATTTACGAAATCGATGTTTCATTATTCAATAAAAGTTCCTATCTCTTCAATCGCACTGCAAGACCTCTGAGTGGTCACCTAATTATTTTGTTTTGGCTTCCCAATACTGGTGTCAACAGTGCAGCGCATACATGTAACCATACCCACCCAACGGATTCTTAAACTATCGATGTTCCTGTGTTGATCATGTTACAATCCATTCGGCTAACTACTAAGAGCCTATCGCCAGATTTCTTTAAAGCCTTTAAATCGGCTCCTATAGCGTCCAGTGTGCCATCAATTTGCTAAACACCCTGACTGAAATTCTGGGAAGAGACTTTTCTCGACCTCTCTCTGCTTAGCCGGGAACAACGAGATTTTCATTGCGGTCTCGAAGCACGCAATCCGGATAGTGACTGCCTCGACGCATTTACAAAGGCTTTCGCCGTGGCTGTAAATTAAAAGGGGGCTTTTGAAATCAGCGGTTCCAAGAGCTGACAGGAGGGAATTAAGATAGATAGCAATCTCGAGAAAGCCCTTCTGGCAGCCAGTCTCCCGACTAGCATTCCTCTAGCTATGCAGTTCTAAGTAGAGACGAAAGAAGAGGTGTATTGAGTTGCGAATATTTTCGAAAAACGGTGTCTCTTATACGTATTAAGTATGTTAATTCCAAGAGGTAGCATTGCATATGAATTCAAATTTCTTCGTATTTATATATATATAATATTTATTTACTTATGTTTTCAATTTTTATTTATTTATTTAGCTCGCGTAATTTGAGTGTGCCCCCAACTGCTGAGTGAACCACCCCACTCAACTATGAATTCGAACCAGTGAGTGGAGAGTGACCCTCGATTTAGGAGATAGTGAGTGTATACATACACTCAGACCATGCCTATGAATCCTGCTCTAAGTGCCACCACCCTATCTATGGCCCTTCGCGTTACTTCCTACATGTCAGTAAATATATTAGCGAGATGATTCTAATAATAATTCGGTCCCTATGGGTTACCCAACTACTACGGGCCTTCTACGGTCGCTTGTTTCCACCGCTCTTGATCAACACAATGGTCCTCCCTAATCACACACAACGATTCAATTCAAGTATCGTAATTCGACCCCCCAATTACTCATTCAAACACTATTCAGCGTCTGAGCATGCATCTCACCACTCAAACCCCACGCCGTTACCCACTGGGACGCACTCAATCCTGCATCGTCACCACCCGGTTCGGTGGTTTCTGCGGAGGGGCTCTAAGATACCTTATTACCATCGTTAACGGTAATGACCGAAGTTTAATAGTTCATTAAATCATTCCTCAACGCTGATATGAACTTCCACCATTAGGTTCGTTGCTCCATTATATAGTCGACACGAGTCACTACTGCGGTAGCGAACCATAAACGAAGTGTATGTACGCTCTTCGTACTAATTCTCCAAAACCCATGCCTGCACTTCATCAGAAATTCATAGACAAAGTTTATTGTGGAAAAATCGTATTCTCGTTATTCTAGAAAAAATAATGGTGGATCTTTTAGTAACAACAAATATCCTCCCGGAATATTGCACATTACGTTTTGGGATTGTACCCCTTACGGTACTGTCACACTCTCCTCGGTAGAGCGAGCGTGGTTAGGATTATGGACGGCTAACGCCTAGTAATCCGATCCACTATTTTTGGGGCGTTAATGTTTCAGAAGAAACATGGCCCGGGTTTTCCAGAAGGAATTCCCATTATCACCCTTTGGTATATAAATAATTTCATTGGTCTTTGACTTATAATTTCTCATTTATTCCCCTCTTATATTTTCAATTGCATACCTTATGGTATACCTGGCCTTTGCCATTTTTATCATTCTTTATACCCGGGCATGGTTCCCAATGATTCAGGGGCATTGTTCCCAATTATTAATTCATTGGCATTGTTCCCAATCATTATATTATTTCCTGGGCTTAGTTCCCAATTTAAGTCCCCTACATTGGGCACATTAATTTATATCTATTTTATTTTCCTAAAGGTATAAGTCTCCATAGTTGAGCGACCGTTTATTCCCGATTGTTCCAATCTTTGATTGGGGGTTAATTACCTAATGAAGACTTTTTATGAAGATTCATTGACAGTCCATCCTGTTTTAATTTCTCTTTTCTCATCCTCAATCGCCAATGCAGCTATTTATTAATGAGCATCAGTTCTCAGCCAGTAAACTATTCCACCTGGTTTACATACTTGCTCTTCAATCAAGTATGTCTTTAAGGGGGGGAGTGTGACAGACTTCCCGTCAGAATCCCAGAGAAAGCGCTGCCGTCACTCCGTTGTTTCCCAACGGACGTCGCACGCCTGTTCTCGTGTTCTTGAAAGGCTGCGTTTGGCGTTGGATGGGTGATCCGAGAACTGGAAAACGAATCTACTCCGAACATAGCACTTTAATGCTATTAGTAGAATTGGTATCTTTCTGACGGGATACGGTCATCCTCCTCTCCCTTTCGAGTATTTAGGGGCCCATTGCACCTCTAGGGGGCTACCTAAATTCTTGATATAGGGTGGTGAAATGATTGCTTCGCAATATATTAAGAAGATTAGAATACTAGAATGGGTGACGATTCCGAGGAAGGGAATTCCTGGTAGCTGCATAATATTAAGGTTTCAACATCAGTCACATTTTCTACCTTCATAGATGTTAAGTTTGGTGATGTGGGTCCTGCCCTTTCGCACCCAATTCAACCCATACGGTACACTGTTCTTGGTTACAGCCAAAAAATTTGCATGTTAAAACCAGAGATTGACTCTAAAAACATTTCTACGGGCATTAAAATCGCTTTTTACACTTTCATTTCGCATCTGTATTTACCAGACATTTGGGCTTGTCATTTCATTAAAAAACCACTACTATACATTATAATATGTGAATCGTATTTCATGATTCTAATGAACCATAGATGAGCAATTGAGAAAAAAGTTCCAGTCATACTATAAGCGCATTTTCAAAAAACTGTTTTGAAAAACAATTCAAGCGATTCAAAAAAGATTTTGAATTTCTAGCTTTTTTGCAGCTTTTATCGATTTTTTTCAGTAAATAATAATGAGATTAAAGTATATTTTCAGCATAACGTTGTTGTTCATAAATTTTTTAATGTTCTAGTTAAAACTTTTTTTGGCTAAAATTCTGCTAAAAAATATATAGGTTCAACTTTTTTTAGGACATCCACCGAGCCCTCTGAAATCTGTATCCACATCGCCTGCTCGCGTCTTAGCTACACGAAGTATTTGTTTGACCTCATATATATACACCTCAAAAGAATTAAGGGATCACATTTCCTTGTAGACGCCAATGAACCCAGATCTGTCGGACAATGTTCATGTTATATCTCATGATTAGGTACCTAATGGAGACAGGATGCACCGTATTCTTTTTGTTTTTTCTAAAAACACAGAGAAAGACCAGTGCTATCAAGCTCCGACTTGAGCCAAAACAGAATGAATCGCGCTTCTTCATGATTATCAGCTCTAATCCGAGAACGGAATAAGATATCGCAATTCTGGCTTCACCATCATGTTTAGCACTAAAAAATCTTTAAAATGAGGCGACACTCGGCAAAAAATGGAAAACAAATTTTCTATGTACCTATCCGAAAACCGTGGGGGAGGGGGGGGGAGGGGCATGGATCTGGGGTCTTTGACGTCGACAAGAAAAAGTGATATCTTAATTCTATTGAGGTGTGTTAATAATAACACAGTTTATATATATATATATATATATATATATATATATATATATATATATATATATATATATAAATCACTTGGTAAGAAAAGAAAACAGAAAATTACAACACAAAACTATTGGCGTTTTAATATTTCGGCTTCTGCCTTTTTCAAAACTACGAGAGAAAATGATTAATTTGGGCTGTTTGCAACGTTGGCAAGGATTGTTGTAACTTTGGATATCGCTTCAACGTCTAATATTGTTTTGGCATTAAACTCTTGAAAAAAATGAGGCCCAACGACAACAAGAGAATACTTCACCAGTCGGAAAAAGCCCATAGCAACGTGTTAGGTCGTGGGGATATTTCAAAAACCTACAACTCATAAGGCGCTCGACCTGACCGTTTGCTCGTGATGCTCCTGTGGCTATAAAATGGAGGTCAATTTGATGTGATACACAAAAATCTTGAAAATCTTTAGCAGTGAAATTTGTACCTTGGTCACAGATTATACGCTGAGGAGGACCAAAGAAATTTATGAGAGATGTTAACGCTTTGATAGCACTTGCAGCACCTAAGGAACGTGTGTGCTGCAATACACAGTACTTAGTGAATGCATCTATGAAAACGTAAAGATATTCTTGAGAGTCTTTTTTTTTCCGCTTAGTTTACCAGAAGCATCTAAATGAATAGTGTGCCATGGTTCAGCAACTTTGGGTATAGGGTGGAGTTGAATTTGGCGAGGTCCTGAATCTGTTTTTGATGTTTTGCACACAAGGCAGTTCTCAACAAATTTTCGAACGTATTTCGCCATATGTTCAAACCAATAATGTTGGTACAATGCCTCTAAGGTTTTTTCATTACCCAAGTGGAATAGAGATTCATGGACATTAGAAACAACAGCGTACCGAAGAGAATGGGGAACAATTGGGAGGTACCTAGTGCGAGTGTGTCGCTGTACTTTCCGACACAGTACACCAGAGTGCATCTCGTAAGTGTTTTGAATATCTGAATCTATTTCGTTAGCATTCAATTTCGAAATTATTTCAGTAACAAACGGGTCATTTTGCTGAGCTGTTAGGAGCCAATCAGTTGAAATAGATGTTAATTGCACGAGTTTTTCAGAAGAAGCTTTATATTGAGGTTTAAAATTCCTATGTTTTCCATGTGGTCGCATTTTTGGGGTTGATAAACCTAATGTTGAGGTATTCACAGACAATGCCTGATTAATTTTGGGTTTGGCAATAGGTTGTTCAGGTATCGGAAAGTTGTTGACTTCATCAACTTCTTCAATAGGATTCCTACTAAAAAAATCAACATGTTGCATACGCGAGGATTGACGATATTGCATTTTAAAATCAAAACTTTGCAAGAAAGACCACCACCTTTGAACACGAGGTATCAAGTCTTGCTTATTTTGAGTTGCGCGCAATGATCCTCCAGGACTGACGTAATCAAATAGCATCAAGAATAGAAAACCATCGGGCACCGTGTTACCTGTCTTTTTAGGAACAAGAAGTATTGGGCTTGCATATGGAGAAGAACTGGGGCGAATTACTTTGGCATCTTCAAGTTCTTTGATGCGCTCTCGCACCAGTTCACGATGTACAGGACTAAGTTTGTATGGTCGACGGTGGACAATTTTGGAAGGGTCAAGAAGGCGAATTTTGAATGTTCCTGTCGTCACACGAGTGGTAGGTATTCCATCAATAAAATATTGGGAATAATTAGTCAAAATTTTGATGAGATCCCCCCTTTGACTAACAGGAAGGTCAGTGTGAACTGATTCGAAATGTTGAGTGCTAACTGGCAAGACTTGGCAAGATCCTAAAGCTGGGACAACACAAGATGGGTGAAAATCAAGTGAAGGGATATTGTCACTATGACCACCTAACACCTCACTGAACAACACGACTTCATCCTCAGTGCACTGCTCCAAAGAGCAGAGATCACCCAAGGATACAGAAAATATTTCATTTTTTGTGGTGTTCATGGAATCAGAATGCCCACGCCCCTTTGTAGAAGTGTCCCATTTTTCAATGCCAGAAGAACCCACAGGTTCAGCGCCTTCCCCATGAGTTCTGGATGTATCCAGAAAATTACGGTTTAGCATGAATGGAGGATGGTCCTTCCAAAGCGTGCAAGAAGATATAGTTATTACCATACAAAAATCTGGAGCCAGAATTTCACGTCCCAAAATGATGGGTTTAGGCAAAGCACCATCAGCTACAATATGGAACAGGACTTGAATGTCGTGTCCATTAATCTTTACTCTGGCTTGTTTTTGGCACTGAGAAATGGTAATTGATGACCCTAAACCATGCAAGTGAACTACATTATTGAACAAAGGCCCATCAAAGCGGGTACTAAAGGACAAACAAAGGAGTGAGCACTCTGATCCAGAATCAAAACAATACTTGACGCTTGTCTGACATCTTCTTCTTTGGGCAGTTTGGAGCAATATGCCCCTTTTGGTTGCAGGAAAAGCACGTTGTATTGCTGAAGTTGGATGGCTTCCTTGGCTGATTTGATGAGGTCAAGGATGATGATGATCGGCACTCTGAGGTTTTGTGTCCAGATCTTCGACATTTCCCACAGCGGGAAGTATAATCCTGAGAGGATGAATGCTGAGGGCTTTCATAGTTTGGTCGACTCTTCTTGGCATTTCCAGGACCGCTGTCATAACCTCCTGGTCTCTTAAATGACAGAGCCCGTAATTCCTGAAGCAACTTTTCACGGCTATTTATCTTTTCTGTGTAGCAAAGATGACGTGCTCTTGTGTCTGCTTGAGCTATCTGAGAGAGAGCCACTGATACAGCAATTTCTTCCACTGATGACTGGCGGAAGTGAGCAACAAATTGATTGTTCACTTGGTAAGAAAAGAATTTCGGCTTCTGCTACGAGAGAAAATGATTAATTTGGGCTGTTTGCAACGTTGGCAAGGATTGTTGTAACTTTGGATATCGCTTCAATATGAGGCCCAACGACCACTTCAAGTCGGAAAAAGCCCATAGCAACAGGTGCCTACAATCCAGGACTGAATATTAGACGTTGAAGCGATATCCAAAGTTACAACAATCCTTGCCAACGTTGCAAACAGCCCAAACTAATCATTTTCTCTCGTAGTTTTGAAAAAGGCAGAAACCGAAATATTAAAAATAGTTTTGTGTTGTAATTTTGTTTTCTTTTCTTACCAAGTGATTTATTGAAGCTCTTGTACAGTCATTCTTCAAGTGATATATATATATATATATATATATATATATATATATATATATATATATGCGTGTGTGTGTGTGTGTGTTTTCCTTCTCTTCTGAAGTACCAATTTTGTTTCCTCATCAAGAGATTAATGTTTTGTTAACAATATTGTAGTTGGGCATCGCCCGTTTCATAAATAAATAAATAAATACATAAAGGGCCCGTACGTAGCCATTTCCAGTATATATATCTTCAAATGTCTCTTCACTATTTAGATGGTCCCAATTCTTTTGAATATTGCCCAGCAAAGTGAACATAATGGTTCCTCCATTTATAGGTAGACTATGAAGCAATATTTTTTCATTCTACGTTTGCCTGACTTGACTCGTTCTTGTATAGCCTGGTTGGACTGAGTTTTCCTGTGTATTTTGGGCAGTTGTGGAAACAGCAAAATGGAATCACTTGCGTTTCAACCGCTAAGGCAACGAATAAAGTTTTTTCTTTTACTCTTTCAACATCGTCGAGGCAACAAGGTGAATAGGGTGTTGAGAGAGAATAAGCAGAAGGGGAAGCTAAATGAGAACTTCTTTTTTAATTAATAAAGGCTTTAATTATACTTAACGGAGGCAGAGAGAGCCAAGGAAGGATCTGGGAGCAAAAAAAAAATAAATTCTCCAAAAAAAAATTGTAATAAAAAAAGATGGAAAAAAGTGGAATAAATTAAATGAAAAGATCAAAACCTCCTCGGAAACCGAGAAGAATCGAGGGTTGAAGGAAGGAAGGGGGAAAAATTGAGAGGAAACTGAATTACTGGCACTACAATCTGAGCGGACGTTGAAAGAGAGGTTAATAGAATCAGAGGCCCCCCGTCACCTCGGCGGCGCGCTGCTGTGAAAAAAAGCCCCCCAGCCCCCGGCTCTATAGCCCCGAGATCAATCAAAATTAAATCGACGGAGCTTTTCCCAGGTTGAGGCTCCCTCCCGTGCCGGAGCAGAGGTGGCCAGAACAACAAATAATAATTTATTCCTGAACGTTGTATGAGATTATGGCTCGGGAAAACACCCCCCGCTCCCTCGCCTGCTTTCTTTTTCTCTCTCGGTATTTCGCGGTTGCGAATTGATCTCTGAAACCCGCCTTTTGCCCAGACGAGAAACTAGCGGTATTGGCCCTCCGCTGATAGCGATGCCGAGCGAAACGACTGCAATAGGAAAAGCGGTTTCAAGCGACTGAAGGATTTCTTTTGAATTCCGGCTATCCATATGAATCAAGTATTTATTTACTTATTTACAATGAGGGCTAATACAAGAGGTTTATAATACAATAGTATAAGGATACTAACAGTAAAAGTAACTAAGGTAAAACAGTATACAATAAGTGTAAGGTAATAAAGACAAGTTAGGAAAAAGGCTGAGATATAAATTAATAACTAAAACGGTAACTGATGTACTTTGTTTAAAGTCATTCTCCGAATCAATGCGGTTCAATGGTAAAACATTTCAAGGTCCGGGCACAAGTCATAAGCATGGTTCCGAGGCATTCTGCACATAGGTCTATGCTTTAGATAGTCGGTCGCAGAAAAGGATATCCAGAAGAGGTACCTTGAGCGTGTTCCAGGATGAGTGGCAGTACAATGTAGACCAAATAAGCAAGTATTGGGTAAAATTCAGTTGGTTATTAACAGAAAAATACATGCTGAATACAAATATACCCCATCAGGAGTCGGAAATGAGGTCAAGGCCAAGCTTTTACCAGAACATCGAGTATATAATGCACAGATTAGATGATAATCAAGTGATGAAAACAGGGGTAGGAGGTACTCTTTATCGTAAATTTCTGTTGAGTGCATCATCTATGAAAATTAGAAAATAAAAGTACCAAGTTAGGAATCTGCTTCAAAACTCAACTAAAAATTATCGTTTCATAAAAGGGGTTTCAACAGCGATGAAAACTTTATCAAATGATAAAATATGACAAGAAAGCTTCCATTACAAAATCCTATCATAATAAAGTAAGTTTAATGTTTTTAGCACAAAAAGATGAGAAATACCAAACATTAATGAAACCAGAAATAAATTATGCAAACATATTATTAATGGGTGAAATATGCTGGTAACTTTTCAATAATAACAGTATCCCTATGTAATTTTGCAATATCTTGAACTCTACTGGTTTCAATTTTTTCAGGGTACTGGGAAATCAACTTCTGGTTCTCTCAGGCTTGAAGATAGGCAGCAGGGTTTTCACTGAAATTCCAAAGTCCTCGGGATATGGACATTACATAATCTGGCTTGAACACATCACTGATGAACCAAACACTATGGTGACCATGGGCAGATGGATGGCCCCGCTATGTAATAAACGTCATTACAACACCACTAACACTACTGCTACTAGTCATTAACCACTAGTAACATAAAATCATAATCACGTCGTATCACTTGGTAATTTACATATATATTATATTTTTGCTTTGCATCGTCCCGCCTGAGGTGTGATCACAACCGGACACTATGGGCGCGGATGATCGGAAGTGAGGCATTCAGAGATCATTATCCGAGTTTTCTGTTTGTATTCGATACAGTTGGAAATTCGCGTTGCTCGTTCTTCTGGCGATATGAATAAACATGGATGAATAGCAAGTAATATATCAGGCATTTTAATTCAACATGAATATACACTGAAGAACATAAATATTCATTGACAGACAAGTTCTAAAACCTCGGTGGACATATGTTATTCTGGCATGGGGCTATGCGAAAAAGACAAACAGCAACTGTAAACTTTTCAACCCTAGCAAGAAGGCCAAGAAACAAGCAAGCAACTAACTTTCAGCCCTGACCATTTCTCGCTGTCTAATGTTTTTCAAAAAGATGAGAATTCATACCAAACATTAATGAAACCGTAAATCTCTGATTCATTATTTTTCTGAGAAGTTAAAGGTGAGAATTTAAGAATTGGTGTTGAATGAATGTGATGTCGAGATTTCAAGAAAATTCTCGGCGGATATAAGATTTTTAAGGTAATTTCATGACTGAGGAATTTGACCCAGCCTTGATCCTTAATGATGTATTCACGTAAACCGACAGCTCGTCCATAAAGACAACATTTCTGTTTTAAATTAAACGATTAGCTAGCTTATCTATTTGTTCCCCATTACCGAAGATCGAAAAGCTGTGCTCGTGCGAGAATTCGAAAACAATTTTGAGCTCCGAAATCTAAATTTCCTTTTACTTTTTGTGTTTCAGAGCTTGTTGATCAATTTCCGTTCCGCGTCTATCTGTCTGTCTAAGTCTGGTTATGTATCTGTGCCAATTCCTTCTCCCGCCCAAAACTATTCTAGCTCGTTGTGCGATTTCGATTAAATTTCCATCGAATGTAAATTTCATTTCCATCGAGTCCGTAGTGTTATTATTATCTTGTTACATATAGTTATCAATGTTATCATGTATTGTGCCTATGCGCATGCACAAACGTGAATTCCTGTAAAGTCAACTTGCCAGCCCGATTTCGTTCAAATTCAAGGGCCTTCCTGTGTAATAGGATAAAGTTAGCATTCTTCGTGACCCCTTCTTAGCAATTGATTGTCCTAGGATTTTTATTTTTTTTTTTTTTTATTTTTTTTTTTTTTTTTTTTTTAATCTGGATTTGCAGTGTTTACTGTTTTATTTCATAAATAAACAATGATAAGCTATATTTTATATCCTCCTTCGCCCAAACCTTTATTTCATGTGTCAGTTTTCCAGCCATTTATGGCGATAACACAATTTTTAGGAGGACGAAAAAATTCAGAGTACAATGTAGCTATCTCCTAATAAAACAAAATTCAGCTCGATTGGTTCATTAGTTTTGGAGAATCGGAGACAAACGTGTACAAGGGTGAAAACACAGTGGAGCCTTGTAGCGTAGCTGCTCGCTTACTCGCTTACCGCCATGTAGAATTAAAGCACTGATCCTTACCGGTACGCGCACACTGGCACCTAGCAGGTAGTTGAGACGGTAGCAGTGAGCTATACTCTAAGCGAGCATGATTGCCGAGTCGATTGTTTACATAACCGTAAAGGGGTATCGTCTACGCGCTCGCGCGTAATCAGTGGTACGTTCACTCTAGATCTGTTCGCTTCACGGTGCTTTTGTATTTGTTTTTATGCTTTAAAAAAATTATAGATGATGAGAAACTCATAGCAGAGGGTTTTATGCGGGTGCCCTTGTGAAACCAAGTGCATCCAGATCATCATAACTGCCACATTTTCTACTGATTTTGGAATGAAATAATGAATTGGGATGTAAACTAAAGTTTATATTATTGTTATAAACTTGAAATTAGAATTGGATTTGAATTAGATATTCATGTGACAAGGCGTCTGTCATGACAACATCTGAGAAAGTAAAAACCACTTAAACACTGATATATCAAGAATCACCTATTCATCACAAAAAATTATTTTTATTATTTTTTTTTTTTAACTTTATTTTTATTTATTTATTTTATTTTATTTATTTATTTTTTATAAAAGCCATTCATTAGCCATTTATGTACACAACATGTAAAGTGTTAGATACTTAAAATGTACGTTTTTCATCTGTTACTCTTAATTTAAAGAAAAAAACCTTTTTGGCAATTTCTGACCTCCATTATTTAAAATCAGGTGTTGCATGTAAATTAATAATACATATACGTTACACTAATTATCATTAAACTACAGAAAAATCCAAATGTAGACGTAGAGAAAATGGCAAAATAAAGATAAAAAAATCTAGAAAGTAAAACAGGAATGTAAATCAATGGAAAAAGTTCAGTAAAGGGAAATTAATAGAGGAATCATTCAAATATTGCTGCATAAAAACTCACTCTTTTTTCTTTGTAATTTACATTTTTCAATAAGTTTAAAATGTTAGGAGGTAATACTATAAAAATCCTGGGACCTAAAAACCAAAAATGCCTAAAAAATTAAAATCATACTTGGGGTAAAGGATTGGTACCGCAATAGAAGAGTGATGTCGAGTTATCCCATTTAATGGAGGAATTTGGGGGAGTTGACACTTGGCTTAGTATATTTTTTGGAATTTGAGCATTTTGATGTGCTCAAAAAGTGCTGACCGACGAACTCACCCTTTCGTTTGGAAACTTGATTTGTTGGCGCAAGAACGGAATTTTCATCTCAATCCTAAGAAGAGTTATTGTCTGGAATGACATATATATACAGGATTTGTTTCAGAATGCATCAAACGGATTTCGATGAAGAAATTTTCCAAAAATTTTGATTTCGAAATTTTCTGAGCCATTGCAATAGTTCATTTTCTACGAAAATTCGCTAAAACGTAAGTAAGTCTAGGTGAGAGTATTCCATTTTTATAAACAATGGTTTCCTATGGGTCCGTTCCAGTTCTAAATATAAGTCGCAGTACCGACTTTACTGCCACCTCAACTGATCTAAAAGTAGTTTGATATACCCCGCCACCCACAGGAATACAATAAGTTGGAATAGAGTAAATGAAAAGTCATAATTAGGGAAGGAATTTATCAAGAAAAGGAAAAATGAAAGCAGATCTTCTGATTGAACTGTTCACATGAAGGATATGGTTCATATATTTCAAATGTATATCATTTACAATATTTATATTTATATTTCTACGTACTATAACATTATTGTATCGAAAAATAGAATCAAATTTATCTATCAATATTATTGATAAAAGTGTCTATTTCTGACGGAAAACATCTATAAATAGAAACCAGCAAGATCTCACTACAGTTAAATACAAATTTCAACATCAAAACAGATGCATTGGTACGATAACCTCCCTAACCTATTTCACAAAATACCAATAAACAAACAGTAGTATTTTACAAAAATACTACTGTCACTGTATTACATAATACACTGACAGTAGTATTTCACAAAAATACTACTGTCAGTGTATTACATAATACACTGACAGTAGTATTTCACAAAAATACTACTGTCAGTGTATTACATAACTCCTCAATTTTGATCATAACAAACCTCCGTGTTGAACAATTGATATCCCTCAATTTTGTACAAATTTTGATAATCAACGACTTTGCTATATACCAAATTTCGGAAAAAAACTACGATAATTAGGTTTGGTATTCACTTACGCAATTGAAGCCATAAACTCATCAAAATTAAGATGAATACTTCGTATGTTTTGATGACAAATAGAAAGAGTTGCTTCCTCTAGAAATAATATAAAACATAAATTAGTTGCATATAAATATAAATAAGTTGCATCTTCTCAAAAATGTTCGCGTTCATTAGAAATTTAAATGATCGGAAACGTCCATGATTGGTGAAGTAAATAATCAGGTAAGAAATTCAAAAGGTTCAGACTGATCAGATGCTTTCAATATCTTCAAAGGATATAGGTAATCATTTTGACTGGCTCTCCCTCAGCTTTCCGTACATGAATGACACAATTTTTCACTCAAACAAACTTCAGTCCTTCCATCCAAGTTGCATTCTAGGTCTTTGGAATAAGTTCAGCGCGGAATATAGTTACATTGAAGGTTTTCGCTCACATATACGTGGTTATCTGGCCAGTGATCAAGAAGCTTCTTTACGGTTAGTGTTCCAGGTACATTAGCTGACCTTATTCAATTTTCCCGAGTTTTCTGAGAGTCCATGACGACCAAGATTTTACGTGGGCAAACCTGAAAACCTTCGTAATATTTCCATTCCACCTTCTACCTACTTTTGAAACTTCTTTAGCGATAGCGACGCAACTTTCATTTCGTGTCTCGAGGACACCATGCAGTTCAATATTGTCACTTCTTGAGTTGATCTTTTTCTAACGAGCCGACAAAAGACCGACTGAGCGCCACTGTGTATGTCGTACAGCTACTACCCGCAAGGCTTCCACCGAGTAAGCGAGTATGCGACCATCATACCATCCCGGCTCCATTGTGTTCTTACCCTAAAAACTGTGTTCCAAGAAACGAGAGAAATCCGTGGGGAGTGGCGCTACATATCCCGTGAGCTCCTTGCTCCACTCCCACTTGACGGCTTTAGTATCACGATGGAGAAATGTACCCCGACATCTTTAGTCAATCATTATCAATTCATAAAAACTGTCATAGATACTATATACTATCCTAAAAGTATCCTAAAAACAATAACAATTGAAAGGTGCTGCTAATGGAGCACTAGACTAAAATACCCTAATTTAACTTTGGGATTTTTTTTTTTTTTTTTTTTTTTAAGGAAGGCTCTTAAGAAGTAGTTAAGTAGTTGGGTATATGTTCCATGAAAATTCCCTATGAATTATATCGCAATTGGTTGTTGAGTAATAACTATTGGAATTTTCAGGTACTGGTTGAGGGAAAACCCCTAGACCCCCCTGGGGTTGTATCAATTCAACGGCATTTGGATGAATAATGCATGAGCGAACGTAAATTTCCGAAATATTCATTTCTCACGATCTATTAACGGTATGAGTTTCATTACTAATGGTTGACAATGTTACAAAAGCTCAAACATGAATTATCTGTAAAACCGATTTTGGTATATTGCTTCCATTAATGAACCTTTCTAATCGTTAGAGGAAAAAATTTAACACCCAACAAAATTTGATGACTACCTATTACGTTTCAAGATGCGTAAGACACGACTACCAATCGAATTTATAAAAATCGGGAACACTTTCAAGGTAGCAGTGTTGTTTTTTTGGGAGTCATTTATAGATAACACCCCAAAGATTCGAACTAAACCACCTGGAACGCTACGTTAATCCATTTTCCCTCTCTAAAGGATAGACTATTGACGGAAAAAAAATAAAATCAACATTAGAGTGAATCGAAACTGGTGAAACAGTGAAAATCGCCTTATGAAGTACGACGATCGTATATCAGCAGATAATCATTCCAATGGAATTCCCCCGCCACAAAATCAAGTTTATTATAACGTTTGTCACGTATTGATGGATTTCTGAATCGTAGGTAAGTGATTTATTTTATATCTGTTGGAGCCAGTGGGGTAGCTGCTTGTAAGTAGGTGCTCAGGAAGTCCCTACCTACATGTACCTATTACTGGTTATCCTAGGTGATCTGAATCAATTGATGTTGATAGGTAGTTTCGAAGGACCACCCCCTTTTTAATCTAGGGAGAACAGATATGTAAGAAAGTGATAAGAGAGTTCAGATGTGAAAAGGTGATAAGGTGATAAGAGCCAGTAAAAGTGGTAGACTTAGAAAAATAGGTAATATGTATTCAGAAATACCACATGCTGAAGAAGGTGCAGATAACAATTAGAAATTGATAAGAAATTGGTGCTGCCTATCAACCTACTCTTAATAAGTGGCCACTGTGGAAAGATAAGAGAGATTGTAAGATTGTTGCTTTAATGAAAGTTACTGTTCTTATTTATACTGGTGAAGATGAAAGTCTATGAGATGAAAAAATTTACAGATGAAAGATCGTTGTCGTATAGATACATGCGTAGATGTGTGTCCCATATAGCAACAGGTTGCAGTGATGAAGAGGGGGGGTGCGGTTCATGCAAAATTGTAGATATTTAATTACCCAACTTTCAAGAGATCCCAGAAGGGCGTGAGTATCCTTGTCCTTTACCTGGTGAAGGCTTGATTACCAGAAAGGAGAATAAATATGACGTGGGATCCAACGTCAGGAGCCAAGAACCCATCCAGATTGATATGTTTCAGGGAAACCGGGTGCCAAAGCCGGTGTGGAGCATGCCGTGAGCGGTGAGGTATGAAGCGAACGATAAATACGATAAAGCTAGCCCTAGCACTGATTGTTACAAGGTTTTGCAATATAGGTGATTGCTACAACAGATCGCGACGTCGCGGATACGAGAAAATAAGCAGGTACATGGAGAATTAAACATTTTTTAAGTTGAAAGGCAAGAGGCAAAACGAGAGGTCTGGTAGTTGGTGTAACACAAAAAAAATGACGATGGCTGCGGGGACGTCACGATTCAGCCCAAACCCAACTGAGGAACAATCACGCACTGATCACTGATGTTATTATTAAGTTGCACAGCATTGCATAATAATATAAAGAAAATATACATGCATTGGTATTTATGCATAAGAGCATTAGAAGAAAGATATTGAAAGAAACAACCATGCATAGAGAAGAGATACAATGGAAGTGAAGATAGTACGTCAGACATTGGCTCGAAAGTACAGGTATCCTTATACACCCATGCCTAATCAGTACCCACTTTGATAAGAATCAGTGATAAATACAATAATAATGGTTTTGTGCAGTCAGTGCGGGTTTCGTGAGTTTAGTGCAGTGCATTTAGGATATTTCTCCCTTTTTCCTTAAGTAAGTCGAAAATACGATTCAGGCGTAAACAATATCATCAAATTTCAGTTGGTGGATACCTTTGTGTGTGGGTGCCTATGTGACTTGGATTCTGACCTACTACTGTACTGACATAATTATGAGCTCTTGTTAAATACAGAAGGACTAAGTATGTAAAGGTGTTTTATTTAGGTAATTTAATTAATTTCTCCTCGGTAGGCTTCTCAGCAGTTAAATTTAGATAGGTAATGTATACTAGACTTCTTTAATTATAGACTAGTGTTCTGCGTAGTAGGGTTATTCAATACGGATGATAAATCTTTGAGTAATAATTTGCAGTATTTGTCAATATTAATCGATCCATGTTACAATGAGCGGAAAGCTATACTGCCCACCCCATTCGGGAGACTTTATTTTCTAGCCTCGCAAGCTACTATCTATCAACGGAGATACATCTCTATAAGGACCCGCTGGAAACGGATACACGAAATATTGATGAGCAGAGTTGGGGTTAGAGATGGCAGGAGAGGTGACGGGGGACAAAGGGAAACAAAAGAGGTCATTCAGAAAAGGAGGAACTCGGCAAAAACCGGGAAGCATATGAGTTTGTCTAGTCGGCGGGAAAGGAGGGTCCTTGTGTTTTATAAACTCCATTCGAGGCACTGTGGAAGAAGTGCGATATTGCGACACCCCTGCAGAACATGCCAGTCGAGAATATTCATAGCGGGCCTCCCAAGAATAGCCAATCGCTCTCAGAATCCGAAGCGCTTGGCTTATTCATTTTTTTCCTAATACGACTTCCTTTTATTCCATTCCATCCCTCGCGACGTATCCCTTTTCTCCTCGAGTCTCAATTTTTTTCTCTCTGCACCTCCTCTGACATTGGGTTAGGCTAACATTATTATGCTATGCATATGAGATGAGCTTTGGGTATTAGGAACTCTTGCCGCCCAAACACGAGGATTGCTAGAGGGAAGAACATTGTTCGCATAACTTTTAGTCATTAAACCGTAGCGAGTGAGCGTGGATTTCATTAAATTCAAGGTGACATTTCTATTCTCGAAGACCCAATCTTCAGGAATTTCTCTCCCGTTGCCTTCGCACCCATTCTTCATCAAAAACAATTAAAATCCATTTGATAGACTACATTATATACAATACATGTATATCATACTCTATATTCTAAGAAGGGGAGGAGAACGTTTTAAGAAAGATATGTGTAACAACCAAATCACCTTCAATAAACTGCCCTTCAATCCATCGTCTTCGTCTGTGATTTTCGGGGGCATCCATGATAACAGTTACATTTAACCAGAAGAGGACATTTAACCATGTATTCATTGATCTTCTTTTGAAAAGAAAGATCTAACATCAATTAGAACTAACGTTAAATTACGGCTAATAGCGCTGCGATCGCTAAATGATACACGGGCCGTATCTTACGTGGAAAACTAACGCGAGCGATGCGATTGGGGCGAATCACAAAACGTGTGTCTTACGTACAGCCGGAACGAGAAATGCCACCTGGCCATCCGATCCTCCAGTGTTTTTTTTTTTTTTTTTTCGTTTAAAAATGCTTTTTTTCCCAAATTTTGCTTCTTTTGTCATCGACGCCGTTCTGTATTATTTGGCAAAGAAAACAGAAGCCAGTAGCAGAAATGTATAAGCTCCGAGGGAAACTCCATCATTTATACCTATACCCCAAACTCCGGCAAAATCAGCAGTTATTCTTCTCGTATTCGAGAATGAAAGTTGAAACTTTTGATTGAACCGTTGAAAGAATTGAAGATAAATTCTCACACTACGTATCGACGAATTTTCAACACCCGATTTCAATAGAAGAATGGCTGATGCTGATGCTCAGGTAACTTCAATAGTTGTACGCTTCCAATGATTCATAATAAATCATACCGAAATTGCCCACCTTCCTTGGCAGGAGACTTATTACCGAAAAATAATTAGATCTCTTACTTAAAAAATAAAAATTAAAAGTCTCTTACTGAAAAATAATTAGTTACCTGTGCCTTTATGTACAGACACGGCGTTATACTCTGATACCTTCGTCCCGCTAATCCGTGTATCCATGAAAACATCAAATTAATCTAAGACCTGCACAAAGCAGCTTAGCCTTCCACTGTATATATATTCTTTTGAATAGCAGCTGTATGGTTTTCAACAATAAAGACTAATTTCATTCATATTACAAATAGGAAAGGAGGGAATGTGTCTGTCGACTTTAAAATCACGTAACGTTCTAACTATAAAAGGCAATAGGATGAAATGGTATTAAAATTTCAAGTTGGTGGTTGAGTGGAGGAAAAAATTATTTCGTAAAACTTTCCATAATAAAGTAAGTAAAGTTGTGAATCATCCCACCAGGTGCCTGTAAAAGGGAGACTTCGAGTTGAAGCCAAAATCAACTTTTTTTTCTTTCTTTTTTTTTAATTGCTTTCTTTGGCTTAAGTGCAAGACCCATTTGCTACCATTTACATCAATTCATAATTTACAGATAAACATGTATAATATTGTAGTGGTAGGTATTGATAGAGGCGTTAAATATTTCACAACACTATTTTCGGCTATTCAAGAAAGTTAAGAATTTTTAAATAGTCACATAATTGTTGTCTATTGAAAACGGAAGTTATAGATTGTTCTTCGAAGAGGTCTCCCAACGCTCCTCCTTGTATAAAATGCACTCCACCAAAATGTGTTCCATGTCCTCCAGAACGTTGCAATGGGTACATTGTTGATCCTCCGCACAGTCATATAGATATAGGGTCCTTTTATTGTTCCCGTGTCCTGTTCGCAGTCTGAAGAGCTAAACGAGACGCCTCCTTGACAGTTTCCAAACAGAAAGCCAAGTCTGATGACTGATCTTTGGCTGGATCGCTAGATGCAATGGTGATATCTCATCGTAAAGTTTTTGCCAGACTTGTCGATTTTTTTTTCTTAATGGCGATGGCAACATCCGGACGGGGTACGAGGACGGGTAGACTAAGGCTGTCAGACTCACCAGTTACTGCTCTCTTAGCTGCCAGATCGGCCTGCTCATTTCCATAAACTCCACAGTGGCTGGGAATCCATTGGACCACCACATGCTATTCTGGAGGTATCATCAGATGAACCACTTCCATTATTAAATAGTTCGAACATTCTGACTTCCCGATGTTCTTGATTTTATCACACGAGATTTTAGAGTCAGTGAGTATCACTCCATTTTGGATTCCTAATGCATGGAAATGTTCGAAGGCCACTTTAATCGCCACTAGTTCCGCTGACATAATGCTCATTGACCGTTCTAAACGGCAACTGATTATGGTCGAACTCGACTGATCGAACAACCCGATGCCGCATACATCTTGATGTTTTGACGCGTCAGAATGAAGTTTTGGGATTTCAGCATATGATTCATTTATCATGGCATCCGTCAGCGTATTCAACTCTTGTATAAGGTAATTTCTTTTGCCCTTCTGTATTCCACGTACTTGACATCTCACCGGGAGTTGGAGCATATGTAAGGGCAAGTTGAGACAAAAAGGAACGAAAGTTAGTGAAAAACGTTGTCTATTTCCACACAAAAAAAAGAGTTAAGTACACTGTTGAATCGATTTCGAAGGTTAAGCCATCATCAGTATCAGTAACAAACAATAACAGTTATTGTTTGTTACTGATGATGGCCTAACCGTCGAAATCGATTTAACAGTGTAACTCTTTATTTTTCGTGGAAACAGACAACGTTTTTCACTAATTTCGTTTTGAAATGGGTTTCCACAACTTCGTCGCGAGTGATTTAGTTCGTACAAAAAGGAACTTGTAGAGTATATTTTTGTAATAAGCCCATAAGGTTTTAGACGTCCTGAATTCCTTCATGTATAATATCCGTTCTCTTTAGACGATCTGCAATGGTTTTATGTTTCAGGAGTTCATATTCTTCATGTAGAGGGTGATATCGATTCCTAGGTGCTCTCGTTTGAACCTAAAAGTCTGTTATTGGAGCTTTATGCTTGGCGTAGTGCGTAATAGAGGGGTCTGAGCCTCTCCGTTTTATGTAACTATATAGTGTGTTTGAAGTAAAAGCTCGGCGGTGATGGGACAGAATGCAAATAGCAATGTTTACGAATTCCGTTTATACCAATTCCTACAATACATGTCTGCTATTAAGATGCAAATCAAATCTGCTGGCACATCTATTATTAAAACGCTGCAAATTATTACACAACGGTTTATTATTTCTGGGTTAGATAGCCCTTCTACGCAGATCATTGGTCTGGCTTGAAGTAATTTATTAGCGCACGCACAGAATGGAGTAATGATTAGAGAAAAATGAAATTTGTAGGGTACAATCTGCAGTCTAACCCACAAATTCTCAGAAAATGTAATGAAAATCTGATGAAAACTAAACCTTGTTCCTCGGAGTACACTTTCACGCATGCGCAGGACCTAATAGTGTTACAATTATGTTGAAATTCACATAGAATAATTAAACCATTTTTCCCCAACTATGCACCAAATTTGAGCGGGAATTTATGACTAGCGCGTAAAAAAATGATGCTTGAAGGAATTTACGTTTGCGCATGCGCGAAACGTAGTAATGATCTTAGAAGTATGGGATTAATAGTGGACCATTTACAGCCTAACCCGCACATTCCCTGAAAATTTCATCAAAATCAGATGTAAACTGTTGAAATTAGGCTCGTTTAAAAAGGAATACATTTCGGGCATGCGCAATAGCTACTGATGATAGGATTAAGTTGAAATTACTAGGGAATGCTCAAATTAACCTCTTCCAACTATTCGCTAAATTTGAGCAAGATCGGAGAACGGGGGCGAGAGAAAATTATGGTTGATGGAATTTACGTTTGCGCATACGCAGTGAAGTGTTGATTTGGGAACAACGAAACTCCTAGCGGACCATCTTCACCCTAACCCGTACATACTATGAAAATTGCATAGGAACCGGTTGAACATTGTGGAAATTAAGCTTGTTACAAGGATATACGGACATACACACACAAAGATAGAGAGAGAAAGACATGGAACGGAAGTTGTTCAGAATAGTCTAAAACGTAAAATGCGAGTGGAAATTATACCACTGTTGAAAAACAACAGCCGTTTGATTTTAGTGGGGACCACAACTTTCCAATCCCTCAAAAGTTAATACAATGCTTCCGCTACTTACAAATAGACTTGAGAGCAATTTAGGAGATGAAATTTAGCATTCAGGTACCAATACTTCACTAGTAGGTACATCGCACGTACAATATTTAATAAACTCGATTTTGCAACGTTATAATAAATTCCACTGGAACTATATCACCTGATAATTCCAGTATTAGCATTATATCAGCTGATATTTACAAGGCCATTTTTACATATTCTAGTAGCACTATCTAGCGATCTTTGATAGATTTCAAAGCTTGATCGTCTAATCAATAGATCCGCTAGCAGCGCGTGATTTCTCTATCTTCTCGCGCTTAGAAATTCGAAGGTTTTTTTTTCGGTGTTCAAGGCCTTAGGGAAAGCAAACTATTCAACGTACAGCGTCTTGAACGGTTTTAATCGATTCTTTGGGGTTATATTTATCATCATTGACAAGCAAAAATATATTACTGTTACTTAGAAAGTTTTCGAGATCTCGATTTTTTGCATGTTTAGCCCTTAGCCCTTTAATACAACCCTTTAGGGTTGATAAAAATGGATGCTGAGTTTCTAGGACCATTTAGACCCAAAACGTCATTTTTAACAGAAGTTTCATATAGTTTGGTCTAGTATTTTTCGGAGAAAAGCCGTGGACAGTGAATAGACGGATTTTTTCTTTTTTTCGATTTAAGGATTCTACGCATCTTGAAACGTAAACCTAAAAATTTTCAGGGGATGTTAACATTTTGTTTCTTGTTGGTCGATTACAAAGGTTCGTTATTGAAAATCATAAACCAAAAATATCAATAGATAGAATAGGATGGTTCAGTCACAATGTATGAGAACATTTATTTTACATCACACATTATGTACATATATCTACTTCTCACTCTCCAATTATGGTATATTACGAAAACTCAGCCCAAAACCTGGCTTATACTCCTATAGTGCACAAACTGTGAGTTAAAATTTGTGATGTCAAGGAAATGAAAAGTTACTAAATAGATTATATTACGACTAAAAAACAAGAAATGATCTACTAAAGTCCTTGTCGTTTAGCATGAGCCATTTCTTATTATTTATTATTGGTATTTTGAATTAACGAAATTTTTTACTTGTTTCTACTGGATTTCAGCTATAAGAACTGCAATTTTTCAAACGATATTAGTTTAGAAGCCATGAACTATGGATAATTCGGTGGGGGAGGAGGGATGATTAACTTTTATCAGAGACATATTGATATGGTGAACTAAAAAAAAAAAAAAAAAAAAAAAACAAATAACAAATAAAATTCCCTTAACTCAATATAGTACAATGCCCGCATTGTTGGCCAACATTAGATGCGTTTCAAGTTTATCTTGTAAGGAAGTTGGGGCTTGAAAATGAAAAGGAAATTTTCGGATTGAACAAAGAGATACATTTGAAATCAATGGAATAGATTAACATATCCCTCATGATAATAGTATTTAAATTCAGTCCCATCGCTCAGGGCTCTGTCGAAACGAAATAAATTAGCCCCAGAGGCCCTTAGCTGATCAGTATGCCACCGTACCTCATAATTATATTAGAGGAGTCCCAAATAAGCTTCATCTAAATTTTAGCACCGCAAGAGGCTTAGGAAAGGAATTAGCCTCAGAGGTTCCAAAGATGATCAGAGTTTCTCAATAAATTGTATTATTTGTATTCTATTTGTCCCAAAGGAGCTCCGTTTCAGGTTTCAACATCATAAGCCTATTGAGAAACAAATATGGCTATCGGGTCCCTCAGCTTACCTGTGCGCCTATGTTCACTGATAGAATTCCAAAAATCACAAAGGAGCTCCATTCCAAATTGCAGCGCCAATATGTCTACGCAGATATAATTCATGGTCGGATATTAGGTAGGTACCTAGCAATTTGTGGAGAAGGTCTGAGATTAGATTTTGAAAATTCAGTCCGTTCTGAGTGAGAAAATCTTTGTCAGCCATCTCAAAATTGGTGGAATACAAAATGGAGGCCTCATAAAGATGGCTTAAGTTGCCCACTTTAAAGTTTTTCTATAATAATTCCTAAACCGTACATCCTACCGAAATTTTTATACGTAGCAAAGTCATAGAGCATTAAAAAAAACTATTCGAGCCCGAAACTCTGAATTATCTCCTGAAATAATAAATTACAAACAATTGAAAATCGGGCTAGTTTTTGTGCAGTCCACTCCTCCTCCCGTCTTGACTTTTGCCCTTCAAAATCACCTAGTGACGCTAAAATTGGTCTGATTTCAGTCTGTCAAAGTTCATTCTACTCAAGATTAAATATTTTCCAAAGTTCGTATCGAGCATTTGTTAGCTGAGAACTTTCCCAATTGACTAACTCTTCGAGTCGAATAAGAACGATATTAGCTTGAGAGGTCCCTCTTCTGATCAGTGCACCTCCTCCATACTTTGCAATAGTATTCTTGCTACCCCTAAAGTGCTTTATTTCAAGATTCAGCGCCACAGGTCAATTTGGAAAGAAATTTGCCTCAGAGGTCTCTCCTGATGAGTGCGCCTCCATATTTTGTAATATTAAGTTCTAGGTGTTCCAAAGGTGTTCCATTTCAAGTTTCTATATCTTAGATCGATTAGGGTAGAAATCATCTCCAGAGGCCGCTCAGCTGATCAATGCGCCTCCACACTATTCAATTGTATTATACGTGTCCTATTTCAAATTTCGGCAGATTAGAACCAAAATTAGGCTATAATTTTTTTAAACGTCCGAAAACTTGCAAAGGAAAAAAAGCTTACTTACACATTGAGCTTTTGCGGTGGAATCTTCATAAAATCAATGTCCAACAACTCTCCATTAGTTGAATAAATCCTGCTTAACATTTTTAGGGGTAACGGGGACAAGAATCTGTATTTTCAGACCTGAGGGAGCGTAAAGTACAATGATCCGGATGCCAGGGAAGTGACGAAGGAAAAAAAAACCTGTTGTCAGAGGCCAAAGCGGAGGGAGCACGGCCGATTGAATAGTAGGGAGTAATGTCAACATTGCCACATCGTGACACCGCGTACTCTCCCCGCAAAAACACGGGTCCATGTCATCGATAAACTTGTCCAACGTGGGGGTGAAATCCGTTTCGGGAAACGATCTTTTCAGTTGGTTGTTTCCATCATGAGACATGAATATCGCGTCAGATCGGAAACTCTTCGACAGAGCTGTCGGTTATTGTCTATGACATTAATGCCCCGACAAGGAGGGGGAGGGGGCTGTTTTCCGGTAGAGATTGGTCGAAACTAGTTCAGACGTTACAAATGGCTGTACACCTTAAAATGAAACATAAGCTAGTGAGGTACATATAAATTTACGACTTTTCTTTTCTTGGACAGTTCAAATTTTAGATAAAGAAGCAAAAATAGGACTTCAATTTTGAATTGATTACACTTGTTACTCCGACGTTTCCCCAGGAACATAAAAAGGTTGAAACTGATTCAGACAGCTAGTGGTTATACCACCAAGATGGTAGACCAAACAGAACATTGTCACGGCCGTAACAACCAGTCTACTCTAATTCCATACCGTACTTTAATGGGGTAGCAGAACAAAAGAAGAAAATTGTCGAGCCTCACAAACAGTCAAAATTGCATTTCTAACCCATAATACGAACAGACAGTTTTTCACCAAACTAACAGATCCACAGAAAAATAACATCTTTCGGGATCGGCCTTACCAGATCCTTAGTGGTAATGGTGGATGTGGAAAAAGTTCATGTGGGAAAAACTTGTTAATCCATTCGGTGCCATTTTTCTAAACGAAAACGGATTGCGTCAAGAAGACGCAACGAATGCCTTGGTTGCCCACTGCCGATCCTAATGACATAGGTACTACGCACTTCGAAAATTTCCAAATTGTGGGAAAATAATCTAATTGGTAAAAAAGAGCATTGTTAGAAGTAATTAAGACCAAACATTCAAATCCAGTTAATTTCTCAATAGGTATTATAATTTTGAGCAAAATTTTCTCCTATTTGATTCAGGGACTCTATATTGAGTTAGCGTCAGCAACGTACTAATTAAAATTTAATATGGTTGGAAAATTTTATATTTAGAATTGCACTAATTACTCTAATTACAGGGATTCTTCAAGGAGTTAAAGATGAAGATATATCTAAAGCTAAAGATCAAAACTGTTATAAAGTATATTGTTATAACGTTTCTTTCACTCTCTAAAGAACCTCCGGTTCACGGGTGGAAACTGTGGAGTAATTGAAATGAAATGAAATTCTTTAATTATAAAAGCCTGCTGGCGATACGAATGAACTGTGGCGTAATTAGCGTAATAAATTCAAAAATGAGGGCGGGAAGGCCTGTTTTTTTACGTCTCGCTATTCTAAAACGCTAGTCTCGCATTGCCAAGCATACAAAAACCAACTAGCCACTACTGAAATGAACGAGAGGCGCCGAAATTAGTAACAAAGAAGAACTTCGGACCAAAATTGGCTCCCTCCCGACCTCACCCTGTCGGCTCATATTTAATTTTCTTTGAATATACTGGGAGCAGCATGCCCCTTGTGTCTCCTGATCGATTCTATATAAGCTAAAACGAGGCATCAAAATGCGTAATTTCGGACTTTATTCTTTTTCTTTTTTTTCTCGTCCCACCTCGTTTTATTGCCCACCCTCTCCAAAAACTTCACCAAAACCAATTTTGATTAAATTTGAAACATAGGCGTTTAAGAGAACCCCTTTCGGGGTTTTGGAGAAGCTACGATCAAGTGGTGGGGGTTGTAAGGGAGAGGGTAAATATGAAATTCTCTCCCATTCACCCGAGATAGTTGATATATAATAGGGAGTTTCTCTCGGACATCGAGATACGAATAAACTCAGGGGCTCTTTCCTCATCAGGTGAGTGAGATAAATTCTCTCCTGCTCTCTCTATAAAGTTGAAATTTCATAGGAAGGCTCTTTAGGACATTAAGAGACGACTGAAATTACGGTTCCTTTCCAGATCAGTCGAGTTGGCTGAATTCCCTCCTTTTCTCCCTAGGAATGTGAAATTAGATAAGGAGCCTCTCTAAGACATTAAGGGAAGAACAAAACTATGGGTTCCACCCTGATCAGCTTTGTGAACTAAATTCTTTCCTATTTACCGTAGGGATTTTAAATTTCTTAGGAAATTTAAATTTGGCAGGGAGCGTCTCTCGGACAACAAAAGTCAAATAAATTGACTAACTCCATCCTGAGCAGCTTGTACACATTTCAACCTTTTTCTCTTAGAACATCAAAATGTGTGAATACTCCCCATAACGACGCTCCACGTGCAAAAGATGCAAAGCCACAAAATGTGTTATATCATCCAACTTAGACCAAGCCAGTAGTCGGATCGCCGTCTCTTAGAACAGCGCATTCATTGGAGAGTTTTTGCTTTTTTCTGAAGCTGCCCGTACGTGGCTGTAAGGCGTAGTCAGCTGTTAGATGTCAACCGAAAACCTAACGAACTGCCTAACACGAATTGGCTCCCGTTCCGAAAACAAATGAAGGCGGACCACAAACTTGATGCTTCATACGTCGCACAGTGTTTCGACTTAGGTATGTGTTTCAGGTGGAAAAAAGTCAAAATGAAAGCTTTTGAAAGCTTACTTGGAACAACCTTCTCTGGGTAACTCTGTGCCCACACTTGAACACACCAAAGAGCACTACTGTGCAGAACCCCTAAGAACATTATTCCTCTGAAATCTAATATTTCATTTTTCCTCCTCTTCTGATCATCTTGGTTTGGACTGAAACTATTCTCTCGAAGGTTTAAACGAATAATATTTTCAATTTTTGATTATTAATTTTTAATTTCTGTCTCTTCTTATCAGAAAATGGATATTGAAAGCCAGTGGTATAAAGTTGTTAATGTAAAAACATAGAATACCAGTTCATCAAGTCTCGAAACTAGGAAAATTCTATACAGAATTTTTAACTCGTTTATTCCTCAACCCTCGGCAAATATTGATTTTCTTTTATTTTCGGTACGATTTGCATCACTTGAAACATAAGAGTTCTCATTTAAAAATGGCCGTGGAAGTTGAAAGACGAGTAAAATACGGTCATTTATACATTCCTAGTTTCTAAATATACCTAATATGGGATTGATTATTCTGTGGGTTTTCATAAAATTAATGCAAAATCTATTAAACCAAAATTACCTTATTATTATTTTTAGGTAACTCCATCAATGAAACGATTAGGCCTCAAAATTATTTTTGTCATCTCTATTATTTCTATAAGTTTCCGCTATTAGTTAGGGCAATATAACCGCAATATGCATGCATTACTATCGATTTTCATGGTTTCGGAATTTTTTCCTCCAAAACCCCCAGGGCCGAAACGAAACAGTGTGCGCCGCTGCCCCCACCGCCTCCGACACCGTAAACGCCAATCGTAACCTTAGTGATAAGCTTAGTACTCATTTTTATTCTATTAGTTTTATTAGGAACAGGATGAATGTGTCAGGTTATGATGAGAGTGTTATCCCTACGTTTACGTTCACGGGTGCGGCCGTGCGGTGGACACCGTGGAAAGCAAAACTCTCTTATCTCTCACACTTTTTGGTTGCGTTTTGGAGTGAAACGCTTCTTCAGCGGCTCGCCCGATTTTCTTCAATTGCGCAATAAATATCATTGCTGTTCTCTAACTGTAATGCAGGGACTTCAAACGGACTTCCGTGATTTTCATTTCGTTTCTATATAAGGTCCACAACCAACGACCCCTGCATTAGCCACAATTGCAGAGCTCCATAACTTTAACACGATATCAGTACGAAGTTTGTAACACTGTATCATCTCTTTCTACTCCCATTTTGTGAAACTACTTCCATTCCATCGTGAGTGTTATTCTGTTGAAATTATACCGTTTAATGACAATTGCGTAAAGTATACTTTTTAATAATGCAGAGTTAAAGTGGGAGAGCGCTGAACTAATCCACAGTAAAATTAAAGGAATCACATCCAAATTTAATGTATAAATGAAATATATAATTGTTCAACATTAGGAATTTATTTTTCGGTCTTGGTGAGATGTGTGAATCCACCATAGGACTCGCCCGTACAGTTGTGAGATAGGCAAAAATGGCCAACAGTTGAAGAAGCGTCTCGCTCCCAAACACAAGTCAAAAAGTGTGAGTGAATGAATTCACTGCACAAGGAGTCAGCGATCCAACTATTGGTTTGGCCCATATTTGATGTTATCATACATTTTGTGGCTTGGTACCTTTTGTATGTACGCGGAGCGTCTTTTTGAGGCAGTAAATTAACAGCAAGTAACACTAACTACATCGCCTACGACGTTGAGACTAATTAATGCTTTCCTGCGGGGAAGCTGATGCTCACTTATTCAATATCTCTCTTCAAAATCTCAAGTGCCGACTACTTATCCATTAACCATTATCATTTATAATTTATATTATATAGCTACTTTTACTTTCCTTGTGTTTTTTATCATTTGATATTTATTTCTTGATTATATACTCGTATTATCTGTTTACAGTAGGTACATTCATTTTGCTATGTCCGTGTAACGACTCATTTTTTTGTAAAAAGTTTTAAATCATCGTACTCCGTATTCCAATAAATTAAATATACCATTATTTATTGGACGAGGTTTCAGTGATGAGATTGTGAAAGTAGGATGTATTACCCTTCATAGATCTGCATTTTTAGAAGATGTCCAAGCTCGAGAGCTGAAAACGAATGCGTACATGATAAAATTTCTTCCTCTCCCTTTTTCAACCAAAAGAAGGTTTTTTCTGATTCTGGCTAAAAATTTTCAACCAAATCGAAACGAAATTGTCATACTGCTTGAAAGTTTTTTGAATATTTTTGAGAAAATTAACAATTTATACTTTTTTATCCCTTTTTTTAAGCGATGTACCTACCTAGCAAAGTTTTACAGATTTTCAGATATTTTTCTACAAAACTGTACACGTCTTAGCTGGTTGTGTGGCCTATAGATGATTTTTTTCAAACATCAAAGAACACTATGCTTTTAGAACTTTGGTTGAATTTGGCCTACTTCAAAAATTTGGTAAAAAATTAAAATTAGTTGATATAAAGTAATGAAATATGGGGTATTCAGAAAACAAACTTGAGTTTCATTGAGAAGAAAACAAAATTAAAAAATTCTAACCTGGAATACGGTTTGCGTCAAATAACTGCGCATGTTTAATTCCATATTTACTCTAGTTTCCCTAACGATCTTATTAATTCATATACAAATCTATCCCGAAAGAGAGATAAATGGAGAGGGGAAAGATAGAGGGGAGTTGAGCGAGAATGAGAGGGAGAGGGATAGGGATAGAGAGTGAGAGAGATCTTCAAAGTGTTTTTCGGTATCAAAAGCTCACTCGGTCTTCAAAACTTATGTTTCTTCCCTGAGCTTCGCACGTAGGAGATTGGGGAACCGACAAGGGAGCAATTCATAAGCAGTAAAAGATGCAACGAAGTGCCGTCGCAACAAACCAACTTTCAACTTAATTGGAAACTCGAGGCTGAACGGGCAGGGAACATGGGAAATCCGCGAAACACCCGGCTGGCCCATCCACTTTGCGGTGCTGTGATTGAATGACAGCGATACAACCGTTTTTCTTCCGAATGAGGTCGCTGAGGGTCTTGTCCGTAGGCGGCTGATGGTTCGGAGGTCCCCACTCGAGGAAAGCTGCTTGATTAAGTTGGTCCCAAGGGAAACGTGAAAGGTCAGAGGCCCTAACGTCTGAACAGAGGGCCAGCGCGGATAGCATGGGTTGTTCCAGAGACCGTTTGAAACAGTTAACATGTCAATGGAAGCTTTTAAACCTGAAGCAACCCAGTCCAACGTTATTCCAGTACTTTTAAGTGGAACCATTCTGATTTTTTGCTCGTACGTTTTGCCTGTCGCTAGAAGAAATAAGCTACTTAAAAACACAGCTCTACAAACAGAGAGAAGGTCAAGTTACTCCAAAAGCAACATACTGAACCTATAAGTTTCTTAGGTCGCTGTATCCGAAAATGCTAGCAGTTTCTCTGGATTGGTAAGTGTAGGTATGTCATTTATAAGTATCAGTATCATTTTAAACCTGAAAAAATTAATTTTTTTAAATTAAGGTCAGTACTTACTCACGTAAGCCACATGTTAAGCGCATTTTCATTTAATTGATCAGTGTTTCACTACGAATGACGCTGATTGGGGTGGTTCGGCAAGTGAAAATCATATTCTACCTGTTCCTAGAAGTTCCTTTCCAAATTATAGCATAAAATAAGTAAAATAGGAAGAGTACACTCAGCTGATCGGGGTGATTCGGCAAGTTAAAATACTATTCTAACAGTCTCACAGGGATTCCGTGCCAAATTTCAGCGTCGCACAGTGGGACGAAATGCGATTCTGGCTGGACAAAAATATTTTATTAGCTATTCTTATAGAAAATTTCACGCTGATTCCGAATATACCATATGTTCCTATACCTAAAATAGCTCTTTAATGGATTTTTCTTGAAAAAACCTCGAAAAAACACGTTTTTTGAAATATTTTCCCATTTTTCATTCTTAAGATGTACTGGAAACGTTTTTTGCTCAATGGAAAAGTTATAGAGAATTAAATTCTGCGTCGATTCGTCACCAAGGAAAGTAAAACTTTTGGTAAAATAAGGAAGTAATCGAATTTCAAAGTTTTCCAAGACCGGAAAATACCATTTATTGCCGTATTAGTGGTGAAACTTTATATTCAATCGACTTTCACAAAGAAGAAAAGTTGTAAACCATCAAATTCTGCAGCGATTGACTACCAATTTTTTCGAAAAACACCGATAATTAAGAGAGTTAAGATGTTTCAAAGTTTTTGAAAACTCCTATTTTCCACTTTTTCACTATGCTGATTCCCAGGAACCTATCATCACCTCACCATTCCTTCATATATGCGTTCAACAACTATTATGGTACACCGCGAAACCAATTCCACCTGCAAATATTTGCAAGTAATCACAATACCCTCGTCAACGTTGTGAAAGTGTGCCAAAACTCTGGTATAATTGCTTCAAAGTCATAGGAACCCAAACGTAAGCTTCTTATTCATGCATGAAATACGTCTGCCAAGTGGGTGTGGGTAATAGGTTCCTCGTATCCAGTAGGTACGTACAATGTATAGATATGTTGCAATGTATAAAACCTATGCCTATATTCGTATATACCTATGCCTACCTACGTAGCTCCTATAAATTTCATAAAAATCGGTCCAAAGGTCCAAAACATGAAATGCGAGTGGAAATTTTGATTTTAAAGGACAAAATTTTGCTTCCAAGTCTACCAAGGTAGCGGAAGCATTGTTTTCACTTTTCCAAAATCAAAATATCCACTCGCATTTCACGTTTTGGACCTTCCTGAACATTTCTGGTTCCGTGTCTGTCTGTCTGTGTCCGCAAATCCTTGTAACGCGCGAAAATCCGAAACCATTGGACCGATTTTTATGAAATTTATAGGAGGTACATAGGTAGGCATGGGTATATACGAATATAGGCAAATGTTTTATACATTACAACATATCTATACATTTTACTCTTCAAAAAATTCCCTCCTCGTGATTCGGAGTGTTGTGTCTGAAAAAAATTATGTATCACCCAAAACGCAAAAAATCGCAAAAATCCTTTACCACATTTAAAGACTAGAAGGATTGATGAAACCAATCCTACAAACAAATCCTTGGGGTAACTTGGGGTTTATATAGTTTTTCGTTATTGAATAGGGGGCATACATTTACAAATTGCTAAATTAACTCTACAGGTAAATTGCAATGTATATTCAATAACGATTATGGAAATATAATGTCTTACCTGTATCAGCAATGTCCATTGTTAAGTAAAAGCAAAAAGATTTTGTTCTACACACACCTTGAACGTAATAAATGGCCAACGAATGAAGATAATCCCACTGCCGGTTATAAGGCACTTGTGTAAACAGGAATGATTCACTCATTTACTATTTGTTTGTAAACACGGTTTGGCGGGAAATATTAGTATTAAACGTCTTACCAACTAATAATTAAAAGGTCAAGCACTCAGAAATTCCAAAATTTTGACTTGACTTTTGTCCACCTAAATTGGTGATTTTGCCCACTGTGCGTCGTAAGATAAATTGCATAGCAATCAGCCTTAAGAGCTCCTTTCAGCTGATTGAGGTGAGTCGACAAGTGAAAATCATATTCCACCTATCTCACAGAGGCTCCGTTCCGAATTTCAGCATCGTCGGATAAATAGCATAGAAATTAGCATTAACAGCATTGGGGTGGTTTGGCAAGTTAAACTCCTATCCTACATGTCTCACATAGATTACATTTCACATTTGTGCTTCTTAGGATAAATAGCATAGAAATTAGCGTTAAGAGCTTACTCAGCTGATTGAGGTGGTTCGGCAAGTTAAATCCTATCTTATCGGCTCACAGAGGCTCCGATCCAAATTTCAGCTGTGCAGGATAAACAGCATAGAAATTTGATTTTTTGAATCACGAAATCAGCTCGCGCTGCTGATTATCAATGACGATTTTCGCAACCACTTTATTTTGAATGACTAGCTGATCATTTTGCGACCCATTTCGCCTAATTAGGTATTGATCTAGAGTTAAAGCATTTTTACGAGGATACAAATACATAAATACATAACGGACAAAATGAATACAATAGCGCTTTCTTTCTTCAAGAAAATACGCTAAAAATATACATTTAAGAAACGTTTCGAAATTTTGTTTATATGGTCGTATCGCACGAATGAATTTTTTTAACGAATTTGATGTTCTTAATTTATTCAGACAGGGGTCATTGTCATGAAATAAAAGACAATTTCCTCCTCATGGCAATTACATGATGGATTTATGTTTAACACCTCCTCTCTACCACCTGTAGCCTTGAAAATCGGTCTTCTCTACTTGGCAAGATTTCAACTCTTCAAGTACGCTCGACTGCAGTCTTGATAATTGCTGAGGAAAGTGGTTCCTTTTCCTTTCGGTTTTAGGTGACTTAAATTTTCCTACTTCGCTAATAATCAGAAGAGGACACCATTAAATATTAGAAGAGAAAAACCTTTTTTTCAAGACAATTTCATGTCTAAAGCTTTGTATCTGACTGTTTAAGAAAGTATGTAAGTATAAAAGTACCAATGTTCAATTTTTCATGTTAATTTTAGCTAATTTTTGTGGAAAATGAAGCTATTGCAATGGCTCCAAATATTTTAAAATAAAAATTTACATTACATTGATCAAATTTTAAAAAATGTGCTGAAAGAAAAATCACTAAAACTGTGCTAAAAATCACTAAAAATGGCTTTAAAAAAATCACTAAAAATGGCTAAAAACTGCTAAAAATTATCGAATCTATATTTTTAAGCAGAATTTTAGTCAAAAATACTTTACCAACGACTATGTAGAACATTGATAAATTTATGTAGGTACTAAGATTATTGGCTATAATATGCTAAAAAAAAAATCAATAAAACGGCAAAAAAGCCAAAAATCCAACAAAAAAACTTTGAACCGCAGAATATTATTTGGAACAAGTTTTTTTTGTCATAAAATTGGTAGGTAACAATTTGTTTGCAGTCAAAGTGCACAAATTTATAAACAATGTGGAATGTAACATAACGTAATGCGATGATGTACGGAAATTCGTTCATACGATCATACTGCATGACTGGAATTTTTATTATTATGTCTTATGGCTAGAAGTCAAATTTTTCGTTCCGAAAAAATGCAACGTTTTCTGATGAGTGACAGATAGGAGGCTAATTTCTCTCCTAATTACTCCATGATGGTGAAATTAGAATCGAGGATTCTCTTTCAAGTCACGAAATATATTGGGTCCTAAAGTAACATAGAATGAAGAAAAAATATAAAAATAATAAGCACTAGATTTCTGTAGAAAATCAAGCTATTGCTGTGGCTCCTAAAATTATACAACGACTTCAGTCCTTTTTTTCTCTACTCCTTCGTCAAGGAAACCTAAATTTGAGGTATTCTGAACCTGAAGCAATTCCTGGAGCTTAACGCGTTTTCATGTGTATATCAATCCAGACGATAACCCTCCTTAACATTGAGAAAAAATTCCGTTTTAAATACCAAGCATTCCAAAAGAAAGGGTCAGTTCGTTGGGCAGCACGTTTTGAACACGATAAATTGGTCCCATTTCTGGAAAGTGCTGAGAAAAAATACTGAAAATAGCCAGAAAATTTTAAACATTAAAAAATGTATACACAAAATTATACTGAAATATGTACCTACTTGAATTTCAATAATTTGTGCTTAAAAAAAGTTATGATCTATCGCATTTGAATGGTGATTAAAATCCCGCCAAAACCAAAAAGGTTTTTTAAAAACACAAAAATAGGGTTTTTAAGACTAATTGGATGGGAAAAAACTACGTATCTACCTTTTCTCGCGGTAGAATTGATTCTTTTTAAATAGCCCCCATCCGAATCGCCGTAGCACTCACTGAATACTTACTGCCCTTGTTAGTGGTATTTGGGATTGTGCGACTCATTAGGTATTGTTGGTGACATCGATAGCACAATCGAAGATAACCAACCATTACTCATCCTAAACTAAAAGTCGTTATTTAACTGACTGCGGAGAATAAATATGTTAATATTGCAGAACTAGTTACTAGAGGAACGAGATAAGAAATGAAGATGACCTCCCACCCACTTTCCCGGCTTCTCAAAACTTGACCTAGTTAAGTCCCGCACGAGCCCTTTGGGAAAGCCCTTAATTATTCACGAGGGTCCCCACCGCTGACCATAGATGAGACGAAGAAGGGCGCACGACCTGTCAAAACTATGGGCCACGGGAACGGGATATCAGAGGCGGTCCCCAGTTACATTTAAACTTTCAGTCCATCGCATCTAGTTTACCTTCCCAGAGAGCCGTCCCGGTGACCCCCTGATCCAAAAAGTTTCCGCTCCCGCTAATCTCTTTCCGTCAAGTGATCCAAAACTTGACCGCTCGCTGATATTCATTAGGAGAGGACGGGGAACATCAAACTCCGTCTTCCCAAGAGGCCCTACAACGTTAATTTCAAAGCGGTGATTTAGTTACGCGAGCGGAGTTCTCCAAAGTTATAGGTCTCATTTTTAGGGTCTCCCTGGGAGCGATAACATTTTTGATTAAATTAATTTCGCTTTTCTGAACAACCTTCCTCACATAACCGCGTCCCATATGCTAACATAACCACCGCCCCCGGTCTCGAGACCTCGCCGAAGTTGGAGCTCTCATTTCTGGTCGCGGAGGGGTCGTTCCCGCTGTAGCGTCGCTGTTTAATTATTTCCTCCATGAGCAAGAGCTATTCCTGAAACGTGATTCCAATTATCTACAAATATACTTCAATTTAGCAGGAACGGCTTACACACTATTCCCGTGAATTCAACGGATATAAAACTAATTGTTCTAAGACTTGACTCATGAAATTTCTGAAACTATATACTATGAATCCGGTGCTTTTAGAGTCGATGTTAATTTCTGTTGTAATTCGTTAGCATGTATGATTGAATTACGGAATTAATTATCTCTAGCTGTAGTTAGAACTTGACAACAATGTGATCTTGCGTTGATCACACTGATTTCACCTCTCCGGGAAGCAATTAAGAAGTTCAGCTGAATAACCACTTGGCTCAGCCAATCGTGGTCCTCTAGTGAATATTTTTCCTGTTACTTATATGTTAGTATACGTATTGATCGCTAGGTGCTGTGGGTCCCCTCTCGATACAACACCCCTGGTAAGAGAAGGATTGATCCTACTAACGCGGGACACATGAGTGAGCGCTCCATGCAGGATGCATTTCTACACCTATTCCACTGGGTCCCACCAAATGGGCTTTCAACAACCAAAGGAACCAAGAATGCGCACGGAAGGCCCACCCCAGGAGGAGACACCAGCTGCTTGCCCCGGTCTGTTACAGCTTTTCAGACAAAAAGTATTGTACAGTGATCCCCAACTGCTGTGGGAAGTAGCCCTGAGAGTCCCAGTGTACCTTTGGGGCGCGTCCTACCTACCCCCTGGCAACGTGTACCATGAGTGTGGAAGTAACTCATAAGAACCAGGTGTTTTTGGTAGCCCCGTTTGTCCCTATTTCAAACCATGCTTACATAAAGAGACTGAGAATCCCCACACATCCCACTGAGAATCCCACATGTTTCCCATGACTTGAAGTAATGAGGCACGCATTTCCGCCTCCTTTATGATCACAGCAGATATCATCACTGAGTAGGTAATTATAAGTATCTTATAATTGGTCAATGCAATTAGGTAGAGAATTTGTGTTATTGCAAGAGTACTCAAAAGTAAGGAAAACTATATACTGCAACGCTTTATATTCAATTCATAGCCAAGAAACTAATTTCTTGTATTTTCTTAAAGTAACGAAGTAACTATTAATTGTATAGAGATAACGTCCGTAATATAAACTTATTACAGATGCTTCCGAGCAACTAGGATTGGTAAAGAAACCATTCGTATTTGAGGTCACTGAAGTAATCCATTACCAAAGCTTGGGAGTAACTAGGATGGGTAAAGTAATCTTTTGTATCTATTGTAAAGAAAGCAACTTTTGTCATCGATGCTAACAAGCAATTTGGTTTGATGCAGTAATAATTTGAATTTTAAAATTAACTTAAATCTTGTAAAAACCAAAACGCAATTCACATTTCCTGGTGAACTAAGAAATTTCTCATATTGATCTGACCATACCATGAAAGCAACGATTACTCTCAAAGCTAAGGAACCAGCAGCTTCCTTCAGAAACATAACATATTTGTCTAGAGTAACGTAATCCATTTTTCCTTGTAAAGCAACAGTTTTCCCAACTTATAGTAAATATTCAACCAACTCAGTTAACAGTAATGCGATTGATCATTTTAGTATAAGTGACGGTAGTAGAAAGCAATTATTACAATTATTCTAAGTAACAAATTTCCATCCATCTTCAAAGAAACGAATTCTGTTATTGAATGTATTAATCATTGATTCTCATGAATTATTTGACCGTTTAGAAACGCCCATTTTTCCTTTAGCAACTACCCTGACTCCATCTTGAAATTAACTTGATATATGCTATGAAACTCATTGCTGTGGTGTGAACAGCCACTGATTTTTTAACTTGTACCTCACTTTTTCAAATAATCACCTTCAATTATTGGTAACAAAACATTTAACACAGAAGTAAGAGTCTTGAACTCGCGACTCACTGGAATGACGCAATTCCATATAGCCTTTTCAGCTAGAAACGACGCCTCTTCCAGTGACGTTGTCAGAGGAAACTCCTGTTTGCCGACCACGGTAAGTGTCCATATTATTATCGTTAGCTTTTTCATCTATCTTTTGTGGAAATATTTGTCTTTTCACATAGCCAGAAGTCACCCCCCCACCCCCCCCACACACAACTATAGAAACAAAGCCCAAGTAAATTTTTCCTTAAATACAGCGCGTGGGTAACCTTTTCAAACAGTTCTATTAGGCCGATTTTGCTGGAAATGTAAGGGATCCAATGTTTTGGACAGTTTGTAAAGGACAGTTTCTTCGTATTGTTTGTTTTTAGTCATTTTATTGTTTGTTCATTGCAGTGTATGCTCATGAGCAAATATCATTTACATATGGTACAATTTGGATAACGAGTATTTTATTGCTTGGCATGATTTTGAATACTTATTGAATTCAATTTTACCAATTAATTTGATTTTTTTAATTTAATTTTAATTAAATAAGAATTTTATCCAGAGTCCTCCATTGATACTAAAACGGTTATTAACTCCATCGTTATGTTGTTGGACGCTTTGATTCAAGCCATGAACCCCTAAACACAACCACTGTTGTAGTATTACCTAACGTAGTATCCATCATTACACCGGTAGCATCCTCACCGACCCCTCATCTCACCATTTTCCCCTAATTTTATGGTAGTTGGATACAGTCCAAAGGCCCTTGCGGTGGGTAAATCGTTCACCCGGGTCTCTTTGTCTTGAAAGGGCGGATCGGGTTATATTGAAACATCGAAAGCTGTATTAAGCAGGATTTGGCACGGAAAGGGTTTGCAGACGGTGGCGAGGGAAGGGCCCTATTATTGTAATAATCCCTTATCTACCACTTCTGAAGTAACTCAATATTCTCGTTTCCCGTCGATCACCCTGGAAGATGCAAACCCTCAAGGGAATCCACCGGTTCAATCCGAAATACGTATAAAGATGAAAGCCGATTTTCATCCTCTCTTATATAAGAGTGTATAGGCAGTTTAGATTGAAACCCTGAGGCTTCTCTCAGTAGTGATCTGCTTGTAACTATTACAGATACAACCGGTAGGTATACTTCATAGTAATGTTCAGATGGTTTATTCAGGACAAACATATGGCTAACTACGATTAGATCAATAAAATATTTTCTTGTATGTAGGTACATGATGATGCGTTAAACTACAAATCCCTGCTCACACTCCCCAGTAAACAATTTGTTTCCTCAAGATTCTTTTTCGCAAGTCCATCTGAATAATGACCTTTTGTAATCGACCAAGAAAAAACCACATTAATCCCCGCCCCTCAAAATTTGTTAGTTTAGGCTTTGCCTCTTCGCGCGAACTGACCCCGTCCATTGGAGGCGAATCAACAGCGCGAATCAAGTCCACTTCGACCGTTTTCCACTAATTTTCTTTCTACCGTAGGTAATTAGTAGTTCGAAATGTTATCAAGAATGTGGCAAATGTATGCGTTGGACTCTGGTACCTATTGCAAAAAAAAGAGACTAATTTGTTTCCGGAAACAAGAGAGATAAACATTCTCTCCTGTTCACGCGAGGGAGTTAAAATTTGAAGGAAGGCCCTCCGGGGCATCAAGAGACGAATAAAAAGACAGGCGCTTTTTTGACCAGGTGAGTGAGCTGAATTCTCTCCTTTTCATCATAGGAATGTGAAATTTGACAAGGTGCCTTTCTAGGACATTAAGAGGCGAATGTAATAACAGGTTCCAACCAGATCAGCTGACAGCTAAATTCTCTCCTATCAGTCTAGGAATATGAAATTTGAAAGGGAGCCTCGCTGGGACATCGAGAAACGAATAAAATGATGGGATCTTTCCTAATAATCTGACTTAGCTAAATTCTCTCCTATTCACTTATGAAATTTGAGAGAGAGCCTCTCTGGGACATCGAGAAACGAATAAAATGATGGGCTCTTTTCTGATCAGCTGAGGGAGCTAAATTCTCTCCTATTCACCCTGGGAATTTGAAATTTGATAAAGAGCCTCTCTGGGACAAGGAGAAACTAATAAAATGATGGGCTCTTTCCTAATAATCTGACTTAGCTAAATTCTCTCCTATTCACTCTAGGATTATGAAATTTGAGAGAGAGCCTCTCTGGGACATCGAGAAACGAATAAAATGATGGGCTCTTTCCTGATCAGCTGAGTGAGCTAAATTCTCTCCTATTCACTCTAGGATTATGAAATTTGACAGGTTGCCTCTCTAGGACATTAAGAGGCGAATGTAATAACAGGTTCCAACCAGATCAGCTGACTTAGCTAAATTCTCTCCTATTCACCCTAGGAATTTGAAATTTGATAGGGAGCCTCTCTGGGACATCGAGAAACAAATAAAATGATGGGCTCCTTCCTGATCAGCTGAGTGAGCTAAATTCTCTCCTATTCACTCTTGGAATATGAAATTTGACAGGTTGCCTCTCTAGGACACTAAGAAACGAATGCAATGACGGGCTCCTACCAGAGCAGCTGACTTAGCTAAATTCTCTCCTATTCACTCTTGGAATATGAAATTTGAGAGAGAGCCTCTCTGGGACATCGAGAAACGAATAAAATGATGGGCTCTTTCCTGATAATCTGACTTAGCTAAATTCTCTCCTATTCACTCTAGGATTATGAAATTTGAGAGAGAGCCTCTCTAGGACATTAAGAGACGAATAAAATGATGGGCTCATTTCTGATCAGCTGAGTGAGCTAAATTCTCTCCTATTCACCCTGGGAATTTGAAATTTGATAAAGAGCCTCTCTGGGACAAGGAGAAACTAATAAAATGATGGGCTCTTTCCTGATAATCTGACTTAGCTAAATTCTCTCCTATTCACTCTAGGATTATGAAATTTGAGAGAGAGCCTCTCTGGGACATCAAGAGACGAATAAAGTGATGGGCTCCTTCCTGATCAGCTGAGTGAGCTAAATTCTCTCCTATTCACCCTGGGAATTTGAAATTTGATAAAGAGCCTCTCTGGGACAAGGAGAAACTAATAAAATGATGGGCTGTTTCCTGATAATCTGACTTAGCTAAATTCTCTCCTATTCACTCTAGGATTATGAAATTTGAGAGGGAGCCTCTCTGGGACATCGAGAAACGAATAAAATGATGGGCGCTTTCCTGATCAGCTGAGTGAGCTAAATTCTCTCCTATTCACTCTAGGATTATGAAATTTGACAGGTTGCCTTTCTAGGACATTAAGAGGCGAATGCAATAACAGGTCAGCCGACCAGATCAGCTGACTTAGCTAAATTCTCTCCTATTCACTCTAGGATTATGAAATTTGAGAGGGAGCCTCTCTGGGACATCGAGAAACAAATAAAATGATGGGCTCTTTTCTGATCAGCTGAGGGAGCTAAATTCTCTCCTATTCACCCTGGGAATTCGAAATGTGATAAAGAGCCTCTCTGGGACAAGGAGAAACTAATAAAATGATGGGCTCTCTCCTAATAATCTGACTTAGCTAAATTCTCTCCTATTCACTCTAGGATTATGAAATTTGAGAGAGAGCCTCTCTGGGACATCGAAAAACGAATAAAATGATGGGCTCTGAACAGCTGAGTGAGCTGAAATCTCTCCTATCCACTCTAGGATTATGAAATTTGACTGGTTGCCTCTCTAGGACATTAAGAGGCGAATGCAATAACAGGTTCCAACCAGATCAGCTGACTTAGCTAAATTCTCTCCTATTCACTCTAGGATTATGAAATTTGAGAGGGAGCCTCTCTGGGACATCGAGAAACGAATAAAATGATGGGCTCTTTCCTGATCAGCTGAGTGAGCTAAATTCTCTCCTATTCACTCTAGGATTATGAAATTTGACAGGTTGCCTCTCTAGGACATTAAGATACCAATGCAATGACGGGTTCCTACCACATCAGCTGACTTAGCTAAATTCTCCCCTATTCACTCTAGGAATATGAAAATTTGACTGGTTGCCTCTCTAGGACATTAAGAGACGAATGCAATGACGAGTTCCTACCAGATCAGCTGACTTAGCTAAATTCTCTCCTGTTTTTCGGCATCCATTTCGCTTGTTGATGCGACGAAAAACAAACTGGTTTGATTCTCGTCCCGTTCGCCCCTTTTCGCCCCACTTCGCTCAACCGCAGCGCTTGCAGTGGACGGGCTCTTACTTAAAACAGTGTGTTTGAAGGGAGGCGAACCGTTCGCGCGAATTCGCCTCTTTTCGCCTGTTCGCCTCTTCGCGCGAAATCGCGTCCACTGGACGGACAGCCTAACGTTTCAAGATTCGTTGATTGCAAAAATCGAACAAACCGAAAATCCGTCCATCACCTAAAACTTACCTATCTCCGAAACTACTGGACCAAAGTTTACTGAAATTAGGCTCATTGGTGAGGAATGACATTAAAGAAATTTGAAATTCTGGGAGGACGGGGGGGGGGGGGTTGTCATTCTTGTCATTCAAGGGTTTAAATTTAAAAACGCTGCAAATTATTTCACAAAGGTTTATTATTTTTTATGATCGTATTTTTAGTTGGCTAGCGTACGTCATAAGGCCCGTCCAGACTCCTCGGCGTGTCCTACTTCGAATTGCCACAACCTATACTTCTATAATTATATACGCATGTTTATATTTCTCGATTTGAGCTCCTATCTATTCAAATAGTTATTGCCTTAATAATATCATTGTCTAAGTACGTACGAAAAATCGAGAGGATATGTTATTAAATATGCGTAGGAAAAGCTTTGGTATTAACACACAAATATGACCTTGAAAAAAACATATTCATGCCTCGAAGGAACGCCGGCGCCGTACCCACCACAAGGTGCCGCGGCGCCGGCGCCTCCTCTCACTCCACTCCCCGCTCGCCCCCCCCCCTCCCCCCACCCTCGCCACCCACCGTGACCCCCTGCCAAGCGTGCCAGGCGTGCGCGCGTCGAAAAATACACTTTTTTGCCCGTTTTTGGCCCATAACATCTATGCTAGTAAAGAAACCGTGATGGTTAAACGTTAGGACCAACTAGACCCCAAATGGAGTCTATGTGCGAAAGAACAGGTTTTTTAAGTCAATTCTTAGGCCTTTTATGGCCCGGACGGCGAACGGCGGACGGCGGACGGCGAACGGCGAACGGCGGACGGCGGACGGACATTTCAAATTTGGATTCTACACACCTTGAAACGTAAAGTGACAAAGTTTGAGGGGGGGTTATAAAAATTTTTTGCTACACGATCACATAGGCTTATTATTGGAAATAATAAACCAAAAGAAAAACAAAAAATTCTGCCAAGTTGGTTGTGGCACGTAGTTTTACTCGAATCTATAACATGAATGCATAGATGACTGTGTCTGATCAGCTTTGAGGAGACCGGCCTCAGCAGTGACCCCACCTCGAAACGCAGACCGACCCAGGATTTATAAGATCCTAGAGCGCCGAAATCCGGTATCTTTCTTCACTGGACTGTCAACGCTTGGTAACGATTGGCCCTCGTCATCCTGCACCGTGAGTTGGATCCGGGACGAATAGCTGCGGTCTCGTCAACGATAGTGCCCCCTTGGAAGTATGTGCCTCTCTGCTGCTCGAAGACGCCTAGACCTTTCAGATCTTCAAGCCTCTACCGAGAATCATGATACAACGAGGAGAGACTTTAAGGGTGAATTAGTTTTTAAAAAGATTGTATCAATAAAGGGGGAAATTTTATCACTCTCTTTGTTTAATATCAACTCTTCCCTAAATTCCTACTCTAGTTCTGAATTGGGCACTGACAACTGAAATGTTTTAAATTATCTTACAAAATTCCAAAAGCGAAAAATATTAAATCAAGATATAAGTTGCTTAAAACGTGAAAACCGGTTAGTTAGGAAACAAGAAGATTACGCTTAGAGTAATTTACGTTTGCGCATGCGTAGAAAAGAGTAATGATTTGAGAATAATATGAAACTAGTAGGGTCCATCTATAGATTCTACAGCCTAACCCGCACACTTACTGAACATGAAGGATGAAATAAGTGGAAATTAAGCAAGTTACGAGGATTAACGTTTTCGCATGCGCATGTTGAAATGCTCTTCTCACAACTATCCTGTAAATTTCAGTGAGATCGGAAGACTAGGGCGTGAGAAAATAACGCTTAATAGTATTTACTTGTGCGCTTGCGCTGAGCGAAGTAGTGATTTGGGAGTAAGAAACTAATAGGAGACCGTCAATAATTTAACCCGCGCATTGAGTGAAAATTTCATCGAAATCTAATGAAAACTTTTGAAATTAAGCTTCTCAGAAGAATTTCACACATTTGGGCATGGACGCAGGGGCCAGAAGATATGAGTTATGATGATTTTTAAATTGATATGGTAGGTATGCTTAAATCGTCTTTTCCAGACTATCTTCCAAATTTTACCTATATCGGACGACTAGGGCGTTCAAAAATTATGGTTAATGAAATTTATGTCTGCGCAAGTGAACAAGCGAACAGACACGAAATAAAATTTGTTCAGAATAGTCTAGAATGTGCAAGTAGAAATTTGATTTTGGAGACAAAAGATTTTTCATTTCCAGAAGGTGAAAACAGTGCTTCCGCTACCTAGAGGTAGACTTGGAAGCAAAATCTACATCTAAATCTCAAATATTGTTGCCATAAAAGGGTGAAGTTTTTGGTTGGTTTCAATGGTAATTATTTCTACGAATTAAATTATGCCACCAAGGTTGTTGAACATTCATCTTTTGAACATCTCCTCAGAGACCAGAAGATATTTTACCTCATTACAAGAAATCATATTTGTTTTGCTTTTTGGTTGTCATTCAATTTATTACCGTATGAATAGGTGCCTAATCCCAGGTAGTTTTTAAACAGATAACGTACTTCGCGGAACGGCTACATGATGAAGAAATAATAAACGTTTGAGTAAATATTTGCAGCATTTTTGTTCTTAAGAGAGAACATATGATATCAAAACAATTTACCATAACTTATCTTGTTTGTTGTAATAATTCATGTGATATATGTACAAATAAATAATGCCTATATATGTAAAAATGAATTCATAAATAAACATTTTCTGCGAGGGGGGGGGGGGGGGGGGGGTATCAACCAAAAAATATCTAAAAACACCGTGCTAACATATCTGTGAGAATGGAAATCACCTCTGAAGAACCCCAAGTTCATTTTAAACATTGGACGAGTAGTAAGTACAAATATTTAGACAATTTGAACAACTAGAGCAATATAACCACACTAGTCGAGAGAATAATACAGCATTTGACGATAAAACTAGCAAGGTACAATAAGTGTCAGCTCTCCGTTGGGAGAAGTTTCTGTGGAATTACGATAGAAACTACACTTTGAGAAAAGTGAAGCTTGGGATTTCAACTTTGCGAAGCTACATCTTGGTAACGATTTTCCTCAAGTCTTTAGCTTCTAGTCTCATTCGTAATGCTGAACTAAAATATGTTTGTAGAGGTACCTAAGCTCTCGTTCTGGACGTTTGCATTTTCCAGAGCGCATCGCTTAGTCGTACAAGACGTCTCACAACTTGATCTATTCTACTAATGTTTTTCGACCCACTGAGACCACAATAGAGGTCGACGGCATCAGCGATCCCGTCAAGGCGTACTAGTACTCCAGCTCCGCTCTTTTCACGTCAAATGTGGATGGGCTGGATTTGCGAGTAAAGAACATTTGATAATTCCACGATACCAAAACGATTTTTGAAAGTTGAGCCGAGCAGTTTCTATTTGTAAAGATTGATCTTCAAAAATCGGTGTCAAAAACACCTCATTAACTCAGCAATGACAGTCGGGAGAAGTTGTGGGCCTTTTAGCGAATTTTCTTAGAAAATGAAATTATTGCAATGGGTCCAAAAATTTTAGAATAAAAATTTTCAAAAATTTTCTTCATCGAAATCTGTTTTGAGGCATTCTGAAATGATTCCTGGATTTTAACGCTTTTTTATATGTATATATGTATGTATGTGTCATTCCAGACGATAACTATCGTTAGAACTGAGATAAAAACTTCGTTCTTTCGCCAACAAATCAAGTATTTCAAAAGAAAGGATGAGTTTTTTGGACAACATTTTTTGAGCACATTAAATTGATCAAATTTCAAAAAATGTACTAAAAAAATCACAAAAAATGACAAAAAAAAGGCTAAACATTGGTGTTTTTATTTTTTCAGCAGAATATTACTCAAATAAAGTTTATCAACTATGAAGTTGGTAATTTAAAAATTAAAGCTCAAACTTATGCTCAAAATTGTAATTAAATGTCTTTAAACTGTGCTACAAAATCGATAAAAATGTAAAAAATTATAGAAATCCAATATCTTTGTTTAAATAATAGAATGTCATTTAGAACATATTTTTCAGCAATAAAATTGATAGTTAACAATTTTTAATGTTGTGCCCCCTCCGCCTTTGAGGGGAGTTTTGAAGAAAGAAAAAAAAAAGTGTGTGTACGTGCGTGGATGTCATTCCAGATTGAGATGAAAATTCCGTTCTTGCGCCAAAAAAAATCAAGCTTTCCCATCAAAAGGATGAGTTTGTTGGCCAGCACTTTTTGCTCATTAAATTGGTCAAATTTCAAAAAATTTGCTGAAAAAATCACTAAAAAGGGCTAAAATTGTTAAATTCATAATTTTTAGCAGAATCGCTCAAATAAAGTTTATAAACTATAAAATAGAACATTAAAAAATGATGTACAAAATTATGCTGAAAAATGTACTTAAATTTCATTAAAATTTGCTGTACAATCGATAAAAACTTCAAAAAAAAAAGGAATAAATCCAAAAGCTCTTCTTGAATAGTCGATTACTACTTATAATTCGTTTTTTTGCCATAAAAATAATGGATAATGTTTTCTTTGCCCTCAAAAAGCTCAAATTTCAAAACAATTCAACATACAATATAATAGCATAAGAAAATTCGCTCATACGATCATGCTGCATGACTGGAACTTTTCTGTTATATCCCCGCATATTTCCGTTAATTCTCTACTATTCATTCATTCGGACCTGTATGTCCAACTAATCTGTATTTTTACTTAGGGATTGACTACCTACTGATGAAGATCTATATCTACCTACTGATGTTATGTATTTTTGAGATACGAGCTTACGAGCATCTAGACCGTCAAACTAAACACAGCATTCTGATCTATTTTACCGCAGTGGACGTAAAAATGATTGGGGATCATCAATCCGATCAATCCCCATACTATAGAAAGTAGTTTGTAAATTTGGTGATAAAACAGATAAGACCGAAATTTTTTTAACGTAACTAAGGTTTTATTGACACGCTTGGTTGACAAATTAATTAGCTACAAGTTGAAACTTTGTTGCTGAAATATGAATTGGAACCTTTTTAGGAAAGCTGAGTAAAAACGACAAAGTACGAAGCCACCTTACATAGCACAAGGTGCTATGTAATGACCATAAATTGCCCGTAGTGGAGCACGGGTACACTGCTAGTTATTAATAATATCAAATTCTTCAACTTTGGTTCGTATTCAAATTTTATTCATTTTTGTGAGGCCTGTATTTCGTATTCCAGATGTTTTAAGACACCAGACAACAATTTGAGGAATGTTATTGTTATGAACTCTAATACATAATGTGGTTTTCCGAATAAACAAGGCTTCAGAACGAGCTTGACCTCAATGCCCACACTGACTAACAGAAGGTCGGCGCATGCGTTAGAATAAATAAGCCCTAACTACCTTCTAACTCTTACCTTCCACAGTTTCCAACTTTTCCAACGTGATAACTCGTCACTGATCTCCAAGATTCTTCTCCTCACACAGTGCGGAGATCATATTACGGACCGGTATCACCGAGTTTTTTACCCAATTCAAGACGCGGTTTGACTATTGAACGGCGATCGTAAGCGATATTGGATTTCACCATGGAAGTTCAAGGCAAATTTCCGATCAACCGGCGTTCAGCGTTGAACGCTCGATCCCGGCCTTACGGGAGCATTATTAATTCCATAAATAAATAGGTATGAATAATTGCACAATCTCTACGTATAAAAGCACAAACCGAATATGCATTCGCGGGATATTCTGTGCGCGGGCGAGACCAAACAAATGATGAGTGACAAAAAAAACTTTTAGCTCCTGAGATAAGGCATCTCTTCTCGATGGCGCCGGAAGTTCAACCTGCGATCTTGGGTCAGCGGTGGATCAACTGGAGTTTTCAATGATCCGAGATAAGCGAAAATTCGTTCCTAGGAACTCAGTTCAGCTTAGTGAAACCGAGATGAAATTCAAATTGAGATCAATCCGTGGTTAACACTGAACATAACCGAGTTTAAGTTTTACCGAGTCCTGATAAACGGAGTTCAAGTTTTTTTTGGCGAAAATGGCCGAACCTTGACTTCCCTTTACTGTGAGTGCACGGTGCTATTTCCACCGAACTTAAAGTTCCAACCCTTCTCAGTTTACTACGATATTACTTCGCCGTGCAGATCCTTACCAAGTTCCTACGTATACCTAGTTCTCAAGTCAGTAGGTACCAAGTTTCACAGCAGTTACACAAATAGTGAAACCATTCTTGTTGATGGCCCTGGGACCTCAGACTTTGTGCATCACCTGCCAGTGACCAGGATTGTGTGTTCCCGACCTAAAGAACCAAGTAACCATCTAGTTCAGACTCCGAGTGAGGCGTAAATGGCGTCGTTACGCCTGAAAAAATCTCCCTCTCTCATAAATCCTTATAAACCCCACCGAGGTTGTTATCCGCGGGCGACGAACGTGTAGAAAGCGAGAGCGTTCGAATTAAACCTTTCCCCCTCTCCTTTCCATTACAACAGTACTTTTCCCCCTGCAAGGTAAAACTCTATTCCCCCCACTAACGAAATTTTCCCCACTTAATCTTCTCTTTTCCCCGCTTAATCCCGCCCTTTCTCCCCCGTGTTTCACACTCCCAGTCCCCACCCTTTTGGGACGATTCCACCATTGTGGGGTCATTAGCCAGAATTTCTTCCGGCCTCAACATCAATCAGAGTTCGATCACTTTCTTTTTCTTACAGGCCGTTGTGGTAGTTCGCTCGAGTTGCTGCAGATCTCCCCCCTCCTCACCACTCTCTTGTTCCCTCATATTCCCCTTCTTCATCCACGAATCCCTCTTCCCTTCCCTTCTTCATCTATGAATCCTCCCCCTCTTTCCTTCTTCATCCTTGATCTTCCTCCTACACCCCAGTCCCCCAGTCTCCTCCGATCCCCGAGAAAATCAATCAACCTCGTCCACGGATCCTTTTTTTCCTCCGATATCAGTTCTTATCGCTCTATTCTGCTCTTGACTCTATTTCCCTTGACCCTTGAAAACCCCCATCAAATTCATAGTCTAAGCTCACGCTCCCACTTAAGGGTACAATGATGGAGGAAAAAAACCTGAGAGAAAAAAGTATCGAGCTTCATTATGAGACGAGGTGAATCGAATAAATTTCATTCAATCAATTTTCTTTATTGAATCTAAGCCACACCTTGGAACAACAGTTTTGGATCATTTTTTCAGTAATGGGAACAAAAGAAATTGTTTTCATCTAGGTAACCCTAAATTTATCGTTTTACGTTTCGAGATTCATAGATACCGATATTTGAATAAAGAAAAACGTTTGCTAAGTTGGGTGTGGCATATAGCTTCCTCGTATGAACATGAACATGAGTGCATAGATCATTGAAATGTCTTAAATCATCTTATGATTTCATAGCTAGAATTTACGTTGGCGTTGGTTGCGCTGAGTGAAATATTCATTTGGAAGCAATGAAACTGATAGGAGAGCACATCCCTCATATTCCCTCAGAATATCATCGAAATCGGACGAAAACTGTGAAAATCAAGCTAGTTTGAAGGATTAAACATTTGCGCGTGTACAGGAGCTACTATTGATACGATCGGGTTGAAATTGATATGGACTGTTCAAATAGTCCTTTTTCAAGTATCCTCCTAATTTGAGCGAGATCGGACTACCAGAGCGTGAGAAAATGATGCTTGATGCGCATGCGCAGTATGAAGTATATATTTGGGATCAATGAAACTAATGGGGGCCATCCACACTCCATCCGCACATCCCCTGCACAAGATAGATATGGAGGGAAAGGACGGGGAAGTCGAAATTTAGCCCTTTAATTTAGAGAGGAAAATGGCGCCACAGCGTGGTATGTATACAAATATCCGAACGTGCAGAAACGGAGACGTATCGATACGAGCCCTAAAATTCGACCAAAATGGCCGATGTCAAGGGCCTGTAGACGAGGGGTAAATTTGTAGCTTTCACCCCTCGAGCCCTTGGAATGAACTGAAATTCGGGGGTTAGATAGAGCATAGCCATCTTTACCTGTGAAATTCAAGTTTGGAGACGGTGCGGCAATTAGGGAAGGCTCGGGAGTACTTCGAAGTAGAGGGGAGGGGGTGAAACTTGAAGGGGTGCTAGATGAGGAAAGGTGAGTGGATGAAAGGATATAGGAGAGTGAGATAACAGGTCGCGACCCAAACTCGGGATGGACGGTGCCATCTACCTAAGAAGGGGAACTGCGGGGAAGTCGAAATTTAGCCCTTTAATTTCGAGAGGAAAAGGCGCCACAACCTAAAAGGTATACAAACGTTTGAACGTGCAGAAACGGATACATGTCGATATCAGCCCAGAAAATTAAGCAAAATGGCTACTCCCCTTCCCTCATATTTTCGAGGCGGGTCGGAACTATACACCCTTTAGGTAATAATTTGGTTTCCCCCCTCCTCACGTATGAATCGTTCTTCTCGAATTTTCGATGTGGCCTTCTCTCTTGGCCTACTATATCGTTCCACGTACTCATCACATCTTGTCTAGCCTCCCTTCAAATTTTACCCCCTCCCCTCAAATTCGAATCCCTCCCTAGCCTCCCCTAAACGTCGGATCGTCGCTAAACTTGAATTTCGCAGGTAAAGAAGGGCATGCTCTATCTATCATTTAAATTTAAGCTGTTTTGAAGGGGTCAAAGCCATACCTATTCACCCCTCGTCTACTGGCCTTGGCAGTAGCCATTTTGTTCAATTTTCTGGGCTGATATCGACATGTCTCGTTTTTGCACGTTCGAATGTTCGTATACCTACTAGTTTGTAGCGCCATTTTCCTCTCTAAATTAAAGGGCTAAATTTCGACTTCCCACCCTTCCCCTCCATAAGTATATGGCACCGTCCTTTCCGGATTTGGGTCGAGATCTGTTCTTTAGATGTTTGTTGAACTAAAAATGAGATTGATAACAATATTTTCAGTTTTTGTAACTTTTTGAGAAGATTTGAATAAAATCAATTTATAAATGTTGGTTTTTGGCAACTTTTTCAACCCAAAAACACTTTATTTGGTTTTATTTCCTTTTTTTACATTTTTTTATAGTGCCTCCATTGAACTCAAGAGCCGTTAGAATATAGTTTCTTAAGCTTTTTGTGAGGTGTCCCGATTGACATCCAACCTGAGGGTGAACAGGGACAGAGAAAATAATTTTTTTAAATTACTAAAATGCAACCAATCCGAAAAGTTTGATAGTGAAATATCTAGCTGAGATGTTAAGAAATCATATGAAATTTTGAACACGTTTCTATCACCAACTGGAGGGAAGATATACCTGAAAAATCTCCAGAACCGTCCCTATTGATACCGGTTTACGGTACGTATTATCTCAATAGGTACATACTCTTTTATTTCGTGAGTTTATTTGCTCGCTTATAACTACGAGTATAATACATACAATAATAATAATAATAATATATAATAATAATAATATACTATTATTTTCTCTACAGTAAAAACCACGATTATCGCTAGAACTAAGATGACAATTTCCCTTCCTCGAACAAAATAATTTCGAGCAGATTTATTCATTCGTTCACCTCAAGTTCTTGCTACTTCACAAGTATTCTAGTCTTCCCTATTCTGCATCCTCGTGCGCCTCGGAATATGACAGAAAGAACCTAATAATATGAAATTAATCCCTTACTCCTGCATCAAGTACGCATGGATGACATTGTCGATCGGATTTTTTACTTGTACTCTTTGGGTTGATGTGCTGTGTGTGACACCCTGTACGAATAAGGCATTTTTGACGTCACAATACCCCTAGTAATACCCTACTAATATGCTAATTAAAATATGAAGTATCACATCTATGCGTTATGATGGTTTGAATGGAACGACCTTATAAAGTATGTTGAATACAATAGAACAAGTGGCCAGCGAGAAAGAGCGTTCCTAATGTTTAGGGCAGCGAAGATCGAAGAGGTTGCCACCAACTTGTGTGAGAAAAGGGATCGCCCTAAGTTGGCGAGTGTCTTTGAAACACCTATCCGCTCCGTCTCTATAAACCCCCCTTCCAAGTATAAGTATGCCCCAACCCCTCTGCCCAAGCATAAGTATACTCCCATTACCTGCGTCGCCCTTTCCATCCCTTTGCTAGCCCTTTCCTATATCAAAGGGCCTTTAACTCTCCTTGGGAACGTGTTGTGGTGCTTTAACGACGCCCTCGTAGAGTAGTGGGAGGGCTCAAAAGGGGAGAAAAACTGATTTTACACTGATTGGTTTCACTTTATTTTGAAGGTTTTCGTCGAAACTAGTATAAAATAAGATAGAATAAAGTCAGTTTTTTATATAATGAGACCTATTAAGAACTGCAAAAGGCAAATAGAGTTTTGCGAATTTAGGAACAGTTAATATGATGCTTGAGATAAACATATTATGTGTCGTGTACGACTATATTATAACGTTACTTTTTACCAATAAAAAACGGTAAAAGGAGCAAGCTGGAGAGACCAGACGAAAAGTAAGTTAGCGTCACCTGACTCCTGGCCGAACAGGCCATATGGGGAGGGGGCCTTGCACATGAAGCAGAATCATATAAGTTACAGTCATGCAGTATGATCTTATGAGCGAATTTTCGTAGTTGTGCTTATTACATTTTATGTTCAGTTGTTGTAAAATTCGAGTACTTTGTGTGCAAAAAATATTGTTGATACTATATTTTATTGAAAACTTGAAATTTTACATAAACTTTTTATAAATAACATTCAGCTTTACAAACACATTTTTGGATTTTTACGATTTTCAGTTTCTATGATTATTTAGACAATTATAAAGAATTACAAACACATTTTTCAGCACAATTTTGTACAAAAATTTTTTAATGTTTTATTTCATAGTTGGTATACTTTTTATGAGTGATATATATATATATATATATATATATATATATATGTGTGTGTGTGTGTGTGTGTGTGTTTGTGTGTGTGTGTGTGTGTGTGGTGTGTGTGTGTGTGTGTGTGTGTGTGTGTGTGTGTGTGTGTGTGTGTGTGTGTGTGTGTGTGTGTGTGTGTGTGTGTGTGTGTGTGTGTGTGTGTGTGTGTGTGTGTGTGTGTGTGTGTGTGTGTGTGTGTGTGTGTGTGTGTGTGTGTGTGTGTGTGTGTGTGTGTGTGTGTGTGTGTGTGTGTGTGTGTGTGTGTGTGTGTGTGTGTGTGTGTGTGTGTGTGTGTGTGTGTGTGTGTGTGTGTGTGTGTGTGTGTGTGTGTGTGTGTGTGTGTGTGTGTGTGTGTGTGTGTGTGTGTGTGTGTGTGTGTGTGTGTGTGTGTGTGTGTGTGTTAATTAAAATTTCCACTTGATTTCTGCGTTCCAGAGCTTGCTGATCAATTTTGGTTCCGTGTCTATCTTTCTGTCTGTCTGTGGTTAATCCTTGTCACGCCCCAAACTACACCAAGTTTCAATCCGATTCCGATGAAATTTTTAGAGATTGTACGGGTTAGCTCTTAGACGGCCCTATAGCTTTCAATGCCGTCGAATCAACAGTAGCCTGTGTGCTTGCGCAAACATCAATTTCTCATAACGTCGGTTTCTCACCGTCTGTTGGTCCGATTTCGTTCAAAGTTGGTTGGTAAAAAGGTATATGTTGTAAAAACAAAAAAAAAGCCCTATAAATAATATCGCGATTGGTAGAGTGATAACCATTGCGCAAACGCTAATCTGATATCGATTGACACAGACCTAACTCCGATTCTAATAGAACGATTTCGATGAAATTTTCAAAGATTGTACGGGATAGCTTGTAGACGGTCACCTATAACTTTCATAGCCGTAACATAAATAGTAGTCTGTGAGCATGATAACGTGGAGTTCTTGTCATCTATTAGTCCGATTCCGTTCAAACTCGGAGAGTAGATGGATATATATTCCAGAAAAATTCCCTATGAATTATATTGCAATCGGTCACGAACTACCAATAGCTATAGGGAATGCGCAAAACTAAAATTGATTGACACAGACAAAACTCCGAGACTAATGGACTGATTTGAATGAAATATTACAAAATTGTGCCCCCGGGAGCTTCAAGACGTTCCCCTTTAAATTTCATGGCTGTGGAATTAATATTAGTTTGTGCGCATGCGCAAACATTAACTTCTTAAAACGCCGACCAATCAATCATTTCGACTCATAGGTACTTTTTTCCTCAACTAATTCTATACGTTCATGTTACAAGACGTGATCTATACTACCCTTCCTGCTTGGGAAACTTTTTTTAGTGCTCACAAAAGGGCGCGATTCCATTGTAAAAATGTTCAATTCCGCTCTAAAAGTACAAAAGTTGTGAAATACTCAGTTTTTGAAGATATTCAAGTGTCACATGTAATACATGATTTTGAGGTATTTTTCGTGCTAAACCTCGTAATTATGTTCATTCATAGATATTTGCGATACCAACTTGGGAAAACACCGGAAAAGCTACATTTTCGTACGCTTTGTGCTGTTCGAAAATGAGTAATAAAATGCAATTCTGGTCTATTTTTCGGTGTGACATACCTAATATAATAATACGACAATTTAAGAAAATCTCTCCAACGACCATTCTGCATGACTTGAACTTTTAACCTCATTCCGCTCCACATTCATAGCACACCATCTCAAGTTCCGAATAAACGCAATATGCAATATCATATAATAACGGTGTAAACGGTTTTCAAAAGCGTTTTAGGTTCTGTTTAGGTAAATTAGGTGTTTCGGCCACAATGGGGTAGTGGTACAATATAATGAAGAGCAAAGAGTGGGATTTATGAGGGGGTCAGTGCAGCCACTCATCAGGTAGCATGTGGCCGTTGCGCTGCTTTGATAAGCTGTCGAGAGGTTCCGCCTGATTGGTTTACAACTTGATTGATTGCTCCCATTTTAAGGCGTCAATACCAGCTGCGGCCCTTTACCCCTCTCCCCTCGTCCGTGCAACGTAGGAGCTCTCGTCTCGCGAAACTTTCTTTGATCAAGCTTTTCTTTTGGCTTTGTGCGGAAAAACTCGTTTATAGGGTGAGAAAACTATACACCAAAGCGAGGGAATTTAATCGATAGAGCCAAAAGAAAAGATAAATAAATAACAACCACTCCTCCCTTTCCATTTATCGTGCTGAAATGAGAACGATAGTATCCATTCCTGGCAGTTTGAATATATAATAGCCGACCACTAAAATGTATCAAATATATATATATATTTCCAAGTGAACATGATTGATTAGTAGGTGAAACCAAGATAGATGAAACAGCACTCTCTCAACGTCCAATGTTTTACAGCGCTGTGTCGCCTTACTGAGTCACTAGTACCTACATTTACCTAATTACGCTCGCATACCAATGGCAACATTCCTGCACATCAACAGTGGTACGCGTGACACAATTTGGGAATCACTAATATAGGACCATATGATCACGTTGCAATCATAAAGTATTATTTGGTGAAATCACATATCAATCTCAACACTCGAGGAGGGCACATACTTGTACTTAAGGCCTGTTATCCTGATTTTTTTCGTGCGATTACTCCCTCAACCATATGGGGGCATATATATTCTTTAGATAATATTCAGGAATAAGGTGACAAAATAGGTACACTGATTCAAAAGTACTACCTTGATGGTTTATTCTAAGACTGTAAGTGTTGCCCCAAAGATTCTATGGAAGATTCTAACTAGCCTTGAGAGGATTTTATCAAGAGTTGATTTTTCAGTTCAAATAGAAAAAACACCGCAGGAATTTTGGATAGAGGATCAGTTAGAGGAATTCGCAAGAGAGGATAATCAAATAGGTATCTAGAATGCTATATATGAAAATCGTACATGCGTAATTAGACTGATGAGGTTAATTGCACCTTGACGGCTGAGCGTCAGGAGGTGGTTGTCTAGGGGCGCCCGCTCACGCCATCTTCTCCCCCTCGCTCCTCCGATTCAACTCTGTGGTTGATCTCATGACTGACGATGATAGATGGCGTAAGCTGGCTATCCAGTCGTCTCACATACCAGCCAATAAAAACATTAAAATGTCTGAAATTCGCACAACTATCAAAAGATACATACTTGAAGGTATTCAATCCAGGCCTAATAAAATGAGAACACAGAGGCCAACAGCCTAACCTATATACAATAGCGCCGTGATTGAGAATTTTAACAAGGTTTAACAAGGTTCGAAGGATGATGTATCGTGGTCGGTGGTCCAGGACATCCTATGTGATATGTGGACAGAAAAAATAAATTTTAAAAATTAGGTAGGGAGAGGTTTTCTTTGTTCAATAGCGGTTGATCGAGTTGACGGGTAATACGGGTTCTACAACTCTACTCACTAACGGAACCTTCAAGTACACTTTTAAATTCTTGAAAGCAGTAATTTCTACGCTTTGCATGCACTACCATAATGTCTAAACGTTAGTCAAGTTAGTCGGGATTCGGCCCAGGAATCAAGTTCCAGGATCAAATCAATCTTGCTTCAAATCAAAATCAATTTAATAGGGAAATTACACCGTCTCACCTAACAGTTGTTTGCCTTTTCTTATTCGAAGAGAGTGAAGCCTGCCATTCATGGGTTTTATTTCTCAATGACAGACTTTTTTGTTGCTTATGATTTTGTTTCATGATTTTCTGTTATTGTTGAGAATCTCTCTCCAGAAGTTGTTTCTTGGTTCCCAAACCAGCAAGAAAGTAATTATAAGAACGAAACAACCACATTCATCACGTGAAACCAATATTTGTGAACATGGTTCCTGTTTTGGGAGGAAGCGTCTCCACATGAAAAGTACATGAAGACACTATTGAATCAATTATTTTTGTTCACCAAGTTATTTTAGACCTACGTTATTTTACTTAGTTTACACAACTATCTATTTCATTTTTATGGCCTATCTCTTTTTTTCTTCTTCTTTACTGTTAGTTTGGTATTTCTAATAATAAAGCTTTGTGTACCTCTAACAAATACCGTCTCTTAATCCCTCCTCAAAATGTATGTTTAACAATTCAAATCACGTTTCCAATTCACGAATTAAAATACCCATCTGTTCGCCGTTCATTCCAAAAGCGCGGACTCTTTATCAAGAGACTGGGTGAGAATGCAAATCAATTAATGCCCACGCAGGTCCAGAATTTCATAGCGTTGATGACGAAACAATAGGAAGAAAACATTCTGGTTTTCGTGTTGAAATTTCATGTTGAAAAACATTCTGGAATTGTGCTACTTCTGTATTGTGCTACTTCACAGTAGAGAGTTCGTCATAGGAAATAATAAACCACTATAGCAAATACGTGACAGATCATCTGGAAATAATAAATGAAAACAGATGTGAATGAAACCTCGAGATTACAGTTGAGATTTATCCTGGACGCTTGTATATTGTTTTGGGTGAAAGCTGGGTAAAATTTAATTTTGGGATTTTTTTTTTTAAGCACTAAATATCAAGAAGTTACCTTTTACTTACTAACTCCCGGAATTTTATTCAAAGTTTGATACTGGTCAAGTATAGGTAGGTCTTCGATGTTTGAGAATTAACCCAGAGAAGGTTCCAAGATGTGGATAAAATAGGGATCTACTAAGATCTAACCGGCCCAATTCATAACCATCCAAATCGATCTATAAGTCTCAAAGCAAAGCCTATAAAAACCACTTTCAGGTTCGCGCATACGCAATGGTTACTACAACCACCGTATTAGATACCTACAAAAGGAACCACCGAGATATTAATCAAATAAATTAAGAAGTTTCAAACCTGGAGATATAGCAGCAGTCCGGTTTTATGGACATGGTGAAAAATAGCATTTTAGGGAAATTATCAATCTCCAAAAGGGAAAAAGATTTGGAGCTGTTCACTATCTCGTTTCTGTTGGATCAGAAATCCATCGCCAACATATAAATCAACTCCGGAAGATGAGATGTTTTGCCAAGAGAGGAGGAGTGTGAAGTATTACCTCCAGTAGTAGGCTAGGTAATTAATAAGTAGTTGGCATTCACAGAAATGGTTGTCATGTTTCTACTTCAATTCATAATATAATTTCATCATCATATTATATTCCTTGAGTTTCATTTCAAGTTATTTAAAAACATAACATCGTCAAATCCTTGCACCACCATTAACTTTTACAGTTTTGACCCGATTTTAATGGAACTAATACGGAATGTGCGAGTTAGGGTATAGATCAGTTTATCACTCACAATTCAGTACTCAGCGCATACGAAAACTCAAATTCCATCTTGCATCATTTTCTCACGTTCTAGACGTCCGATCTCGTTCAAATTTATAGGGTTAGAAAAATACAATTTAGTCATGCCATATTAATTTTGTCACAAAATATTCGTAGCGACTACGCATGCGTGAACGTGAAATTCATGCAACAACCTTAACATCTTCAGTTTCACCCATGTAACAAGCATGACATCTACAGTTTTCATCCGATTTCGGTAAAAATTTACCGATATTAAACGGTTTAGGCTGTAGATGGTTCCCATCAAACTTCTGCATCCCCATCAAATTGGTAGCCTTCGCTTATGCGCTAACGTGGAAGATACAAGCGTAATTTTTCTCCATGCCTAACTGACCGATTTTGATCAAATTCCAAGGGAACCCTCCACAGAATCTTTTAATCTTTTAAGATTACTTGAAATATTTGAGTGATTGTAACATTCATATTACGGATACTAGTAGGCTCTGTGCAACACACAACTTGGCAGACTTTTTTTCTGGACTACAAACGTTCATTACCGAAAATAATAAACCAAAAATATGCATACGTGAACGGCTCACAATAATTGTCCCTCCTCCGGAGAAAGGTTATCGAACTTCGAAGTTACCCTTTCCTTTTCTAGATCCTGCCTCATATCCCCAAGGTCAAAAACACGTGATGCAGACACCCTCATATTTTGGGGACTACGTAAAAAGAGCTCGTCCTTAAGGGTTAGGTACTTCACCGCTCCATGAATCAGCCCTTCCCTCCTTAACGACCCAAACAAAAGTTCCAATGTTCGAATTCAGCAAAGAAGTACCGCGCTCTTCTTTCCTCCTTCCTTCCCCGTCAAATAAAGAAACTGAATATAAAAAAAAAAAATATGGAAATGCGTGACTTGCTAAGCATAAAGAGAAAACCCTCGTCCACAGTCCGAAAAAAAGAAACGCTTGAAGGACGTACGCTTCGAGCCAGGCTGACATCAAAGAAAGTTACCTAATACAATTTCCCCTCTCTGCCATCTGCACTTTTATGCCCTTTATTCGGAATTTTTGGCTACTTTTCTTCCTCATCCTTTTGAGGTTAGGCGGGGCTAACCACAAAGGAAGGTTTCTTTGTTTAATCGACGTCGACTCCTTTTCCCGTAGTGTTCACCGGAATAATTCACCGTTATCCCGGTTGCTCTGGGACTCATTCGTCTCTCAAAGGTTCATAACAAAAGTTTTCCTTCATTCAAATTGGCAAGAGTGGGTGAATTTCCCGTAGTGTATTAGGCTTAGTGGAGTCCAACTTATCTCATTCTTTTGAAGAGTACAAATGCTCAGGGTTTAGAAGAAGATTCCTGCCGAACAATGAACCGAGACAGACAGAGGGTAGGCCAAATGAGATTAAACTTTTCGGAGCATATGAATACAAATGAGAATGAGTACTAATCCAACCAGAACAATATCAAATCTCTTACTTTAAGTATATGCACCTACATACTTATTGTAGTGGAAGCATGGATCTACGAATTGTAATAAAACTTTTTTTTGGTACTTTTGAAAACCACAGCAGGCTGAGGCATACGTTAAGCATTAATAACAGAAAACACTGCTCTACAAAAAAAGTGACCTGAAAGTTGTCGGCCTCATTTTATTATAGATAGGGGTTTTCGAGGGTGCTGAATCCGAATCCGCTGTCTGGTTTTTCCGATTGGACGATTTTTCTTTTTTTTTTTTTTTTCGTCGTTTTTATGGGTTTTTTTACAACATATTTTTTACAACATATTGGTTTATTACAACTTTACCGTGTATTTTCCTGGTCATCACCAACTTCGTCCAAAAAAATATAATGGGTCTAGATTTGTAGGAAATTTTATGCTTTTCACATTGATCCGAACCCTCCAAATCCTCCCAAAACCTACTGAAAAACTGTAAAAATATAGTTTTTTACCAATTTTTCAAATACATTTTCGTTTTTGTTGAGTTCGATGGACCTGCCAAAAATATCGAGGGCAACCATTCGAAAGTTTAGATTCTCCTGCGTCGAATGAGATCAACCAGAACTCTCAAAAGTTGTAATTAGTGACGTTGCGATTTTTAACGCTTGGCAAATGGAATTCATTTTAGCGAATATGATGCTATAAATGCTTATTTTTTTAATAGTCCAATTTAAAAAAAAAACGGATTCGGATTCAGCGCCCTAGAAAACCCCAATCCATGATAAAATGAGGCCGGCAACTTTCAGGTCACTTTTTTTTTTTTTTTTTTTTAAGCAGTGAAATCATTCAAGGAGTTTTTCTCTTTCAACAAGTTGCAGACCAGTTATAGCCAACCATTCAACCATTAAAAACTTGGTTACATTGAAGTACAGACAAGGCATTATTCGTAGACCCTCACTCGTAATATCAAGCGAATTTCAAATTTCAGTTCAACTAAACATACTCGTTTCAGAATACTTATCGAATAAGGAGCATCATTATGACATGTATTTAACAACAAATTCCAGATTCAGGACTATATTAGGTTGTATTTTTGACTCGGAACAATTGGGGGTACCTTCTGCCTCACTGAAACCGTAGATCGTTGTCCACATCATGTTTAGTAGGCACCAGTAGGTCCAGCGGGAAGTCCTACAAATAGCCATCAGAGTCTGCCTAGAGAATATCCTCTAGGTTAAATTTCCAAAAATTCTTAATCATCTTATTTCGAGTACATTCTGGGCAGTTAAAGAAAAAATTAGAGGCAGATCTTCTTTCTTCCCGTCACGTTCCGAACATTAGTTTCCCTGTGAATATCCCAACTTCTGAGCAGGGGAAGTTTTTCGCAGCAATCGTGCCTAGTAGAATTTTTAGGCATCATCACCCTGGTATGGATATTCGTTCTCCTTATTTTTCAATATCTGTTGGATATGTCGAAATTTGGGAGTATGACCAAGAGAAATTAGACCCACATTTTGCATACCGGCAGGGTGTTAATCTAGAAGTGCCTACCCCAGATATTATATTTTGAGAAAATCACTTGATACAGTTCTATGCTGTCTGGTTGTCTGAAGGTAATAATAACATGAGTGAAGGTCTTCCCTCTATTCGTGAACTATGAAGTTTCGTTGGAACATCTAACTAGTTCGGCTAACTCGTTCACATGCCGACGAACTGTTGATACTACATCGAGGAATGTGAGACAGGAAATTAACCCGAGTTGTCAAAGCATGTTGATACTAGTATTACGCACACTGTACAAGTGATCGGTATCATTATAGTCTCAAGATAGCGGGCAAAGACTTGAGCAAGACGTTGTTTTACGGCGGCAAAAATCTACATACCGGCTGTCGCAAGAAAATTCACGATGACCCAAGTCACCATCATGCTTACCTGCAACAAAAACAAGTAACAATTTGAATAGATGGATAGCAAATTGTTTACTACTTATTACCCGAACTCCATAGCCAACCACGGCGCAAACCACACTACATCTTCACTACATTTATATTTACTAATTTCTTCCACTTTTTGAAGTTATACTTCTTTGCGCCCGTTAGACACTTTGGGATGGGATGTTGGTCGAGAAACCGCGTCACGCTGAATTTTAAGAACTATCGATTTTAAGAACAAATTTTTAAGAACTATCGATTAATCGAGGAGGAGGAGGAGGAGGAGGGAGGAGGAGGAGGGAGGAGGAGGAGGGAGGAGGAGGAGGAGGAGGGAGGCGGAGGAGGAGGAGTGAGGGAGGAGGAGGAGGAGGAGGAGTTAGACCCTTTGGGATGGGATGTTGGTCGAGAAACCGCGTCACGCTGAAAAGTAAGAAAAGTAAGAACAAATTTTTAAGAACTATCGATTCATAATATATAAATTATAATTAATAAATTATAATAAATTTATAGATTATTATTATAAATTTATAAATATTATAATTATAAATTTATTATAAATTATTATAAATTTATAATTATTATAAATTATAAATTTATAATTTTTAAGAACAAATTTTTAAGAACAAATTTTTAAGAACTATCGATTCATAATATATAAATTATAATAAATTTATAGATTATTATTATAAATTTATAAATATTATAATTATAAATTTATTATAAATTATTATAAATTTATAAATTTATAATTATTATAAATTATAAATTTATAATTTATAAATTATTATTCATAATTTATTTATTAATTATAAATTATGGCCACAGAAGTATAACTTCCACCGTGTGGTCCGACGCACACCGATTTTTTTATTTTTTTAATGCCAATTTCCAAATGTCGATTAAAAACCATAACCTTCCGAAGAATTAATGATTGATAACATCTCTACTATCACCTATCTTTAATTAATTACTGATAAAAACCATATTTTATCGTTTTCATTACCGGAGGATGTAGAGTGACAATTTTTATGTCATACAAAAACAAAATGTTCATTCGTTTATTCCTTTTCTGTATTAGTCAGGGATTATGAATGAGACCCACTGTTTAGGTTGCAACATTTACTACGATATTACGCATATTGTTAAGGTCCAGTATGCCAATTCTATAATGTTGTAGCTATCCAAATAAATTATTCGGGGGAAATGAAAAATAAATTTATAGGTAATAAAAGGCTGCATTTGCTCAATATTGATTCAAATCCATCCACCCAAAGTGTTGTTGCCAGCCCAACACATCTCGGTAAACATTTCGGTAAATCTGTTGAAAAAATTCAGTAAATCCCGGTAATACATTTTCGGAAATTCAGTAGATTTCCCGGTAGTTTTTTGAACGAACATGACTTAGTTAATACTTTATCAATTGAATACAATATTACTCTAGGGTTGCATTCTAGACAAAAACTCTCATACGGCCGACTATGAAGTCTTCTGGGTTGAATCCAAAGTATTATTTTTCCTTTTAGTAGGGACCAAATCAGTGTAAACATCATTTTTTACTCCGGTACTTTTCCGTTATAACCCCCCCCCCCTCCCCAGTCAATTTGTCTTCAACACGCCCGCCCGATGTCTCTAGGCATTGCTTGTTACTTAGATTATGTTATGTAATGTTATGTATTTTTGAGATGCGAGCTTGCGAGCATCCAGACCGCCAAAGTATACACATTATTTTGACCTACATGTCCAACTAATCTGTATTTTTACTAAGGGATTGACTACTTGATGTTATGTAATTTTGAGATGCGGGCTTGCGAGCATCCAGATCACCAACCTATACACAGCATTCTGATCTATTTGTGCCAATTCATGTGCATTCTACTTGTGCGAATTCATGCGGAGGCAATCAAACCACAACCACGCCACTTTCAACAAATCCTCACCGACACCGGCAACTTCTGAAAACACGGTAATGTTTTTTTTTTTTTTTTTCCTTCTTTTTTTCTAATAATATAATTTCTTCTCACAGCTTGAAATTGTCACTAATTCTACGAAAAAATATAATTTAAGTAAGAAGGAATGCCTAGAAACATCGGGCGGGAGTGTTGAACACAAATTGACTGGGGGGGTTTATAACGGAAAAGTACCTTTACTACTACATAATTAAATTCATCAGCCATAAAGAAGTAGTAGTTGGTAGGCACTTCAGTATCAATTAGATGAAATGACAGGGGATAATACAGGGTTCACGAAACACATCTGTAACAACCGAACTCAGTAGGTATAATTTGTAGGTAACATTTGAATTTATGTGTCCACAAGTAGGTAGGTTCTTTCTAACGTTTCCACTACCTAGGAAGAATGGAAAGCAGTAAGAGTTATATACCTAAATATGTAACAAGAACCTGCAACCAGCAGATATGTAAATAAATGTCGGTAGTATATTTAAAGGGAAAGGAAAACTAGGTTACCTGGACCGTTGAACTGATATTGAAGATCGGAAATCGAGACCACGCTGATCCTTTTATGCAAGAGAATAAAACACTAGACGAATAAGCACAGTAAGTAACCACAGTAAACAACGGATCGAAGGTAAACAAAGATGTGAGCACTGAGCAAGTAAAATTCATGTACTTAGGTAATACTAATTAATAAATTATAAAAACCTAAAATGCATCATATTGAAGTAATACCAAAGGCCTATGTTGACCACAGAATAGACATGGACGAAACTGGTAGGTAGGTACCTACATACCATGGAAGAAGGGAAGTCCACTTTTCCATGTAGTTACTGTGCATGGTAGAAAGAATACAGAGAATGTGTACTCGTTGATCCATGTGAAAGGTTTTACCATGGTTTTTGCTCAGAACTCTGAATCCCGGTAGATTCAAGCCTTAAACCGGTTGCCCGGTAGAAAAAGTGAAATACCGGTATATCTACCGGAATTGCGGTGGAACGGCAACCCTGTCCACTCATGAACGGACATTGAGAAGGATTTCAGTGGACAACTAAACTAACCCGGTCACCACACTGTAGTTTTAGTTGTCCAGTAAGGTGTAAACTGAGGGGAAAAAGGCAAATTTCTTCAAAAATGTACGTTAAAAAAACGTTGTATGTTGTTTCTATATAAATATGATATGGATAAAAATGAAAAAATCGGTGTGCGTCGGACCACACGGTGGAAGTTATACTTCTGTGGCCATAATTTATAATTAATAAATAAATTATGAATAATAATTTATAAATTATAAATTTATAATTTATAATAATTATAAATTTATAAATTTATAATAATTTATAATAAATTTATAATTATAATATTTATAAATTTATAATAATAATCTATAAATTTATTATAATTTATTAATTATAATTTATATATTATGAATCGATAGTTCTTAAAAATTTGTTCTTAAATAAAAATTTGTTCTTAAAAATTTGTTCTTAAAAATTTGTTCTTAAAAATTATAAATTTATAATTTATAATAATTATAAATTTATAAATTTATGATAATTTATAATAAATTTATAATTATAATATTTATAAATTTATAATAATAATCTATAAATTTATTATAATTTATTAATTATAATTTATATATTATGAATCGATAGTTCTTAAAAATTTGTTCTTACTTTTCTTACTTTTCTTACTTTTCAGAGTGACGCGGTTTCTCGACCAACATCCCATCCCAAAGGGTCTAACTCCTCCTCCTCCTCCTCCTCCTCCTCCCTCACTCCTCCTCCTCCGCCTCCCTCCTCCTCCTCCTCCCTCCTCCTCCTCCTCCTCCTCCTCCTCCCTCCTCCTCCTCCCTCCTCCTCCTCCTCCTCCTCGATTAATCGATAGTTCTTAAAAATTTGTTCTTACTTTTCTTACTTTTCTTACTTTTCAGCGTGACGCGGTTTCTCGACCAACATCCCATCCCAAAGGGTCTAACTCCTCCTCCTCCTCCTCCTCCTCCTCCCTCACTCCTCCTCCTCCGCCTCCCTCCTCCTCCTCCTCCCTCCTCCTCCTCCTCCTCCTCCTCCTCCCTCCTCCTCCTCCCTCCTCCTCCTCCTCCTCCTCGATTAATCGATAGTTCTTAAAAATTTGTTCTTAAATCCGATAGTTCTTAAAATTCAGCGTGACGCGGTTTCTCGACCAACATCCCATCCCAAAGTGTCTAACGGGCGCAAAGAAGTATAACTTCAAAAATCAATTTTCACCCCCTTGATTTCCGATTTTATTAATAGACCAATTTATCAACGGAAAATCGATTTTTCAGCCATAAAAATCAATTTTTTTAATAGGTACCTAGTTATTTAAAGTTGAGGAAGGTAATAACGAATGTTGTCAACCCTGAAACACTGTGCTGTTGTTGTCTTTTCTAATCCTTACTTAAGACTTAAGTCTTGGCAAACACGCGTCAAGAAAAGTGTGTTTGGTGCCGTCAGTACCTTCTGAGCAGTAGGTACGTAAGTATCCATATGGTTTTTCGTAGGTATATTTTACATTGTGAGTAAAATTGCTAAGATTATCACGGACAAAAGTACTAAAAAATAGACGTGGCTACTTGTAGTGTCCCAAACTCATGGGAAAATAAAGTAATGGGAGTATTCTCATCCAATGTCCATCATTCTCACTCAGGATAGAAATAGGCTTAAGGGCATAATTAAATTTGGTCGAATTCACTTTTCCTGCAGAGTGACCAAGATTTTTTATTTTTTTTTTTTTTTTTTTTTTTTAAGCAAATTTTGATAGAAAATGAAGCTATTGCAATGGCTTGGAAAATTTTTAAATTAATATTTTTGAAAACATTTTACATTGAAATCCGTTTTGAGACATTCTGAAACAAATCCAAGTATATCGCTATTTCAAATATATATATATATACATATATATATATATATATAAGAATTGCATAGCAATTAATATATATATATATATATATATATATATATATATATATATATATAAATATATATATAGGTATATATATTTATTTATTTATTTATTTATTTATACCTGTGTCATTCCAGACGATAATTCTTCTTGGGATTGAGATAAATTTCCGTTCTTGCGCCAACAAATCAAGCATTCTAAACGAAAGGATGAGTTCGTTGACCAGCTCTTTTTGAACACATTAAATTGGTCAAATTTCAAAAATGTACTAGAAAAATCGCTAAAAACGGCTAAAAATCGTTAAATTTATATTTTGTGACAAAAAAGTGCTCAAATAAAGCTTATTAACCGTAAAATAGAAAATTCAAAAATTTATTTACAGAATTAGGCCGAAAAAGTACTTAAAATTTATTAAAATTTGCTAAATATCGATAAAAACAGCAAAAAAATAAAATTCAAAATCTCTATTTGAAAAGGAGATTATTATTTAGAATACATTTTTTGTCATAAAATTAGTAATTATCCATTTCTTTGCACTCGAAGTGCTCAAATTTCAAAACAATCTAACATAATATAGGTAATACAATAGTTTACGAAAATTGGCTCATACGATCATGCCGCATGACTGGAACTTTATTCTTTTCAACTTTATAATACTAGTTATTAGGTAATCATTGATATTGAAATAGACAATGCTAAAGCATGAATGGATGAATCTCTATTGATTGATGAATTCAATGATCCCACGATTCAATTTTATATTCATTTTATAGGCATACAAGTACATATTACTGCACATAAGAAGGTATATTTTATATTTTAGTGATTTTGTAAAACTTTTTAGATAAAAATCAATTTTTAGGAGAAATCGATTTTTCAGGTCGACTAATCGATGAAATCGATTTTGACCTTCCGATTATAAAATCGATGTCAAAATCGATTTTTAACCTTTGATGTTTCATCCCTTTATAGACGCATTTTCCAATAATGAACAATTACTAGGCAAATGTGGTTGGTAAAGAAGTGATAAAGGGTTTGAAAGATCATAATGGAGGAGTAATGGAACCAAGCGAAAGTGCATTGCCAGGTTGAAATGAGAAGTACGTTGAAACAGACTGTGTACAAATGAGAAAATATATTTATATGTATTTAGGTATTTCTGTATTTCTTTAACTATATCTGACTAATAATTGTTTATTTTATTTATTTAATGAATTAATCCGCACCTTAACCAGAAGCGTCATCAGCAGCAAAAGTTTAGTGCGATGGACGAGAATATCCGTGACTATAATGAAGTAGTGCCCGATTTAGGTAACTGTTGTAAATTTTATTTTGGTCTTAAGAGTATTCTGGTAGAATACTTTTAAAAACCATTATCCGTGAATATAATTGTGTTTATTTTTATTATTCTACCAGCATTCTCCTAAAACCTAACTAAAATTCTCAATAGGTATCTCAAAGTTGGTACCGATTGGGTACACCCATGTGTATCTAAAGATTCTTCCACAGTACTAAAACGTTTTTAAAAATAATGTTATGAATCGAAATATGAATATTCACATAAATTCCAGTAATTTCAGTGAAGTTGCTCAAGGTATATGGAGAGAAGAAAAATTGTTGGATATACGCCTCCTCAGCTTCTGAAGGCCTAAGAAGTCTTGAAACAATAACTTTGTCCTGCAAACATAATTGTTATGGTACTAGATTGGTGTTCACTAATCTCTCAAGTATATAATTGAATACGCTCACGTTGGGAAAGTAGTACCTATGAAGCCTCTCACCAGATGTTTCACATTTTCAACTATCAGTTTGTGGTGTTTATCGTTTCAGTTGTTCAACTGCTCGTCCGTGAAATTGATTTTCACTAGTTCGGATAATTCTGTTGTTGGTCAACTTGTGGGTTCGACGGTGATAGTGAAATGGGTTTCCACAACTTCACCGCACAAGGTTTAGTTCGTGTTCTCCAAGTTTCCTTATTTTCGTCGTGATGCTCCGATTTCGTAGGCCAAGAACCACTGAGATGGAGAAACGTGACAGTGTAGGCGTAAGTTTGTCTCTTGAGCCATTTTGGTTTATTATTTTCAATAATAAACTTTCGCAATCGACAAAGAACAACAACTTTTTGACCCCCTTAAAAATGTGTGGGTTTACGTTTCAAGTGCAAAGAATCCAAAAACCAAATTTGAAAAAAATTATTTACTAGGGAGCAAACTCCAGCAGGCTTTGTCTGCCAACCCCCGCCATTGCGGCCTGACGGGCCGGAAGTAGCGGCGGGAGCGCAGGCAAAGTCAGGAGGCGGGCGGAGAAGGTCGTGAAAATCCTTCTCTTCAAACGAAGGGGCCTTTTGGAGCCAAAAGGAACCTTTTGATTTTTAATCCAACCACGGTTTTTGACACACTTTCGCAATTTAAGCGAATATTGTTCGAAATTTTGAAAAACTAAGGTTTTTACACATCAGTCGGGACATCAAGAGCTTATTTGAGTACCAATATGTTAGGTTTCTGTTGAGCCGAAATGGGTAAACTTTTTGATCCTCATCATCATCATCATTCTATTTGTGCAGTACCATTATATAGAATTATTGGGCCGTAACAGAATAGGTTTGCCGTGCATAAATCCTTCCAAACTCAACCAATTAAATTGAAACTCAACCAAATGAAAGGGCATGATTCATTGAGTGTTTTAGACCAAAACGAACAATGTATCTCAATTAGAACCTAAGATATCAAAAGATAAAGCTATAAAAAGTTGAGTAATCTGATTTTTAATGCTTGATGACAAATGTATGCATAAATAGGTTTCATTCAAAAAATAAATGAAGTAAATCGGCCGGATAAAACGACCGTACTAACTGCCATTAGATTTCGTACATTGTTTCAATATATGAGATTTGTTATTCAAATAATTAACGAATTAAATTGAGAAAGTCTCCGAACATTAAGACGGCAAAGTTTTTGAAAAATTGAAATTTCTGAAACTGAAAATAAAATAACATTTATTCTTCCACGTTTTCTACGGTTTTTGGTGATAAATTTACGCAGAATGTAATTAACTGCAATGTTTAAAAAAATGTTTTGAACGGAGGTTATAGGCGTGAAAATAAAATACTTTGAACTTTTTTTGTGAAGTAATACAAATAATATGATAAAACTCAAATTTATCGGCAGGTGCGGCTGGTACTGAAACTCCTCATCCGATTTCGGTAGGGTATTTTCTATAATGAACCATTCTAAAAATTCTAAAAATTTGTTGGTTTACGTTTCCAGATATGTACTGAATATTTCAAAAATTAAATTACAAAAATTCGTTGAGCCGCCGTATGAATCTTTTCTCTGAAACCACTGGATCAATGTTTACGAAATTTGAATAAAAAACAATATACCGGCCGGGGCCGTAACCTCGGTATAATTATCAATCAACCATTTAAGGGTGAAAAGATTTAAAAAAAAAACTACAACACATGACAAAACTCTTTGTACACTCTCCAAATTACAATTTTTCCGCTGGCACGGGAAAGCATTGAAGCATGTGTACGTTTTTGGCCTATAAATAAATCTGTCGTTCCCCTTCAAACAAAACATGCCGAAAGAGCCAGTTGTTGTCGCTGTGATAAGACAAAACCCCAAGAGAGGTTACCGTTCAATATTTGGATCGGTTTTTATTGTAAGATCATTATAAATTCAACGTAACTATGGGAAGTTGTTGATTGGTTGTTCCGTTTCAAAAATGTGACGGAAATTCTCGCAAGACCCCAGCCCAAAAATATGTAGATACATAATAAAATTCTCAAAACATAAAAGAAAATTTTTGAGCTGATTTTCTTAGTTATTATTTCTATTAATTGAATGGGACCATTCGAGTTGCTGTACGTCCATCCATTCACTCACCGTGAGGGGATCTCTATCGGACCAGGAGTGCGGAACGACTACAATAAAAATGTCACGAAACCCCGAGACTTAAGTAGCGGCAAGGATTCAATTCTTTGCTATTCAACCTATGAAGCTAAAATTTAAATGGAGGCTCCCTGGGACATCAAGAAATTAATCGTGATGTCTGAAGATCCCTATTGATCTGCTGGGTGAGCTCCGGAGCTAATTTCTTTGTTATTCAACCTATGAAGCTAAAAATTGAAATGGAGCCTGTTCCACGTTCCTCAATTGTTAAGCCGAGCCTCAGGGTAAATGCAAAAGGGGGTCTGGGGTCTCCCCACTGGGCCATGGGCAGGCCGAGTTTTTCAGTTGTATTTAGGTATTGTCCCATTACAATATATCGCTGGTAAAAATGATCCGTTTAATAATTATTTATTGACAAATGATCTGCTTAGAAGAGCTATCTAATTCAGCAATATTAAAGCTCTAGGTAATAATTAGGTAACAATCAAATCAAATGAGGCATCAAAGTACCGTGTGAAACAATTTCTTCGGATTTACATCAGAAACTATGCTGAAATGCATATTGATCACATTTCTGTCGAAAGTTCTGTCCACATTTTCTTCCTTCGAAGGAAACGATTCCTGTAGACCACTCATGCATCCTTCTCATTTCCGATTTGACATTTTACTTGAACGGTGAAGTCGTATTTCATAAGTCACATCCAACCCTCCCGTCCGCATTCGTCGGCTTCAACTTCAAACCTCTCGCGGGAAGTGGAAGAAGAAGAAAGCGAGAGGGGAAAGGAATTGAGTTAGAGATTTATTAGCCCTTCGCACCGATTCAGCCGAATGAAGATAGACTGGAAGGAAGGAGGTTAATGATGTTTATTCGCAAGAAGTTGCCGACGCAGGTATGAGGTGGGGAGGGAGGTCTGTAAGAAAACCCTAATATAGAAAAATACATTAGGAGAGCAACTAGAAAACAATGGCCTTCCATTAGCAAAGAGAATGTCCTTCGTAATATGAATTAAGGTTTCTTGATGCTCTGATGCCGTGAGTTATTTCACTTTGATAAAACAAGATGTAATGCATGGGTTCCAAATATTTTATCGTGCTGAAATACTACTTAGGCATTACTGATTTCAACTAAGTATTAGGTACTTCACAATTATAAAAAGGTAAGCCACACATGTATTAAAAGAAGCGAGAAAGGAAAAGAACGACCAAGCAATCCAACGCAGCCAAGAAATAAGCGCCACCCTGCAACCAAATCAGCAGCGAGTTCTTAAGCGAATCATTGATGCTTCAGCGTCCCAATGGCTGACGGTTCTCCCGAAGGTGGCCGACAGTTTTGACTTGACGGCCACACAATTCCAAGATGCGCTAGCATTGCGGTACGGTCGTACACCAATAGGATTGCCCGAGACCTGTGATGGCTGTGGAGAGAAATTTGACGTGACACAATGCTTAAATTGTAAAAGAGGGGGTTTGGTCAAACGGGGTCATGATGCAGTACGTGACAAAACGGCAATGTTAGCAGACCTGGCATGGGGAGGGGCAGTGATAGAACCTGTGCTTCGAGAAGCTGAAGATCAAGTTCCAGCCTTAATAGCTGACATCAAGGGTATGGGAAAGTGTGAGGCCGGCGTTCTTCGACAATCGCATAATCAATGCCGACGCCGTTTCTCACTCTTCCCATACCTGGAAGCAAGTTGCCCGATCAGCTGCAGCAGAGAAGCATAGGAAATATGACCAGGCAGCCGAAGACCGTCGAGGTTCTTTCACCCCCCTAATAGGTATGTTCAGTGGATGGAGTGCTGCACGATGAATTCCACGTGTTTGTGAAAAGGATATCTCACACTCTTGCCGGGAAATGGAGCCGACCCTACCCACAAGTCTTGGGGTGGACCAGAGTAAAAATTCAAATGGCCATACTGAAAGCAGTTTCGCAAAGAATACGTGGGACACGGAGGAGGTTGAGGTCCTTAGGGATGGAGGATGGAGCTGCTCTCCCATGGTTGAACGATTAAGTTTTAGTTATCTTGTTATTGTTTGATTGTTCTGTTAATGAATTTTTACCTTTGTAAAAAAAATAAATAAATAAATAAATAAATAAATTATTGAGAGTTAAAAAAAAAAATAAAAAGGTATAATTCTGTGAACTCTCCAAAAGAAAAACGTCTGTGAAATATTGTTTTCTATTACCCCTCATCATTAGTTTATTGGTTCCCGTCGTGCTCATGACCACAATCGCAAAATGTTTGTTATTATTTCACGTAATATATATGACAATTGAAATATTCTAGTACTATCTCGTCAACAAAAACTGTATATGTTTGAATGTACGGCAATCAACTTTCAGTTTATCAAGTTCAAAAATGAAACTGTAATCGGGGTAGAAAATAACATTTTAACCCTCTTTCTGAATTTTTCCGATTACGTTTCAAGATACATAGATACAATCCCAAATTCCTGCAGTCCACAGCTTTTCTAAAACTACCGGATCAATGTTTAAGATATTTAACTCAAAAATGTACATCGGTCGGAAATGTGTCTATAATATCGGCATCACACTCGTTTATTATTTTCAGTGATAAACCTTTGTAATCGACCGGGAAAAAAATTTAACCCCACCCCCATTTAAGGTTGTTGGCTCCCGTAGATTCGGTTTACGTTTAGTAAATTCCAAAAGTACCCTCGGCTTCTTCTCCCCCCCCCCCCCCCTTAAGTTCGTGTGCTTTAAAAATTAAGGTTTGTTTTTTGTGGGGGGGGGGGTTGATTTTTATAACCGTTTTTGCTATGAATTGAAGAAACCACTCGGGTTGCTGTACGTTCATCTATTCGTCCTCCAGTGAAATCTACTCAGAAGTTGAAATCCTGAGGTTGTCTCCGAACCTGCCCGAGGAAAACGCTTTATTTCTTCTAGGAAAGCACAATGGATGCGCGTCAGTCTCCAGACATGGAGGTCCCGTGTACGAATATGGATTATCGAATCGAATGAGACCACCCGGAACTTGCCGTTCGCGCTCTAGAAGGATCCAAGTGTTGAGTGAAAAAAGGCAACACGGGTGCGAATCGCAAAGTGACTTTGGCATGTTATTAATTCGATCTCATTCGATCTTCTAGTTATGACTGTCATTGCACGTGTGATACTTGGCTGTATATAAGCCAATGATTTCTAATTAACGTCCTATGTAAAACTATTTTTAGGATTTTTACCCAATTTCTCCTATTTTGTCATATTTTCATATATTCATTCATCGATATTTTTTAGTTCATTTTAATGAAGTATGGGCACATGTACGAGCACATTCTTACAAATCTTGGTGAAAATGTATACTTTTTACAAAGGTATTTTGACATTAAATTAAAATGTGATTCCTCTATGCGTGGAATTCGTAAGCTGGCTATTTTATAGCCACATAAGCCAGCCTTCTTAGTATCATCAAACCAATAGCAGTGCTTGTATGCAGGACATAGACGGTAGGTACGTGCTCTGTTCTAAGTATTTCCAATAAAGCTCACGGCAGCAGCACGTATTCGTAGACTCATCAACTATATAACCAGGCAAAGTCCGCGATATAGGACGATCGAATAGCGATCTGGAAACCAAGAGCTGTGGTCTGGAAAATGCTCCGAGAGATTTGCCTTAAAGGATAGGCGGGACGAGGAGGGTGAGAGCGTTATCTAGCCAAGGGTTGAATATCTGGGTAGTGCCAAACCTGTATTAACCCTAGCATGCAGACAGACGGTGCAGGAAGGGCCAAGGGGCTTGAGCAAACTTGTGATGAAGGGAAAGGCAGACCCATTCCACCTACCACCCGCCGTTTTCCCTCTTTGAATTGCAATACCATGGACGACTGAACAAGGAGCCCTCCAGGAAACCCAGTCCGGGCGGATTCGGACAAAATGAATATTTATACAGGAACCGCGCTGGGCGAGGAACAGGGTGAGATTTCGAATGCACTTTCGTTGAAATTCGGCGAGTATGTACCAATTTATTCATGCGGGATTCCCCGACCTCCCCCGCGGCGGGACGGTCCGCCTAATGGAAATGTTTGGTTTTCGACTTCTCAGATAAAACGCGCGTGCGAAGGTCGCGTGAACGGCAGGGAATGGCAAATAAAACCACCCGGCATAGTTTGCTGAGTTGGCCATCAGAGGGCACTCATACAAACATCTGACGCGAGGCTTCAAATTACATAATCTTCGTATGTATTGTTTACTGAGTGCGACAGATCAACAAAGATTTACCTAGCATTTCTGTATTATATGGCTTTGGGTGGAATAGTGAACTGCCAGCATTTTTACGAAATTATTTTTGTAAATTCTTAGTAATTGTTTGAAGTTGTTGTATTTCTCTCTCTCTCTCTCTCTCTCTCTCTCTCTCTCTCTCTCTCTCTCTCTCTCTCTCTCTCTCTCTCTCTCTCTCTCTCTCTCTCTCTCTCTCTGTCTCTCTCTCTCTCTCGCTCTTTGATGGCTACAAATTAAATTATTTTATCTAGACATTTATTAGATTCGACTATTGTCATACATATTGTGTTTCGACTAATATATATATATATATATTGATTAATTGATTGATTGATATATTGATGGATATTTATTGATTGATAATACCTACTGACTGAAAAAATATATAGTACCCCTACTGCATTCCGTCAGTTTAATGTCTTTAGAGTAATTGTAACGTGTATAACTATCTAATTTTGACGTGATTCTATGCACTTTTACGTTAGAAGTGTAAAGATTCTACATACTGAATTCAAGTTATGGGGGAAGCACCAGTGTGAAGTGACAACTTCATGAACAAGCCTTAAACCGACGCAGCGTATTTCCATTTATCTATAAAAACAGCAGCGGGGTGAAAAATGAAGATGAATTCGTCGGGCGCTCAATATCACTTTCATAGAGTGAACCTCTCTTCAAAGGTCACGTGTCCCCTCCGGTAGAGAAGGATGGAAATGTCGGTCAGTTAAAAGTTCATTCTAGCTACACTGGACACTTTTCGTTTCTTTTTCACGGATTGCTGAAGACAGTTTAGGTATTAGATAGGTACATATTGCGATACTTCCATGACATTTTGAAGGCATTTGGAGCTTCTGATAGTAGTTTCGGGGGCAAAAAATGTATCAGATGTTGTTTTTTCCCCATAAGAAGTAACTAGTTTTACTTAGTTTAAATATATATGAATAAAAACATGTTGATACCTATGTACCTTAAGAAAATAAATGAAATAAAAAAGTAAGTCCCAAGTCCGTTTGTAGTTAACTTAAGTTATGATAAACGTGATTTCTAGGCAAAGAAGGTAAATTCCTTTTGCTTTGGTGTATATATCAGTTGTCTTGTTTACCGGAGGATTAAAGGAAATTTCTGCTATTGTGACCTCTAATAAAGTTTTCTCATCACTATACGCGTTAATGTTTCATATTTCCCAAAAGATAGATTGATATCTATCCTGATGGTACTGTTCGATTCATTGAAACAAAACCTATTAAAATCTAGCCACAGAATCTAACCTTCAGCGGTAAATTTTTGATTTACTGATTTTTGAAAACTGTTAACGTAAAGCTAGCACCTAGGAGATGATTGAAAGTGGTGCCGAGATGTCTGTTTCCTCGCTGGCCATTGAATGGCATTTGAATCTCTCGTAAACTTCGCCCCAATAGTTTGGGAGAAACGTTTTGATTGGACTAGAGTGAACGGTGGGATTTTTTCCGCCTAGAGCTCATGCATCTTGAAACCTATGAATTTCAAGAGGTTTGTTTAACGTGAGTCAAAATATGTTAGTACTTCAAAGAAGATTGATTGTCCGTAATCAAGGTCGATACTGCCTAGGGCTGGGTGGTGACATAGATAGATGATATCATTGCCAAACTGCAAATGACTCAAACTTCCCGTAACTCAACAATTTGATCACCTTCCATCATAGGCACAATAGGTATGAAAGAGTACCTGGAAGAATGTCTGGAACTGAGACTCACTTCATCTTTGCTACGCTCGGTACCTGCCATACAAAGTTCACTACATGGTATAATCGTCACAAGTTCCACTCCCGGAATTCTTTGAAACTGTCTGATTGTCCTACTGGACTTCGGTACAACAAAATGCAGAATCTTTATCGATCCACTGATGTTTCATTTATTATGAGAACTCTGACTTGTTCTCGAGAGAACATAGACACATTTGGATCCATTAGATACATAGAACATTAGATACATACCGTTCATGCGAACTCCAAATGACATGCCCCTATCATGCAATTGCTACAGATATTGCTACTCCTCCCCTACAAGATGCCACAATGAGATAAGGGATTTGTTAGGGGAAGTAATGTACACGGCTCGGAGAAATTGCAGCTAGGAGCCATTGATTTGCACCCGGAGCCTCAGAGATGCGTTATTTCCTGTCTACGTCGTAGACACCGGTGGACCTACATATTGAGATCCAGTCCGTTGGCCCACTGCGTAATATATCAGCGAAAATAGAGAAGAAGGAAATTATATTCAAGCACACCATGCTTTCTGGCTACCAAGTGGTACTTTTACGCCATGATAAAATAAGAGCCCCAGCTGAAATAATCTGGCCTGCACAGAAACGTGGCAAGAATATAGAGTAATATAAGCTCCGGGCCAGGCTATTATTTCCTTTGATCAGAGCAGACTCACTGTCCATCTGGGGAACTCGAAATGGAGTGATCCTTGTACAAGTGATCCTTGTACCAGTGGAATACTGTTAGTTGAGCGATGTTATTTTCTTTACATTTTAGCTTACATTACTCCTAACTCTTCTCTTTTATCGAAACTCCCTGTCTTTTGACAAGGATAATAAAGAAATGAAATATTACCCAATACTATATAATAGTAGGTATAATAAAGAGACACGGAGTAAATTTGAACATTTACAAATGAATATATTGATTGATTGATGATAATTTGTTCGTGATTATTCTGTATGATGTTACACGAAACGCTTAGCTCTTCCTCAACGTAAAAGGTGAGAGGACAGTAACCCGTTTCGATAAAACCCGCCCCCCGACACAAGTCGTTTCGACAAAATAAACAGGCCGTTTCGCCAAACCCGCTTTTGTAACAGTGAGCCTGTTTCGACGCAGATGAATTTTGGAGACCCCTCATAAAAGGTCTTAGCAACTTAGAAGCCGTTGCGTCTGAGAAATATGACGATTAAAGCGGAGTGGGAGAATATCTGGTGGCCACCTATCTGATAGTTCGCTAATTCCACCGCCAAGTCACAACATTTGAGGAAAGTTTCCCAGCAGTGTTGCACTAAGTCCAATAGTTCTCGCGATTCTCGCCTGAGAGGGATTTTCACGCCTTTCTTCAGGCTCCGAATTTTTAGGAGGCTTTCCACTTGTAGTCAAAAGTTTCTACCCCATCCAAACTTTCTTTCTGTTCTGTGGCCTTACCCTTAACAGATGAGGCAATTTTCTATCTTTCAATCGTTCTAACGAGTAGAGGCTCGAGGGTCGTGTGTTCGCCTGAAATTAAGATGATACGCTCAACATTCGCAGCAACGGAACGACTTGTCGCCAATTGCCATGGTCTGGACAAACGACGCACTCGATACGAGACGCGAAACCGAGGACAGACGGAGGTGAACTGTCGCCTTGTGGAGTTGATATTTGTAAAGAAACATTCATATTGAAATTTCAACTTGTTCACTGATATTGAACTTTCAAACATCATCATATTGAACCAGGGACGGATTAAAGGGGGGGGGGTGATATTCCTAATTTATTATCATGCCGGAGTTAACTCCGATTAAGAAGGTTTGTCGTAACGGCCCGTGGTTCCTTGGGCCACCTTCGGCGAAACGCTCGCTCACAAAAAGGCCGTTTCGGCAGACCATTTGTTGAACAGGCCTGCAGCAGGTGAGAGGGTAAGTGCTCAGGTTTATTTCAGGCAGTCAATATCTCTCTCTCTCTCTCTCTCTCTCTCTCTCTCTCTCTCTCTCTCTCCCTCTCTCTCTCTCTCTCTCTCTCTCTCGCTCTCTCTCTCTCTCTCTCTCTCTCTCTCTCTCTCTCTCTCTCTCTCTCTCTCTCTCTCTCTCTCTCTCTCTCTCTCTCTCTCTCTCTCTCTCCCTCTCTGCCCGTCCCTAGAATTAACAATAGTGGAAGGAACTGCGTGTCAACAAATTAATAATAGATTGTGGTACTAGGAAGCTAACTAAGTTCCGCGTCTAATTCGATCAATGTCAACCTGATAATCCCCCACACCACTCCATGTGTCCGGGATGACAGTAACATAGGTAGCTACACTGGTCGAAACTACAAGCCAAATATACCCTTCTACGCTCCTCCCGAAGTAATGGTGAGCTCGCACTTACCCTTTCATACTGTAATGTAATTACTTGCACGTCAAATATGAAGCGGGACAAACAAAGTATTCACGAGCACTTACCAAGGCAGATACTGGTCCAGAGATTCTCAAATACTAATTTGATATTCTTGCTACCTCTGAGCTTAAGCTCCATTCTTGCAGTGTCTCCAGGGTTGATTGTTTCACGGTATTTACTTGCCGGCAGCGGCTTAGGTAAGTCATTTCTTATGGAGGAACAAGAGTCAAGGATTTTATTTTATAGGTACTATAGTATTAATTTATATTATTTGTGAATGTATATACAAAGACTGTTCCAGACAAAGACGTTATAACATATTATACACGTTGTCTACAATTATACAGGGATGCCTACAATCAGGATTACCTAATATTGAATAATTAAACTGTATTGGATCGAACTACCAAACTGTTCAGATGGGCAGTGAAAAGTAGGGGAAGTTCGTAGGAGAATATTGATAGCTACGAACTATGGATATTTTTCAAGGGGATAGTCGCTTATGGGCTACCCCCAGCAGGTAGTGGGGAACATCTTTTTTTTTTCCTTTACAGTATCCACATCTCCGTTTCGTTGACTGCGTGGTTTTACTCCTCTCTGTAAGGCTTTACAATATCCACGCCATTGTGCTCGAACACAAATGAACTTAATGAGAATTTTTTGTCTCTAACAGCGTCTGAATTTGCTAGGCAACCGGAGTTGAATGATAAAATTTGTGTTTTACGAATTGGATCAACGAAATTGATAGGGAGATGGTTAGGTACCTACTAAACTTAGAAGTGTAAAATTATTGATAATATTGTATCCATTCAACATCCTCTTCAAGTCGAACTTCTGTATCCTCTATAATTCATGCAGAGCCTCTTCCCATCCTGCCCCTCCTTAAACTGCGCCACTTCTTGTTGGCCTACTAACCCTAATTACGTACGTCACTTTTTTTTTTTTAACTTGATACAAAGTTTCAGTATGAGCGAATGAGAATGATCGTACAAGCGAATTTCCGTAAATCATCATACTAAATTATGTTACATTGTTTTGAAAACAGTCCTGCAGCATGTCGTAAGAACGAATTTTCGTAAATTATCGTACAATATTATGTTGCATTGTTTTGGAAATAAGAAACTTTTAGGGAAAAGACATTGTTAACTACCAATTTTATGGCAAAAAACTCTTCCTAAATAATATTCTGCGATTCAAAAAGAGATTTTGAATTTTCAACTTTTTTGAAGTTTTCATCGATTTTTAGGACATTTTAATGAAATTTGAATAAATTTTCAGCATAATTTTGCACATAAATTTTTTTATGTTCTATTTTGTAATTAATAAACTTTATATAACAATATTCCACTTTTAAAAAATTGAACGACTTTTAGCCGTTTTTTCCTATTTTCTAGTGAATTTTTTCAGCCCTTTTTTTTTTTTTTTTTTTGAAATTTTACCAATTTATTGTGCTCAAAACTTTTGGCCAACGAACTCGTCCTTTTGTTTGGAATGTTTGATTTTTTGGGGCAAGAACGGAATCCTAAGGAGAGTTATCGTCTGGAAAGACACACACACACACACACACACACACACACACACACACACACACACACATACATATATATATATATATATATATATATAAACGAATCCTACAGCATATATATATACTGTAGGATTCGTTTCAGAATGTTTCAATGAAGAACATTTTCAAAATTTTTGATTTAAAATTTTCCGAGCCATTGCAATAGCTCAATTTTTTACGAAAATTCGCTAGAACCACGAAGTACCCCGATTACTGGTAGTTGATCTTCGGCTACACACTTATGGACTTATGTGCCCACGGAAATCGGAAATTACGGTATTTTAATCGGTTGAGCAATTAGCACCCGTTTATGTGTATATTTGTGCATCTTCATTTGTTCACATATTTCTTGGACATTTTATCTCGACTTGATTTGAATTTTTTATTTCATTGCTTACTTGTGACCTTGCACCTTGCCAGTGACTTGTTATTCTGTTCGATCCGTATTCACAATGCTGTTTCTTGTAATCTTCATTGTATTTTGTATCAATTGTGTATTACATAATTGATTTGCATTTTAGTTGTGCTATCCGCCTAAGTATTCATCAAAAACAAATATTGTTTGTGATATGTGAGAAACAAATTGCAATTGATCAAACACGCTGCCTTCACCTCCTAACTTGAAGGCCCCGTCAAACATGACATTATACTAATGACCTCAGTGCAATTTGCATCAGAAAGATAATTATTTTCCAATGACACCTCTTTTCTCCGATTCAAACGAATGGTATGAACAATATATTAATTTTCGAAACTTATGATATTTACCGTATTTACATTATATAATTTGATTCAAGCTAACTATAAGTAGGGACTTCTCTTTTGTCCTACATTCTCCTTTGTTGTTCTATTGGATGCTTTTTAAGGGAAAAAAGTCACCAGAGATCTCCATTGATGAGTCAACAACCAGAATACTACAGGATGAAATCCTATATAAAATGTAGGTAGTAGAATAAGATGCAAATAAAAGTTGATTAAAATTCAATCCCACAAATTTTGCTTTCGAGTCAACCAAAATAACGGAAGCGATTCGGTAACTTTAATAAGATGAAAAAAATATTATCACCGAATCCAAAAATGTCCGCTCGCATTTTACTCGTTATACTACTTCGGAGTACACAATACTCCCCCACCCCACCCCACCACCTTGAGTCCTCCAAAAACTTCGGGATTTTTCCCCTGATTTTTATTTACTTATAACTTATTATCAGGCACCCCAAAAATGCTCACCATGTTTAACTTCGATATCTCAACAATTTTGGGGGAAAAGTCAGGAACACCCTTCTATACTTCTAAATATAATATCGAACGCTGCCTGGCAGAATTTATCAACTCCGTCTATTTCGAAATTGGTTTTCATGCTTCATAGATCGTCACCGAAGTACATTTATGAGTAATGAGGTTTGAAATAAGAAAGCCAAGCCACCAATGACCCGTTAAGCCACCCGATTGTTTCATTGTGAGCCCATGAGGACAGTTACAAGCTAATTTGATCCCAACGGAACATTTTTTTTTCCCCAGAAGCAATTCCAAACATCTCTTTAAGAACTTCACTTTATCGTTCTTAGTTTTTCCTTGCTGTATTGATGGCTGTAAAATATTCACTTGAATCTTATTTTATTCAATTTTGCCCAGTTCAACAACTTCATTCTCCTTACAACAATTTAAGCTCGCGTAAGCTAAGCTCAACTCCCATTCAGCCCCCCCCCCCCCCCCCCCCCCTCCAAAAAAAGTGGAGACCTGTGATCTCAATCATGGAAAAAAAAATTCCAGTCTTCAAAAAATATAAAAATGTATTGTATTTTTGAGTTAGAAACCTGGAAATCAACAAATAGCACATATTGATTTGACTTAAATAGGTTTACCTCACGTAGGTACGTACTGTGTATAGATATTAGGACCCACCTAATAATTTATTTTTCAGATCCCATCGACTACGATGACCACGTGATTATAACGTAGGGCCGGTGTGTCGTGCTTTTGTGCCGTGTAAAATGGTAGGTAGGTACCAACGCGTTGTGAGATACAAGAATGGAACCAATTAATTCCGTGACGGTTCGACGGGTCACGGACCCGCATCGTTCATCAGTAGCTAACAAGCCTCGTTTTACAAGACTTGGTGAAGTAGGGGTGTTATGTATACGTTATCCATTCCAGTCTCACTCATCTCATCCCCCTCACGCTACGTAATTTAAGATCCTTCGATGAAATGAAATATGACATGCCAGAAAAGTTATTGTCCGTCATATCAGCCACAAGATTGGTCTTAATAAGAAATACTATCCAGCATTATCTCATCCACACCAGTCAAACTGGGTTAAAGGCTCTGAGAGTTGGTCAGTAATTAGTCAAAAACCCTGCAAGTTATTACAAAAAGTTTCATTATTTCTGTAAAGCAATTCTGTGCCATACAATACAAACCAATTTTCTATTGGTCAATAGATAATTATTACACGGAACTGTGGAACACCATAACTTACGTATGACTCCTTAGACGAATGCACCCATCCGAAAAACATTATTGAAATGACGTTAGCACCGGCTGAGGCCATATCTCGGACCCAAACTTTCATTCCGGTGTTCATCAGGTGTTTCCTTCTAGCCACCATGTTTCTGGTCATAGAGTGAATTTAGCGTTAATCGAAATTGAAGGCAAGTTTTTACGATCAACTATACCCAATAAGTGAATTTTGGTCTAATTTTCAAAAGCTTTGGTCCAGTATTTTCGGAGAAAAGCTCTGGACGGCTTTTTTTGAATCGCACTATCCCAATTTCAATAATTAAGGGTACCTACATACCAGAAAAAGGATTGGTTTGTTACGAAAGAAATTCACTGGAAAGATCTAAGCGTAAGGTTCAAGTAGAACAAAAAATGAATGCGATGAACATACTAGCTTCCACGTATCTGTCACATGAATGTATATATCATTGAAATGTCAATCATCAATCAACTATGATAATCAATCAAATATTCCATAGCGGGTTCCTATGGTTAGGGCGAATATTAAACTAAGATGGAACATAAAGTTACCCAAAATATGTGAGCCCATGCGCCAATTGACGGAGTTCATTGGGGACCATCTACAGCCGAAATCTTTCAATCCCTCAATACTTCATTGAAATCGGATAAAAACTGTAAAAGTTATGTTTGTTATATATGGATTTGGGGTTCATGAGCAGCATCTACTAATAGCATATAATACGCTTATTGGCAGACAAGCTGAGAATAGAATTCAACAAAGTGCTTGTCGTATATTTACACGATAAGCCCATACCCCATTTTTCGCGCTGATGAAATGACCGTGACGAAAATCGAATCGCCATTCCCCAACTGGCCTCCGAATTTGAGCGCGATGGATTAGTACTTCCACTAATCAATGGTCTCATCAGAGAATTTAAGTCTTGGATATGGATTAGATACAAATCTCCATCGGGGACACCAACAACCAAGATTAGCCATTCGGAGATTCTATACCACACCACTGCGTTGTTTTCTGCCGTAGGTATACCTACTGGTGGTTTCAATCTATGCTGTATCGCTATTTTTGCTCCTAACGCAATTTTTGATCCCATAGCCAGTATAATCAGGTATTAGGAATGTATAAGATTATTAAATTGACCATACTTAGGAATTCATTACTTTGTCAACCGTCCACAAACGTCAGAATTGAAAACATGAACTAATAGCAAACATTTCGTCCAATTCGTAAGTCGTAAGGCAAAGGGGTATTATTGTACGAGTATATTGCACTATCCATCGTCATGAACTTTGGGATTGTAAGCATAAACTATTCAAATAATTGAAATAAGAATTTTTGGCGTAATTTTATTACGAAAAAAATGCAAGCAAAATGTGCGCAAGGTAAGATTAATCAATAGGTTTTACAAAATTTACCAGAGGAGGAGTTGCCACAACGAATTCACCAAATGCTGTTTCAAAGAAATTGGTTAAAAGTAAAAGTTACTGCAAAAATACATGCTATCATTATCACTGTGAGAATGAAAAGTAAATGAATAAAGATATTTTATTGTAACCAAGCAAATACATTCAATGGTGTGGTTTATTAGATAAATAGGTTCTATCATTCTAATTCAAATTATTCAAACGCCAAACGGTTCTAGAAAAAGTGCAAATCAATTAAAACAGATGCTAAACAAAATATGCGGAGCAGTCTTTCGAATAGGCGGTATACTTCCTGTATAAAAACAAGTGCATAATAAATACTGAAGAAAAGTTATTAAATTCAGTTTGTTTGAACTTCTCTTCGTTGACAGGAGTAAGGTTCTGAACACTTTTACCTAACGTAGCTGAACTAGGTTGTAAAGTTTCATATGTTCATAGTGATTTCCACGGGTACGCCCCTAAAGGAATACAGGAAAAATGTGCCTCCATTTTTTATAACGCATATGGTCGTACCTTTGGCCGCTCAAGCGAATCTGTTTGTTCAAAGTCTTTCCTTTCGCTTTGAAGTTAAATGATGCTTTTGGAAAAAAAAAATGTTCTATGGTAATAGCTCTATCCGATTTCGCGACCAATCTAAACCAAGAATTTTTTCGTTTTGTTAACAACCAATGACAAAAAAAAAGTGAAAACATTGTGATTTTTTTTTCCATGCTTTGAGCGGCTCTCATATCACGAAAATGTTTCAACGAGGGGGTTGGCTTGATTGCCTTCCATCAGAACAGGCAAAGTAAACGAGGTGGCACTGATGGCCAAATACTGAAACGCTCACCGGAGCAAATACATCTGAAGACCCACCGCCGCTGTAACTTCCAAAGCCTTGATGTAATTCCTTGGACAGATAAGTTAAAGAAACCGTTTACTATGGCTTTTTGGTTTACAATGACTTCCTCCTACGCTCTGTGATGAGTTAGGCAAATATTTTGCTCTGACATTGGACGGAGTATTAGTTGTGGAAAGGGAATGCGTTTTTTTACGTTTTGACATCGTTTATCAATATTGGTATATTAGATCTAAAATACGCTGGTAGTTATAAACCACTCCACCAAATCAACACAAGTAATGGAAATTTTAACTTTCGAAAGATTTTAAAAAATGCGTTGCTAAAATTGAAATTTCATCTCGTATTTTACGTCCATTCAGAACTACTTCAGTATCTAGCTTAACTGTTTTATATATATACATATATATATATATATATATATATATATATATATATATATATATATATATATATATATATATATATATATATATATATATATATATATATATATATATATATATATATATATATATATATATATATATATACATATATATATATATATATATATATATGTGTGTATATATATATATATATATATATATATATACGTCCATTCAGAACTACTTCAGTATCTTGCCTGTCTGTTATATATATATATATATATATATATATATATATATATATATATATATATATTTATTTATTTATTTATATTTATATATATATATTTATATATATATATAACTGTTTGTACGTATGCAAATCATTGTAACAAGATTAATTTCTACAGTTTTTATGAGATCTTAATGAAATGTTAAGGAATTGAGGAGATTAGGCTGTACAAGGTCAGTTGCATTGCTCACGAATCAATACTTCACTCTGCGCAAGTACAAAAGTCAAGTTCCTTGAGCATTATTTTGCACGGCCTAGTCATCCGATCTCGCTCAAATTCAGAAGTTGTCGGAATTTAGAATGTTCCATCGTATCAAAAGTAGTGGCTGCACAACCTTTATATACGTCTACAGATTTCTATTTGACGAATATTTCTAGGAATCCCTGGGTAAGGCTGAGAATAGTCTAGTATCAATCTCGCGTGTGTGTTTGTGTGTGTGTGTGTGTGTTCGTGTGCGTCCTTCCAGAAGATAAGTTCCCTAAGAATTGAGACGAAAATTCCGTTCTTGCGCGACTTTTTGAGCTCATTAACCCGGTCAAATTTCAAAATAAATGCTACAAAAATCACTAAAAATGGCTTTAAAACACTACAAATTGTTAATATTATATTTCTTAGCACCATTTTAGACAAAAGAAGTTTATCGGTGAACGGTGAACTAGAACATTAAACATTTATGAGCAATGTTACGCCGAAAAATTTGTAAACACTGCAAAAAAAGCTAAAAATCCAAAATCTTTCTTGAATCATAGAATTTTTTGTTTGCCATAAAATCGATAGTTAACCATTTCTTTCCACTCAAAGTCCTAAATTTTCAAAACAATGAAACAATAAAGTGCCTACAATATTCTACGAAAATTCGCTCATACATGATCATGCTGCGTGACTGGAAGTTTTTATATTCGGCTGATTTGAACATCAACGTGATGGGACGTACTATACTATGCGGGGAACAATGCTCGAAAATTGCCGGTAGTTTCGGGAAGAGGTTTTGCAGACATGAGAGTCGAAATTAAGTGTTCATAAGAAAGTAGGTACACATTAAACAGTTGATTTGGGGGAATAAAAGAGTTGAACTTTCTCCTTCTTGATGTTTTCGTAGTAGGTACTGAGAGAACGAAAATATAATTGCGGAAAAAGTTTCAAGCCCAAAACTTTCATGGTTTTTTCCTTCTACTGTTTTATTTCTTTCTAACTCTCCCACTTTCCGTACATCCCGTCCTTTGCATAATTCGTCACCTCTTTGTAGACCAACGTTTATGAAACAGGCCATAGTTCACATGGGGACTAGTTGGTTCTAGAACCTAGGCATTGATTTCGATAAAGAGTAGGATCGCAAAACTTAAACATTAAAAAATCCATATCTCGAAAACCTTCTAAATAAGAGTAATTTTTTGTAGTGAAATACCAGCAAACCATATCAGCTTATTGCTGCGCGCACGCATTCTCCAAAAATGCTACCTTTCCTATTTGTGTCAACTGGACATTTGTTTCTCTTTTTGTTTTATCATGTCAATCGAATAAGGATAAAAATGCCCCCCCCTCCCTCCCTCACCCTCAAATTCAGTTGGATTACTTTTCAAGATATGTTTGACTTTAAAAAAATCGAATAAAAAATCACCTAGCGTCTTATGGCCAAGTGATGAGCACAAAATATTACATATTTACGTTTTCTGTGTAAAATTTTTTTATTCTTTGGTTGAATACCAAAGAAATTAGTTCCGGATCTCACTCAGCTGCTCTAGGGGGCATCAGACCTCTGATTCGTTTCTCGATGTCCTACGGGGCCTCCATTCCAAAGTTTAGTTTCATGCATATTAGCTCCAGAGCTGAATCGTTCTTAGATGACCCAAGAGGCCTCCAAAATAAAATTAACTTAAAGCGTCAGAATATTTCAGAAAAACTGTGCAGAACATATTACGCTCAATTTCAACATTTGTGAAAAAATTTCAAAAAAAGATGAAAAACAATTCTAACAAAAACTAGAATCATTTTCAAAATTGTTTTAAATTGAAAACAACACTTTTCCTGATAACGGCAACTAAATTATACAAATGGTTATTCAAATTTTTTTTATTTTTTCGTACAAAACTGTGGCTGTTGTCTAATGGTAAAACTTAAATAACTTCGCAGTTGAATCTGCAACCAGAGAGTGAATTTTCCTGTCTTTATGCTTGACAATGAATGCTTCGGAATTCTTAAGTAAAATAGGATAAGTGAAACTAACCAAACTAAAAATTGATACTGACTTACCAAGCCATACGTTTATTACATGAAAATGTCAATAATATTGAAATTCGCACATCATGTTATGCTTCTCTATCGGTTTTATTAGCATATACATGTACGATATAAACGACTAATAGTGCGAAGAGTCACGCTATACAGATGTTCTAAATCTGAATACAGGAGTTTTAAATAACAGATATTTCCATCAAATTGACCAACGCCATAATTAAAGCTCAATATTACACCCCTTGTTGATTATTCGAAACTACCCGGATCGATTTAATCAGACGGAAATTTAATCGTAGCTAACAGGTGTCTGATTAGACGGAGAGATTGCCACTGGTAGTACTCAGCTGAGGCGCTTCTTTGCGGCAGGGCGTGGGCGCCGTGGTTATGAATTCCACTAGGCGTCCGTTCCAATCAGGGCCATGAATTTCATGGCTTCGGAAATGCCCGCGATGAGATAATTACGCGGGCATCGTCAGCTCCTCATTAATTCGCTTCTCTGTGACAATTCAAACGAACTGTTTCATTGAGAATGCTAGTCGAGCAAACGAGCTCCACTTGCAAAACCGTCATGCAAAATTTTGACATGGATATGTCTTTGCTCTGGGGGGTCAACCAAAAATTTTCGTGACGCAAAAAATATGTCACAATTTCTAATGATGTTCACGTACAACCAATCCGTTGCTAGGGGAATGGAACTTCCGTAGTTTTCATCGCACAGAAACCGTTCGCCACTCGTTGGAAAGCGCTTGATTTATGTGATAAATGTTCAATTCAAGCTACCAATTTCCCTCTCCTTACGTACCTGGCTACATTCCTAAACTAAGTTGATTGGACTATAAACAATTTTAATAAGCCTGTTACAATATTCTTAACGTAAAGCAATAGCATAATTTACTCCACTCCATAGGAAACATTTTCATCCTCTTGACAACAGTCGACTGTTAACAACAACTCAAGAAACTCGTAAACGAGTTCCACTATCTGCTTTGCAAGCAGATACCATGTTACATGGATATGTCTTTGATTGGGGATTTCATAACGGTCGTCCTCGAGAGTTGTAAACAAATCCTTTAACTAACAAATCCCTGCCCTGGGCCGCATCTCGACTAATTCCAAAAAAACAACGGTTTACTTATAGAAATGTTGAAAATAACTGTGGAGAGAAGCCACTACAATGAGTTGTTAACAGTCGACTGTTGTCAAGAGGATGAAAATGTTTCCTATGGAGTGGAGTAAATGATGCTATTGCTTTACGTTAAGAATATTGTAACCGGCTGATTAAAATTGTTTATAGTCCAATCAACTTAGTTTAGGAATGTAGCCAGGTACGTAAGGAGGGGGAAATTGGTAGCTTGAGATGTGAACATTTATCACATAAATCAAGCGCTTTTCAACGAGTGGCGAACGATTTCTGTGCGATGAAAACTGCGGAAGTTCCATTTCCCTAGCAACGGCTGGGTTGTACGTGAAAAACAGTGAAATTGTGACATAAATTTTGCGTCACGGAAATTTTTGGTTGACCCCCCATAGCAAAGACATATCCATTGTCGCGAACGCGAAGTGATTATTAGGTATCTTTTGGAAATTAATTTATCTTTGGCATCAGTTCAGTGAAATTTAATAACAACCCAAATTATTAGTATCCAAGTTTAACCCTACGATTAATTCACCTGATGATTTCAAGTTATAACAAAAATATAGATCATTGTTTTTCGTACCACGAGACAAAGAAGTTGTACTTATTTCTTATAGTAAGAAAAATCCACAACAAATTTGGTAGATAGAGAGTGGTTAGGTACGAAACCAATACAAAAAAGAAGCAATGACAGATTTATTGCTGCTAACGAAAAGGAAACTCTCAGATTTCATTCGAGAGAAAAGAAATGAACTGGATGATAATGAAAACCTTCCACACGCCCAACAATTGAGGATGTATGCAAACCAAGTGGCTCGACTTAAACAGGTTTTAATGAGAAGTTTAAGTGAGTCTGAAAGTAATAGGAGAAGCAGAGTAACGTTTGAAATAGAAAGAAACCAATGCAATGAATTAATATTAGAATGTGAATTGTTTGAAGGACAATTAGAATCATTGATTCAATGTAGCCCACAGCCTCAAATTTCAGTTCCACCGTTAAGTACACAGAATCCTTCTTATTCATTTGCTAAATTACCGAAACTTCATATTTCAAAATTCGACGGAAACATATTCAACTTTTCAGAGTTCTGGCAAATTTTTGAGTCTAATGTTGATAAAAATCCTCACTACTCATCAGCAGAAAAATTACATTATTTATCAACATACTTGTGTGGAAAGGCGAAAGATTGTGTGGTAGGATTTTCTTTGACGGGAGAAAATTATCAGACTGTCGTTTCCAAGCTGAAAGAGAGATTCGGTAACACACAAGTACTGATAACCTCTCACTACCAGGAATTACAGTCAATACCCAAAGCCTCACGATATTCCACAAGCCTTCGAGTTACATACGACAAAATTGAAAAACACTTACGATCGTTACAAAATTTAGGTGAAGACATACAACAAAAATTATTCATCACCATAATACTCTCCAAATTTCCATCGGATTTACAAATGAAAATCGAAAAGAAGAGAATAAAAAAGGAACTGAGTGTAGAAGAAATTTTAGTAATAATCAATAATCATATCACTGTATTGGAGAGAGTATATAGTAATAATAATGGTAGTTATGCACGAGATACAAGTCAGAAGTCCGATCTGACCACCACCACACACTCACTAATAGGTTCAGAAAACCATTACAAGAATAAAAAGTGTTTTTATTGCAGAGAAGGACACTTTAGTGATGAATGCTCCAAATTTAAAACCCTAAACGATCGACTCAAAGAAATCGAGAAGCGCTGTTCGATATGTCTCGGAAACACTCATGAAACGAAAGACTGTCGCCAAAACAAGCCTTGCTTCCACTGCAAAAAGAGGAAATCACACCACCGCAGTCTGTGTCCTACTCTCTTCGTCGAGAAGGCTAAGAAATGTTCAGAAAAGACCAAGCAAAAGGACGAAGACGAAGCAGGACTGCTCGCGGTGACAGAAAACGTCCTAATGAAAACGGTGTCGGCAGATCTTTTTAACCCCAGCCAGTGTTCCGGACGTACAGTAAGAGCTAGAGGTTTACTCGACACAGGTAGTTATCGCACTTACATTACTGAAGACCTACGTAAGAAATTGAAATTGAAAATACTAGGTAGAGAAATTTTATCAGTATACGTTTTTGGAAAGACTATGCCATCACAACTTCCAGTATCTACAGTCGAATTAGGTCTAAAATTTAAGAATGGTGATACAATGACGATTACTGTTAGTGTTGTACCAGAGATTTCCGGGAAGGTATTCAATGCATTAAAAATTTCGAAGGATACACTCAAGGAACTAGTAGGTGTTCATTACTATCAACTATCAGACCAAGACTCGGATAAACCTATTGAAATTCTGATAGGTAATGATTATTACGAAGAAATCATAGGTGAAAGAAAATCCATAAAAGGAGGCTTGTATCTACTTGAAATCCGATCCATCCGAAACCTTTTGTTTTTGTACGTACTCTGTCCATGGCCAGCAAATACCATCATTCTCTAATAATATTCAGTGGCTCCGACCGGATAAATTACCGTTAGAAGATAAAGAATGTCGAGATGATATAAGAAATTTGTGGTCCTTAGACACGATAGGTATTAAAGAAGATTCCTTCGACGATAATGACGATTTAGCTATTCAAAATTTCTACGATAACATCACCTTTGAGAATGGTCGTTATGTGGTTTCATGGCCTTGGCAAACATATCCTCCACCGAATCTGTCATCTGGATGGAGTTTAGCAATGGGTAGACTTAAATCTTTACTCAATCGAATTCAGAACACGCCATTAATAGAAAATTATGATAAAATTTTTCAAGAACAGTTAAATAATAATATAATAGAAAAAATAGATTCATCTGATCAGCACGCAGTAGTACACTATTTACCTCATCACGCCGTACTGACACCTCAAAAAACAACTACTAAAATACGCATTGTATTTGATGGTTCAGCAAAAAGTAGGCGTAGCGAAAAAAGTTTGAATGAGTCGCTATATAGAGGAAAAGTTCTGCTAGAAGATCTAGTAGGTTTGCTTCTTGGATTTCGCACATACAAATACATTTTAACAGCGGATATTGAAAAAGCTTTTCTCCAAATCGGCCTACATCCTAGAGATAGAGATGTCACAAGATTTATTTGGCTGAAGGATATTAAAGCACCCTTGACCGACTCAAATATTCAGATTTTTCGGTTTCAGAGGGTCCTATTCGGAGTAATATCAAGTCCTTTCCTGATGAGTGCTGTTGTGAAACATCATTTAAATCAATGCAAATCTAAATTAGCTGAAACACTCAATAAAAACTTCTATATGGACAATTTAGTCGTAGGATGTCAGGAAAACGAAGAAGCGTTAAATATTTATGAAGAATCTAAATCAATCATGAAATTAGCCGGAATGAATTTACGAGAATGGAATACAAACGAACCTAATTTACTATCAAAATTAGAAATAACAGAGCCAAGTTATGTTACAGAAAAAATCATCAAAATTTTGGGAAAGACATGGAAAAAAGGAATGATGTATTCAAATTATTTTTGGAGAGTTTGGAAAAGAAAATATCTACTTAACCTGAGAGAGAGAAGTCAAAAGAACTTGAAACAGCCAAAAGGTACCGAAAAAAGAGCGGCACAGATCGGCGGAGACTTCGTACAAGTCGGGACGGAAACACTCAGCAGATTCAGTTATCCAATGGAAAGAAGATTAGGCCTGTCACTAAGTTGTATCCTCAGGAAGTCCAGGATTCGTCCAAAATGGAGGAAGAAACATAAATAGCTTTGTTTCCCTCGGGAGTGTCGCGAACGCGAAGTGATTATTAGGTATCTTTTGGAAATTAATTTATCTTTGGCATCAGTTCAGTGAAATTTAATAACAACCCAAATTATTAGTATCCGAGTTTAACCCTATGATTAATTCACCTGATGATTTTAAGTTATAACAAAAATATAGATCATTGTTTTTCGTACCACGAGACAAAGAAGTTGTACTTATTTCTTATAGTAAGAAAAATCCACAACATCCATGTCAAAAAGTCTGTTCTCCCAAAACCCTGGCGCTGCACAGCCCAATTCGGATAAAAGGTTTCTGGAGTTTGTTGAGCTTAGTGTTAGGTACCTACTACTAACTTGAAATTCATGTAATCTCGCTTAAAATTCTAGCTAAGCAGCAGCGTGAAATAATCCAATATCTATCCAGTAGTCTTTGGACGGGAACTAATATAGTTGTGATGCCTAAAAGATGCCTTGAATCTAAAAGGTAGATATTCCACACTTATCGGCAAAATGTGCTTCGAGGCATTGTTCTTTTTTATTCCACCTAAATTTTAATTTATTATTTGTAATAACAATAATTTCGAATTAACCAAGAAATAATATTATTTTCTTTGTCGATTACAGAGGTTGATAATTATTGAAAATAATAAATCAAAAATCTGTGTCTGCCCGGTGATATTTTCAAAAATCAATTTTCTCCAAACCCTACATAAAAGATGTTTATTAACGGTTTATTCAGGCCAGTTATATGATGGCCTAATCGCTTAACTACTTGGTAACCCTTAACTACCCAAACTTCGGCAAGGTCTTAATATGGACGTCAATCCAATTCGGAAGTAGTTATATTGTATATTAGTTATATTACTCAACTCTGTATAGCAAACGATATACCAAGTTTTTGATGAATTGCATTACTCCGTCGGAGGTATTAATGATTACAGTGGTGGGCGTGTACCAAGACAGCCTCGAGGCATTGTAAAAAGAGTGTCACATTTTGAAGTGTTGTGTGACATCCTGTGTGGTATTCTGTCTTATCCATCCGAGCATGATGGTGTCTAACGACTCCGGACTCTTGTCATTCCAAATCCTAATATTAGAACGACGGTGTCCTGGTTACTCCGAAATAACGAGCAATCTTTAACAAATCCTGACCTATTTCCCGACAGTATCATGGTTACGTCGGGATAATAATAAGATCCAGTATCCCCATATTCCGTTCATTTTGAAAGTCTTATCATGGTTTTATCAGTTCAGGTATCAGTACGAACAAATTCACTTTCAATTTTCAATGTTTACTCGCTTGACTCAATTGGCACAAATTTCAGGTCGCTAGACTCACTTAGACAATTTCCTGAATTAATATTGCATACAACCACATCACATGTCTCGGAGATTCGGAAGGATCGCAGACTGAAGGTAAAGTAAGCACCCTGCTATGCCCCAAACATGAAATTTAATCATCGTTATGTAATCAATGATATCTAAGATACGGAAGGTCATCGGAAACCAGAGAGGCCTGAAGATCTCCAAAGTGGAGCCCACCCTTCCTAAACCAGAACCCCCCCCCCAAAAAAAAGGACAAAACCAAGGCTCCCAGGGAAAATTCTTATCCTCTCTGTCGTCTTTCCACTTACAAGTGATGAGATCTAAAAAGGTCTCCTTCCTATGGATCATTCTATGAACTTATCAAAATTATTTCCTTCCTGAAACACCCAAGTTCACAGTTCACAACCTGAAATATCTCTTGGCAGAAACAAGAGGAATGTTGCTCTTGTGAATCCACTATCAGTGAGAAAGTCTTCCTCACAAAGTCTATGTTGATGTAACACAGCAATGTTTGCCATGATGTGCTGGTAGCCAAAATCTTCGGACCGGCTTAAAAACTGTACAAAATATATCTTGGCACGTTGTAACAGAAGCCTGATATTAATTATCTATGTACTAGTGCATTTTTATAGGTATCTTGGCTTACGTATAGCCTCGAACTTGGACCATTAACTCCAGCAGCGTGTGAAAAAACTCGTAAACGAGTTCCACTATCTGCTTTGCAAGCAGATACCATGTTACATGGATATGTCTTTGATTGGGGATTTCATAACGGTTGTCCATTAGAGTTGTAAACAAATCCTTTAACTTTAAACAAATCCCTGGGCCGCATCTCGACTAATTCCAAAAAAACAACGGTTTACTTATAGAAATGTTGAAAATAACTGTGGAGAGAAGCCACTGCAGTGAGTTGTTGTTGACAGTCGACTGTTGTCAAGAGGATGAAAATGTTTCCTATGGAGTGGAGTAAATGATGCTATTGCTTTACGTTAAGAATATTGTAACCGGCTTATTAAAATTGTTTATAGTCCAATCAACTTAGTTTAGGAATGTAGCCAGGTACGTAAGGAGGGGGAAATTGGTAGCTTGAGATGTGAACATTTATCACATAAATCAAGCGCTTTCCAACGAGTGGTGAACGGTTTCTGTGCGATGAAAACTGCGGAAGTTCCATTCCCCTAGCAACGGCTGGGTTGTATGTGAAAAATACTGAAATTGTGACACAAATTTTGCGTCACGGAAATTTTTGGTTGACCCCCCAGAGCAAAGACATATCCATGTCAATAATTTTGATGACATATCGTAAAGGTTTTACATGATCCGTGTTTCCAGACACAAACAATCAAAAAAACGCTGCCAATTATTAAAAAATGGTTTATTATTTCTGTGATACATAGCCCTTCTACATCATTGGTCTACAATTAGTAAACCCTGTATGTAATATATGATCAGAACATGGCGCATCGTGCCTCCAAGAAGGGTTCACACTTTTACAGTTCCAAGACCCCGCAATTTTACGCTACACAGTAGAGATGTATAAAAAACGGGAAAATGATGCTTGAAGTGATCTACGTTAGCGTTAGCAAAACTGGACATCGAATCTCGAAAATTGTATTGGTTGATTGGTAAACGATCCAAATTGTCTATCCAAAACAAATTAGCCTTGTGATATTAGGTCCTCAAGCCAGTCTGGACATATAGTGGACGACTGGGGGGCCGCACCGCTCAAAGCAATCGCGATATTATACAGCGATTTCAGAAGAAAGTACTGTAGTCAAGCATTGACGTACTGGTACTCACCCAATAACTACATCCATAAGAACTTCAAAATTCCAATGACCAATGAAGTCACCAAGACTCGAGCAATAGCCCATTGTCAGATTCTCTAAGGTCAGATCAACGAGTTGTTCAGTTACTGAACGTTGATAATCTACTCAGGAGTCTGAAAAGTCGAAAACCACACAATCTAATGCAGTAAGAGTGGTGTTTTCATGAAAATTTGTTCAGTGAGTCCTAGGCTGTGCTCCTGTGAATCATGTGCGTCAAAGGACATCAAATAGTTTAAAATAGTACCTACAGAGATGTGTTATGTTTCACAGTCTCGTTCTAGTGACTGGTTTGCCATTGTCAAAGAAATAATGTTGCTAATAAGTTGTATTACTTGGTGCCACCAATTTTTTTTTTTTTTTTTTCAAACAATTAAAGACACATCAAAATGCCGCAGCGGGGCACTTCATTAAACTGACTGAGGTTCAAACTAATGAGATGTACGTGGAGAACTTACGAGGACTTTAGTTTATCGCAAATAATCTGCCATCTCCCTGCTCAACGTCCCTCGGTCGAAAAGGCCACGTACGCCACACCACAGATATCTGACGTTCAGCATCTCATACAACCGATTATGCACGTTAAACTTCCTCTCATTCTGGAGCACCCATCGAGTAAAATCACGCGTTGATGGTGCAATTAGTGCGTGGAGCGGCGTCTCAGAGGAGACAGGCGGGTGCGTTAAAGCACGGCTGAATCACTAATCAGGCTTATTCCCAGGTCCCTGTCCTCCCCAGACTCTCATCAGACCCTCAGCGGGACCAGCATTAGGGTCTAACTGCGTGACTGAGGCCACCACCGGAATCGGATCATTATGCCGCTCGCGAGGGTAGTTGGTCCCAATCAAAATCATATCGGACTAATTGAACGAGAAAGGGCTTTACACCACCTGTATATTCAGGCACTGATCAAATTCTTCTAAACTAATCATTAACTATTAGGAATTTTCGTAGAAAATGAAGCTATTGCAATCGCTCCGTTTTCATTTTGGAGATTGAATGTTTTCGAAATCTTGATTTATAAAGTTTAGCCCTGTAATCATCTAGATGAAATTGATGCTGCGCTTTTAGGATCGTCTAGACCCCTAATGTGATTTTTAACCCAAGTGTCATAAAGTTTGGTCTTGCGATTTTGGAAAAAAAAAACTCTGAACGATTTATTTATTTTTTTATTATTATTTATTTTTTTATTCAAATTTTGGATTCTACACATTTTGAAACGTAAGCCAATAAATTTCAGGGAGGGGGGGTAAAAAATGTGTTCTTGGTCGATAACAACTCGATGTGAACTTGGTCGATTCACTATTGAAAATAAACCGAAAATGGAAGTACCTACGTCCGCTATCGATGAGCGAAGGCTCGACCAGTACGCATATATCATACATAAATATAAATTGGGCTTCCCGTTAAATAAATAAATGATTGTGAATTCTCACAAAACATATGCATTCTTTATACGTATGTAATGAATTAGTACTCCTATATAACTACTAATAGCTATGGTTGGGTTCATTCCATTAACCCAGTTTCCTCGACTAATTCTGATTATTCAAATTTCGCCCAAAGTTTATTTATTTCCCGAAAGAAATTTTGAAAAAAACGGCTCATGAATTATTTCAGATTAATTTGTTCTTGTTTCACGCGACTACAGTTACACAAAGAGAACGATTTATGGAACGGGGAATTTTTCCCGGCGCTGTACAAACTCTAACTGTAAGAGAACCCTAAACATTGAAACACTGTGTTTTCCCCCCATTTTACTCGACCATTTTCACCAACTACCGGCATAGTTGTTTTTGTTCTTCTTTCTTCTTCAAAGGTGAGAGAAATAATGGAGTATGGGGAGGACAGGAGGGTCGGCCGACTGGGAAAGTAATTAAGACGAAGTGGGCGTCCTCGCAAAGGGAGAAAACTCGAGTGGGAATGGAGCTAATTACGGAACCACGTATCCTAATTGGATACTGCCCTTCATGAACTTGCCTGCCTATTATTGTCAGTACGAATTTTAGAAAGTCAGTAATATCTTTTAACGGAAAAAGTTCTTACCTCCTTCATTAACCTTGAAAATTAGTTTTGCATTTGTAAAGAGCGCCATAGGCGTTAATTTCCGCTTTAACTTCACCTTTTTTTGTCTCGGTTCAACATTCCGCTACCACACCTCACATTTTTTCTATAAACATCAAAAATCTGCACGCAACAATCCTCTCCGCAAGTACTGACCATCCAAGTTCTTGGCCTACCTGAGGAAAACCGACAAGGAAAACAGGTACGGTCCTCCGCCTGCTTAATTTATTTATCTTGCCTCGTGTTTGTGAGATCCAAAATTGTTGAGTACCCCTCTCCCCCCTCCTCACAAAAAATTAGAAATTTCAACTTGATTTTTGCGTATTAGAGCCTGCTGATTAATTTAGATTTGAGGTCTGTCCGTCTGATGTCCGTCAGTCTGTGCCAATCCATTACAAAAACAATACTGTTTTTGTCTAATACAAGTTTTAGTCGGACGTTGATGAAATTTTCAGGATAAAATTTTGAAGGTTAGCTCTTGAATGGTCCCCTTTAAATTTCTTTCATATCGGCTTAATATCAGCACCAACGTGAATTTCTGATTCTGTCGATTTTTCATGTTGCTTCCTTTCTACTGAGGTAAGGAAGCTTTGTATCAGTGCGAAAAGTTAAAAAAAAAATTGATTGGAAAACAGCACATTATTTTAATCACCCCTTATCATTCCTAAGAGTCACCCTATCATATTTTAACTTCTTAGGGTGAACAAAAGAGAATTTAGCTCACTCAACTGATCAAGATGGAGTGCTTCATTTCAATCGTCTCTAATGTCAAAGGAGTCTTCCTATCAAATATCAACTTCGAAGGGTTAAAATGAAAGAATTAAGCTCACTCAGCTGATCAGCAATAAACATATCATTTATCGTCTCATATAGTGTCCAGTAAGTCACCCTATCATATTTTGACTTCTTAGGGTGAACAAAAGAGAATTTAGCTTACTCAACTGATCAAGATGGAGTGCTTCATTTCAATCGTCTCTAATGTCAAAGGAGTCTTCCTATCAAATATCAACTTCGAAGGGTTAAAATGAAAGAATTAAGCTCACTCAGCTGATCAGCAATAAGCATATCATTTACCGTCTCATATAGTGTCCAGTAAGTCACCCTATCATATTTTAACTTCTTAGGGTGAACAAAAGAGAATTTAGCTTACTCAACTGATCAAGATGGAGTGCTTCATTTCAATCGTCTCTAATGTCAAAGGAGTCTTCCTATCAAATATCAACTTCGAAGGGTTAAAATGAAAGAACTAAGCTCACTCAGCTGATCAGCAATAAGCATATATCATTTACCGTCCCATATAGTGTCCAGTAAGTCACCCTATCAAATTTCATCTTCCTTGGGTGAACAGGAGAGAATTTAGCTCTCTCAGCTGATCAGGAATGAGACCATCATTTCAATCACGTCTTAATGACCCAGAGAGTCACACTATCAAGTTTCAACTTCCCAGGGTAAAAAGGTCGGCAGGTGCCACCTTCTCATTATATTTATAATGACAACTATGCAGTAATATATATATATATATATATATATATATATATATATATATATATATATATATATATATATATATATATATAAAGAATTACTATATATATATAATATGGTTATATATAGTATAATCCCATGCATTACACACTTCTAAGACTCATTTTTACCGGGTCATTTTCTACAAATTTACCTTGTCATTTTTACCCAGCTGTCCCCGAAAGGCTTCATTTCTAATTTCGGCAATCAAGTTTCAAGTTGTACCTAATTTATTTTTCAACTAAGTGTTCCCTCGATACAACCAACTCGATATAACATTCCAACCAACATTGCTGCAGTTAATAAGACGTTTTGAATATAAAGTTTTGCACATCTATCTTAATGAATAAAACCCGCCCAGCTCAACCCACCAAAATCGTTTTGGTATCGTTGAATTTGGTATCAAAAGTTCTTTACGCGTGAACCCACCCCATCCGCATTTGACGTGAAAAGTTCGACGCATAGCCTAGTCTATGTGTTAACCAGGAACCCTAATAATGTCCCTGTACCATTTCAGCTGAATGGATGTAGTAGTTTTTACGTGGTTGTAAGAAAACTAATTTCTTAGGAGGAGAATTGACGACGAAGTTATTCCTTAGCTACGATTCTTTAGCTATAACTCCTAAAAATCCTATGACCGCTACTTTGGAGACGCATTTTTGCAACACAATACGTGACACTTTTGTTCAACTAGGTCATGGCTAAAACATGTTCCACACTAAAAATTTCAGAAACCAGTGAGATCGCTCAACTTTACTTTGTACAACTTTTACTTAGTATAACTGGATATTTTTATAGGCTCTAGCCCCCCCCCCCCCCCAAATTGCACCAAAAATGATAATTTAACAAATTTTTCAGGTTTACCTCAAGATTTATTGTACATATTTAGCAGACGAGGCCTTACACTTGAAGAAGAACACGAGTAGGGATAAATGGCTGTTCTTTTACATCAAAATTGAATGAAATCAAAGATGAAAGATGAATGACTGAATCTTTTCAATACTAAAAGATAATAATAAATCACCCATCAAGATTTGCGTATCTCTTTTTGAAAACTGTAAACACTAATTTTGAACCTCTTTCCACTTGGCTTTATAAAAGGCCCCCTCGTTGAATCTTACATCATTCATTGATGGCCTTCTATTAAGACTTCGAATTTTACCATTAATTTGCGAAAAGAAATGTTTCTTTCATAAGGAATTTCCGGCTTTTGATCAATGAGGATTTATTCAAGCAGGGATTTTCAATCTCATTTTCCTTAATTCCTCTTCGAAAATACCTAATGATAATAATAATTCTGCCCAGACTTTGTAACGTACTTAGTAAAGCAAGACTTTACAAAAAAGGCTTTTCTATCCTTAGTGAAGTCTTAAAATAAATTGGGCCCCTGGAAATTATTTCTTCCTTTTATACATAACATCCTATATTTGAATCGACTTTAGGAAAGATGCAATTTGAATGTTCAGTCTTCTATTCAAAATTATATTTTTACGTTGTCCAATAATCGATCCATTCAGTTACTGATCACAAAACAAGGCATATACTTGATCAGGGAAAGAGCACCTCTATTTAAGACCTATTATTGTTTCAAAAAAATTATTAAATCGATTCATCCATCATTCTAAAATCCTCTCTTGTACTTTCGTATCCTGAAGAATACGCAGGAACTGAGGTAAACCCATATTATGATAGTTTATTTTACTGATCTAATGAGTTACGAATTAGGCGTCGATGATCCTGAAAAATTAGACAGCATTCGTATTATCGTACGATGTGTGGTCTGCTTTTTCTGATATTTCAAAGTTTCTGAAAAATCATGGAAGAAAACTATTTATTGTAGAAGATTGAGGTTGGTGTCTGACTCTCAGTACTTTATCAGCTTTCATTGAAAATTATAAAACAAACATGTCGTATTCCTCATTTATGCTTCCTAATGCTCATAAAATTTAAGATGTGATGTTATCAACTATTTTTTAGTTCTTCCCAAGAAATTTCATCTGCAACTTGTGCAGAATACTGCTGTTTCCGCTTTATGTTTTGGCACATCGATTTAGAAAAGAATTAACTTTGTCTTAATTTACCATCCAAAACTAACTGCTCCCTATGAATTTCATCAGTCAAAACTGTATAGTTAGTTTCCCACTGTGCATGCGCGAGCGTATCAAGCATTATATTCTCATGGCCTATCGTGCTGTATCAGAGTGGGCATATAGTGAGGGGGGGGGGGGGTGTCAGGCCCAAAACAATCTTTTCAATTCCAGAAATTCTGCTTATATCTCTTGCGGCGGCAGTAGGTTTTGACCCTCCCTCTTTCTTGATGAAAAGGCCCTACTGTCTTCTCTGGCAAACACACTCAAATAGTGTTCCTGGGAAGGACCACGTACCAGGTTTTGATACGATTCAGAAGCCTTTAGGGACAGGATCACCAGAGTCTATCCGTCCCTCCTTGCTCAAATTCAAAATCTGAGGGTATTTAGGAAATGATGATTGGATGATTTGAAGATCGAACGATTTAGGCTGTAGATGAGTACAACCAACTTCATTATTTCAGCTCAGTTCCAGAAATCCTTCTTAACTGCGGCGGCAGTAGTGGGTTTTGTTCCTCACTCTTAATTGATCAAACATGAGGTCCTTCTGGATCTTCTGGCAACCACACTCAATGAGCGTACCAGGGACGGACCTCGTGAAGGTGCCAGGTTTTGATGGGATGCAGTAGTCTCTTGGAACAGAATCGTTGTGGCTCGTCCGTCCGAACTTGCTTAAATTTGGAGGATAGTTAGGAAATTACGATAGGACAATTCAGGAATGTAGATGATCCAGACAAACTTCACCGTTCCCAATTGGGTGCTATAATTTGCGCATATGCAAAGTAAAATTCATCATTTGTCATTTTCTATTGGCTCGTCCTACTGTATCAGAGTAGGTAGAACGCGTCGGTGGCGATTCAGGCCCAAAACAATGTACGCGGTTCTAGGAGTCCTTCATATATAATGTAGTAGGTTTTATTCCACATTCTTTCTTGATGATGCAGCATGCCCTCCTGTCTCCTGAGGCAATCACACACAATGAGTGTGCCCGGGACGGGCCACGTGCCAGATCGTGAAGGAATGCAGTAATCTTTAGAGACAGAATTATGGCCTAATGCCCGATCTTACTCAAATTCGGAGGATTCCCAGTTAGGAAATTAATTAATTAATTTTGCAATTCAGAGATCGTGCGGTTTAGGCTGTAGATGATCCCACCAAACATCATCGTTCCCGACCCAGTGCTATATTTTTCGAAAGGGCAAACATAATATCCATCAAGCATAATTTTATCATTGCCTAAAGGGCAGGTTTTGCTGTTTCCATCAACCATAGGAACCTGTTGTGGAATTTTAAGATTGTTTCAAACATTACCTATATCAAAGCTCTATTCTGACGAATATGAGAAAGCTAAGAACTAAATCACTCGCGACGAAGTTGTGGAAACCCATTTCAAAACAGAAGTTAGTGAAAAACATTGTCTATTTCCACGAAAATTAAAGAGTTACAATGTTAAATCGATTTCGAAGGTTAGGCCATCATCAGTAACAAACAATAACACAATAAAGTTATTGTTTGTTACTGATGATGGCCTAACCGTTGAAATCGATTTAACTTTGTAACTCTTTATTTTTCGTGGAAATAGAGAACGTTTTTCACTAACTTCCGTTATGAGAAAGCTATGTCCACGCCCAACTCGGTAGAATTGTTTTGGATTATTTTCACTATTGCAATAGCTTACTTTTCTACAAAAATTTGCTAAGTTGTCGTTAATTTGCGTCGTAGTTATTGATATAAGTATGAAAAACTATTTTTCTGTAGAGGAAAATAAAAGTAAGTGGGGAGGAAATGCCAAACGCCTCTAAAAACCCTATACGTTATTTCTTGGTCTTTTATATTTCTATAGATAAAGGATTATCGTACGACAATCGTGCGCCATTGTTAATTTATTGTAGAGTGTTGAAAACTCCCTTGGGGTCAGTTTTGGACGTGGAGTGAAGAAATTGTTTCATCAAGGGACGCTGCGGCCCCCCAAGTTCCGCTTCATTACGTTCTTTCAACCTCTTTTATTAAAAGTCTGTAAATAGAAGAGGAGGCGAGAGAGCGGCGTTCTGCTCCCGACCCCGTCAATAATGTGAAACTGATGGTGAGGAGTATGAGGGGGGGAGGGGGGTTGAAGTGTGGGAGGAGGGGTAGGAAGGGCTGGGCCAAAGGGTGTTAGGTGCCGGCGTTCACTTTATTGGAACTTCCGGAGAAATTGTGCACCGATTGCGTCCTCTTATTCCCTCGAGACGAACTGAGCAGGTAGAAGTATGAACAAGTATTTTGGTTCGTTATTTTAAATAATGAACCTTTGCAATCGACCTAGAAAAACAGGTACCTACTACGAAAGATTTCCCTTTTGACATTTTGTGTCTTTACTTTGGCACATAAACGAAAAAAGCGTAAAAAAAAGCGTTACGGTTGGTTTTCTGATGATTTCCGCTTACAACCGAGTCGTTGCTAGGGAAATGGTACTTCGTCGTTTTTCATCCCACAAAATTCGTTGACCATTCGTTCGAAAGCTCTCGATTCATCCAACCATATTATGTTAACTACTGCGAAGTGCGTGGCCAACAAGCTGACGAGACTCTCTCGAACGATCAAGTTTGTCTCCCACCCCGGCAACTACTTGGAACCGTTCCCTACAAGAAGAACTGTGAGTTCTTCAATTCCGTTCAACCTGTTTAGTGGACATGTAGGTCAGAATGAAGTGTATAGTTTGGTGGTCTGGATGCTCGCAAGCTCGCATCTCAAAAATACATAACATCAAGTAGTCAATCCCTCAGTAAAAATGCAGATTAGTTGGATATGTAGATCAGAATGAAGTGTATAGTTTCGTGGTCTCATATCTCATAACACGATCACATAACAGTTTAGAAACGTAAATGTGACTTTTCATTTGTGACTCATGAGCTGCTCCGCGTTGAACGGAATTGAAGAACTCACAGTCTTCTTGTAGGGAACGGTTCCAAGTAGTTGGCAGGGTGGGGGACAAACTTGATCGTTCGAGAGGGTCTCGTAACAAGCTGAGTTATGAGCATGGTTATATGAATAATTGTTTACACACAGGTGATCATTCTCAATAATTGATACTGTGTTAATTTCTGATGATTTCATTGAGCTGGTGTTTCGGTGATTTGATTCATAGCAGGTGATCCGAATATTGCGAGAACGGTTTGATTTGTGAAGCGGTGGTTAAATCATTTTAATAAGTAATTTCTTTACTTTACACTCAAGGAAGCTGGAATTTCGTATGTAGCCTCTTTAGGACATTTACTTGACGATGCCCAGGGTCCGGATCAGATGAGTGGCTCTTAAAGCTAATTTCTATGCTTTACACTCTAGGAAGCTGTAATTTCGTATGTAGCCTCTTTAGGACATTTACTTGACGATGCCCAGGGTCCGGATCAGCTGAGTGGCTCTTAGAGCTTGCATGCGAGTCTGCAACACATACGAGTCTGCAACTAAAGACATAAAATGTCCCAATGTGTTGCAGACTCGTATGCAAGCGTATCTTTTAGTAGGTACCTAGCTTTTCTGATGATTTCCGCTTACAACCGTGTCGTTGCTAGGGAAATTTTACTTTATCCCATTCGCTGAGAATGGTCAAGGTACGTTTATAATTCTGTACCTTTTTGAGAAAAACATAGAACCATTAATACTTCCCATTATCATCATTAAAATCTGGAATGTTAGTAATGATGTGGAGTAAGGTAGGTATTTTCTTTTCAAGAATGACTATAAACAGCCGGTTTTGTTGAGATTTTTTAATACAGCGACATTTCTGCCTCCAACATTGAGGTGGCGGTCACATTGGAGTGACTCACTATAAAAAAGTTCCAGTCATGCAGCATGATCGCATGAGCGAATTTTCGTAAATGATCGTGAATTATAAAGTTACATTATTTTTATATTTGAGCACTTTGAGAGTACAGAAATTTATAATTGACACATTTATAGCAAAAAAACTTATTCTAAATAATATTCTGCAATACAGATTTGGATTTTTAGCATTTTTCGCCAATTTTTATCGATTCATCAGCAAATACTAATGAAATGTAAGTAACTTTCTCAAAATATTTTTGTACATAAACATTTTAATATTCTAGTTCATCGTTTATAAATTTATTTTGATTAAATACTGCTTTAAAAATATATATATATGAATTTAACAATTTTTAGACGTATTCAACCATTTTTTATGATTTTTTCAATATCTTTTGTAATTTATAACTTTGTCACTATTTTGAAGGATAACTTCCGTGTCCTTAAATTTTCGTTTTTAGATTTTAATCCCCCTCTTTGCGGCAGATGCCCCATTGGTCAAATTGAGGTGTACGTTGGGTCAAGCCAAAAATTTTTGCCTATTCTAGCACGTATTCAATAGTACAAATGATCAAAGGATTTTCTACAATCAAGGAAACAGTGGAATTTAGTTGGTCTTCGCTTGACTGTAATCCTCTACAATATAGTTTCAGAAATCATCCCTTTGTCGACCTATGACCCTCAAGATTACTTACCTATAGAACACTCAATGCTAAGGGAAAGCTCAGTAATTTGACGACATCCTCCAACTGCCTTAACTATGCCTCTACTCTACGCAAACCCTATTATACACCTACCGAGTTAGTTGAGTTCTAAGCACCGACAACCTCATAACAAGTTAAGTGAGCTGAACCGGACCGTAAAATCTTGAGCGGTATCAAGAGAGCGGAGGCTCAATAAGTGTTTGCACGGGCACTCCTTGTTAGCTAAAGCAATCGACTTGAACACTACTGGGAACTCAAAATCCTTTCAAAATTAAGTTCCAGTCAAGCAGCATGATCGTGTGAACGAATTTTCTTAAGTTATCGTATCATATTTTGTTTAATTTTTATGAAAATAGAAATTCTTAACTACCAATTTTATTTGCAAAAAACACGTTCTCAACAATAATCTGCAATTCAAAAAGATATTTTGTATTATCAACTTTTTTGAAGTTTTCATCGATTTTTTAGCCCTTTTTAATGAAATTTAAATAAATTTTTCTGCATAATTTTATACATAATTTTTTAATGTTCTATTTCATTGTTAATAAACTTTATTTGAGCAATATACTGCTAAAAAATATATTTAACCATTTTTAGCGGTTTTTGCTATTTTTAGTGATTTTTTCAGCAATTTTTTTGTCCATTTAATGTGCTAAAAAATGCACGCCAACAAACTAGTCCTTTCGTGTGGAAAGCTCGATTTCTGGCGCAAAAAACGGAATTTTTATCTCAATCCTGAAGGGGAGTTATCGTCTGGAATGACTCATATACACACATATAAATACAATAAGTCGCAAACTTCTGGAATCGTTTCAGAATGCTTCAAAACGGTTTTCAATGAAGAAATTTTTCAAAATTTTGTTTTTAAAATTTTTTGAGGCATTGCAATAGCTTCATTTTTTTACGAAAATTCGCTAAGAAGAGATCGAATCATCTTAATATACAACTTTTCAGCATTAGTACCTATTCAACGAAATATATTCAATGTAATACATTTATTACAGTTGTCCAGTTTTGATCCATACAGTCCGTTTTTTTTTTTTTTTTTTTTTTTTTTTTTCTTTGTTACAAAGTCGCACAGGATGCCAATTGTCCGATTCCAACAGAAAGTGCAGCAAACGTCTAGTTTTTGTTTTCAAACTAAGCGTCTCCTCTTGTGGGCATGTCGAGTGACGATTTCAACCATGATATAACTACTAGTACTTTCAACCCCTTGCCGGAGATCAATTTTTTTCTCATTCCAGCTGAAATTTCTCTACAAAACCCTAAAACGAAATCTAGATCCCAAAATTGACAATACGAAAAGAAAGAGTAGGTAATACTTGAGGAAGTTTTGAAAGATTTGACAATCTCCAGGTTTTCTCTCTCTTCTCTTCTTCTTCCTCTTTATAGAAGTAGTAGAGTTTCCAAAATTTTCAAAACGGTCCATGTTTCAGCTGGTGGTTTGCTCTTTGGGTGGAATTTTTCAAGAACCAAAATTATTTAGCGGTGATTTTTAAAATATGGCCAAAATTAAAACTGCTCGAGATAAAGTTTTCCATCAGTTTTGATAGATCAATTCAAATTTGAATATTATGATCACTTTATCGATTTTCAAGTTGAACAAGAAACATTGCAAATTATTACACAAAGGTTCATTATTTTGACATTTTCATGTCTTTCATATGGCACATAACAAAAAAATCGTCACGAAAAAAATTGTCCCAAGTGGCCACAACGATGATTATGACCATCAGAAATGACGTTGACCATTCATAGGTAAACACATGAAAATGTCCCAATGCGTTGCAGACTCGTATGCAAGCGTTAGGAAAACTATGGACCCTTTGATTTTCCATTGATCAATGAATGACCTCTGTTCAATAGGTGGTTTTGCAAAGACGTCACACTTCAGCTGGTTGCCAGCGTGGAGGGAACTTTCTTGGATGGGCGCCATCACAGGGCTACCGTTTCATCACCGGAAGTTATTTTGAACGTTGTTTGTTTACGATGACATTATGTTGTTTGTACAGTGCCTAGTTGCAATCGTTTTTTGAATTAAAATGTCAGCTTAATTGGATATTTAGCATAAATTATAAAAACGCGGCAGGCCGCTTATACTTTCTCACTTATAAGCAAAGCCCTTCACAATATGGCACTTATTTTGGCGAAATAGGGCCCTAAAAAATATGGCAGTATGGCTCTCATTTTTGCCCAAATATAGCAATTATTCGACTCGATATGGCACTTATTTTTCAAGCCTCCCCGACCGGCCAGCTGTTTTGAGGGGATAATATTACAACGTACATGTTATTAATGCTTACATTATTTTATTTACAAATCATTGTTTATTTACAAGGCATTTTTATTTTTTTTTACAAATGATAGTTTTGATTTGAAAAAAAAATCATATTATATTCTTTTATTATTATTTAAGAACAACATCAGGTGTGCTGCAATGCTTTCCATTCCAGCAGCCGATTACTCAAAAGGTATTTCATTTTTGAAAAAGTCCTCTCCACATCAGCTGATGTTGTCGGGGCGTATTTCATAGCGAGGACATCAGCAGGTTCCCAGCCTTCCTTCAGAGTGGCTTCCTTACCAGACAGAGTGGCAACAATATTGTTGAATTCTTCCCACCCACAATTCCTGCCAAGGGCGGCCATGATTTTCTCCTGGATCTTCTTCTTAGTTGCTCCTGGATAAACGGTGTCCGAGTACTACACTGAGTAACACTTGTACTCAGCTGCACGCTTTCAGCCTGAAAAGATTCAATTATGCCCGGAATTTCCTTGAAATTGGACTCAACGAAAAGAAGCTGAGGGAAGAGGCTAGGATTTTTCACCAGCGCTTTGGCGGTTTTCACCGAAGCAGAATCATCTTCCAGCTCTTGGACTAATTGCTGAAACCCTTCAAAATGCCTGACATAATATGAAGCAGCTGACAGCCAAGTGCCCTACCGAGTGATCACAGGCTCCGGAGGCGAAAAAAGGTACCTAACACATGGCACAAACATGGCCTTTTCCCAAAAATCGGCAGAATATGGCATTTTTGTATGGTGCCATGGCAATATGGCATTTGAAGGGCTCTGCTTATGAGAGAAGAGCTATAAGCATTGAAAATGTCTCAGTAATTTCAATGGTTTTTATTGTTTTCAATAAAATAACAATTAGAAGACATAAAATAATTATTGACACACAATTTCAGAATTGAAACGGACTCTTCAATAATAACACCTATATTTAATGCCCTAAATAAACTTACATTACGTAAGTTTACATTACTAAATGACTGATTTCATTGCTGTATACACAATCATAACAACACCTAACTTGTTTATTTTCAATGTCAAAAAGTTTTCAAGTTTCATATTGGCTATACCGGTTTTTAATTCGAGCAAATGTTTTAATCTGTTGACGACAGCTTTTAGTTCCCTCTGATGTGAGTTATCTATAGCACTGTCGGAAAAGATTTCTATATCTAAAAACACCACACATGTTAACTGTCAAGTTTATTTTTTAATTTTCAATACCTATTTATTTATTTATTTTATTTTTTTGTCATTTATTATATTTTTTTATTTATTTTGGTTTATTAGTTTCAATAATGAACCTTTGTAATCGGCCTAGAAAAAAAATTGCTAACACCCTCTGAACTTTTTGACATTTCATGTCTTTGCTATGGCACACAACCAAATTTTCGTTATGTCAAGTTACGTTACGTAACGAAATATGCTCAATGATTTTCTGATGATTTCCGCTTACAACCGATTCGGTGCTAGGGAAAAGGTACTTCGTCGTTTTTCATCCCACGAAATTCCTTGACCATTAGTTCGAAAGCTCTCGATTTATCCAACCATTTTATGTTAACTACTGCGAAGTGCGTGGCCAACAAGAAGAGTTATGAGTATGGCTATATGGATAATTGTTTACACACAGGTGATCATTCTCAATAATTGATATTGTGAACATGATTGCAACCGCTCGTTAATTTCTGATGATTTCATTGAGCTGGTGTTTCGATGATTTGATTCATAGCAGGTGATCCGAATATTGAGAGAACGGTTTGATTTGTGAAGAGGTGGTTAAATCATTTTAATAGGTAATGTATATTTTTTGGTTTACGTTGAAAGATGCGTAGAATCCAAAAATCGAAAAAGAAAAAAATCCGTCCGTCCACCGTCCGCAGCTTTTCTCCGAAAATACTAGACCAAACTATATGAAACTTTTGTTGAAAATCACATTTGAGGTCTAGATGTCTCCTAGAAGCTTGGCATCAATTTTTATCAACCCTGAAGGGTTGTATTAAAGGGCTAAACATTTAAAAAATCGAGATCTCGAAAACTTTCCAAGTAACAACAATAATTTTTTGCTTGTCAATGATAAATTTAATTCCAAAGAATCGATTAAAACCACCGGCAACGCTCTACGTTGAATAGTTCGCTATCCCTAAGGGCTTAAACATTGACAAAAAACCTTCGAATTTCTAAACGCCAGAAGGTAGAGAAATCACGCACTGCTAGCGGATCAATTGAATAGACCATCGAGCTCAATCAAAAATCGCTAGATAGTGATACTGGAATACATAAAAATTGCCTTGTAAATATCAGCTGATATAATGCCAGTATTGTAATCTGATAAAGTTCCAATGGAATTTATTATAACGTTGCGAAATCGAGTTCATTAACTATTGTCCGTGCGATGTACCTACTAGTGAAGTATTGATACCTAAATGCTAAATTTCATCTCTTAAATTGCTCCCAAGTCTACCTATAAGTAGCGGAAGTATTGTTTTCACTTTGGAGAGATTGAAAAGTTGCGGTCTCCACTAAAATCAAACAGCTGTTGATTTTTACAGTTTTAGACTATTTTGAACAACTTCCGTTCCGTGTATTTCTCTCTCTATCTCTGTGTGTGTATGTCCGTAAATCCTTGTAACAAACTTAATTTCCACAATATGCAATTTTCATGGTGTATGCGAGTTAGGGTGAAGATGGTCCAACATTTCTTTCGTTGTTTCCAAATCAATACTTCACTCGGCGCATGCGCAAACGTAAATTCCATCAACCATAATTTTCTCATGCCCCCGTTGTCCGATCTCGCTCAAATTTAAAGGATAGGTGAAAGAGGTCGATTTGAGCATTCCCTAACAATTTCAACATATTAATATTATTAGTAGCTATTGCGCATGTGCAAATATGTATTATTTTTTAAACGAGCCCAATTTCATCAGTTTTTATCTGATTTCGATAAAACTTTCAGGGAACGTGTGGGTTAGGCTGTACATGGTCCATTATTAATTCCATACTTCTCAAATCATTACTTCACTACGTAAATTCTCAAGGCATCATTCTTTTACTCCCTAGTCGTCCAATCCCGCTCAAATTTGGTGCATAGTTTGGGGACAGTGGTTTAATTATTCCTTGTTAATTTCAACATGATTGCAGCATTATTAGCGCGATAGTGCACTCCCAGGAGAAAGGTCTTGTTTTCGTCAGATTTTGATTACATTTTTTGGGAATTGTGGGTTATACTTTGGCCACAGCTCTACTCTAAACACGGTACTTTTGCATCCCAAGATCGAGCCACTCCAATCCAAGAAACCCCCCCCTGGTGTTTCTTGAGTATTTTGATAAAGAAACATTGAGATTATGCGACATCTATTCATCTAATCTGATCATCTATTCATTTTAAAAAGCATTGAACATTTATTTTGAAGGTATTTATGTTACTGTAATATATTATATTCATATGGCTATTAGTTAATAAACTGAGCCAAAAAAGGTGCTACGTAATTACCATAAATCATTCGAGGCAAAGCTTTGCTGCACACCTAGCTTCCCATGTTCCACAAACTAATCTTTATGTTGGGGGTTTTTTCCTGTCGGGTGGAAGACCAAAAGTACAGTCATGCAGCATGACCCCATGAGCGAATTTTTGAAGAAATCTTCGATATTTCAATCGCTATTGATCGTGTAGAGAAATTTTAGTTTATGATTTTGATAGACAAACATGGAATCAAATTATTAAAAATAATTAGGAGGTACTAAACTTTATTATTATTAAACTAATCTTGTAGATTTAAAGAAAAATGTAGGTCAATATTCATAGATTTCTATGTCCAATGTGGTCAGTATTGTAGGCAGTTGAAATCTAAACAGTATCCTGCGTGCTAGTACGTACATAAATAGAACTTCTTCATAATTTCATGGCTGATATTTTCTAAGCCACAGTCAGTATTAAAGCTACATCAATTCCTAAAACAGTTGAGCGTAAAACATTAAAGAGAGCGACCGAGAGAATCGGAGGACGGAATATTTCACAGAGTAAACTCATCAGTTGTGATTACTTTTTTTTTTAACAAGCAACTGCTACCTACGTTTTAAACAGCATGGTTCTAGGGTTGGTTATACAGGGATACTTCCATAAGAGTAGTTCAATCTGAATATGGACAGTGTTTCATGCAAATATTACCGATTTTTACAACTAGCGAACGGCATTATTTCTATTTTTGACTGATTTTTCAACTTTGAAATTTTTGAAAACTTGATACAAATTCTTATAGGAAATTTTACGCTGATTCTGAATATACCACATGTTAGCATGCTGAAAAAATTATTTCGCACAATAAATCGCAAAAAACAGGCTATTTTGAAATTTTTGACTACATTTTTGAAAATTTCAACCCGAAGATGTAATCCGATCATGCTGGCCAACGAACTTGAACTTTCGTTTTGTGTCCTTAACATTTTAAAATTTGTTTGAAGTTTCTAGCACAATTCTACGGACAGTTATCGCCTGGAATGACACATACATACATATATACATACATACATTAAAAAAATGCGTTAAACTTCAGAATATGATTCAGAATAGCCTGAAACGGATTTCTGCATAAAATTTTTTCAAAAATTCAAATTCTACAAATTTTGAGGCGAGAGCTATAGCTTAATTTTCTTCAAAAATTCGCTACAAGCTTTTACTAGTATCAAAACTGTTAGGTACCTACCTATATGTTTCAGTAGCAAACCTCGACCTCCTCTGTTCTGAAAACGGTTCCTGAACGAGGAATGGTGCTCCATGAGAGCAATTTTATAGAACCTCGTGGACCATATTTCCTATATTTCATAAGTAGCTAGTTATAGAAATTGGCAGTTTATTACCTGCCATTAGACAGACAGACGTTGTGAGAGGGGCCAACTGGATTCGAACCCAAGAAACTTCACCGTGATAACTCAGCAAAACTCGAGCGAAAACGTAGAAAAAGAGAGGGTTTCTTTTATGGGGAAACCAGCGTGGGGGTGGCGACGAAGTGCGAGGGAGGCCGTGACAAGTAGAGCACGACGGATGGCCGAACGCTAGAAGGGAGAGCAGAGTCGAGTAACCCCCGTCCTAATAACGGCTGGTCTGCCCCAGCCGGAGGTGCTATCCCAGGAGCCGTAAATCAGGATACGTTTCAAATATTACCTAACAGCCTTGTAGAGGATAAATCTTTTCCCTTTTTTTCCTCACACGACGGTAGGCTGACAATTTTCAACTATGGTCCTTTCAGTGTGGCCTCAATACAAGTAGCTTCTCAGTGTAGGAGGCCCATTGATGTCCAAGACGGCTCGACTTGCGGACATGTTTCGAGGTCGGTCGTATCTGTTAAGTGATCACCTAACCATTCTAAATATCAGATCTTTATCGGACGATTGAATAGTATTTCCTTGGTTGTATTTGTATTTTCGATACTTTTCCATATATTTGGAAAAAATAGCTGGAAATTTAGCTTAGTTACCAAGTAGCGCGTATAAAAAACGCCAAGCCACAACATGCATGATATCATCCGATTTGGGCCAAGCCAATAATAGTCAGGTTCTCTGACTTTTTGATGCATGGGATTAGAAATATATGAAGCAGCTCATGAACATACTTCATACTGACCTGGAGTTAAATGTTTTAGAGCTCCGCAATAGTAGGCGATGTGGGGGTCGTGGGTTCTGGTCCTTATTTAGAAATAAAATGAAAATCAGGTAGGTAAGTCCGTTTGAAGGAAATGTTACTCACCAAATTTGGAGAACAGCAATGGTGATTATTGTGTTTGTTGCGAAAATCTGCCAAGCCGTTGAAGAAGCGTCTCACAACCTGACGCAGTCAAAAAGAGTGAGAGAACCCGATTAACCCGGATGATATCATGTTGTGGCTTGGCATCTTTCGTACGCCCAATTCCAGACACTAGTAATCCTTAGGATTGAGTTTAAAAATCTGAAGTTTCGCCAAAAACCAAGCATTCCAAAAGAAAGGATGATTTCGTTCGACAGCACTTTTTGAACCTAACAAAGTGGTTAAATTTTTGTTATGTGTGCAAAAACGGCTGAAAATCGCTAAATTTAGTTTTTAGCGGGATATTACTCAAAAAAAGTTTATCAACTACGAACTAGATCGTTAAACGATGTATACACACAATTATGTAGAAAATTTGCTTAAATTTTATATTTATGAAATCGAATACTACTCAAAATGTTTATCAACTAAGAACAAGAAAAGTTAAACAAGTATGCTCAAAATTATGCACAAAAATGTGCTTGAATTTTATTAATTCCAACTTTATTATTTCAATAGCAGAATACCATTTATAACAAGTTTTTTGTCATAAATTGCATACTTGACTATTTCTTCGCATCCAAAGTGCTAAAATTCCTAAACAAATCAACTTCAATATAATACAATAGTTTACAAAAACGTAGACGGTCATGCAGCATGACTAGAACTTTCATTAATTTCCTTTTATTTTTAATTTTTCTATTATGTTATTTAATTTATTTAATTTAATTTTATTTTATTTTATTTATTCATTTTATTTGTTTCCAATTTATCTCAGTGAGATCTGGGAGTTAAAGATGAAATTGATTTGAGGATGTGTGACCTCAGCCAACTAGTGAGTTCTCCCAATTAAATCTTGTAAATATGAAGATTGAAAAATTTTCTTACTCAAATTAGGAACGTACGAACCTAAATTAAAAGCTGTTCAGTCAGCATTAAAAATTTGCAGGAGCCTCTGGGAACTTTTCAAATGCATACCAATTAACACCGTGGAAAAAAATGAGTTGGAAACCCATGAAACTTAATTTTCTTGAATAGAGGAGAAGTAACCTGTAATTAAAAAGTGTATGTAATCAACCTGTTGAATAAATAAATCTTATTTTCCAATATTGCGTCTAACCGTGAGGGTAGTTTTAAAATTTTAATAGATTGCTAAATTAATTTTTCTCACAATCCCTCTACGTTTTACTTTTACGACACTCCAAAGAAAGAAGGAAAAGTTATTTAATCAGCCTGAAATTTTGATCTGGGTCCCTCTTAATCAATCAACTTTAGTTTACTTACTATAGATCGTCTTATGTGTTAGTATCATTAGCGAATTTTCCAAGGAAAAATTAGATGGCGTCGAAATTGCAAAAGTGGATTTGAAGGGTCGAGGACCCCCAACAAATCCGTTTCATACATTTTTAATGATTTTAACGTCAAATTTGTGTGTGTGTGTGTGTGTGTGTGTGTGTGTGGGTGTGTGTGTGTGTGTGTGTGTGTGTGTGTGTGTGTGTGTGTGTGTGTGTGTGTGTGTGTGTGTGTGTGTGTGTGTGTGTGTGTGTGTGTGTGTGTGTGTGTGTGTTTGTTTTTTAATTAATTTAATTTAAATTTAATTAATTAAAGTTCTAGTCATGCTGCATGACCATCTACGTTTTCGTAAACTATCGTATTATATTGATGTTGAATTGTTCAGGAATTTTAGCACTTTGGATGCGAAGAAATAGTTAAGTATACAATTTATGACAAAAAACTTGTTATAAATGGTATTCTGCTGTTGGAATAATAACGTTGGAATTAAAAAAATTCAAGCACATTTTTGTGCATAATTTTGAGCATACTTTTTTAAATGTTCTTGTTCTTAGTTGATAAACATTTTGAGTAGTATTCGATTTCATAAATATAAAATTTAAGCACATTTTCTACATAATTGTGTGTATACATCGTTTAACGATCTAGTTCGTAGTTGATAAACTTTTTTTGAGTAATATCCCGCTAAAAACTAAATTTAGCGATATTCAGCCGTTTTTGCACACATAACAAAAATTTAACCACTTTGTTAGGTTCAAAAAGTGCTGTCGAACGAAATCATTCCTTCTTTTGGAATCCTTGCTTTTGGGCGAAACATCAGATTTTTAAACTCAATCCTAAGGATTACTAGCGTCTGGAATTACGCTCCGAGTACGAAAGATGCCAAGCCACAACATGATATCATCCGCGTTAATCGGGTTCTTTCACTCTTTTTGACTGCGTCAGGTTATGAGACGCTTCTTCAACGGCTTGGCAAATTTTAGCCAACTACACAATAAACACCATTGCTGTTCTCTAAATTCGGTGAGTGAATATTTCTTTCAAACGGACTTACCTACCTGATTTTCATTTCATTTCTAAATAAGGACCAGAACCCACGACTCCCGCATCGCCTACTATTGCGGAGCTCTAAAACATTTAACTTGAGGTCAGTATGAAGTATGTTTCTAACGCTGCTTCATATATTTCTAATCCCATTTTATGAAACTACTTCTATTCTACTGTGAATATAGTTCTCTTGAAATTATATCATACAATAACATTTGCGTTACGTTGAGATTGTGATGGTGAGTGGAACGAATTCTTGTGCAAAAACGGGTGGCTCTACGTATTAACATGGGGAAAGTCGTGGCAACCACCACGTTTCTTAGATCCTTCGCTCTCTACCGCTCCTAGCGGCGGACCTTGTTAGTTCGGAGCCCCATTTCTAGAAGACGTTTCTACAGGGGAAGTAGGAAGAGTTCGGAGCCGCACCTTGCCCCCAGGCAATATTGTACCCAGGTAATATAGAACCTTACGCCAGCCGCCAACGCCAGCGCTAGAATCGATATGCAAGAGGCCTTCCTTTTCGTTACGGCATCTTGGAGCTGTCGGGAGACTAACACTAATAGTCTTAAGGAGGTAGGTATGAATTGACGTGAACTGAGGAGTTGTCTTCCGAAGTATTAAGTGGTGAAAGGGTGAGGAGGCATCTTTGCCGGGTTTACGATTCTTCGTGTTTGCCAACACAAGGGGATTACAATTGGCATGAATACGACCTGAGGCTCTTATTTGAGCTCAGTGGGGTTTCAATTCATGAATGGAAGTACATACCTAACCAAAGTCCCTCTCCAGATTCGGTACCATAAAGGGTAGTAATCAAGGGCTGAAATATTGAAAAATCAAGATCACGAAAACTTTTAAGGAAACGCCGCTGTTTTGCAAATTCATGGCACTGCATCATCACAGCTCGTCTGGAGAAAGTTTAGGTGTGTTATTTACTCGTAATTTTATTTATTTCTCTTCAGTAGGCGTATTCAACTTGCAGACACATTAGCTACCTACCTAATGATTCGTTTATATCAGGTGTTCTGTGTTCTGCGTAGAAGAGCACTACAGAAATAATAAACCTCTGTGAAATAATTTGCAGCGTTATTTTCCCCCCAATGCAAAGGCAGCTTTGGCACTTCTCTAGACATGAGGGAAAGCATATGCATTAAGTACAAATTACAAAGATGGTGCCAACAGTAATTTGTGTCTGATGTGCGTAGATGGTAGGGGAGAAGATTTTCGCGCACTTGCATAAAGACTACATTCCGACCGCCACCGTTTTCCCGAGTCCCAGTCACCGCCGTTACAAAGATATGCTCAAGATTCGGTCCCTCTTTATGAAAGACGAATACATTTCGTAAAAGGACGGATTCAATTTGAAAAAGCTATACATACTTCGAATGAAATTATTGAAACACAGAATGTGTCTTAGCTCACGTGTTTCACATAAACCCGTGAAACCCGCATATAAGAATGACTCCGATTTTGCGGTGATTCTTATCACTAGATGTCAAGTTGTTTTATTCATTTATCGCCAGCACCCTATTTGAAACCTTCTCTATTTGAAACCCTTGAAAGGTATTGTAAGCAATTTTCAAATTTTCCACCCCCACCAGCACCATGGGCCTCGATGGTATGGGGACTATCGCATCTATACATCCCACACCGAGCTAGCGAGAATACCCACCCCTAGCGAGCGAAGCGAGCAACATCCCCTACAAGCGTCGGATTTCAACGGGGTTTTTCCTACGAACTCGGGATGGACTAAATACCGATCCTATTGCATGTATACATCCTACAGAAAGCGAGTGAAGCGAGCAACATCCCCTACACATTTCAAATCACCCTTAGTGATCCACTGTTTCCAATCATTCTACATGTCACACTTAACAGTAAAGACCATCGGATCTATACAGTTATACTGAGCGAGTGAAGCGAGCAAGAAAACTAGGCTAGTAACTAATAATTAATAATGTAGACAGTATAATGTAGGTACTTTTTTTTTTTTTTTTTTTTTCATCCCGCCTAATTTATTTTTTCCCACAATTTGAGCAGATATCCAAGTGAACTCTGGAAAGCATTTATGGGGTACCTGATACTAAGTTTTAAGAAAATAAAAATCAGAAAAAATCCAACATTTTTTGGACTACCCAAGAGGCAGAGGGGATACTTAGAAAAACATTTTCCATTTTTTGCCGAGTGACGCTTCATTTGAAAGAGTTTTTAGTACTGAACACGATGGTAAAGCCAAAATTGCGATACCTTATTCATTTCTCGGATTAGAGCAGATAAACATGAAGAAGCGCGATTCATTCTGGTTTGGCTCAAGTCGGAGCTTGATATAACCGCCTCAGTGTTTGAGATAAAACAAAAAGAACAGGGTACATCCCATTTCCACTAGGTACCTAACCATGAGATAATATAATGTGAACTTTATCCGATCGATCTGGGGTCCTTGGCGTCTACCATGAAAAGGTGATCCCTTAATTCTTTTGTGGTGTGTGTACATATAGAGATCCAACAAGACATCAAAAATTGTGAACTGTGTGATCAGATAGTTACCTATATTAGTTATTTCTTTTTACTTTTGTCCTATTGAGACTTGTGACAATGTTCTGATTCTGAAACAGATTTATTACTTATACAGACTATTTTTCCTCCATCAAGGTTTGCCTAAAGATGCACCAAGGTATGACCCGAAACGCAAGAAAGAGGTTTTTTCACTACCCTTGGCTGAGCCCTGACAAAATAACTAATACACTGAATAAGCAGCCAACTGATTTCACAACAGCGTTTCTTCGCGTTAATTTTGTATTTCGAACCGATTTGGCGTGTAGAAGTGGTAGGGCGGGTGGGGTGACTGATAACAAATAGCTTCTATAAGTATGTAATACTTGTAATTAATAATATGAACCTACTTCAATACCTACATACTTCCTTCACACCTGAAGCAAATGCAAATTTAATACAGGTAGATCTCATTAGTGACAGCCTCCTTTCGAAGAGTCTATTCATTTGTCCTATTTGTACAACAATCAGAAAAACGTACAATCACATTATTTATAACTTATTCCATTCAAATTTATATACGAGTATATTGTTTAAGTCCGTTTTGTGAACTAATTTTTAAAAAATTGGGCTCCGCTTGTATTTATTGATAAATAAATATCTTATTCTATAATGTACGTATTATCGTAAAACGTAGTTCATTTCCGTTGTTTTGTATTCCTTCATTTTTTATATAGGTGCCTTAATCAGGGTTGCCAGGTGTCCGGTTTTGGCCGGGACAGTCCGGCTTTTTATCAAGGTGTCCGGGCGAAAACTGTTCCGGACGCTTAATGTCCAGTTTTGATTAAAAGAGCTGAAAATGACCGGCTTTATGGTTTTTTAACCACGCAGCATCTCTAGTAGAACGACACAACATCCTACTGTATTCTTCAAGCTAAAAATGATTGCGAGCATGATCACAATTCTTCAACCCCTTTTTTCTTCAAATTTCAGCTAAAATGTATCTACCAATTTGAAACGAAAAACCGATGTTGTTTTACGAAATCGCAATGTTGACCAAACCGTAAAAAAGCTTATTACTTTTGTGAGATTTGACAATGTCCAGAATTATTTTAGGCAAGTAAAACTCTAAGTTTCATGGGTTTTCAGAAATATTTATTTGTCGAAACAGTTCATGTTTCAGCTGGCGGTATGATATTTAGATGGTATTTTTCTATCATCAAAAGACACACTTCTATTGGAAAATCTAACGCTGATTTCGAAAAAATTCTTGAAATTCGGGTTTGGTTGAGTTGAAGTAGAGAAATACGGTTTTAATGCAAATAGAAAGTGGTGAATCTGAAAAACTCCTTTAAAGATTGAAGATTGAGATAAACATTTTACTCCATTCTCAAACGATGGAGAGTTCGACGCCAATTTCGAACTATATTAACTCAAAATTTGTTTAAAACTTGTTTGAATCCACCTATTATGGTCGGCAGGTGGTATTTATTGGAACATATAGATAATACAAACATTAGGTCCCATTTGGCAGGTTAGTGAATAAAGTTCTATAATGAAAATTCATATCAGTAATTGTATTTAAATGCATGGAACTTATGACTTTTTGATTGTTTAATGAGTATTTTAAGTCTGCTGTAATAGTACTGTATACCCCTGACATCTCTGGCCTTAAAAAAATGGAAGTTAGTGAAAAACGTTGTCTACTTCCACAAAAAATAAAGAGTTACTACAATGTTACTAAGTTACCAATGTTAGCAAGTTAACATTGTAACTCTTTATTTTTCGTGGAAATAGACCACGTTTTTCACTAACTTCCGTTTTGAAATGGGTTTCCACAACTTTGTCGCAAGATTGGCACTAATCTAGCAGCACGAGTAATGCCAATTGCTGAATTACACAAATTGCTGGAATTTTGAAAATTCTTTTATATTGCTTCATTTGTTTTCTCGATACTTTTCTCTTTCCCAGTCTTGTAATTTTCTTTTATATTTCCATCCCGGAAATCAATTTTGTCGCATTCTGTCTTTTGAACCGGTCGGCGTGTAGAAGAGGGTGATTGGGGGGGGGGAGGAGCCGACTTACCAAAACGTAGACGGCGAAGGGCATCACGACGACGGCGACCAGGAGATCCGCGAGGGCGAGGCTGACGATGAAATAGTTCGTGGCCGATTGGAGCGATCGCTCGCGATATACCGCGAGTATCACGAGCACGTTCCCGAAAAGCGTGAGGAACGGGAACAACACGAGAACGAGCGCCCAATAGTTCCGTTCCGGCTCCTCGTCCCCGAGGGTGGCGTTCAGCGAGTTGTTGAGCCATAAGCTCCAGTTCGCCTCGAGGCTGTCGTTCACCATGATCCTCTCGACATAGCGGCTCGAGCCCCACTGAAGGCGGCCTTCCTGCGCGGGGTTGGAAAAGGGGGCTCCAGAGGGCGGACAAGGGCGCCCCCGAAGGGTTTTAGGGGGTGGCGAAGGGCTCCAGGCGCTACCCTCCCCCGCCCCTTTCTTCGGAGGAAGCGCAAGCGCCCCCTGTGTCCTTTCTTCTTTCTCCGGACTTCTTCTTCACCAGGATGTCCGTTTTTCTTTTACGTTTGAAAGACGAGCTCCTGACCCGGAGGTGTGGGTGAGGGTGGAATAAGAATAGGCGATATTATCACCTTCCCAACACCCAAAGGGTCTGAGGAAAGTAATCTCGTCAGCACGAAGAAACATTTTAGAATACGACTAGCTGGTTCACCCGTGCGTTGCACAGGTTGACTTGAACATTATCAAATAGCCTGTGACCTAAGTGAAAGAAATTCTGATAGATTCGCCCACTCAGATCCCCAGTTGGTTCAGTGACGTTCAAAACGGTTTAACATCCTCCCCCCTCCCCCCCCCCCCCCCCCAATGTGGGTCAGATTTGAAAAATTTGAAAAAAGTAGTCTTTGACTTGAATTGGAGTAATCCAAACATAGTCGACAATCAAATCCCCAGTTTGTTCAGTGATGACAGATACCCCATTCTCCCCCTCCTCCCCTAAAACACCTCCTATGGGGCAGATTTGAAAAATTTCAAGTAGCCTGTGATTTATGTTAGAATAATCCAAACTTCGCCCAATGGTGTCCAAGATACCCCATTTCACCCCCTCCCCTCCCCTAAAACACCCCCTCTGGCTCAAATTTAAAAAACTTTTAATCCTTCTCTGGACCTCTGCAAATAATTTAAGTTCAAAATTAGCCAAATTGGTCCAGCCGTTCTCGAGTTTTAGCGAGACTAACGAATAGCAATTGATTTATATATATATATATATATAGATAGATAGTTGTCAATAACTACTTTTAAGGGTTGAACAGTGGTTTCAGTCGATTCGACAGAACTGTTCGATTCTAATTATTCAACGTGTGACGAAAACTATAGTCATACCGAACCCGATTTTAGATGATTTGACAATTACTGATGTCAGTGACGACAACGATGACATCGCATCGGCGTCAAGGACAACTTCAAGGCTATTTTAGTGGTTCCAATCGATTCTGTGTGGCGAAAACTATGGTACACTATACCAAACTCGATTTTTTAATACACTGCCCAACAAAAAAATAACGAAAAATTAAAGTCGTGCCCTCACGAAGCCGGTACTGGTCTGAGGGTCTTCGAGGGTGCTGAATCCAAATCCGAGGCCCATTTTCACATAGACGTCTAGTTTTTTAGGTGCGGCACCTGCATTTTTGAAAAAAAAACTCAAATTCCAGGATAATTTAAGTTTAATTAAAAGGTAATATTCTTAACCAGTACCAGTTTGGTGAGGCATTTACGTTTTTATTATTTTTATTAATTTTTTTTTATTATTATTTTTTTTAATAATTATTTTTTATTATTGTTATTTTATTTCATTTTTATTTTTTAAAGAGTTATTTGACAATGATTGATGTCAGTGACAATGATGATGATGTCGTATTGTCGTCAAGGACAACTTTTAATGCTTTTATACAGGTTTCAGTCGATTCTATGTGGCGAAAACTATAGGTACGAAACTCAATTTCCGGTTGATTTCACAACGATCGTTGCCAACGACGATATACGACAAGTTCCGGGCTTCGGATTTTTACCATAACTATACAGGTAATTCCACATGTCTGAAGGGTCTACTAACCGAATTTCAAGTTGATTGCTACAAAATTGCGGCCTGTAGCGCGGAACACGCACGCACACACAGTGCCAGCCGAGTCTAAAAAGAGACTCTTATCGTTCTTCAATTATTTGTGAATAAAAAATTATTCACCAGCAGGAGTTTCAATGCTGACTGATAATATTATACATATTCATAATACCGACCCCTGACTCGGGGGTATTGGTGAAGTGAAAGGGTAGGCGGTTCTTCCGCTTGCCAAATACCCACAGAGCGAGTAGATAGTAATCTAATCAGCCCAATAAAACATTTTACAAGACCCCCAATATACAGGGTGTCTCAACTGAAGTTCACGTAACTTCAGAGATCGATTTTACAGCTCAAGGGCTACAAAAAGTGTCTTATTGACACATTTTTTTAGAGATCTTTTCCGAGTTATTCACGATTAAGATTTTTTTCGCGTTTTTGACCTTACATCATAAAATCGGCAATAACACTCTTCCATATCAAGTAAATTCAAATCTAAGGAAACCGTTGGAAAAAGCATCAAATTTCCTATCTCTCTGAAGTATTTGAATTATTTTTAAAGAATGGAGTAAACATGAGAATTTCTCACTACTCAAAAAAAAAATTTTTTTTACAACTTGCTCAAAATCAAAGTTTTTTAATGGTATAATCAATTTGTATTTTTATTTGCTGATTGGGGGATAAAAGTATGTTTGTATGCTGAAAAACGTGTTTTTTCCTATGAAATCGAGGGTTCTTGTGAAAAATGACCTCCTAAGAAAATACTAGTTGGGGGTCGGTTTCTAAGTATTTCTTCACGCTGAATCGAATGGTGACTCTCGCATATCTCTCCGACTCCGTTATAACAGAATTTACACTTTAACTAACAAGTTTTACCCTTTGAGCATGACAAATAAACTCACAGTTGAGGTGTTTAGAAAAACGGGAAAATGATGCTTGAAGTAATTTACGTTAGCGCATGCGCAGAATGGAGTAATGATTTGAGAAAAATTAAATAGGTAGGGTACAATCTACAGCCTAACCCACAAACTCCCAGAAAATGTAATCAAAATCTGGTGTAATCAAACTAGAACTTGTTCCTCGGAGTACACTTTCGCGCATGTGTAGGAGCTAATATAATGATGCAATCATGTTGAAATTGACAAGGAATAATTAAACCACTGTCCACCAACTATGCACAAAATATGAGTGGGATTGGACGACTAGGGCGTAACAAAAAATGATGGCTGAAAGAATTTACGTTTGCGCATGCGCGAAATGGAGTAATAATTTGGGAAGTATGGAATTAATAGGGGACCATCTTCACCCTAACCCGCTCATCAAATGAAAATTTCATAAGAACCGGTTGAATATTATGGAAATTAAGCTTGTTACAAGGATTTGTGGACAAACACACACAGATAGAGAGGGAAAGACACGGAACGAAAGTTGTTCAGAATAGTCTAAAACGTAAAATGCGAGTGGACATTTCACCACTGTAAAAAACGACAGCCGTTTGATTATAGTGGAGACCACAACTTTTAAATGTCTCGAAAGTGAAAACAATGCTTCCGCTACTTTTCGCAACACCGGACTCGATCCCTGATGTTACGGGAACTTAAGTTGAGACATCCTGTATATCTATCATTTATGTGTTGTCTACTCTTTTTATCATTACATTGATTAGTCTTCTCAAGCGCTCTCCATCAGATGGTCCATTGCCGTATATCATGTCGTACCATATCTTGCAATGTATTTCATTGGTACAATTATATACACACACCATAAACGCTCTCAAAGTTTTACTTCGATACCTAAAAGAACGTGAGAAAAAATTAGGGGGGGTGGGGGTTAATTCGTTTGAGGAAAATGCTTAGATTTCATTCTCTTTTGACTCAAGTCGGAGCTTGATATCGCTGGTCTTTCTCAGTGTTTGAGTTAAAACAAAAAAAACGCGGTTATCCCATCCCCACTAGGTACCTACCTAATCATGAGATATAATGTGAACTTTGTCCAATTGTTCTGGGGCCTTTGACGCCTACAAGGAAAAGAGATCCCTTAATTCTTTTGAAGTGTGTATATAGGAAATTATTCTAATGAGAAATCATAATAAGCGTAACAAATTTACGTTTGTGGAATATGACCTCTATGTAAATGAGAATGTTGTTTTGTTTCTCCCACCTTGTTTCTCAACGGATTTTGATGCGATGTTTCCCGAAATGATAAGAAACTTCCAGAGATGGTTTTGGGCTATATTACAGCTCTCTAGAATATTGCAATACTCCTTCATCAGGAACACGACTTTCCCAAACGACGCACCGTGTTTCAACTAATGTGTTTCAGGTGGAAAAAAGTCAAAATGAAAGATTTCGAAAAAAACTACTTCAGCATCCAGAATGGTAGGTAAACGTCTCAAATCGATGATATTTACTTGAAATAACCCTTTCTGGGTAACTCTATGCCTACACTTGAACGCATCAACTAGAAAGCTACTGTGCGGAACCCCTAAGGACATTATTCCCCTGAAAACTAATATTTAGGTAATTTTTCATTTTCTTCTGATCATCTTCTTCTGGTCTTGGTTTGGACTGAAATGGTTCTCCCGAAGGTTTTAACGAATAATATTCTCAACTTTTGAATATTAATTTTTAATTTCTACCTCTTCTTATCAGAAAATGGTAATTGAAAATCAGTGGTATAAAGTTGTTAATGTAAAAAAATATAAGTACCGGTTTGTATCGAAACTAGAAGCATTCTTTAGAGAATTTAATGCAGAATCAGAATTTTTAACCCGTTCATTCTGCAAACCTCTGCAAATATTTATTTCCTTCAATTTTCGGTAGCAATTTGCATGATTTGAAACAGTGAGTTTTTATTAAAAAATGGCCGTGAAACATAAAACCCGAGTGAAATAGGGCCATTTATACCTTCCTAGTTTCTAGGTATAGAATGAAATTGAATATTCCATGAGTTTTAATAAAATTAATACAAAATTACCATCCATTAGACCGAAACCACCTCATTATTACTTTTAGCTAACATCATCAACGAAACGATGAGGCCTAAAAATGACTTTTTTCTTCTCTTTTTATCTCATTTCTATTAGTTTCCGCTATTAGTTAGGGTAATAGAACCGCAATATGCGTTCTAAAACCGGATATGCACCGAACTTTTCACGTCATATGAGGATGGATGGGTTCACGCGGAAAGGGCTTTCGATAACAAATTCAACGATACCAAAACGACTTTGGTGGAATGAGTCGAGCCAGTTTTTATTCGTAAAGATGGATCTTCAAAAATTGATGTTCAAAACGCCTTATCAACTGCAGCAATGTTGGTCGGGAAGAGTTTTAACTTGACTAAGGCTATATTGAGTTTTTTCACATTGGGGGAACTCTTGGTTGAAAAATTAATTAGATACCTACAAGTTGAAACTTGGTAATTGTGCAATATTAGGTGACCAACTCTGATTTTCTTAAAAATCGGATATTTTGCCCTCCTAGCTGTTCCATAAACATGTCTGAAAGAAAAAAAGGTCGCAGGTCAATATGAATTGGAATACTTACCTTAGTAGGATCGCTGCTATCGGTGTACCCATCGTCATGATTCATCGTCATGGTTCGTCGTACATTGGTCAGTGTAAGGAACCTGAGTCCTTCAAAAACCTGGCTGATTGCTTTAGAAATGGCGTGCAGTGTTTCCTTATAAACAGGGTTTCGCCGTTTAAACTAGAACTCGGCTAAGGACGTTAGATCTGACTTCTCTCCATAACCGTTCAACAATGTTTTGAGTGTGAGCACCCGTGTCGAAAAAAACGAACTAACGGGAAACGGGTTGGCGGAACTTGGAAGTGATTAGCACTGAACTTTGAGAAGATTCAACATTCCTTATCAATGTTTCTTCTTCAACTATCCCACTAGCTAGCAACTTCTCTAGTAATCTTTGTTACATGTTGCGAAGCGATTGCGATACGGTTCACTTTGTACTCTCAATGAGCTCTACATCCTTTCCAAAGTGAATGCGATTTTTTTTTTCTTTTGGATATGCTTATGGGACAGCTAGGAGGGCAACATAGTATCCAATTGATAGGAAAATCGGAGTTTGTCGTCCAGTACAGAACTTGCTGAGACGAAGGGAAGTCTTCGCGTGAACGCAAGATTACCCGCCTAAACAAGGTATCCATTGTGTAGGACCACCGCTCAAGCTACTTCACCTTAATGGTATGTACTTGGATTGATACCGTCGTGAAATTCGTGCTAGATTGTGGTTCTGAGGACTGTAAAGTGACAGCTGTCCAGGAAGACTGGTTTTTACTCAACAATAGTTAACATTTTTTCGATTTCGACAACCCTGTGTCGAGTTCCGTTATATTTTCACTCAATATACACTTGACATCGCGAATCCTACGCAGTCCCCTCTCACATATGACCCCTCTCGTATTGTTAAAATCAATGTTTCTTCCCAAATTCACAAAAATATAAATATTTAAGCCAGAAGGTAGGCCACTAAGTTCAGATCATGATTAGGTAGTACATACATATTAGGTATATATCTATATAGTATACATAATTATAGAATCTTATCTGAGTATTTATCGCTATCTCTTTCCAAGACCATCACCGCGCTTGTTAGAATGTGGAATTGTATAACGCCATCTAGGAACACTTCTTTCTTCCATCAGGAATTTCTTCCATCCGGTGACCTGCGTCTAATTGAAATTCGAGATGGAAAAAGAAACTGCAGCTACATGATCGAAGCTTGTCGGCTTTCAGAGAAGCCTCTTACCACCATCAGTTTATTGACTGGTCAATCGATAAATTCCTCCTTTCTACTTCCTCAACTGACTAAGACAAGAAGGATTTCCTTTTATTTCCGGGTTTTACACCTCTGCTTCGCAAAAACAAACAAAACTTTCGACGCACTTGTCATCAGCCAGCCCAAATGGAAAGCACTGCGCCCGGTACCTAGGTAATAAATCTTCTTCCGAGACCGATTAATTCCAACGGCAGCTTTACAAATAAAAACGACTCTAACGTAAATAAAAACTAGTTATTAAAAATACTAGCATTCACAGAACAGGAAACTGAACTAGATTACAAGCAGGCGGTTCCTACTCGAGCTCGGTAGGTAAAAGTGGTCCTTCAATATTCACCGATTATGACAATGCCAAAGCCACAAGACCAATAACTTCTAAATGATACTTAGCCATGGAGTAAGACGTTCCTCCCCAGCTATCCACCATTTTCGTCTATTGGTATGTAGGTATTATTTATTTATTTATTCAAATTGAGGGTCCGTGGGAGGAGTCATTTTCCCCCTCAGCCGCACCGAAACCGAGGTTTATTGTGCGGTTCTATCCCCTGTTTCCAACCTATAGGTTCTGGAGCCAATCCCCCTCCTCCACCAGACTGAGAATTCCCCCCACAAGGTCGTCTACCGATATTATCTCCCCTGGGTCAAGGGTCCCAAAGGTTCTGAATCGTTTGGCTTCGAGTGCTGGGCATTCAAAGAGATGAAAGGCGAATCCTATTTTAATGGATAGAGGTATTTTGAATAATCTGATTTAGGGCCGGTTTATCAATTATCTACATTAACTGCAGGATAGCTATACCGAGTATAGCGCTATACTCCAGATAAAGAATGTGAGTCGTTTATCAATGCCGAAATACCTAGCGGATAAAATTATCCTTCAGATAAATTCTGTCTGGCAGATAGCGCCGTTAGCATCCTCATTGGTGTCCGCAGGCGACAAAATAAGGGCGATTTACACATGGAACTACCACAGAGTAGAGTAGGAGGTACATTTTCTTCATGGATCGACCATTAGAAGAACCGTCTGACGTCCACAAAACAACAGTGTCATCATCGACAGTATTAGCTCGGCAAATAATAAGACAAAAGACACCATATTTTTGCTGTTGCTTCATTTGTAGAGAGAGAAATACCAGTATGAGTTGCGATCTTGCAACCTGAATTATTGTGATCAGTAAGTTGTGGACTTAATTTCATCTTTGAAATGTGTTATAAAGTAAAGAACGGTATCTTTGTACAACCAAAACCTCAAAAATGTGCACTCGACCCATTTTAGTAGGTGATCTACATGGGGTCTTACTATATACGGTCTTCTTTTCCATTCAACGAATTATGCTACGATAAAATCTTCGCCGTTGCTGCTGTTTGAAGACAAATTCCCAAATATATCCAATGGAAGGTACAAAAATAAAGACAATCAAACTTGATTCAAATACGATTTTTGTAAATAAATAAACTTGTTTGAGGTTAGAAAGCTCTAGATATCTCATTAACCTCCAGTTATAATAGTTATCCAGCCATCCAGGGACCAGATAAATTTAAACGCCAGATAAGGTTTAACTAGGGATTGATAAACACCCCATATCGTGTTATCTGGAGGATAACGCTATACCTTAGATAAATCCTCCTTATCCATTGGATAAATGTGATTGATAAACCGGCCCTAAGTAGAAGGACAAAATAAGGAAAATTCACCTTATAAATAAATCGAATGAGCCTCGTCGAGGAACCAATACCCTGCAGTTGGATATGAACTTGCCGCCAACAGCGGTCCTCCAACATGGATAACCTTGCTTCCTTAACCTCAAGCGGAAGGCTCTTTTTTAGCATGAATATGCTTTAGCCGTGACCTAACTACCGAAAAATGTCCCACGAGAGTGCAACGAAAGTAGCGCCAATAATTGTGATGATTTCCGCTTACAACCGAGTCGTTGCTAGGGATATGATACTTCGTCGTTTTTCATCCCACAAAATTCGTTGACCATTCGTTCGAAAGCTCTCGATTTATCCAACCATACTATATTAACTACTGCGAAGTGCGTGGCCAACAAACTGAGTTATGAGCATGGTTATATGAATAATTGTTTACACACAGGTGATCATTCTCAATTATTGATATTGTGAACATGATTGCAACCGCTTGTTAATTTCTGATGATTTCATTGAGCTGGTGTTTCGATTATGTGATTCATAGCAGGTGATCCGAATATTGCGAGAACGGTTAGATTTGTGAAGCGGTGGTTAAATTATTTTAATAGGTAATTTCTATACTTTACACTATAGGAAGCTGTAATTTCGTATGTAGCCTCTTTAGCCTCTTTCTATAATAAAGTGAATGTTTACTCGCGAGTTTCTATTAGGAGATCATCATCTCACAAGAGCTCAATCGTCGTGATCATTTCTATAATAAAGTGAATGTTTACTCGCGAGTTTCTATTAGGAGATCATCATCTCACAAGAGCTCAATGGTCGTGATCATTTCTATAATAAAGTGAGAGCGAGGAGCTAAAACATGATTCCATGTTTTAGGATTGATGGCAGAATGATTAACAGAGTTCAGAGGCCGATGGGGGGTCGGGTTCAGAGAATCGACGAGGAGTGAGTCGTGTACGGCTAAAGCATATTCATGTTTTTTAATTTTAGCCGTCAGGCTCAAAGGAACTGTGGCTTTTTCTCCATAGTGACAATTACCGAAACTTTATTGCTGAAATTTGGATTGAAGATTTTTTGGGACTGCAGTGCGAAAATGGCCAGGTACGAAGCCGCCTTTTGTTTCTCCCAAGTTGCATATCCGGAATCCTGATCGGAAGTTCCTGAGATGGTTTAAAACTCGGGTAAGATCTTCCACTCTGATCAGCAGGTTGAGTTCTGAGGCTATTTTCTTTCGTATTGAAGCTGCAATACTGAAATTTGAAATGGAGGAATTATGGGATTGCTGGGTTACAATGACATCTAATGGAGGACGGAGGTTGAAAAACTAATTAAGTAGGTACAAGTTGAAACTTAATCGTTGGTGATGCTATCATGATTCAGCCAGCTTTTCGCCCATTATACTCCAATCAATAATCAAATACGCAAGTGAGATCAAACATGACCAAGGCCACTTTTTTACGTCTAGAAATTACGTAGGTAACTCACAAGTTCTGAAAGTGCTTGCGAGGTCGCGGAAGGGAGCCATAATAATAAACCCGAGAGGAACCGATGACCCTCAAAGTGATGAGATAGTTGCTCATGGGCGATACTCTCAAAGAGTTTGCCAACAAATGCGGAAATAGGAACGGGTCTAGAATGTTCTAGGACCTCTGTTTCTTTTTTGAAACTGGCACAACTTTCGCTACCCTCAAACTTGACGGGCAACTTGGGGGGTAAGGGGGAGAGACGGTGTCCTCCCCAAGTCAACCTCACCTACTCGTGGTGCCCCCTGTTTTCGCAAACGAGGCTCTGGCCAGGAGGAGTAATAACCTCACTAAAAAACCAGGGATCAGGTGGCCGACTGAGAGTACCCTGTTCGGCTCCCTGGCCCAGGGTTACGTGGCTCGCGTGGGTCAAGAGAATGGGGACATCTCTTGACTCAGAATGGACTGGATTTGACTATCTCTAGACAACGATACAACATGACGCGCAGAGCTGCCGCCCAGGCGGGCAACGGGGATCTTGCCCCGAGATCGTCGCCAACCGTCCTGAGGGGCCCCGGCCTGGCAAGCGCTCCGCTCGGTACCCACGGGGTCGGAGCCGTGGGAGCCCCGAACTTGGGTAGGGGCCTTGAGTCACCGCCCATCTGTTGAGAATTTCCAGTGTAAGTGGCGGTGGCATAGTCCCCCAGGGAAATCCCCTGGGGGATGAGCCGAGCGGGGTCAGGGATCAATTAAAATGTTGAGATCACCACCTAAGAAGACTGTGACGCCGGGAACCGACGAGAGGAAGAAGGAGAGAGCCGTAACGACTCCCTTGGATGATAGCTGTATGGAGACGGACTCCGAAAGCGGGGCAAAGGATCAGAGTAGCCACCAGTCCCCTGTGATAGCTAGGAGCGCGGGCATGGATGTGACGCAGTGGGGGAGCTGGAAACAGATCCAGGCTCTTGAGAATGAGGACCAGGTGACCCTTCAAACAATGAAGAAGGAGATATATAGTATGTTGAGTGCTACAAAGCATCAGAAAACTATTAGCATGGTGGTCAAGGATGGATTGGCACTCATGGTAGAGTTATACGATTCCCTGAGTGCCAACCTTAGAAAGAAGAGCTCCCTAAGAGATGTTCTAAAGACAGAAGTGGCACAGGCAACGAGATGGTCGCCTCGAAAGGAGAGCAAGGGACCGACCCGGAAGAGGATCCGAGGAGAAGAGCCGGAGGATAGCAGCAGTGCCAGGGAGAGTGAGAGTGAACTGACCGAGTCCACATCCTACTCCCAAGCTACAATTAGGGGCACTAAGGGAAAAGTGTATAGGGCAAGAATGCTGGCCAGTTCAGTTGCCAAACCGCGTGAGTCCAGAGCTGGCCCCTCGGGAGAGGAGAAGCCTAAGAAAAAGGAAGATCCAAAGAGGAAGAAAAAAAAGAGTGTAAAGGCCAAGAAGCAAGAGGAGGGGGCTCCACAGCAAGATCAGGGACAGATGACAAAGAAGAAGGTAAGAGAACGGAAGAGACGAGCCCCTAGACCGGATGCATTGGTCATCAAGGTCTCGGACACTCTGAGCTATTCCGACATTCTCAAGAAGCTCAGAACGGTGAATCCTGAGGACACTCAGACGGAGGTGAGGGCCATTAAGAAGACTCTGAAAGGGGATGTTCTTCTCGAAATGGCCAAAGAATGTAGTGTCTCGGACAATTTCAGGAAGGCCGTGGCAGATGCCGTGGGTGTTGAGAACGCAACCAAGGACCTTACTCCTCAGACTGCCCTGCAGGTCAGGGATCTGGATGCACTGGCGACGGAGGAAGAGGTCCGTATGGCCATTGCAAAGATATTGCCTGTAAAAACAGGGGAAATCAAGGTGTTTTTGACGGCTCCCAATGCGCGGCAACAGAGGCTTGCCATAGTGGAGCTTGCAGCAAAGGATGCCAACAAGATCATGGAAGTGGGAAAGGTCCGAGTTGGCTGGGTCAATTGTAGAGTAAGGCCGCATGCCCAGGTCCAAAGGTGCTTTAGGTGCCTGGGTTACGGGCATAGAGCGGCTGGATGCAAAGGGCCGGATAGGTCCAAGACCTGTTATAAGTGTGGCACCATGGGCCATAAGGCATCACAGTGTGAAGCAGCAGAGGAGAAGTGTGTGTTGTGCTCTGATCTTGGCGAGCAGGCTAATCATGCTGCAGGAAGAAAGAGTTGTATTGCTTATCGGAAGGCACTAGAGGAAGCACGGGGGAAACTAAGATGAAGTTCCTCCAGATAAACCTCAATAGAAGCAGGACGGCAAGTGCCATGAAGGAACAAATGGCATATGAACGAAACGCGGATGTCATGCTGATAAGTGAACAGTATAATTACGAAGAAAGGGGGGATAATTGGTTTGCTGACCCATCCGGCACTGCTGCTATATGGGTGGTAAATCGCACGTCAGCTCCAGTAGAGGGTAGAGGAGCAGGGACAGGTCATGTTTGGATAAGGAGCAGGGGAATAACATATTTCAGCTGCTACTTGACCCCCAATGACCCCATTGCTGTGTTTGAGGCAAAGCTAGCAGCCATTGAGGATGCAGTGCGCAGCACAAGGGGACCTGTGGTTGTCGCCGGGGATTTTAATGCAAAAGCGTTGGAATGGGGTGAACCAAGCGCAGATAGCAGAGGGCATAGGGTGATGGAGATGGCGTCAAGATTGGGCCTAACCATCATGAACCACGGTGGCGTGTCGACTTTCCGAAGAGCTGGGTGTAGGGGGACCATGCCAGACATCACAATGGCCTCCAATAGTCTTGCATCACGGATTAGTGCGTGGAAGGTACTGGAGGACTATTCTGCCAGCGACCACCAATACATAGAGTTTGAGATAGGGGGGAGTCAGCCCAGTCAGGGAAGGGCCCCTCTTCCGCGCTGGAATGTCGAGAGGCTGGACAAGGAGTTGTTTCAGACTATGGTCCACTTGGGGAGAGGCACACTTGAAAGAATTAAGCGGAGGGCATCGGGTGGACCCATTGCCGCAATACTGGTGACTGCGACCATGGGTCTACTAACCAGAGCCTGTGAATACACAATGCCGAAGAAGACAGCTGTGCGGGACCGCCGTCCTGTGTATTGGTGGAGCCAGGAGATTGCGGAACATAGAAAGGCCTGTTTCAGGCTTCGTAGGCTGGCACAGCGTACTAGAAGAGAGTGCCTTGTATTCCGAGTGCGGACTGAACAGTATAGAGCGGCGCGCCGAACTTTGAAGGCCCTAATAGCTAAGAGTAAGCTCCAGAAGTGGAAAGAGTTGTGCAATGATGTTGAAGACGACCCCTGGGGACTGGGGTACAAGTTGGTGCTTCAGAAGTTGCGGGGGTCGGACTCAACACAGTCAATGTCTACCCAAGTCAAGGAGAGGATCGTGGACGAGCTTTTCCCGACCCACAACATAGAGGAAAAAGCACCGCTTGATGTGGCACCAGAGGACTTTAGGCCTTTTACAAAGGAGGAGTTGATGAGCGCTTCAGCATCTATGCGCAATAAGAAGGCCCCGGGCCCGGATGGGATCCCTGTGGAGGTGCTGAAGCTGGTAGCTCAGACACACCCGGAAGTACTGCTGGACATGTACAATGAGTGTCTGGCGGAAGGCATATTCCCAGAGCAATGGAAAGTAGCGAATTTGGTGCTCATTGGGAAAGGAAAAGGAGATCCCAACACGGCATCTGCACATAGGCCCCTGTGCATGCTGGACACCGCAGGGAAGCTTTATGAGAAGCTGCTTAAGCAAAGACTGTTGGGAGCTGTAGCGGATGCAGGAGGGTTATCGCCGAGACAGTATGGCTTCACAAGGGGGAGATCTACAGTCGATGCGGTTATGGACGTGGTTGAGGCAGCAAGAGCTGTAAACACGGGGAACCATCACTCAAGAGATATGTGTATGGTAGTCACATTTGATGTGAGGAATGCTTTTAACTCAGCACGGTGGAAGGACATTCTGCAGGCATTGAGGGAGGTTTTCCGAGTACCGGCCTACCTGTACAGGGTCCTGGAGGACTACCTGGCCGACAGATGGCTGGTTTTCGATACACAGGAGGGGACCAGGAAAAAGAGAGTTACATCAGGAGCTGCTCAGGGATCGGTCCTGGGAGCCGACCTGTGGAACATCAATTACGATGGGGTCCTGAGGATCGAGATGCCGGAAGATATCTTTCTTGTGGGATACGCAGACGACCTGGTGGCTGTCATAAGAGGCAGAACGATGGAGATGCTTCAATGGAAGCTGAACCAGACAATGAGGCGTATTGTCGAATGGATGGATTCGAGATTCTTGTCTCTGGCCATTCAGAAAACGGAGATCGTGGTGCTCACTACTAAGAGAGTACCACGCATTGTTGGCATGGACGTGGGAAACCAGCGGATTACGACAGCCGAGGCTGTCAGGTATCTGGGGGTCATGCTCGACAGCAAGCTCTCTTTCTGGACTCATATCAGCAAGGTAGCTGACAGGGCAGCCATTGTGGTCGGAAAGCTCAGCCGGCTCATGGCCAATGTTGGAGGGCCATCGCCCGCAAAGCGAAAGCTGCTTATGAGAACGGCGGAGGCAATAATGCTCTATGGTGCCGAAGTATGGGCAGAATCGCTACGATTCTCGAAATACCGTTCGAGATTGGAAGCCGTCCAGAGACGTGGCGCCCTGAGAGTTTGCAGTGCTTTCAGAACTGTGTCAGGACCTGCAGCGCAGGTCGTTGCTGGGGTTATACCGATTCACCTTTTAGCTGCGGAGCGGAGGCGGATTTACTTGAGGAAGGGAGAAGACAACCAGATTCAAATCATCAAGAGGGAGGAAAGGGAGGAAACATACAGGAAATGGGGGGAGTACTGGACATCGGAATCTAGGGGAAGATGGACCGCCAGGCTAGTGAAGGACATTAAGAAGTGGCAGGAAAGAAGACACGGCGAGGTAAATTATTACCTGACCCAGTTTCTGACGGGACACGGGTACTTCCGCTCGTTTCTGTTAAAAATTGGGAAACTTGATGATCCCACCTGCTGGTACTGCGGAGAAGGGGAGGACGACGCCTACCACACATTCTTCGAGTGTTCACGCTGGCAGCGGATGAGGGCGAGCCTGATGGAAGAGATTGGTGACATGGAGCCGGACTCCATAGTAGAGAAGATGTTGTCGTCAACAGACAATTGGGATGCCGTGCACACTTTTGTCACGGCAGTCCTCAAGGCCAAAGAGATAGATAGGGAGTGGGAGGGCTTACTAATTGGCCCCTCCTTACCCCAGTCTACCAGCCATTCATCAGTATAGTGCGGTATAGCGACGTACGAGACAGAGGAGAAGAAGATGAAGAAAGGATGAAAGTCCCAGGAAAGAAGGTGCCGAACATGGCTAGATAATACAGCTACCCCGAAGTAATACAATAAACAGTAGTTCCGGGGTAGTTTGTCAAAGAAGAAGGGGTGGTTTTAGTGGGTATGCACTAGTTGTGAGTCCCACACGAAGGGCGGACTCCTTCCGCTGTCAGTGCCTAACGCATTTCCACCTCTACAAAAAAAAAAAAAAAAAAAAAAAAAAAAAACTTGACGGGCATTCTCCAGCCGCTGTACAGTCATTGAGAGGTGTTAGTGGTTCCAAAATCTCAGGTGCCATTTGTTTCGATAGTGTCGAAGACAGGCCATAATAATCTAGAGAAAATGTGGAGTTCATCCTCTGTAACGTCGAAAACTTTTTCTCGTCATAATTTTATTAAAAGAAAATTGAAACCAAGGGATTGGTAGCCGCTTTATGAAACCACCAAACGATCCAACCGAAGGTAGAGTTTGTGCAACAATATCGGAAATACAGGTAGTAGTTGTTAAAACCATCAGCCACGAGATTCTAATGAACTTCGGTTAAAATATTATCGAATCAAGTCGGAACCCCTGCCCACGAAACGAAGGTAGGCTCAGAAATCGTAGCCTCAAAATCCAAAGTATAGCAACGAAGTCCGGAAACCCTCAGAGTTAGAGGAGGAAATCGACCACATATATTGTAGATTTTTCGGAATGGTAAACCTTTTGCAACACTTCTTGTAAAATGCTCATGAACTCATCAAATTCAGCCTTCCCTACTGATTTCTGGAGGAGGATAACACACACTAGAATAGTGTTGAATGAGATAAGTCCCACCGAGGAAATTTCTATTATTCTTTCCATGGAAAGTCTAATCAAGACGTCCAAAGGAACTTATTCAGTGCTTTAATGTAGATAAATGACACTTCCTCCTCGAGCTGAGGTTTGCCGGAAAAATTAGAGTCCCAATAAAAATTAATTGGAGAGTGCATGTTTACAGTTCTCTCTGTTAGATCGATATAGTAAGCCAAAAACTAATTTTTATGCATGTTTATATAGCACTAACATTACTGCTCATCACTTACCGCTTTAAAAGGAAAATAATTGAAAATTTTATCAATTATCCGAATCATACTCCTAAACAACTCTACCCGATAATAAACACAAGGATGAAATTCAATATAGAAACCAATAGAATAGAAAATGAAACCAACATTGGTTTTTGTAAATGGAGGAACGGACAGCTTATCAAAACCAAAGTAACATGTTCCCTATCGAAAACTGATTTTCTGGTATGTAGGTACCTAAAAGAGTACTTGGATAACAACATTATAACATCCAGAAGCAGCAGGTTCCACCAGAACACCCTATCATACCTCGCAGAACACTGGATGAAGCTGTAATGGGATTATGTGACAGAGTCTGTCTGCTTACCCTTTCCTCCTAGCAGATCGGTTGCTGTAAGGATGACCGTCCTTTTCGGGTAATTATAAAAGACGTCCAGGTATCTGATGTAATTATGAACGAAACACCAACGTATAATATACATACATTAGTGCAAACATATTATGTTTGTTTGTATAGCACTATTAATACTACTGCATAGCGCTTCCTGGTTTTACACGGAAAGATTTCAAATTAATTCAATTACCCGAATCATCACATGATAGCGAGCACCAGGATGGCATAGTGTGTGCGTGTGTTCGGCGCTACTGGCCGCCGTTTTGAAGCTATCAACTTGAAATGTGGAAGGTAGACTCTTTAGTTATCCGGAATTAGCTGTATAGCTTTTGGTGACGATCCAACGATATAGGATCTTATCCTCGGCCACGACTATCGTCGTCAAATCAATCAAAAATCGAGCTTGATTTCGTGTTCAATAGTTTTCGCCACACAGATTTGACTGTTTAGTTTTTGGTGAAGATCCGACAACAGGAGCATGTCGTTGTCGAGTCTGGCATCGTTTTCATTAGTTTTCGCTACACAGAGTTGACTAAAACTACTATGAAAGCTTTAAAAGATGCCCTTGGTGACAATAAGACGTCGTCGTCACTGACTTTAATCATTGTTAAATCATAAAAAATTGAGTTTGGTAACGAAAACTGTACATTACCTCAAACTTCGTGAGGCACCTGCTCAGCGGATCCACTAGTATATACCAAATATCAAGTTAAATATACCAACATAGATGTTCGAAATGGCGGAACGGACACCATGTCAAAGCGATCTAACATATTCCATACAGAAAGCTTTTTCCTGTATGTAGGTACCTAAAAGAGTTCCCGGATAATATTACTAACTTCACGAACCATCAGGTTCCATCAGAACACCCTGTCACACACCTCGCAGAACACTGGATGAAACTGTAATGGGATTATGTGACAGAGTCTGTCTGTATGCCAGTTTTCTCTGGCAGATCGGCTGCCGTAAGGATGACCCTCCCTTCCGGGTAATTGGAAAAGACGTCCAGGTTCATATCGACGAGGTAAGAGAGAAGGCTAAGGAGATGACAAGGTGGACTCGGAAAAAGGTAATGAGGTGCCTACTAAGGGTTAAAGGGCCTCACCCCCATTGTCCGCGAGTAATTTGATATAGGTCCCTGAGCCTCCGCCTCTTGGGGAATCATGCTGACGGACTTTGAACCACGCCTTCTTCTTCCGTGATTTCTTTTTCTCCTTCTTTTCTTGACTTTTTTTCCGTTGAATAAGGATTTCGAGGTTTTTCCTCACAAAAGCTCGTCAGACGTGGGAGAGGTTTTTGTTCGGACTTTTCAAAAGGATGTAATCAAGACGTAGAAAGGAACAAGACGGTACCACATACGGCAAAACTAGCTTCATTAGCTCGTAACTCCTAAGACTCGCGTCAAAAGATCTAGTTTAATCATTCCTACTAGTCTATTGGATCCCCTGGGCGTTATTTATTTCTCGATCAGGTAATCAAAGCATCATGGGAGCTTCCATATCCCAGGCATGAAAAGTAGATAATAATTATCTATCATCTACAAAAGAACCTTTGAAAGGACTAGCTCATAGTAACGAACCATTGGAATGAACCAAGAAATAACCAAGTTTACTCCTCCTCAAAATTTGTTGATCTTCGTTTCTTGACATGTAATTATCGGAAAACGAGATAGAAGAACCAAAAAAATCATTAGAAATTCAAGAGTAATAAAGTGTTCTTTAGAAAGCCTGCTTAAAAGTCTGCAATACAGTGAGGCATTTGGCTGGTTACTCTTCCCTAGTAACGCCTTGGTTGTACGTGAAAATCAATAGAAAATGTGCCGGTCGGGAAAAAAAGTGTCGGTCGGGAAAAAAAAGTGTCACAAAAAATTCCTTGACCCCCAGCCAAAAGACATATCCATGTCAATACTTCTTTATGTTTCTGTACAACCCTGCGAATCTGCCTTCAGGCGGAACTATCCTAACGTGGGTGTAATCAATTACACCAACACACCTGGGGAAGCTATATTTTGTGTCGGATTCTGCCACCACTTCTGTTGCTACTCTTCTGGTTGGCATATGTGTGAAACGATGCGAGAAATATCCTCTCAGAGGTATTCCCTTTTCAATTTTTAAAAAACTGGGAGACAAGACACAGAATACAACTTCAAGACACGCCTGTGGTTCAACAAAAAATCAAAACAACTCAGCTGTTCAAATGATGATCAGGAGTTCTAACGGTCAAGAATGAGCGTTTAACTTAAACACGCGATCTCCCCCTATCAAAATTTCTGAGCGGACGTTTAGGAACTGTACAGTTGGCCAAATCAGCGACCTCTTTTTTAACAACTGTTTAAACATCGAATCCCATTTAACTAAGAACTGTAAACCTGGCCTTCATACTTTAGGGAAACTATATTTACGAACTTAGCTTATGTAATGCATCCCCTATCTAGCTCTTTAATTAGCTGTAGAAATATGAAACGAAATTAGAAATAACAGGATCATTTACTGACGATGACTAAACATAATATTATAATGTAGTACTCACCGCCCATGCAGTTATCATCTTATTTATAAATCGTTCCTTTACAATCGGTTTCATCTAGCGCAGAGATTCTTAACCTATGGCCCGCAAGGTACCCAGAAGTGGTCCGAGAGACTTTTTCAAAATCTTAAAACACAACGTAAAAATTAAGTAGGTGAGCTGGGAAAAACGAGTAAGTTCGTATCCACTTATTTGCAATTGGTTTCTTGACTACATCAATAATTACTTTTACACAAAATCAAGTGGTAGTTACGCGAAAAATTATGGACCTCATTTAGTGCTCTCAAATTTGAAAAAAAAAACGGAGCAAATTATTACAAAAGGTTTATTATTTCTGTATTAGATAGCCCTACTATCAAGATCATTGGTCTATAATAATTATTATTAAGCCCTGTCGTAAATGATAAAAACATGGCTGGTCGTGCGTCCATAAAGGGTTCACACCTTTACAACTCCAAGGCCCCACAAATTTACGTAAATATCGAAAATTTTAAAAAATGTCAAAACAACAAAAAACGGCAGGCTGAAGTCGAAAAAAATTTGCCTCAGAGGCCCCTCAGCAGACTAGTACGCCTCCGTACCTCGTAATTGCTTTTGAGGTGTCAGCATCGTAAGTCGATTAGGGAAGAAATCAGCCTCTAAGGTTCCGAAGCTGATCAGAGTCCCTCCACACTTTGTGATTTATTCTAAATGACCAAAAGTAGCTAAATTTCAGATTTTAGCATCATAAGTCGATTAAGAAACCAATAAGGCTCAGATAAGGCTGATCAGTGTGCACTGATATTGAATTGAATATTTCAAAGGAGGTCCATTTAAAATTTCAGATCCGTAGGTTGACATAAATATGCCTGCATAGATATTATAGTCACCTACAGAGGAAAATTAGTTCACTTAATTAAACTTTCTACATTTTGCCAGTCCTTCTGATCTCATTACAACGATATTTGAGTAAGTAGATACCTACCAACTGAAAATAATATAAATTTATAGATCATTGAAATGGTTTTATGTCATACAAACTGGATGAAATCTAGAAACTAAGCTTGATCGTCGGATTACACATTCGTACATACGCAGGAGCTAGTAATGATGCAATCATGTTGAAATGGAATGGAATGATTAAATCGCCGTACCTGAACTATCCACCAGATTTGAGCTTGAAACATGATCCTTGAAATACTTTACGTTTGTGCATGCGCAGAATGAAGAAATTGGTTGAAATGTATCAAACTGATAGGGGACCAGTTACAGCCTTAACCCCATATTCCCTGAAAATTGCATTTAAATCGGATGAAAACTGTTGAAATTAGGTACGTTAAGTTGAATACACATTCGCGCTTGCACATTAGTCACTAATGATACGATTATGATGGAATTGGTATGCTCAAATTCATCTCTACCAACTATACTACAAGTTTGAGCGAAATCTAATGACGGGGGCGTGAGAAAATGATGGTTGGTGGAATGCGCTGAGTGATATATTGATTTGGAACAACGAAAGTGATAGGGGACAATCTACACCCTAACCCGCTCATTCAACCAACATTTCTTCAAAATCATTTGAAAATTGTTAAAATTAAGCTTGTTATAAGGATTTGCGGATACAAGACAGACACAGAATGGTTGTTCAGAATGGTCTAAAATGTAAAAATTTTAACACTGTAATAAACAATAACGGTTTGTTTTTTGAGACTAAAAAGTTTTCATCTCTCGAGAGTGAAAACAATGCTTCCGCTACCTGTTGGTAGACTCGGAAGCAATTTATTCATGAGATAAGATAAGCATCTACCAATGCTTCACTACCTAGTACATCTGCACGGACAGTAGTAAATAAACTTGATTTCGCAAAGTTGGAACTTATCAGTTGATAATTCCTTTTGAATTATATCAGCTGATATTTAGAAGGCAATTTCTATGTCTTCCAGCCCACACTCTAGCGATAATTAATGCAATTTAGCGATTGATTGGCTAAATCAGAAATTTGCTAGGAGCACATGATTTCTGTATGTTCTCGAACTTAGAAATCTGAAGTTTTTTTTCCAAAGTTGTAGCCCACTGGAAGAGCGTACAACATTGTGGATGGTTTTATTCGCTCCTTCCGGAATTTATCATTGACAACCAACAAATCATTACTGTCACCTTAAAAGTTTTCAAGATCGCGATTTTCGTGTATGTAAGCCTTTTAATGATACCCTATAGGGTTGAAGAAAATTGATTCCGAGCTTCTAGGATTAACTAGAGACCAAATGTGATTTTTAACCTAAGTTTAATAAAGTTTAGTTCAGTAGTTCCGGAGAACAGCTCTGGACGGGGAACAGACGGATTTTTTTCGATTTTTGGATTCAACGCATCTTAAAACGTAAGCCAACAAATGAGGGGAGGGGGGGGTTAAAAAAAATTGGTGGTCGATTACAAAGGTTCATTATTGAAAATAATAAACCAAAAGGTCAAGAACCCCTGATCTAGTGGGGCCGTTGCTGCATAGCCGAAATCATTTAATTTCTGGCGGGACTCTTCCTGGGGTCCCTACAAACTCATCAAACGGAAACTCATCAAAAACGTGAGGTCGAGGCTTTTTGAGGAGTTTCCCCTTTGGGTGGGACACTGGTCAAAACTGAATGAAAGGGAAAGTCGTCAAAAAGAATTTCAAATAGAAATCAGATATAAATTTGGAAGATGAAAAGTAGTTGACAATTATTTTTGATGACTTTCCTGTCCCCTGTGGAAATTGGTCAAACGCTCCTAAGGGGAAACCCATCGAAAGGAAAGTCATCAAACCAAACCTTCGGAAGGCTTCGCCGTGAGCCAGACCCAACCGTTATAAGTGAAGGAAGTAACCGAATTTCTTCAGACCCCAGGCCAGGTAAACTTAACTGTGAATGGTACTTTGGTTGGTGATTTTCGTAGAATAGGTAATCGGCTTTTGTACAGCATTAGTATAGTAAATCTCAGCTTGCATTATTTAAGGGAAATAGCCCGACCTCTAGTTCACAAATAACAAATACGTTTGGGTCAATGATTCGTGGACCGAAGTAGTTCCAAAAATATCATTATTCAAAAGTAACGAGAAAGTTAGGTATCACTTTGTTCTGTACAGTAGGTCTACTGTACTAAAAACATTTCTACGAATATTGTCTAAATCGTTTGGTATTGAAAGCTCCTCATTCAGCTTATTTTATTATTATTATTATTATTATTATTATTATTATTATTATTAGGTAGGATTTTATCTTCCATGTCCGATCTAGCTCAACATAGAAGCTAACTTTTTTAATGAGTCAACCAATTGCGGTTGCGGAAGTATTGAGATCTCATTTGAAGACAAAATAAATTGTCCTTCAAAACAAAAATTTCAACTTGCTTTTTGCGTTTCAGAGCTTAATAAACGAATTTGGTTTCGTGTCTATTAGTCTTTCTGCCTGACGAAGGGTACCCAAATCCTTGCTGCTAATATAATGCCCTTCCTATTTCGACGAAGTTTTCAGGGCTAATGAGAGGTAGGCTCTAGACACTCTACTATTAATTGCATCACGTTCAGACCAATTATGACCTCTGTAAGATATCATTGTGATACCAGAGTTTTTAGTAGTTGAGTACATTCGTACCTAAGTGATTATTTCAAGTATGGTAGTAAAAAACATGAATGTTTCCCTCCAAAAACACGGGTATGTTTAGGAAAAGGCACTCTAGTGATCTTTAAGGGTAGGTACACAACGCCGCACCATCGCTATTCACCATCGATGTTCTAACCTCCGAGGTAACAGCGATGATCAACCTCGAGGATGGAGCGCGTTCATATCGGATCACTTTTGTGAGAGGTCACCATCGATGTTCTTCTCCTGCCTTCTCGTTCTCCCCTTTGGCTCATTATTTTAAATAATAAGCCTTTGTAATCGTATAGCAAATATTTTTTATAACCCCCCCCCCCTCATTCATTCATTCTACGTTTCAGTTGTGTAGATTCCAAATCTACTATGTCCGTACACCGTACGGGCCATTAAAGGCCTTAAAATTGATGTAAAAATTGGCTGCTTTTCTCGCGACTTTCGGCCCTTGCGACGTCCTCGCCTACACAAGCTGGTGAGCAATTAATATTTGTGAAGATATCGAACAATTTTTAAGATATTATAGAGACTAGGTAATTGGAGCCTTTCTTCATCATAAAGAAGGATAAGTACGTCTCGGCTATTATTTGGAAGGTTAGGTTTTTGGCCAGGTAGTTTTTTTTTTTTTTTTCGTGGTGGCGTTGAGCTGTAACAATGGCAGGTAGTTGACCAATATCCGTCTACTACTACCACCATTTTTGACGAGTTTCCCGTCAGCTCCTTTTTGATGAGTTTCCTTCAAGGTAGTTTTTGAGGAGTGTCTCGACAGTGCTGGATTCTAGTCGAAAAAAATTTATATTGACTCATAACTGAATTAAACGGATACATTTATTGGATTCCATTTTTCTATGAGTCGCTTGGTTCATGAAGATTTGACGAGTGTCCACCCCACGTGGGAAACTGATCAAAAATGGGGTTCTACGATTTTTTGATGAGTTTCCTGTTGATGAGTTTCCTATTTCCCCTCTTCCTGTAGTCCATCAACTTAGCTAGACCGTCCGTCGCGTCGCTTAGACGGCACACAGTGGGGCAAGGCTGGAAAAAACCCCAAATTTATTTTTCGATTTTGACGTTGCTTCCTTTGTTTTTCTGCTCTTTATTAGTTTATAAGATGCGGGAAGAGTGTCTTTTTCATCAGAATTATTTTTTTCTGCAGTAGGAGTGCTTCTGAAAGTACAGTTTTTCGAAATATCTTAAAACGTCATTTTATACTACAAAATGAATTTGCTCCGTATGCCTTTGTCTATGGAACTAAAACTTTGGAACTTCCTAAGCTGTTTACACATATTTACTGGATGGTAAAAAAATTAACCGGCTCCCAAGTATCCCGTAACGATAGACGGTAAAAAAGTAAGATTAGCACATATTCAATGGACTGCACATTACATGCGCTGCCTTGTGACTTAAAACTAATTTTCCTCGAAAGTTACCATATTAATCGAGGTGTCCTGTAAATTTCATTACCGGCCTTAACCGGCTGCAGAGTCAGTACCATTTCAAACATTACCAGAAGACGAGAACTTCCTATCACTCAACGAGTATGTTTGTTCAAATAAATTTTTTTGTATAGAATCGAAGTTGTAGAAGATGAAATTCTGCATCGAACTAGACCACCGCCAACTCTCTAACTCATTTCCCCGATTTTTATTAATTTTCAAAGTTTTTGTGACCTACCACTCGCTTTTCGAGAATTTCCAAAAAATTGGGTGTAATATTCTAATTACACTAGGAAAGAAACACTCGTACGATTACTACACTAGAACTGAACTTTTTATTAGAAACACACAAACATTATAACCATAACGACCGGATCGCATGATATCCAACAGTGGGTAGGTAACGAAAACTTTTGAAAAATCGCCGAAAATAGAGGACAAGAGTTAGAGAGCTGGCGGTGTTCTCACTCGATGCAGAAATCTTTATAACTTTTCTTACGTACGAAAAAACTTTAGGTCAGTTCCAATGGTCAAAAAGTGAGAAAATTTGTCAAAGATCGATTTTTCGGATCAAAGAAGCTATTTTAGGTATAGGGACATGGGGTATATTCAGAATCAGTGCAAAATTTCCTTCAAAAATGGAGCTGTACTTAAGTTTAACCCCCAAAAAACCTCTTTTACTGTTCGGCGCGGCGCTGCGCTGGAATCCAACCTCTCCTTCACGACTGCTCGGTCGTGCGGGTTTTGCCTAACCTCACCATTCACGCCCACAGTATGGAAGTCCTTCAGAATTACGGCGCTTGAATTATTCACTTCCCGCAAGACTGCTCGGTTGTGCTGATTTTGCATACCTATAAAGACGTTTCTAGTGTTTTGATTAGTATTTTCAATTATAAACCCTTATTAACGTCAAAGAAAAAAATCGTGTTGACCCCCCCCCCCCCCCTCAAAGCGTTTTGGTTTACGTTTCAAGATACGTAGATTCCAAAAATTGAATCTAAAAAAATCCGGCCGTCCGAAGCTGTTCTCCGAAACTACAGGACACAACTTTGTAAAATTTGGCTCAGAATTCATCCATCGCCCGGGGATGTGCCAGTAATATCTGCATCAATTTTGATCAACCATAAAGGGTAGTAATTAAGGACTGAAATATTGAAAAGACGAGAGTTTGAAAACTTCCAAGGTAACAGTACAGCGTACAGCGTTTCAGAGGGTGTAGAACACGATTACAATAGTCAAATAGTCATTCAGATTTTTATATATATATATATATATATATATATTTTTTTATTTATTTATTTATTTATTTATTTATTTATTTATTTATTTATTTACTTATTTATTTATTTATTTATTCATTTATTTATTTATTTATTTATTTATTTATTTATTTATTTATTTATTTATTTATTTATTTATTTATTTATTTATTTATTTATTTATTTATTTATTTATTTATTTATTTATTTATTTATTTATTTATTTATTTATTTATTTATTTATTTATTTATTTATGGAGAAAAAAATTGTGCTCACTACTCCTCCAAAACCGCTGGTCCGATTTGGACCAAATGTTGATATAACATTTCCAGACCAAATACAACCTTTTCCAAACCAAATTAAACTTTTTCGAAACCAAATTAAACTTTTTCTAAACAAAATTAAACTTTTTTCAAACCAAATTAGGTTTAGAAAAAGTTTAATTTTGTTTAGAAAAGGTTTAATTGTGGAAAAAGTTTCATTTCGACTGGAAAAGGTTGTATTTGGTCTGGAAATGCTATATGATTTATTAACATGTCGGAACTTATGCCTCGCTGACTTGGGTTGGGATTAGCTGACCACGAGACGTAATATCAATCATAATTAAGGCAAAATCGTGCTCAAATCTCTTCTATTTACCGTAGGACGTCGAAATCGGATCTGGGATAACAAGAGACGAATTATCTTACAACTTCTATCCCAATCAGCTGTGTGTGCTAAAAGTTATGTCGTCTGTCTGATTACAACGAAATTTGATCGGGAGCCTCTCTAGGACATAAAAGGACGAATGAAATTACGGGCTTTTCCTAGAGCTCCAAGATTCGTATATTTTCAAAATACGTGAATTCGGAACATCGAATTTAAATATAATCAGTAGTCTCAAAAATAAACACTGGCTGGGGGTGTACATTATTTCTGCACTCATAAATTATCTCAGCATTATTTTTTATCAACCCTAAAGTGTAAAATTGAAGGGTTGAAATAATAAAAAATCGGGATCTCTAAAACTTTTGAAATATGAATAATTCAGGTAATTTATAGTTAGATGTCATTTCAATGAATCGAATGAGACTACATGGATTGAAGATTGATTGGTTCACTTTCCCAAAGGGGTAGAACTTTGGTAAGAAACCAAAATGTCAACATAAGAGTGAAAACGCAGTAAAACTACGACATCTTATCAGCTGGTATAATTCAATGGAGTTCTGTCGCATGAAATCGGTTTTATTACAACTTCCGTCACCTGTTGTAAATGGACTAGTGAAGCGAAGGTAGGTGTTGCATTTTATTTCATTAATTTTCTCCCAGTACCTAGGTGATTCAAGAAGGTATCACTAGGGGGTCTGGTTAGGTGCGTGGATTAAAGTGTTCACTCCAGTGACAGGCCCGTACACATCACCCCCGGGGCTCGGCCTTGATGAGGGGGCCCGGAATTTCCAACGAAAGAAAAAGAGAGGAAAGAAGAAGAAGGAGATAGAGAGAGCGAGATAGAGGAGGGGAGGGGGGGGGAAGAATATGAAAGAGAAAACATGTCAAAGGGGACTATTACTCGTACTACCTACATGTAAAATAACAAAAAAAGCACTTTTCTTATTTAAAAAGTTTTTAGTGCCCCGATTTCTAACATTTAAACCCTTCAATTTTCGCACTTTCGATGAACCAATACACTTTACTTATAGTTATTTATAGGACACTCTATCTGTGATATTGATTTTGCGTTAGTCAAAAAATTGTTTCATTGAAATGTACACCGAAACCAATACTACAAGTAATAATAATAATAACAATCATTTATTTCGCCAATGTACACTTGTAGAAGAAGACAAGTAGAACAATCTTAGACGTCAATAGTACCTATATAATAATCAAAGTTCAATTAAAATAGTCTTGTAAGAAATACAATTCACGTTAAGTAAATAAAACATTTTATGATATTCTTCCTAAATAAAGAAATTGAACAGTCAAAGGTCTAAGGACTTAAGAACAGTCAAAGGATTGACAGAAATTGAACACTCAAAGAATTTAAGATTCTGAATAAAATGGTTTGCAATTGTTATGGTATTATACCTAACACTGCGCTTGAAAAAATGAAGTCGATGAAACTGGAACTTTCATGGAGTTGTCACCGTCGTGTGATGGGTGAAAAGATCCTTTTCAAATAATTTCGGATTGCTTCGGACATAGAGCAGCATTTCCACTATGTAGAGAGTTGTAAGAGTGAGAAAACCCTCTTTATCGAAACGACCTCTGCACCAATTATAACACGTAATGCTCTCTTCTGGACTTTGAAAATTACCCTCATGTTCATGGTCATTCGCCCAGAAAAAAAAGGCCATACCTAGCCCTAGAAATGAAAATGGCAAAATTTACAGACCTTGAGATTTCATTGGAAGTAACCTCTCGAAGCTTCCTGAGACAGTAAATCGAGTAAGTAAGTAAGCGCCTTATACAGGGAACAGGTCTGAAAGGAGCGGAAAATAAATCATTTGGCTCATTTCTGATCGAAAGTTTCCTGTAGTTATTTTCTTGAAAACCCTCAGTTCTCATGTTTTTTCCCGAAAATCACGGGTTTTCATCCAAAATTGGCAAGGTCACCAGTTTTTAATCTTAGGAAATTACTGATGGTTATAATTAAAATCCCCTTCACCACAAGGTAATTAAAGAATTTTTAAATGGCTTCGAAAAAATATATTTTGCATGTTTCAAAAATGGTTTTCAATCGAAAAGTATACTTAAATTCTACTTGCCAGTGACGGAAAACACTTTCCTGTTCCTTAGCTAATTTTTCAAAATTTATAGAAATACTACTATTACTTTGCTAATTAGATTTTCCTCTCCACGGCCCTGCCCAGAGGAATACAAAAATGCGGACAGAATAAAACATATGAAACACTTACTACCTAATAATTTAAACCTGAAGGGGTGAACTTCGTCGTCGTGTCCTATCATGAGGTCTGAAGTGGACAACGCTAGTGCCTTGTAGAAGAAGGCCACCGATTTCACAAATTTTGCTCGCTTTGTTTGGCCACCGATATTTGAGGTTAATGATCTTGGAGATCTACCAATTTGACTGCCAGCTCTCCTTTTCAGGACACATTGGGAGCCAGGGCGATGAGGGCATTGGGCTTTCTCAAGCGGAACGCCCACTCGTGAGTTCACCGACGTGGAAGCAATTGTTACCCTTTATAAGACATTGGTCCTGCCAATATTAGAGAACGCCTACTCAGTCTGATCACCATCATATGCCGTGCATGAACATACCCTGGAACGCGTCCAACACAAGTTCCTGCGTTACATCAGTTTCAAACCTGGAGTCCAGTGGGATAAAATCAACTACCTACAACCTTCTCATAGAAATGTCGTCTCCTCTCATCGTCGTGGCGTCTCCGACCTCTTTTTCCTCCATCACGTTTTTTGTCATTCAAACGTTATTTTCTCCCAAAACTTCCCTATAAAAAAAAATTGAAACCAAAAAATTTGTAGACCGTTGAAAAGCTGACAGCTTGAGGAAGTTTTTCCTGAAGAACGCCCGCCGAAAGCAGAAAAACGACGGAAAATCTACAATTTATAAATTTTTTCAAATTTTGAAATTTGCCCTTTTTTTTACTAACTAGAACTAATCAACAAAATTGGAATTTACATCAAAAAGATAGGAAATTTAACGCTCTTTCCAACGGTATCCTCAGATTTGAGAAAACTTCAAAAATTGGGGAGTTAGAGCCGTTCTTGTGACGTAAGGTCGAAAACACGAAAAAAATCGTTATAAAGAAATATTTCGGAAACGAGCCTCTTACAAAATGTCCATGAGACACTTTTTGTTGCAAATTACTTGTAGAATCGATCCCTGAAGTTTTACCTACTAAGTCGAGACACCCTGTATATCCTTCCAGACGATAACTCTCCTTAGGATTGAGATTAAAATTCCGTTCTTGCGGCAAAAAATCAAGCATTCCAAACGAAAGGACGGGGTCGTTGACCAGCATTTTTTGAACACATTAAATTGATCAAATTTCAAAAAAGGTTCTGAAAAAAATTACTAAAAAAAGCATAAAACAGATAAAAATCGTTAAATTTTTATTTTTTAACAGACTATTGCTCAAATAAAGTTAATTAATAGAACATGTGAAAATTTATGTAAAAAATTATGGTGAAAAATGTACTTGATTTTCATTAAAATGTTTTTTAAAATCGGTGAAAACATAAAAAATAAATAAAAACCCAAAATCTCTATTTGAATAGCAGATAATTATTTAGAACAAATTTTTCGCCATAAAATCAGTAATTAACATTTTCTTTTCACTCAAAGCGCTCAGTTTTCAAAACAATGTAACATACTTAATAGTACAATAATTTACGAAAATTGAAAATTTGCTCGTACGATCATGCTGCATGACTGGAACTTTTTTCAAATATTCCCTCCACACGTTGAAGAGAGCGATGGCGGCTTCTCCCTCGTTATTCCCCGTTATTAATCATTCGACCTCGACAAAGATTATTAAAATTGGTGTAGTAAATCAATTTTTTTCTCGTAATGTACCACTTTTACGTCTCATGAAGACACGAAATTTGTTCTCGAAAGCAGGACAAATCTGAACTCGAAAAAGAAACCGTTTGAAAGGCTCTATTTTTTCAAAATTATTATTTCTCCGAGGGGTTTGTAGGAAATACTTTTTCCAAATATTTCTGCTAATGCGAATCACAACTACAGTAGAGATGTTCAAAACAAATCTATTTTTCTTTGGCATTCCTTATTTACACTCATTTGTCTTGAGACACAAGGAGAAATTGTGCAAGATTTACTATGTTATGGATAAGTAAATGCATGCTGCAATTGCCAATATTAGAGTAAGTTCTATAGTCGTAGAAATTATACTATTTGGCAAAAAATGTAAACAACGATTGGGTTTAAATTATTCGCAATAATAAGCTCTTGGAATACTGTAATAGGTTCGATATCGATATATCAACTTGACCTCTACAATCAGATGTCTTCGAGGCCCTTCATAGTTAAAAAAAAAAGACCAGCAGGTCTTAGGATAAGGAGTGTTCCTCCTTATGAGGAACACTGTTCACTTTTTTTTGCCGTGGTCATGAAAAAGTTTTTCCTAAGACAGATCATTCTACCTGGTATTAATGACACGTTTGAAAGGAGAAAAATAAATGTTCACGCACTTCAAGTATAAATATATTGTAAGAAACATTAAAAATTAAGGTTACAAAATCTGTTGACTAGGTAAGAAGGATGGTGATTAGAAGAAAACTCCATGTTCTCACAGTTCTCATTCAGTTTTTTGTTCAGTAACCGCACTTTTAGAAAACATCCAGGAATAAATTTTCGTGAGTGACATCAACACAGGAATCATTATAGGAAGAAAAAGAGGAATGTAGACAGCATATCTGAAACAAAGCCCATTCGTTTTGTTTTGAAATACAATAATAAAATACAACTGATGCAGTTAGTCCAAATGGCCTATTAGTTTCATAACACCCCTCATTTAACGATGATTTTCTAGAAATCCTCAAACATATGAATGGACCCAAACTGAAAGCATATTTTTTTAGTATGATGAATTTACTAAAAGTTTCCTTTACATGAAATGAGCCATATACAGCCTCAAGCATTGAACGTCCTAACCAAAACATAAGAAAATATCCAGCCTGCGAAATATTTGAAGTGATTTTTAGTGTCAGATCAGCGTATGTTATGAATTTACAATGTATTTTCGCACTGACCAACCAGCTACTATTAATCCTAGCTAAAACTTGTACTGAGAGTTACGTAAGTAAAGGTAGGAACTTGGTAAGGATAAGCCCTGCGAAGCAATATCACTGTAGACTGAGATGGGTAGATACTTCAAGTTCGGCAGAAACACCACCATGTACTTTCCGTGCAAAAAAGGAAAGGAAGGTTCCGCAAAGCGATATCACTGTGCGTTTTGTTAGTACGGTAGCAGAATTTTCGGTGACCCAATATCACAGTACAATCTTGTTGGAAAGAGTACTTGGAGTTCTAAGTAAGGAAATGTTGAAAGGTAGGAGATAGGAGTGTGGTTGAGATGTAACAAGAGTGACTCAAATAGAATAGAGCCTGTCCGAGCTCGCGCCTGTTATACACCCATCTACCTACCCTCGCGCATGCGTCGACTGCCGGTTAGTCAGGGTAGGGAAACGAGGTCAGTCTCAGGCTGGGGTCCTGACAGTCCTTGTAGATGAAAATTATGTATAAATGAAATAAGGGTGATGAAGTGTCCTGCTGAAGACCAACTTATGGATATGTGGCGAGAAATATATGGGTGGTGACAAATCTTGCTAATATAATGAGGTACAAAACTCCGTATAGTTCTCCCACCAAACACCTATTATGTTATTCAACACACAAATCTGCTAAATGAACTTATTGTTTTGAAAAATCAAAGAGCCAATTTATACAAGAAACGTATATACCGTGAAAAAAGTATACAAAATAAATTTCAGAAATTATTCATATCCAAAAATAGTTTGTCATCATCAAAGCAAGCTCACTTCTGGTCATCCGGGAAATATAAGAGAGCTAGAAGAGAGGGATCACTGAATGCCCGTTCTGAAGCGCTGAATGCAGACTTGGAGAACTCCAACGCCTCTAGTAGGTTCCCCTCTTCGAGTAGTTTTCTGGCCTCGTAAACGTGGTCCACAGCAAGGTTGATTGAAGATGCAACTTCTTCGTTGATTACTATATTTCCGATTTCACCCAGCAGCTTGGAGAGAGACTGAAATCAGACCAATAAGAAATAACAAACAACGAGAAACGGAATTTCATTCATCCCCTTGACATCCCCGAGCCTCCATCATATCAAATCGTTCAATTTCTGATTTGGTCAAGAAAAGCTCAAGAAAGTTATTAATTGAAAAATATTATGTTCTTCCTTTGGGATTCTTTTTCCTGGTATACCACCCTTCTCAGTAGGGGGTTTTATTTCCTTTTTATATTCAGCCACTTTCTCAGTAAGATCTCTCATGTTGGATTTATTTTCTCTATGTTCCTCCTGCACGGACTTCAAGGTAGGAGTACTGGTTGAGTTTAGGAGCCCTAGGGGCTCGAAAATTTGTTCGGGCATTTTCGTAATCTCACGCAAGATCATGCAAGATTCACAGACCCCGTAAGTGCACAGGCTCACCCCCCCCCCCCCCTCCCCCCAGTGATCGACGGTGGCACACTAATTATTCACGGTTGAGGTTATGACCGACACAGACAAGTGAGGCTTCGATTGACAGAAATGTGGTGGCCTTGTCATTTTTCTGGGGGCGTTGCTTTTGCCGTAGGCGATAGTGGTTTTTTGAGGGTTGAGATATTTTCGTAGTAGGCTTCTCAAATTTTTAAATTTTCTTTAATGCTGAGCACTTTTGCCATTATCGGCCTCGTCAGAGCTGCAATTATAACAATGTTCTTGCTTACATTTAGGTTCATCAGTCTTAGGGGTACATAGTTATCCAGGTGTAATTTTACATATTGTATGTACCGCACCACTAATATAAGGTAAATATGTAAAACTACACCTGGATAACTATGTACCCTTAAGACTGATGATAATTGCAGCTCTGACGAGGCCGATAACGGCAAAAGCGCTCAGCATTAAAGAAAATTTAAAAATTTGAGAAGCCTACCTAGTATGAAAATATCTCAACCCTCAAAAAACCACTACCGTGGCCTTGTCACGTACCTTGAGCGGATTCCCAGCTGATTATCACCTTCAACGGCTGGGCTGCTTCGAGCCGCATTCTTGAAACCCCCGACTTTGACTTCCAAGAATAATGATTCGCGGGCCCAGGGTAAAATTATCACATACCTAACCTAGTGGAATCATGAACTCGCTAAATAGATAAAGCAGACACATTGCTTATACACACACAACATACTGTTTATAAAATATAAAATCAAAATAGAAACCTGTATCCACGAGAAGAACAGCTAAAAGAAGGTACAGTTACGAACACGTCAGCATTTAATCGCTGCTAGACGCGAAATTCATATTAATATTTATTTTATGGAAAAAATATAAGCACTACATATCCAATAAACTTATTGCCATAGCATGCTCCCGAATTCCTCCAGCATTTTCCCAATGAACACTGGTACCAACTATGCTACCCACTAGTACCAATAAGCTCTCGAACTCTCCTGGAGCATTGAGAAATATGAAGATGGGCTTAAGACTAAGTACAAATGAAAAACTTCAAATATATTAATGAAATACAATTATTGCTATATTTAGCAATTCTTTCGTATAGGAAAGGTGATTTCGAATGAAATGGCTTAGTGCCAATAGGGTGGCCAAATGAAAAATTACCTCCTTCAGTACCTACTTACCTGCAAGGTTAGTGAAGCAGATGTAATCTGTTCAACGATTCTAGTGCGGTACAATGAATCCAACTCCCAACCTCTAAGGAGTGGTCCAAACCTCTTCATCACGTTAACCCCATCATTTGTTGCCTGCAATTTCAAAAATATTAAAAAACAATTTATAATGAAATCGAAATATGCTGATGGCTTGTGCCAGTATCAAGAGGATCGAAAGTTCTCGGTGAATTTGCCTCAAAGTCTAAGGGTCTTTAGATAACAGAATTACCCGAAACTTTTACGTTTTCCCAGTAGCCCCTTCGACCCTCGATTACTCTTCCATAGCTATACAACTAATATCGCCGACTTTAAAAAATAAATAAACTTGGGGGAGACAATACTTCAGATTTAGGTTTTTGAGTCATTTCCAACATAACGTACCCCATAGCAATTTTCTTTTAAACCCTTAATTTTTGAGTTATTTGAATTTTAAGATTTTTTCGTTTTTTCACGTTATACAAAACAATAAAATCACAATAATTCTCACAAATTGCAAGGTAAATTCAAAAATAAAACAAGGTTGGAAAGAGCGTTAAATTTGATATCCTTTTTTTTTAAGGAAATCAGCAGGCTAAAAATTGGATTAAAAACAGCGGTCCTAAAAATTATTTTTAAAAACATCTTGTGGCAATAACTGCCAAAGTTTATCAAAATATGTTGGAGAACCCACTATCAACAAAGAAAAGATTCTAATTAACCAAAACAATTTATTATATTTATATACATTTTTATTTTACCATTAGATATTTCCGATGGGACTCATACCAAAGTACGCTTGCATACGAGTCTGCAACACATTGGGACATTTTATGTCTTTAGTTGCAGACTCGTATGCAAGCTCTAAGAGCCACTCAGCTGATCCGGACCCTGGGCATCGTCAAGTAAATGTCCTAAAGAGGCTACATACGAAATTACAGCTTATTAGAGTGTAAAGCATAGAAATTAGCTCTAAGAGCCACTCATCTGATCCGGACCCTGGGCATCGTCAATTAAATGTCCTAAAGAGGCTACATACGAAATTACAGCTTCCTAGAGCCTAAAGCATAGAAATTAGCTCTAAGAGCCACTCATCTGATCCGGACCCTGGGCATCGTCAAGTAAATGTCCCAAAGAGGTTACACACGAAATTACAGCTTCCTAGAGCGTAATGCATAGAAATTAGCTTTAAGAGCCACTCATCTGATCCGGACCCTGGGCATCGTCAAGTAAATGTCCTAAAGAGGCTTCATACGAAATTACAGCTTCCTAGAGTGTAAAGCATAAAAAATAGCTTTAAGAGCCACTCATCTGATCCGGACCCTGGGCATCGTCAATTAAATGTCCTAAAGAGGCTACATACGAAATTACAGCTTCCTAGAGCCTAAAGCATAGAAATTAGCTCTAAGAGCCACTCATCTGATCCGGACCCTGGGCATCGTCAAGTAAATGTCCCAAAGAGGTTACACACGAAATTACAGCTTCCTAGAGCGTAATGCATAGAAATTAGCTTTAAGAGCCACTCATCTGATCCGGACCCTGGGCATCGTCAAGTAAATGTCCTAAAGAGGCTTCATACGAAATTACAGCTTCCTAGAGTGTAAAGCATAGAAATTAGCTTTAAGAGCCACTCATCTGATCTGGACCCTGGGCATCGTCAATTAAATGTCCTAAAGAGGCTACATACGAAATTACAGCTTCCTAGAGTGTAAAGCATAGAAATTAGCTCTAAGAGCCACTCATCTGATCCGGACCCTGGGCATCGTCAAGTAAATGTCCCAAAGAGGTTACACACGAAATTACAGCTTCCTAGAGCGTAATGCATAGAAATTAGCTTTAAGAGCCACTCATCTGATCCGGACCCTGGGCATCGTCAAGTAAATGTCCTAAAGAGGCTACATACGAAATTACAGCTTCCTAGAGTGTAAAGCATAAAAAATAGCTTTAAGAGCCACTCATCTGATCCGGACCCTGGGCATCGTCAAGTAAATGTCCTGAAGAGGCTACATACAAAATTACAGCTTCCTAGAGTGTAAAGTATAGAAATTACCTATTAAAATGATTTAACCACCGCTTCACAAATCAAACCGTTCTCGCAATATTTGGATCACCTGCTATGAATCAAATCATCGAAACACCAACTCAATGAAATCATCAGAAATTAACAAGCGGTTGCAATCATGTTCACAATATCAATTATTGAGAATGATCACCTGAGTGTACACAATTATTATTCAAATAACCATGCTCATAACTCAGCTTGTTGGCCACGCACTTCGCAGTAGTTAACATAATATGGTTGGATAAATCGAGAGCTTTCGAACGAATGGTCAACGAATTTTGTGGGATGAAAAACGACGAAGTACCATTTCCCTAGCAACGACTCGGTTGTAAGCGGAAATCATCAGAAAAAAAACGTTGCAGATTTGCGTGTCGTGTCGGAATTCACAGAACGACCCCCAGCCCTAAAACATTAAACATGTTAAAAACATTCTTTTGTCTTTTCAACGGTACAGTCAATTTTACTTTTACTTTGCTAATAAGAGCTGTTTGCTAAAAAGTTATGTCAGAGAGATTGAAGTGATGTTTTAATGTTAATCGTGGGTTTTGTTGAAAAATGACTCTCTATGAACCAACGTGTTTGGTGTTTGGGGCGGACACTTTTTTTTTCGGTTACCCAAACTTTTAATAAATCTCATATCAAATCCAAACAAAGAATTGGAACCGATCTCGATTGAGTATACAATCATGATAATGATAAATTGCTAAAGTGAACGGACGAAAAAATTTATTTCTTGCCATTTGCTGAATTCCCAAAAGAGAATGGAATTGTGAGGTGAAGAGTCCAATGACGTGCTTTGAGTTTGGCTCCAACACTGTCTTATTTTCGCAGTTCTCAGGTTCAGGGTTCAACAGCTGGATCCCACCCCACAGAGGAGAAATCATGGAATCGACATAGTCTCCAGGTTCTGTCAGGAACTTCAACGATATCTGCGTACAACTCACGACGTACAGAATTAACTGGACGCAGGGGTTTTTCGATATCCCTGCAATTATTTCAAAGTATGTATATAAATACTTGCTAACTAGAAACATAACTAGAATGATAACTAGGCCATGTGCATATCAATGGGCCATGTGGCGGCTGGTGTAGGCTTGGATTAGTCTTTGGCAAAGGATGGCACTGAACTCCACATGGATTCAGCTCAAACGCCTTCCAGAAACTAAATAATCATGGAAGAATAATGTTACGTAAAAATAATATTCGCCCATGCTACGAAATAGCTAGGATAATATTTATAACAAAACAAGAAACCAACTCATCTTCACCACCAGAAATATTTTCTCCCATGGCAAAACATTCAAGAAGTTTTCATTTATCATTAATTCAAAAGAGGGAGCCCGACATACAGAGAAAAAACTGTGAACCAACATAATATAGACACAAAACAAAGAACAACAGAAACAACGGCCAACTGCATGTTCCATGCAGCATAATCGTATGAGCGAATTTTCGTATATTATCGTTCTATATTATGTTACATTGTTTTGAAAATTAAGGACTATGAGGGAAAAGAAATTTTTTACTACCAATTTTATGGTAAAAAAACTCGTTCTAAATAATATTCTGAGTTTCAAAAAGAGATTTTTGATTTTTAAATTTTTGGCAAATTTTAGTGAAATTAAGTATATTTTTCAGTATAACTTTGTACATAAATTATTTAATGTTCTATTTTATAGTTAATAAACTTTATTTAATCAATATTCAGCTAAAAATATAAATTTAACGGATTTTAGCCGTTCTTTGCTATTTCTAGTTATTTTTCAGACTTTTTTGAAATTTAACCAATTTAATGTGCTCAAAAAATGCTGGCCAACGAAATCTTCCTTTCGTTTAGAAAGCTTGATTTTTGGAGCAAGAACGTAATTTTTATCTCAATCCTAAGGAGAGTTAACGTCTGGAAGGACACACACACATATATATACATGTATACATAAATCAATAAATATACATATATGTACATACGAAAAATGTTAAGCTCTGGGATTCGTTTCAGAATGTCTCAAAACGGATTTCAATGAAGAAAATTTTCGAAAATTTTGATTTTAAAATTTATGGAGTCATTGCAACAGATTCATTTTCTACGAAAATTCGCTAAAAATGAGCGACTATTATTATTTTGTTGGTTGTCCAATCTATACAATTACGAATGGTGCCCATCTACGAAATTGATTGGAGACAGAAGTTAATCGAAGAAAGTAAGTCCAAATAAATTCACATTTAATTACCAATGTCAAAACGCCAAAACATTCACAAAGTTTTGAGCTATCTACTAGAAAACCATGTTCCTAATGACAGTAAGTTTTATGATGACAACATAGGAAGGTATATATCACCTACCTTTGATACATTCCATCGGTCTCTAGAAACTTTGAAGTTATGCAGTGGCAATGCACTCATGTTAGGTAATATGCACGGTATTTCAGTATTATGTTATGAGATAAGTACCTACTTATGGTCACTCCTACGGTTGAAGGACCTTTATGTACGGAGGTCTGCCAAGCAAATAAAGTTCTCCCCCTACTTTCGATCGTACCCCTTTCTTCGCAATATGACACAAGCCCTGTGTCCATGAACTTTTTTCTATTTACAGTTCTTCTCTCAACAAAATTCTGGGAATGAGATGAGAAAAAACGCGACTTCAATAATCAAATACATCTTAATCATTATCAACAGTCAATTAATTAAACGAGTCAACAACACAGCACTATATAATCACAACATAGGTTAACCGTTTTGTTATCAATCTTCTTTTCCACATTCTTTGGGCCTGAAAAACTGGAAGAAAACTTTCCGTAAAGCATGGTGGAAGGTGGTTCACAGTCACCATGGAGGACTAGGCCGTGGGAGGGTGGTAGTCTGATAGAATGCTCAGTATTTCAGATCCTATGTAGGGGCACTAGAGGGTGCTTTATAGTATAGTGGCCCTTAGCCACGCGTTGGACAGAGCTAGTTTTCAAAAAACAGTGGGGCGGGCGCCTGTCGGGAGGTAGTACCAACCGCTGTCTCACCGGCCGGTTGGCAGCACTGCCCATGGCCTCCAAAATCTCATTGTTCTCCTAGCTCGCATCGTGAACGATACCTGATTTTGACAGCTGGAAGAGGAAGTAAATTCGGTAGCGTCTTTGCAATCTTGCCCATGGGGAACGAAATAGAGAGTGTCTTTTGGTTCGTGACCTACAGGCAGAATATTTTTCATTTTCGGAGTCTGACGTGGATAGGGAAGAAGTTTTCGACCCAATCGACCCTCCGGATGGGGGAGGATGGGGAGATTTTCCCCAGACCTCGACTCAACAGCCGATGCTTTTGGGCGAGTCAGGACATTTTTTTTTTTTTTTTTTTTTTTTTTTTTCGAATCAGACACGCAGATCCCGATAGAGATCTTGATCCAGCCTTTCTTTTGGCTTTAGGGGACAATCCGAATGTGAGACCCCCCCCTTCTCCTTCTCTGTACCCGAGTTTGGTAGCACGTTGGAAGCACCACATTCGCTAAATGCTCTGTATTTCGGATTACGTACGAGACCTATGTCCTCAAAAATGTTAAATGAACTGAGGACAAATTTAGTACCTCCAAATCATGAATAGTAGGAAAAGAGTAGACAAGAGCTAATACTCGTAGTAGCATAATTTTTATGGAGAACAATTCTACCTTATTTTCTATTTGTTCCTCAGTCGTATTCTTACTTCGATTAAAACTGTAATAGCTGAAAGCTTAGAACTATCCTTTGAAAGAAACAATGAAGTTCTACTAAAATGTAGAAACCTTTCGTGCCGGGAATTCAAAATCGTTAGGTAGGCAGAAAACTAATATGTGAAACCAAGTTTGTTTTTCTAAGGGCATGGATACCATCTTACCGGATCCTAGTCTCTTTTCCAGAGGAGTGATGATGTGAGGTAATTGGGAGTATCTCAGCACATTTACACCAGCGGAGTCAATTTTCGATGCTTCACCTAAATCCAATAGGTACAACCATTGAGATTTCAGTCGGTGTGAGCTAATATCATCAACTTGATTGAGAAGCGGCTGGAAATATCCTGCAGCACAAATTAACAGTAAATATCACACAAAACCTTGTATGCATTTGAAAGTATAATAGAATAAATTAAGCAATTTCTCCACCACTTTTAAAATGTGCAGTAATAAAGAAAGAATGACCATAAAATTACGTCTTAAATCAGAAGCGACGTCCCACTTCATGGTAAGATGCTCGGGGTCAGAATTTACGACAGTTAGAATGACATCGTAGCTTGGAGAGGCACGCAGAGCGTTCAGAACGGAGTCGTCCTTCACAGTAAGGGATTGAGGCGAGACTATGGATACCACTTTGCTCACCAAATTAAAATCTTGAAGCAAATGTTCCTTCACCACACGGGTCATAACATCAATATCTGCAAATAAATAAAATTGCAAGTAACTTGGGTAGGTAAATACTGATACATATTCAAGGCTGGATATCGACTCAACAGGTCTTCGTAAGAAAATGAAGGGAAGTTAGTGAAGAACATCAATTTCCACGAAAAAATGAATGGGTTTCCAAAATTTCGTCGTGAGTGATCAAGTTCGTTTAGTAAGATTCCAATTTGGAAACTAGAACGTTTGAGAGTGATCTCATCCATTAAAATAACCATCTCCCAGACTGATATTTTAGCAATATTTACAAATCAGTGCAAGAAGTTTTCATTATAAAGAGATGCTGAATCAAAGAAGCATAGTTAGGGGATAACTTCAAATTCCAGAGATTCTCTGAGGATGCTCTTTATGGCACTGAAACAAGTTTTGTTTACGTAGAGGTAGTCTCTAACCATGCGAAAGGTGCAAGAACCATGATTTGCCATCAGCCATTGTAGCAGTCATTATGCTCGTGATTAATTTTGAACTGATTTCAATCCTGAATCTTCCGCCGAATGTATTTATGCTCTATGGACCTATGTCCCAGGGACGGGTGGAAGGAAAATGTTCTAGTATTGTAGCTTGATCGAATGAACGAATTTTCTTAAATTATCGTATTATACATATTATGTTACATTGTTATGAAATTTGAGCTCTACGAGTGCAAAGAAATTGTTAACTACAAATTTTATGGCAAAAAACTAGTCATAAATAATATTTTGCAAAAAATGAAAAATATTTTGGATTTGTCGCTTTTTTTTGTAGTTTTTACTTATTTTGTAGCAAAAATTAATCAAATTTAATAAATTTTTCAGCATAATTTTGTGCTATAATTTTTTAATGTCCTAGTTCATTGTCGATACACTCAAAGTCAGTTGAAAAATATAAATTGATCAATTTTTAGCCGTTGTTAGCCATTTTCAGTGATTTACTTAGCATATTTTTTGAAATGTGACCAATTTAATGTGCTCAAAAACTGCCGACCAAAAAACTCATTCTTTTCTTTGGAAATCTAGACTATTTGGCGCAGGAAAGGAATTTCCTCATGGAGGTACGACAAGTATATTCAGTACTAGTCAGGTAGCTTCCACAGTACTAATTTCAACCATTTATCCAGCCAAGTGGCACCTAAAACTTATAAGTGCAACTATTATAAAGAGAAATTAAGAAAAATAAATTACCTGCCCTTGGAGTGAAATATATTAGTCGATCATTGGTGAAAAGGATATCACATTCATTGAGACGAGGAACTTCAACCAAGATCAAATCACCCAATGCTTCTGGAAGCCAGTTGCTTTTGCGCTTCTCTATTATTTCAAATGTCACATCATCGACACTTATTTTAAAAGGAAGCACATCAACTACTAATACCACTGTGAATGAGAAATTAAAGTGATAAGACAAGGAAAATAGACATTGGTAAAGGCACTATAATGAAAAAAGGAAAAATATATTGCATCCTCGAAAGTTATATATTGTTGTGGCACTACTACATAAATGGTTCTCTTCACAAATAATTACAAATACAATGAATGACTGAATTGTTGATATTAGTTTCAATAAAGTTTTGTTTTCGTTTTTTACTCCAAACGAGCGGTTCTTATTTCCTATTCCGGATTTCAAATTAGCCCCGATTTAAACTTTTTCGTTCACCTCTACAAGTTTGGAACAATTTATTAATGATGAGTACAAAGTGGCGATAAGCTTATTATTCTACTCAGAGATAGAACTTACTATGGCTAGAGACTTTGCCCTTCATTGACGTAATAACTTCATCAATGCGAGGGCTAGATAAGGCTGACACCCAAATTTTCATGCGGATGGTGGCTGTGGAAGGGTCCATTGCCTCGATTTGGCTGTAGGGTAGAGCTGCTCTATGCACTTCTGTAGTTTTCCACCATAGAGGAATCCCAACCACCAGGAGCATAACAGCAAATGAAATAGCTGCTCCCATTCGGTACTTGTCTGAAACAATAATAGAGTAATCCTAAGGAAAAACAAATGAGGTGCCTTATCAAGAATCGAAAGTTGAACTATATATGAACGACTAGATGATGCACGATTGAAACAACTTTGTTTCAAGCAAGACCACTTATGGAACTAATTCGAAGAACCCATTGCACAGAAAAATTCATTTTTATGCAGTTTGAGTTCCGAAACTCATTTCACATGCCACCATGTTACCACTACCAAAAGCTCAAAAACACTTTGAATGGAGTTAAGGAAGTTTTCCAAATCCATCTGGGAAGTGTTTCTGAACTAGAACCTAGGATTAGTTCCATTTTCACAAAACTAGTTCTTGAACAGAGAAATTCTGAAGAATTCCTACTTGAATTATTCTTAGAATAAGAATAAGAGCGAGAAAGGTGAGTGACTCGAATGTAGTGACACCTAGCGGTAGACGCACGAACTCTGTCCGATCCAGAAAACGGCTCAAAGCTCCCTCCAAATTCAAAATACGACCAAACGGCTTATTCAACTTTTTCAGCCAATAATTGACCGATTTCAATGATTCTTGCAGCGTTCGTTTTATTTTCGAAACCTCTAAGCCCCGCAAACCTCGAAATTTGAAAGTAAAATTGTTAAAGGGTATCTAAATTTGAAAATATAGGAATTTGAGAATTCCTACGGTTCAGAGGAACCATCCTATGGGGAATTTGATAACCAGTAGATTGCCGCAAGAATCATCAATCAAAATTGGTGCACTATTGACCGAGAAAAGTCACATATACCATACCATACTTAAACCCACGATTCACGACGCTCCGCGTGCAGCAGACCCCAGCCTATTTTTTATTGCAGCACGCATCGTCACTTTTCACTAAAAATGCTCTTAAATCTGTCAATATTCACCAAATCACGTTCAAATTTAGGGAGAATGTGCTTGACACTATTGAGAATGAAACTATGCCTAACATTCAACAAAAAGAAATTCATGGAATTTAGTTTAGTCTTAAAAATTGACAAACTAAACAAAAAAACATCATTTTCTGACTTTGAAGGTTCCGAGTTCAATACCTGGACAATTAGGGGCCTTGGAATACTAAATTTCTTTAGTAAATCGTCACTGAAATCGTCCATGACTTTTTCCCTAATTTCATCTTTGGAAAGAAGACGTTTTTTCGACATGAAAGAATGGAAGGAAACGCGAGAAAACGATTTCGAGAAAGCAACAGCAACAAAGTCCAGATTTCGAACATGTTGGCAAAATCTACAAGATATTTTGCTGCCCCCTATGAATTATCCTCTGAGATACTAAATACCGGTGAAACAAAAATGATGCGAGATATCTTGTTGCTGGGACCGAAAGGACTTATAGTTTATAGTACACTAGTGTAGTTTTGTCGCTCGCTCGAGGTGGGATGTATAGGAACACGGGACGAAAAGCAACCTCGCTTTAAGACTGATCGATCTTGCGAGTCATTGCCTAACCTCAACAAACTGACATTAAAAAACCTTACAAACCTTTAAAAAATCGGACATTTGGGGTTCTGAGTGACATCCAATTTTCGCAAAATCGGCAATGGGCCGGACTGTGTGGGTAAAAACTGGAACACTTGATAACATTGGTTGCAGTACAAAAACTATAGATACCTCTACAGAATTGGAACTCATGCCTTCCCCTTAGAGAACCCCAGAAGAAGATGCCTTTATCCACCAGGCTAACGTGGCCAATTCATAAAACCTCTTCTACTGTAGGAGTTTTCCCTGAACATCTTAACATCCTTCGTGAACGGTAAAACTTAAACGTACCAATTTTCTCAGCCTCTTCTGTATTTTCTTTGAAATCTGGTATAGACTCGATCTCATCTTTTGCCTCTGAAAAATAATAACAACGTAAAAGTAGAAAATGAAATAAACATTTTTGCATATAAATTTTTGTCCTTTTTTTTTTTAACTTTCATGACAAGTGAAATTTGTAGACATCTTGAGTTTTGCAATACGTACCTTATTGTCTACCTTCTTTAACCTCCTTTGGTATACTTAACTGAAGATAATATTTTATAATAATATGGAAATTATGCATTCTAAAAACTGATGTTTTATTATTATCATTTATTACGTTATTTCCCAACTATTTCAAACGAATAAGCCATGAGAAAAAGACGCTTGATGGATTTTACAGTTGCGCGTATGCAGTGAAAACTATCAATTTTTGAGTGATGTTAATTAATAGGGGACCATCCTTGGCCTTTATAGGCACTTACCCGGAAACTTTAATCGCAAGTGTATGAAAACTGAAGAATTGATACTTGCTACAAGAATTTCTCAGGCAATGGATAGGAAACACTGCGATCCCTCTCACAGAAAAAACCGCATCCTGGCACCACCCTATCCCTGCTTCTGACCTACCTAATGTGCTGAGGGGCATAGGACGGGATGGCTGCCGCCATTAAGGTAATTTAGGCATATGAATTTCCTGTACTGATCCTGCCTAGTGTTCGGGGACCTTAAAGTCAACTCAAAGTGCCTAGGCCCTCCCTCTTAACGAATACCACTTAGGCAACAAAATTCGTAACGGGTGTGGGGGAGGGTTGTAACGGGCCTGCGACCAATCCGGCCTCTGGTGTCTGGAGGTGTCCAGTTCACTGGCGTAACTCAGGCACAAAATTGGTACCATGGGCGGAGGGGAGGGGTGGGGGCACCAGATGCGTGGCTTTGGCGAAGCATTGTCTGCCTGCCCCCTGATAGCAGTAGACTTTGTGGTTGTACACCCAGGCTGGAAGATGATGCCTGAAAGCTAAAGGATTGACCATAACTCGGGTACCAACCTGCTCGGTTGGTAAAGTGTGCTAGAACACTCGGCTTCACCTGTAGTGGTTCGCAAATAGGTACTCTCACCTTTTAAGTGAGAGGCCCTTGACTGTGGGTGTAACAATCTCCCTTCAGGGAAGAGTTTCTTAAAAGTAGGAAGGGAGGACGTAAGCACAGTGTGCTGGGATATAAATCCTGAGGGAGAACAGAAGATAATTGTCTCGTACGAGGCTATATCTGGTTCCGAAAGGTTTTCCTGGTTATCCTCTAGTTGTTGAAGGCCAAAAAGTCTCAGCCCTTAGATGGTTAAATACTCCATTCCACCACTTCTATATTTTGTGGTATAAACATTGAATGTTCTGACACCCATTTCCCGTTTGTACTGCCCTACGGTAAGGATGGGCACTAACTATTCAACTTTTCTAACTTAAAAACTGAACTTTTTCCACTTGAAAACTGGACTACACCCGACTCATACCCCCCACCATTAAAAGCCCAAGGAGTGAGATGAATTATGATAGTACCAGGGGCGGCTACAGATAGGAGCATAGGCGCATGTGCACCCCCAGTCACACCAAAATAATAATAATAATGTTTCAAAATTTCTCCACTCTCATTTAAAGTTAGCTAGTGACAGAAGACGGGAAATCTAAATCTACCTACGTGCGAAACAGAGAATGTTGCGGTGGGAGGGGCTGAAGGGGAAAGCTCACCCAACCTGACCAATCAGAAGCGAACAGGAGCAACACATCGCTGTTGCTCAACCTCAGACTTGACCGCCTATCTCCCGGACTGGCATGTGAGATTGACCAATCAGAGAGCCTTTTACATCCCGAGATGAGCATACTTAGGGGCATGCTCTTCCGATAGGTAGCGACTTTCCGTTCTCCTTATCATTTTTATCAGTCACACTTCTATTTTTCCCGGTGTTATTTCATTTAGTGTTACGATTTTATGAAGTTATTGAATGTTGAGTAGATACTTTTATGATGAATAATTCAGTTGAGTTCATCAAGTTGAACTGGTCCCATTTGTCAATCGAAGAAAAGTGCAGGATTCGCGATGCTGGCCGCCCCTTGCTACTACTGGGACTAACGCAAACTTTGAAAATCAAAAATCGTTCTGATTCGGTCCGTAAGTTCAACCCCTATAATGTGATAGATTTTATTTTTATATTCCCCATTATTTATCTAGATGATGACTAACCCTTCTCTTTCCCCATGAACCTCTCCTCTCCCTTTCCTTCCCCTCCATGGCAAGATTTGCTTTCACCTCCACGATGGTTCTTGCTGGGCGGGTATACATTTCAGCTATTGCAATCATTCCTTGGGTTAACTTGGGTGTACGTATTTAGTATAAAAGCACCTCTACCGTCCCCGCGATAGCCCTTGTTGATCTCTGTACACCCCCTGAGTTTCAAGACAGGAGCCGCCTCTTCCTGTTCCTTGAAACTGCTGCTTGCTATACCTGGTACCTAAAGACTTTCCAGATTATTCTCAACGTTGTTGTAGGCTGATCCCCTCAGTCTTTAGAAGAGGTAACTAAACGACTTTCCATCACTTCTGTCACATGATACTGGTGCTTGGATCTAAGCGACTCCCCTTTCAAATATTGACTGTCCTGACCCCCACTCTCCGGCGCACTACCCATTGGGCAGAATAGGGGAATGACTATTCAACTGTTATCAATTAACCAGGAGATTGTTCCAAGCCCACCCACTTCACCCACAATCCCGTTAAGATTATTGTAGTTCCCCATTCTCGATTTGTAGCTCCCCCACCAACTAAGATTCGGTTTTACACCCGCCAAACTATGCAAATCATTCTGATAGATTTGTCCAATCAATTTATATTTAACTAAAAGGATTGATTTTGGATATTTTTTAGTTTTGAGATGCGGGCTTGAGAGCATCCAGACTACCAAACTGTACATATCATTACGATCAGTCCTCAAATTTGTAAGAGCGAGAAGTTTTGCTTGGCGGGCGTAAAACGGAATCTGAGGTGGCGGGTGCATAAAAGGAGTTGCAGGAAAATCGCATCAGGTTATTATCTAGATACTCCATTCCATCACCTCTGTCATACATGCCTGGAACTTTTCGGCACTTTTCAGATCGAGGCAATTTACAGTATATCAAATCAATCTTTAGTTCGTTAATTGAGTATTCAAAAGGTTATTTTACAAGTGAGCTCCTTCCAAATGTGCGAGGTGGGAATCTATTCGGTGGCCCACTCGTACCTAAGTGAAGAAAACCTAGAACTCTATTCCTAAGAATATATTCTACTCACCCATGGTAGAATTCAACGCTAGGTGAAATCGGTCTAACAGTTCAAGTTGAAATATTGCTCACTAGTCTCCTCCTTTTGCTGCCGGTAGGTATACATTAATCACCATAGAAACATCATTTTTAAAGGTTCAGGTTTAACAAAATATTAATGTTATGTATTCTATTACAATACCACACTAATGCAAACACTACACCTTATTTACATACAACAGATTTGATTTTAGGATAGGTATAAACTGAGAAACGTTTTATACAGTTGACTGTTGACAGGTTGGTTGGTTGGTTGTTCTCTGCGTTGCTGTCCTCTTGTTATGTCGGACACAATTTTCTGTAGTTTTCAGTAGTCATCAATCAAGTGTATAGTAGTTATAAAAACTGTTGACAAAAACAAAAAAGAAAAACTACAGAGGAGACAAAATTTTTCTTTTTCCGCTTAGTTTCATGGCTCCTGGCCATAATCGGAGATGTTTTCATTCTTCAGTTTCTGTCTCTGCTTTCTTTATTTGGATCATGGAACTGCTCTTGGACCTCCTTTGAGTCCTTCCTTTGAAATGATAAAGATAGTTAGGGGAACAGTTTTGGCTTATCATTTTCAAGAATGAACCTTTGTACTTTGTAATCACCAAGAAAAAATGTTTTCAGTACTTTTCCGTTATCCCCCCCCCCCCCCCCCAAGTCAATTTGTCATCAACGCGCGGCCGCCCGATGTTTCTAGGCATTACTTCTTGCTTAGATTACATACTTACGTAGAATTGGTGACAATTTCAAGCTGTGGGAAGAAATTATATTATTTTTTAGAAAAAGAAGAAAAAAAAAGAATTACCGCATTTTCAGAAGTTGTCGATGTCGGTGGGGATTTGTTGAAACGAATTGGCGTGGTTGTGGTTTGATTGCCTCCACATTAATTCGCAAAAATTTAATGCACATGGATTCGCACGAATTGATCGCAAGCTCGCATCTCAAAATTACATAAAACATCAAGTAGTTAATTTTTTAAGAAAATGAAAGTATTGCAATGAATCCAAAGTTTCCTTCATGGAAATTCGTTTTGAAATTCCTTGAGTTCAACCCTTCTCGATATGTGTACCTACCTATGTAGTGTAAACAGAGGGTCATTGAAACTTCTAGGTCGTCTCAGCGTTACTCTTTCAGAGTCACCTGGTTATTATACGTTGCGGTAATATTTTCAGTTCTCGTGTCATTCTGATCAGCTTCGGAACCTCCTAGGCTAATTTCTTTCCTAATCGACTCATGTTGCTCAAATTTAATGGAGCTCCTTCGGGACACCTCAAAAACAATTACGAGGTTCGGAGGATCACTGAATAGCTGGCCTCTTAGGCTAATTTCTTTCCTTTTCGACCTACCGTTTTACCAAGTTTTTTGTTTTGACATTTTTAGAAAAAATGTCAACATTCACCGACTATAAACCGGAAAATAGTGGGGCCCTGAACTGTAAAGGCGTGAACCCTTTTAGGAGGCACGATGCACCAAGTTTTGATCATTTACTAGATAAATATATGAGGCTTAATAATAGACCAATGATTTGCGTAGAAGGGCTATCTAATAGAGAAATAACAAACCTTTGTATAATAATTTGCAGCGTTTTTCAAATTTCATTTATCACACACATCAGTGAAATTTGGAAGCACATTTTTGAGATGGCTCCAACGCGAGAAGAAGACGAAAGAGAAGGTTGAATCATGAAGCATGAACTAACGTTACTCCTAGACTAGTCCTAGGTTCACGTTAATCATATAATCCCTGAAATATGAAATTGTTAATCATAAAACTTCTGTGATCTATCAACAATATTTTCTCTATTTGAAATGCTTAAGTGTTCAATTTTCGTATTGTTCCATTAATTTTAATGCCAAAATACCCCTATTTTGGAGCTTCATTGAAGGTTGTGATTGACTAGATACTTCAAAATAACTTTCAGGTAACTTCTAGCTAGTTGTTATACTGATCTCTTATTTTACGATCAAGTTTTATGTGGTTTGAGGGAACTAAATCATACGGGGTTCCGCAACTACCCAATATTGGTGCATTTAAATATATTAAGAGATCTCAGCAGTTATTTTACAACATTATTCCCGGTTAAAGCTTGATTATTTCTTCAGTTATTCTGGTTTACAAGACAAGTTTTTGTTCGGCTCATCTAGCTAAGGCTGCTGTCAGCCACCAGAACGAAACTATCACACAAAAAATGACCGAAATATTAATAGCTTAGGATTGTCACCCAATAGCTGGTCTAGTGGCCTAATAATTTTGGCGAAGGTCTGATTTTGTTTCTGATCCCAAATTTATTTATGTACTGTGTGTCATATGACTTACAGTTTGGAGTAGCTTATTTGCAGAATTTTCATATTAGAGAGTTCCTAAACGATAAGTCAATTGGGATAAGGTGCTTGGGGATTTTATCTTCTGGGGAGAACCACAGCGGATGGTAACCTGATAAAACCAAGAGGCATTTCATCTTAGAGTGACGCTACTTATCGTCAAGTAACGCTGAACCACCAAGGGGATTTTCCCGCCTATCCTGTGTGTCAGTTTCCAGCATTTCTAAGTTTCCTAGTTCTTTTCTTATTCACGAAAAGGGTTTGCAATGGCAGATTTTGAAAATTAATGAACAAGAAAATGAATATAACTTTCATTAATCATGAATACCAACGAGAAATGACTATCACTGTTATCGATGTGTAAGGTTACTTTGCGATAGGGAGGAAGAGATGAGATAGGTTGGTTTGGGATAAAGCGTCTCATGTTTAGGTGAAATAAATTTGTCTTATTGGAGATGAGGCGCCTCATCTGTCCGCACATGCGCAGTAGTGTTTTCCGTTCACGATAAGGTGCCTCATCTCTATCTCCCTATCGCTTTAGGAACTCTCTATTAGCTCTTCAACTTATTCATCTAATGGTATAGCCAACGGAGGAATGGGTATTAGAGTTTAATCTTGATTCCCATGGCAGTTAAAGGTGTATTTGTGAAGCCAAAAGATTTCCACTATAAAACATCTTTTATTAATTCACAGGTTCAGGTAAGTACACACTCCTCCACTGGTATGATGAAAACTAACTGCCATCCTGCTTCAATGTAACCTTTTGTTTCGCTTTGCATTCCATGTTTGCCTTCACGCTGTTGGACAACAGTGGACTGGAAAAATAACTGTTGTTGATAGTTATTAGATCTCCTTACAATTTTTCACTCATTACGTTAGATTTTCTTACAAAAGTATTTTGGAGGTGATGAAGGCTGCATGGTTTTATGAGCATTTTAATAACAAAAGCATTTAATTTCAGGATATGGGGCTCAGGGGAGTCATCAGTAGGTTTGGAAGTGTTGGGCGGAAGACGCCTGGACCTATCAACTCCCTGTACAACCAGTTCGACCAAAGGAAAAAAATTGTTACCTCTTACTTCGATCGAGTAGGCAATGCTTTCAAGCTGCCTGAACGTTTCAAGGGAACATTCGTTGAAAGGTTAGTAAGTTGGAATTACTTATAATATAACACTACGTTACAAAATTTAGGGGTGGTCTTGCATCCGGCCGGAGCTTGTCAATTTCTTACGGTATTCGATGTGCAGAATGAATATAGGCCGAAAACGTAAGTCAATTGGGACAAGGTATTTGGGGATTTTATCATCTGGGACGAGCCACACCAGATGCTAACATGATAAAGGAACGCTAAATTCTCAATATTCTCAAGGGAAGCTAAACCACCAAGGGGGTTTTCCCGCCTATCTGGTGTGTTCAGTTTTTAGCATTTCCAAGTTTCCTAGTTCTTTTCTTATTCACAAAACGGTTCTGCAATGGCAGATTTTGAAAATTTATGAACAAGAAAATGAATATAATCTTCATGAATCAAGAAATGAATATCACTGTTATCAGTGTGTAAGGTTACTTTGCGATAAGGAGGAAGAGATGAGATAGGTTGGTTTGGGATAAGGCGTCTTATGTATAGGGTGGGATAACTCTGTCTTATTGGAGATAAGGCGCCTGATCTTAAGCGGCCCATTCACGATCCTGCTGCAGGAGATGGGGAGTGCAACGAAGTTCCCCTCTTCGCTCTCCTGCCTCAGAGTGCGTTCTCCATACACGATCCATCATTCCCAGCTCAAACCGAAGGTTTCCCGCCAGTATACGGTATTCTGTGTTTACCTTCTGCGTTCTCCATTCTTCAATGGCTCCTTATTTAAAGTCTTCCTGTAGCTCCACACACATTCGGACCTAGCAGGTTGATATGGTGGGGGACCCCGGACCGCAGGATGGCCCGATGGGAAACCCATCTGACGAGATCTGTAGGACACCTGCAGTAGGAAGGCCTTCACACACCTCCTGCACGCCTCCCGTGCAAGAAGAGAGGGAAGTTTTTCGTGCTCCTCACTTCCTGCAGCAGGATCGTGAATGGTCCGCTTGAATCTCCCTATCACTTTAGGAACTCTCCATACTTATTATTAGTCACAAGAACCAATAACTTGTTATTTGTGTTGCTCAATCGGATTCTGCAAGTACTAATAATATTACTATAATACAATGGCCTACAAATTATTAGAGTTGATTGAAATATTGGTGAATGCTAATAATATTTCTACAAGCAAATGTTCTCCAGTAAAATTGATGAATAAACGAACTTCCTAGTGAAGTTCATTAATAAATATGTCAGGAGCACTAGAGGGTGTTTTAACGATGTAGTGGTCCCCCAGCCACGCGTCGGACAGAGCTGGTTTCAAAGGAAATGAAAAATAGCGGGACAGGCGCCTGCACAGAGGTCATAGCAACCGGTATTTTGCCCAGCCATATTGGCAGCACTGTCCAGGCCATCTGCTTCCTCATTAGTTTAGAGTGTCCCCAGGAACGTGTGACAGTTCCCGTGAGATCCAAGAGAATGCGCGTCCATCGCTTTGCGCAGGGCGTCATCCTCGAGTTCTTGAAATGCTGCGTTTGGCGATAGATGAGGATCCGAGAACCGGAAAGTCATCTTCTCCGAACATAGCACATAAATATTCTATTTGTACGAGTCGTACCTCTTATGGTACTGTCACACCCCCCTCTCTCTATGAGTGCAGATTTAGGCCCCCATTGCACCTCTGGGGGCGATCTAAGTCCGTTACAAACGTCTTTGATAGAGGGCAGGGTAATTGGTGGGCGTAAAACACTCTCTAGTCCTGGCATAATTATGAATGAACTTCACTCGAAAGTTTGTTTATTCATCAATTATACTCGTATCTAGGAGCACTAGAGAGTGTTTTAACAATGTAAATATTCAAAGGGAAAAAACTACAACAACATCATAGAGTGCCAGGTCCAGACCTGGACATCTTGACCCCCTGATGGAGAACAAAGAAAAATGCCCCTTGCACTCCCTCGCCACCTCTCACATTGGTGAGAAGGGGGAAGTGCTGGTCTTGCCCAAACTCCCTGGTCCCCCATTACCTGCCCTCTCTGTTGTTCTGCACCCACTGTCGGCCTTCCCCCCTCCACCCTGGTTTCAAAAGACTAGGGGGGGGGGGGTAATAAAGATGACTCCAGCCGTACCACTAAAACAGGTGTGTGAGCCAAAAAAAAAACAGCTGTAAGCGCATGAGCCAGGTACTTACTACAAGGAACCTAAAATAGGTGTGTGAGTCAAAAAAACAACTGGCAGCACATAAGTAAGGAACTTACTTCTAAGAACCTGAAATTGGTGTGTGAGCCGAGGAATCGGCTGCAAGCATAGGATGCTGTGTAGAGGAAGGTGTCAGCCCTCCACCCGGAATGAACTGTGTCCAGGGGGCTTCCCTTTTGTTTGTCACAGAGGCTGAAGTGTGTCCGGTGGAGCAGGGCTTAAAGACACCATCAACTCCAGTGTTGGTCAACACCTCACTAACCCACTCCATCAGCATTTGCACCCATACATCCCCCCCGCCCTCCCTCTATCCTGGTGTTTGAAGACCCCAGAGGAAAACAGGGTCAGGGGTGGATTTGAAAAAGGATCTAGGCCATACTCAACCTGTACTGGTACGCAGCCAATGACAATCATTGTTAAATCAGAAATCAACCATAGGTTGGCTGTATGAGAAATTCATGATATGAATAGTATAACATGTTCATAACATATTAAAAATCCAATCATAATAGTGGTACGCTTATCGCAAAGGATGGTAAAATAGATTGTTGTTGAGTGTCGGCATGTTAAAAAGTTACTGCAAAGCTCAGAATATCTCCCTTGAATTTGTGTCTCGGAATAGTGAATTCACCTTCTATTTCCCTGGGTAGAACAACGTCATGAAAAACAGCCCCGGGTGTGGAATGCGGTTCTCAGGTGGTTGTTATCACATATCGGCTGGTATTATCCTATTCCAAAGCAGATCAGGACGATATCCCCTCTCCAAAAGCTTTGTAGACTGGTGGTGTTATATATATATATATATATATATATATATATATATTTATTTATTTATTTATTTATTTATTTATATTTTTATTTATTTATTCATTTGTGTATTTATTTATAGGTATATGCATATGTGTGGCTGTCTGAAATGACACGAAAAAGCTGTTTGTTAGTGCTGAAAAGCGTACTGTCGTACGGATCATCATTTGTTGTTGAGGTCTTGTGTTGCCTCATGATAGATGTACCTATTTATTTTATTTAGTTATTCCTTTACAGTCTACCTTTTTATATTTTTTGAAAATTATTATTTGCAATCTCCCTTTTGTAGGTGGGCTGAGTATTGGCAAGCAGTTTACAAGGACTACAAAGATGTGATGGTGGACGCTGTTAAAGATATCCAACAGAAGCCCGTAAAAGGTGTCTTATTGTCTACTCTTTTTGGTGTGACTTACTACTGCGGGAAAAATAACCCGGATGAAGCAAGCTTCAGGGATGCTCTACTCAGTTGTTCGAATGACTTTATTTTTGTCGGCCCTCCAATACGAAACCCTGAATCAGCTCGGCACCTCAGAACTCTTGAACAATATTATAATGAGGGGGTCATTCGAAGGTTTTCCTTCGGGGTTTTTTCCATAATTTGGGTAGACAACTATCGCGACAGCGTTGGGGCCTACAAAGCAACCTGCCAATATTTAACTCCAGAATGGCTCAAATTTAGTAAACGTATTGTAGACGTGGGTTTCCTAAATAGGTGGTGGATCCTTAGGAAGAAAATGGTTGACTGTGACATTAATCCAGATGAATGGAAAGAAGAATGCATCTATTGTAAATAGTGTACTTAGTTATAAAAACCGATGAATATACATCAAATCTAGTCTGTTGTTGTTGTTTATTCAATAAAGTTTGATTGCTTGTAAATAAAGATACCTTCCTAGGTGTTTTGGATTAGTGAATTACCAACCATTTATTATAATGAACCTTTGTGATCGACTTACATAATTGTTACGATATTTGCTGGTGGCGGTAGAAAAACTTCTGCTCCGTGAATGGGGTAGACTTGAGTCTAATTGCAACCAGGTTTCCTCGCTGGAAGAACAGCCAAAACAAAATGAGCCAAAGGCCATGATGATGACGAACAACTATAATTCCTGAAGTCTAATTCACTTAGCTTAGTTTTTTCGATTTCAAAAATTCTACTATATATGTGGCACTCTGGTTATTATTTCGACTTCCTAATGGGAATGTTCGAAGTAGAAGTAGCCAAATTCCAGCGCATTTTTTACTTTTGCGTTAGTTTTGGGCCCCTTAGGCGGCTTTCACACTGCCCGCGATTTGAGCGAAGCGAAGCGATGCGATTACGCGCGAAAAAGACAAAACGCCGCGCGAGTAAGGTTTTTAAATGGGAGGAGGCGACGGGTGTTCACACTGCGAGCGGTAGAGGGCGGTTGCGAGCGATTTCGTGCGAGTGGCCTCTCGCAATCGCAAGGAACGTTGCGATTTGAAGCGAGCGATTCGTGCGAGTTAATAGATTTCGCGCTCTCCAGTTTGTTGTGCATTGTAAATTATCTTGTTTTTGAATTACTTATTTCACATTAAATTCACGATGGACATCGAGAAGTTGATAAACGGTGTTCCCTTGGCACTGCATTTGAAATCTGGGATAAAATATAGTCAAAAGTGTTTGAGCTCATCCTGAAATACCTCCAAAACCGCTCTTCATCCTCTCGCAGTTGAGGGTACAAATGGTGATATTCACCTAACGCACATCTTGGCTGTTTCACTTCATGAACCCACTTTCTTTTACGCTTTCTTTTAATTTTCAACGTACTAGACTCTAATAAAAAGGAATTAACAGAGTTAAATGGGAACATCTTTCCGGGACACCAAATACTCGACTGGTCTACTAGCAGTGTGAACACATCATCGCATCGCATCGCTTGGAAGTTCGCGCCTCCATTCGCTTCGCATCGCATCGCGGGCAGTGTGAATTCAGCCTTAGATTACACGAAATTCTTTCCCATACCAAGTCCAGCCCTGTTTTACCTGAGAGCCACTAGACTAGGCTTTACTTCGAACTGTGATATATTTATGAAGATATAGCCATAGTTTTATTCCACTTTGCTGATTACATATAGTAACATGCAGTTAGCCAATACGTTGCCCCCATTTTTTCCCTTCCAATTCGCTAGTGGGTCCACGATGGCACTCCGTTTAGTGATGGAGAGCAACATGGCAACTCCTAGATTCGTTTCACTTGCAGTGTCCCTTTGGACACCTTGTTCAATGCCGCTAATGACACTTCTGGTTGAGGTGCGGCTTAAATCGTCTAATAAAAAAAGAGAGTCAAATTATCGCCTATACAGTGAACAGGTAAATTTGTGTGTGAATATTAACCGCGAATTGGACTTAACAACACTGTAACCGCCAATTCTGTGGGAGTGAAGATTTTGGCGCAGCAATGTTGTATTGAACTTGTGTGAATCGAGGGAATTGTGTCCTCCATATCGATAGTTAGTAGCCTTGAATTTCATCTCGAAGTAAGGTCACGTCAGTTGGAAAAGAATTTTGTGACTTCAATGTGATCAATTTTTTTAAATGAATCAACCAACGTTTCTATTGCTCATTACGTAATTTTGACAATAGAAAACCTGTGGAGAAAATTGAAATAGTTGAAACTGAGAAAACTCGATCAGATTAAAATTAATACAACTTTTTAATTAACAGTCACTTAAAAATTGTTGCTAAATACAAATTATGATTTAAGGGTTTGCAGTAATTTCAAGTGTGTACGTCGAGGAAAAATTGTAAATTCCTCCTTAGATGTAGTTGGTAGCTCTAAAATGTATCCAAGGGAGGTCATTATGTCATTCAGTGGAGGATTTTGTGTCTTTCAACATGAACAAATAATTGTTCAATCAATCAACCGACGCTTTCATTGTTCAACACGTATTTGTGTCATAGAGGTAATAGACAACCATGGAGAAATACCGTTGAACCTGATGAAATATGAGTCAGATTAAAATTGGCAATACGACGTTGTAACTAATAGTCGCTTAAACGTCGTTGTTACATTCAAAACACGTTTTCTAAATTTTCTGGGTTGCAGTAATTTCACGTGATATTTATGTAGAATAGTATTCTATGTATCAGGCCTGCCAAGAAAACTTTTTTGGCTATAGTTAAATTACCTACTGTGAAATTTGGTTTTTTGTCAGTTACTACGAGGTTGAGGTAACCCATTCTTATACCTACCTACCCATTCGATATTGGGATTCTACTTCTACGTGCCTTGAAACGGACCTTAAACTTCAAATTTTGAGGAGTTAAAACAATTTTTCCTGGAGAGCAATAATTCGTACCTATTCGATACCTCTGTATCGATGCCAAAACCCAGGAATGATTTGATGCCATCCCTTCCAAAACGTAAACAGAGGATTAAAACACTGCCATAAAAGGGTCGAAGAAAATCTGAATAGGAATAACGTTAGTTTTTTACAACTTCTAAATAAGAGGATACCTACGTGAATTACTTATAAACTCCATGACCTTCAGGTCTGATACCATTATTTGTTAGTAGGTAAATAATAATTAATACAATATTAATGAAATTTTGGTAATTTTTCAGTATAATGGTGCAATAAAGTTTAGAACGTTCTGTTTTATAGTTAATTTGGTAATATTCTGCTTAAAAATATAAATTAAACAATTTAATGTGCTCAAAAAATGTTGGCCAACGAACTCATCCTTACATTTGGAAAGCTTGATTATTTGGCGCAAGAACGTAATTTAAATCTCAATCCTAAGGAATTTTATTGTCTGGAATGACACACATAAATAAATGCACACACACACACATATATATATAGGGTTTGTTTCAGAATGCCTCTAAACGGATTTCACTGAAGGAAATTTTCTTAAATTTTGGAGCCACTGCAATAGCTTCATTTTTTACGGAAATTCGCTAAGGGAACATAACGTCATAGCACTAGATACAAATGGTCACCCAATAATGGAAAGACGGAGCAAATATTTTGTACACTGTTATTGTATCACGTAGCTCCCTATATTAATAACTGTTCCATGTGTTAAAAGAGTTCATTTCACACAACATTTTTAACTACCACCAAGTAATTTATTTTCTTTCAATAAGACTGAGGAGTACCCATTGGTAATGCTGCGTTTACTATTTTCAAATTAAAGTAGATTTCATTCTGAGAATGATGTGTATCCTCACACCTAATGTTCATAGGCAAATTCATTAAGGGTAGGTGGTACCTAAAAGTCAGAAGAAAAAGACTAGTTCCAAAATTCATAACTTTATTTTCACGTCTGCATTATGAATTTATTACAAATCAGAACAATTTTGAGTATAATGTGGGGGAAATGTACAGTAGGAAACACAGAGCAAGAGGTTCGCTAGGAAGCCATTTTGACGGCTTCTTTCTTTGCTTTAACCATTTGCACGAGCTCCTTGTACCGTCGCATACACTCCTTTTTAGATCGCGATTTCACAACTGCTGAAATCTTATCCCACCGATCTTCTACAGAGGAAGAGTAAGTTTTGAGAGCCTGTTCCAACAGTTTTTGTTCGTCTGCAGTCCACGGGCTACTGCTGTCACTTTGCTCCTGAGTATCGAACCGCTGAGATGTTTCCGCTTCAACAGTGTTAGGTTTTTTAGCTTTTTCAAAATTTTGGAAGGCTTTTTGGTTGGCAGCCCGTTTAAGTGCTGTATTGTACTCCTCGTTGCTTTGAAGTTCCTTGGCTTTGGAGAGAACTTCTTTTGCAGTGACGGGGACTCTGTCATTTTTTCCGTGTTGGTTCATGAAGTTGGCCACGACTTCCCATCTTTGTGCAGTGCCAGCAGGGAAGAGGTTCACAGCCTTTATCAACAAGCTTATATCAGCTGGACTCCATGGGGTCCCTTTATTGCTAGGCCCACCATTTACTTGCTTTCCACCTCCAGAACTAATCTTCTGCATTTCCAACTGCACACGAATCTCCTCTTCTTTAATTTTAGCTATAAATGCTTCTCTACTCCTTTCAGTCAATGTTTGACATAACTCGTCTAATTCTTTCGGACCCCATGATCCACACAACTTTTCGACGAATTCCATATGCTTAACCAGGTCGTTTTCATTGTCTCCTATATAATAATTATTATCCTTACACAAATCCCGGAAAGCCTTGCGTGATTTCTTCAGAGCTCGTTTAACTGCTTCTCGCTCAGATTTGAGAGCTTTTTGTTTAGCATCTTCAGCCTTCTTTGCTTCTTCTTTTTCTTTAGCTTCTTTTTCAGCTTGTTCTCTCAAAGCTCTCTGCTCCTCTTCTATTTTCTGACGGACGGCGTCAGCTTTAGCCTTTTTGTAAGCTTCCTTCTTCTCACGATCCATTTGCTTAAACTTGACAACCCGAGGGTCAGCGTTATATGCCATGTCAACAAGATTCCGTATTCTGGCCATTTCTTCTTTCTTCTTCTTAGCTCGAACAGTTTTATTCTGTTTTTCTATCCATCTCCTTTCATCTCTATCTTGTCCCGTTTCTTTTCCTTCTTCATCCTCGTAAGAATATTCACGCCAACTGTTAAAATCGTACCAAAACGAGTAAAATTTGTTCACCTCCTCCCTAGAACTATCCGGACCTCCTAACAATGGCACAGGCTGCTTTTCAGACCAACGAGAGTTCAATTCGAAAAATTTTCCGAACAACTTGAAAAAATCCTTTTTACTAACTTCGGACGGTGTAGGTATATTATCATCAAAATAAGGATCAACCGAGTCGTATGATCGTCTTTTGACTTGGTCTCCAAGTGTTTCCCACGCTTTGGTTATACACGTGAAATAATCGTCATCTCCTCGATTAACTATTTCACCGTTGGCTTTCCTTTTATCTGGATGATGTTTCAAAACTTGTTGCCTATAAGCTGACCTGATTATATTTGATGATGCGACGTGCCTGAGGTTTTTAATCCCAAGAACAGCATAGTGATCCTGCTTTTTCCATTCCTTGGGGTCTAAACTCTTGAGATACTCATCGCAGCTATCGTCGATCTGAAAGCTTTCATCTTCTTCTACATCGTCGACTGACTTTTCCACAGAGCCGTTAAGATCTCTATTGATTGATTCAATATACTTGATAAAATACGGTCCTACGCATTCTACATTCCTGTATGCGAACACAGATCGGTCCCCACACTCATTCTTCAACACAACCATCTTACTTATCTACGATGCAGCTTACTTTAGAAACTGTCCGCACTTCACGTAAATTATCTTGTTCACTTCTTCAGATATTAGCATAATAAAATAACAATACGAATTTCATTTCTTGCTCGTTATTGGCAAAATAAAAACATATAAAACTATAAATCAAAAAGTAAAAGAGCAGCAGGTGAGGATTTAGCACGAATTTCGAGTTGTAAGGTTATTTTCAGCAGGTTGGAAGTTGCTGTTCAGAAGTAATGACAGGGATTCAACTCTCTTGACTACAAGTAACCTATACTCTATCTCCGATTGGAAATGGACCTCTATCCATTCGTTATCATCTTCGGTTGAGGAAATCTAGGCTCCAGGAACGGTGATAAAAGAGGGATGGGAAACCGAACGTGGAATGTGGCCTTATTTCTGGAAGTTCGCACTTTAGTTATCCTTAGGTAAGTAGGTACCTATTTGAACGTTTTTCAAATAGACCTGGGTGATTCTCCGAAACCTTTCTGATTCAGACTATCATTCTAGAATTCAATTTGTCATCATTTTTCACTCTTTTTCGTGTAGTCCCATTGGTTTTATAACACTAATGAAGTGCTTCAAAGAGTTCTACATAGAAATTCATATTTCTCAAGAAATATCAATTTCTCTAAAATTGAAGGGTTGAGGGTCTGAGAAAATTTGTGAGGAACTGATAAATGGGAAGAGGGAGACAGACTGAAATTTGAAACAAATGTGAAGTAGGTATATTCGAAAACTTTGTTATATTATTTCAAATACTATCATTCGTCTTGGCTCCCAAACACCTTATAAATACAAAATTAAGTAGGTGTTGGTACATTTAAAACTAAAGATATTTAGATATAAAACATACACACTCATCTATTTTAATATTATAATACTAGCAGCGTTACCCGCCCCATGGGTGGGAAAGTGATTGGTGTATTGATGCGTGATGCTTAGTGGAAGAAGTGTATAGACATTGTAGGTATTAATTTAATAAAATAATCTATAGGGTAAGGAAACGGCAATGAAAATTAAAAACGGTATAAGGTGCGAGGTTATGATTATGCTTCTTAATTTTTGTCTGTTCCTCTTCCTTATTAGTGGCCTCCAATTTTCTTTTAACCATTGTGCTTGTGATGCCAATGTGATCAAACTTCTCTGACTGGGAGTTTTCCCTGAATAAAACATTTCCAGCAGAGGTAAGTTATCAGCCACCTCAGCTGATGGGGAATTTTCATGGTTATTTTTGTATACTCAGTTAAAAGATCTTAATGAGAGCATTCCGAAAAGCTGCTATATGATGGGTATCTGACCAGTAATACAGCTCTTGAAATTCATGATTTTAAAGTTTATTAGCCAAACTGAATTGTCTTTTGAGCTGAAAATCGGTACTTGAGGAATTTCTGAGTCCTACTATATTGTATTCCATCTCAACTTCTCGTCAGCTGAAATTTATAAAATGTTTACCCACCAAAATCACTTTCAAATTTCTGACACCTTTTATTCAACACAACCATGGTCGTCAACCATGAACCTAGTAGAGAAGACCTAAATATGTTGGTCCACGCAGCAGGTGACTTCAGCTGTCGAGTAGAAGAAGAAGAAGAGTAACAATTTGATAAGACTTGGTTATCTATCACATTAACAAATGATCCAAATTTCAAATCACAATAGTTCTTTCCATACATTCATCTCTTGAGGAATTACTCTTTCTCATAATTTTTCTTTTCCGTCAATAATGAATTACTTCTAAACAGATTTCAACTTAAAATGAAACGTAACTGTCCACAAAAATTCTGGGCTAGTTGACATCTACATAATCTTTCTCAGTGGCACCGATGTTATGTGAAAAGTAGAAAGATACCTTGGAGACTCATTCCCTGCCATCCTACCACTTGTTGCGTGAAAGGCTACACACATTTGTTCTCGATCATAAGCAAGTATGTACATAAGTTTGTTTTCATCTTACATATAGCACAGAGATATCGTAATTTCTCAACGAGTTGATGCGATTCAGTTACCATATATATATATATATGCAGGAACCCAATTCGAGTCCCTAAACCCCTGTCTTGGCCCTAAAATATTTGATACCTCGGCAGAGTTTCTTAGTAAGGAGAAATTCCTATTTAGTTGCAACACTCCAACGTGTTGAGCTATGAGATCGATTTAATCAAACCTCTTCGACTATCGCTGTTTTCCTTGAACGTAACATTTCCCTGGAGTCAAATACCAACCGTCTCGGCTGGTTTGGGGTCGGACGAACGATAAAGTGAAACTGCAGACCACTGGCTCAACGAATGCTCGCTAGAAGAAGTCCTGCAGCCGACCTCGGGGTCATTGTCACAGTGTGTGTTTTGACTCAAGTGAGTGAGGAAGTGGAAGATGTTGCGTTAGGGAATGTTAGGTTTACCGTCTTTAGGCTCGAGAAGGATTTGGGTTTTTACTGACGTGTGCCAACTGATACCGCCCAAAATATTTGATATCTTGACAGAGATCAAACTCTATGTAACGACCCAAAAATGGTTGATACCTCAGACGGAGTTCGAACTCGCGAGGTTACTACTAAGGGGAAATTTCTAGAGCGTAATATTTCCCCGGAGTCAAATACCAGCCATCTCAGCTGGCGTGGGGTCGGAGGAACGACGAAGTGAAACTGCAGGCCGCTGGCTCAGCAGATGCTTGCTGGACAAAGTCTGCAGTCGAGCGAGGTCTTTGTCACGGTGTATTTTCACTCAAGTGAGTGAGGGAGTGAAAGGTGCTACGACAGGGAATGTGATGTTTACAGTCTTTTGGCTCAAGAGAGATTTAATAAATTATTGTTTCGTATTATTTCGGGTCCTACCGACTGCGCTACTGTAACGGCCCAAAAATAGTTGATACCTCGATGGGAGTTAGAACTCGTGTCCTTACAACCACGGGAAAATTCCCCTTAGTTGTAACACTCCAACAGACTGAGCTATGAGGCCGGTGTAATCAAACCTCTTCATCTGTGAGAGTTATTTCCTGGAGCGTAACATCTTGTCAAACTAAGGAGAAATTTCTCTTAAGTTGCAACACTCCTACGGATTGAGTTATGTAACAAGCTGAAGGCCTGTTGTATTAATTTTTGTCCTGGAACAGATCTTTACTTCTTAATATAAAGTAATAAGGAGTCAAATCCCTGTGATTCTGGGTCTGGTGGTTTTCATGTTCATTGATCTTGAGGGTTTGTTCTGGAGTTAGTCATTTTTCTCCAAAGTATAATAATAAAGAAGGGAAACCACCCTTATAAGAGAACGGCAGTGTTGCCCATCTGGGCATGAACACCTCTTTTTGAGCTCCGAGAGAGTTATAGGACATGATATACCAATGACGTAAGTCATTGGTCCTCCCGACTGGACCAGGCTCCCACAATCGAACACCGAGTTGAATGGTTTAAAGACTCCAATATCCAAAAACATGCTTTATCGATGTACCAACCTAATATAAATGTTCATCGTTTATATTCCTGATAGTGCCCACTATATTATTCAGTTGTTGTAGATAGAACATCTACAGGGCTATCTATCACTCAACAACAACAACAAACTTGAAAAATTCACCTTAAAGCGAACTTTACTCTGATGTCTTTTCTTTCAGTTACGATCCTGCAGTTTTCATATGGATACCACTATGAAATGCCCTGGTCTGTACTGTGGTAGAACGCTGTTTGAAAATGGAAGTTGGACAGACTGTGGCGCCTGCCCTCGTGGCTTTCGAACCAACGAATCCTCTTTCTGCACTCCCTGTGATGAACGTCCCATGTTTTACGACTGGCTCTACCTTGGGTTTATGACTTTTTCTCCTCTCGTCCTCCATTGGTTCTGCATCGATAACACTACTCCTTTCAGGGGAAAGTATGAAAAACATGTTGATATTATTGGTGCATAAACATACCTACTTTTCCATCAAATAGGTCATACATATAAATTAATTGTAGGTACCTACTCATGTAATATACTCTTCTTCAGAAACCATCTTGTACGCTACACTCTTCTTCAGAAACCATCTTGTACGCTACACTTACATTCTCTCTTAGGCTATATCCCATCGTTGACATGTGCGGGCAAACAGGGCTAGCACTGTAGACCATCATGCTAGTGATTCCACCTAGGTGGTAACTACGCAACTTCAGATTGTACAAGGTGGGCCAAAAACACTGAAAACGTCTATCAGTATGAAAAAAACCTTACCACAACGTGAACAATCGAGCACTGTGAAGTGGAAATCAGGCCAGTGGGCAAGCGAGTGGAGGGTTGCTACCGAATCCTTACTGGATACTTCCACTCTATAGCGTGGTTTGATCGCCGAATTCGCCTACACTGCCAACGGCATTTCTCATTTGCTTGTTCACCTACATTGGACTTAGTCTTGTCTTGATGATTGTATTGTTATATTGTCAATGGAGTCATCATCCCTATTCATCAGTACAGATAGGCTTCCATACGTTTTTATAATACGTAAAAATGTGTTTTCAGTTTGGGTACTTGGGGACGTTCTCCGTTTTCAAATCGGAAGCTTGCTTTGGAATGTACAAAAACTTCACTTTTGTTTAATCTAAAAACATTGGAGCGTAAAAATAACATTATACAACAACAGAGATACCTAAAAGCAACTTCCTACAGTTTATTTTCATATTGCATTGCATTTTTCTATGTTTTCCATGAAAAAATACTAGAGATATTTGGGTACATTTATAAATGGCTGTCTTGTAACCTTTGATTTTATCACATAACCTATCACAAAATCTTTCAGGCTCAGCCAAGGTGCACTCATTCTACACGTATCTGCATTGGTTGAAATCCTGCTTGCTGCAACTGCTACGATTCTTCTTGTTGAGCCCTACTGGGAATTTGATTTGAAAGCCTGTCCGGTTAAATCCCTGTCAGACTGGTACACCCTGTTCCATAATCCGCGGCCCAACTATGACGCAGTCCTTCATTGTACACAGGAAGCTGTCTATCCATTGTGAGTAGAATTAAATAATATTTTTGTACCTACTATACTTTTGTATTATTTATTGCATACGGATTCCATTCTGCACTACCCTGGCTCCACGATTTTGGTACAAACAAGCTTTAACTTGCATATTTCAATTTTTGATTTGGATGATAAGCTCATAATAGGGTTCTTTGTGATATGGTCCTCAATTTTATTGATTTTGAACTACAGATTCATCAACTGCCCTTCCTATTTTAGGCACACAATGGTCTTCATATTTTATGCGCTGAGTGTTGCAATGATGTCGTTGATTAGACCCTGGTTGGTTCATTTCTTCCTTCCAAAGACTGGAGGTATTACTGTTTATGCCGCTCTCTACTTCTTCCCAATATTGGTGCTCCTTCATGCTGTATTTGGTGGTTTGATTTGTAAGTCAACTTTATATTGATTATTTTACTATACTTGTGACAATGGGTTACCAATTATTGAAGAATTTAGTACCCAGTTTCTCTTGTAAGTATGGATGAAGTGTGTGGAACCTGGAACAGGGTATCCATGAATTCAAATGATTTTTGACTTCAAATGTTCGTTATTTCTCTAAATTAGATGCCTACCTTACTGAGAAGAATAGAGTAAAAAGTTGCAGTAATGTTGGTAAAATATTATTAGGTACCTGCAAAAATAATGATTTTATTCTACCAAATAATGATGAACATATAGGTCGACCAAAGATGGTCTCCGTTCCGAGGGTGCGCCCTATGCGGTAGACAAGTGAACTACTCGTTGAAGCGACTTTTGGAAGACAACCCTGTTAGGTGAAACTATCGCAAAGAGAAATTTCGCATCGAGGGTTGGCTGCAATGCTTTCGGTGAATGTGCAACAGCTATTTTAGGTTTTTGCTTATTGTATAATTTCGTGACAGCTGTTTTCTACTTCCAGTGATTCATTCTTCCTTCATTATTTTAACGTTCTCTTTCTTTTATTTCGGTAGTTTCATCTGTTCTTTCACTTTAGTGGCAAGCTCGGGAGATTGTTGACATTGCCGCCAAGTACTTCTCCCGAAAGAAAACTGAAGAGCATTCCAAGGTGAATATTTGTCACTTGGCGAGTGATGCGACGAGAAATTTCGTAACTAAGTCGGTATATTCATTATTTGCTAACTACAACGAGAAGTATAGGTTTTCTTAACTTTGAGTTCCGAGAATGGTTGTCAGTGCATGTTGTTACAACAATCTATCCGTATCTACGCGTGAATAGTCTGAAGCAAAAGTCGTTCCTAGGAAGTGAATGTTTTTAGTTCTTCTATTATTGATTCACTGGTAAGTGATTCTTAGAAAAAAATGAGCAAGAGATGGTCTTTCCCTTCTAATAACCTTCGAGGAAGGCCGTGCACCACAAAATATCTATGCTGAACAAGGGAAAAGAGATGTTTTTCCCTCCTCACATTCCGGAAAGGCCGTGCGGTCTACTGTGCGTAAGAGAGTCTACTGTATTGAAAAAAAGTAAGAAGCAGGAACGAAATTTACGTATCATTTAATTTAAAAACATATAAGTTTGAGTTTGAGGGCAGATGTTCCTGCAGAGGAATGGAGGAAATAAGAGACACAATTGAGGGAAAACATATTGAAAAAAATATTGTAAGTGCCAACAATTTTTAAATGACAGGAGATAAGTTGTTCCTTTTTCTCCAGCATGAACGCAGACCATCTCTGGTCGACCTATAGGTACACGAGTAATGATGAAATCTGGGATCAATAGTTGTTGTAGACCATGAGGCATTGGACACCCCCCCCACTTTCTTCCATAATTGAATTACTTGCGTTCATAATTGAATTACTTGCGTTCATTATTAATTAATGTTTCACTGGGAGAGCCTTTCTATCGGCGTTCAAAACCTCAGGGATTACCCTGATCTCCAAAAAAGGACACAGTAATGACTACCTATTCGGGATTTCGTCCAGTTGCAAAGTTTCCCATGTTTGTCAAGGTCATTGAAGGTACAGTCTTGAAGCAGCTGGCTTTATTTTTGGAGGGTAATTGATGTTATCCACTTGCAGCAATTTGGGTCTTCAAAGGGCAACTGTACCACTTCACCTGGAGCATATATAATTGTTTGCAGCTCTTCAAGCTCTTGAAAAAAGTACCACATATCGCTCCATTTATACGACTTATCCAAGGCGTTTGACTTGGTCCCCTACAATCTTCTCATCCAGAAGTTGTCCCACTATGGCTTTTTAGGCTTGGCGATATCGTTCTTCAGCATTTTTCTCAAAGTTAGCACACCGACTGTGAATTACGCAAGAGAACACTCATCCAAGGAGGACATACCCTACGGTGTGAAGCAAGGATCGATTTTGGGGCCATACTGCTCTCTGCTTTACATGAGGATGGGTTGTTCCAACCGGACCCGTTCTGTAGAACCTGATCCACCCTCGGAACGAAACAGTGACAACTTGTAGAAATAACCAGTTCCGGCGGGAAGGGTTATTTCGAGCTGGATACAAAACTTCGAGAGTTGGGATATCGATCTTCAGCAGTTGAACCTTGCATTTATGTCTTGACTGAGGGGGAAGAGAAGACAATCCTTGCATTGTACGTCAACAACCTTATTCTTATGTCCAACAATCAAATCAAAATTGAAAATCTCAAGAAACAATTTATGAGTAAATTTGACCTGAGAGATTTAGAACCACTTCAATACTGTCTCAGTATTGAATTTCATCGTAAGAATGGAACAATATCTGTCAGTCAAAAGAAAATATTAACGAGATTTTGTTGGGAATTTTTTAATGAGGAGCCTATTGTGAAGACCAAAGATCATCTACAGGATATTGTTTCAAGTATGGTGGATCAATCGTCAGCTAGGAATCGAAGAAACAGCGAACTATAGCCCTATTGACACAAGAAGCTGAATATATAGCCCTTACCGAATCTTCTAAAAGAAGCTATTCATTTAAAACAGCTCATAAGCGACATGGATTCACCTGTGGCATCATTGACCATTATTATGATAACTTGGCAGCACAACATCTGACAAAGAATGCTGTCTTTAGTTCAAAATTCAAGCTCATCAGCATCAAAGAACACTTCATCCCGGAAAAGGCCCACAGCAATGAAATCATGGTTCAATATAAGCCAACCAAAATATGGAGGCTGATGTCTTCATTAAAGGACTCCCGGGACCACGCTCAATCATTTGAGAACTTCATTAGGACTCATCCCAAGCTACGCCAAGTGAGGAGGAGTGTTGGATATATACTTGTCATAGCTTGACACAGTACAGACGTTTACCCAACCCCATCTTGTATGAAGTTGCTGTGTTACTAAATTACCGTCTGTCCTTAAATTGGTTTTTTAATTAAACTCCAACGTTTCTCTCCAGAAACTTGGGCTTCTTCAGGGAGATTAATATTAAAAAATGTAAAATGTCTACTTACTTATAGTTTTCTTTTTGTTCTTGTTAATAATTGAATTTAAAGTTATGAGTTTTTTGAAGATTAAATTAAATTAAAAAAAACAATTTAAGGACAGAAGGCCTTTTTTATAACTCTTGTTATAATCTGAACTGTCCGAATAAAGAAACGTTACTAAATTACCAACTAGTACTTGGTGACTAACATTGATTGTATTTGCTTCTTGTAAAAATATTGATCACCGATTTCGAATGTCCGTTCAGTTTGTAAGAAATTGCTCCAAAAACTAATTTAAAGTCTTCCGTCAGTTTATTGAAACTATAACATTTGCCTCAGTTATGAGAAAAGCCTCATCTTCCTAATTGTAAAATTTATGGAAACCACTAATGATTACGCAAATCGTCATCCTATGCTTTGATAAAGATTCAGATACCTAGTTATAAAAGTGTAGCGTTTTATAATGAGATTATTATTATCTACGTTTCGTCCCACCTTCAAACAATGTTTTACTGTCCCACTGGTTTACATGATATTTTTTGTCTTTACAGATTACACTTTCCCATACATCGTCATTGTCCTATCGGTGATATCCAATGCAGCTCATTTTGCCTTCAAGATTGATCAGGTTTGAATTATTTCTAATTATTAGAAATTCTTGGTATTATTTTCAATCACGAACTTTTGTAATCGACCAAGAAAAAAAAATTAATCCCCCCTCTCTCTTTCTCTCAAAATATGTTTGTTTGTTGGTTTATGTTTCAAGATGCGTCAAATCCAAAAACGAAAAAAGAAGAAGAAATAGTTGTCCGGAGCTATTCTCTGAAACCACTAGACTAAAGTTTATGAAACTTAGATCAAGAATCATCTTTGGGGTCCAGTTTTTCTGAATAGTCGGCATCAATTCAAGCAACTTTGAGAGAGGGCAGTCCAGTGAATGCAAATCTAGTTTTTATTTGTTGAAAATAGTTTTGAAGGGAAGAAACGTTGCACTAATGATGGGGAGGAAGGCGTTATGGTGCCCTTGCAGAATTGCACTTCACCTGCTATCTGCCCTCTCAAACGTGACCTTTCTCCATCAATATAGATGGGAATATAAATTTTTATATAATACCTATTTAATGTGTGTTTCAGTCGATGAAAGCCCTGATCAAGAGTACAGTCACGAACATTCGAAACTTATTAATCGTCCTCGGGCATTGGGTCGTCCATGGCTATGGCATCATCTCTTTAACACAGCTTGGTGAACCTGTCTTTCACACTGCTCTACTAGGCTTGGTTCCCCTACCTGCCGTATTCTACATCCTCACTGCGCGATTCACTGACCCCCACAAGCTGCACACCGACTGACCATCCTGAAGGCCAGTTACCAACTTCCCTGGTTGGGAGTTTCCTGGTTGGGAATTTGATCTTGATAACCCTATTTACATTTAGGTGCAAGTTAATCTGTTCTCCGTAAAATCATTGGTCATAACATAATAATGTCGAAATGTCTATTCAGAGCAGATATACCTACCTTTGTGAATAATCAAGACCTACATCCTGACTAAATTCAAGAAATTTGATTAGGCCAATCGCAATACTTTGTTTTGTTCCTCCTGGTAAGCTAAGTAAAAAACGATTCGGATATTTTGTGTAGCAATACCAGACATGCTAACTGCGTTACCAGGATGCACCTTTAGCTGCTAAAACCTTTTATACTCCATCATCGAGTTTGCCTAGTTGGCGTTGATATGTGCGTTTATTCAGCTCAAAAATGTCACTAGTTTGTCTATATAGTGACTAGTATGTGATGGATGTAATGATTTCCTAGGACTCGAGGGAATATATCCCTTTGAAATAGTGCTGAGCAGAGCTGCTGCTCAACCGTAATTTTGAGTGTGAAACTCTCTTTTAGTTCAATTTAAATTATTGTTTGCTTTCTTACTTGGTTCTGCTAATTGGAGAAGCAAAACTAGGGAGAGTAGATATATAATAGTTTATTGTAGAGTTGGATTTTGAAAGTTTCTATCATCAAAATCATTTATTTGGTTAGGCAAACGTTCAACAAAAATAAGTGTTCTTCACTTTAGGCTATAAAGTCGGCAAGTAAGTAAGTAGTTGTAAGTGATCAAAAGGCCATTTTCAACTTGAAATTATTACCTACCTACGTTTGCTAATATTCAATATTGGGATCCCTACAATCCCCTAAACCTTTATGGTGAAACGTTGTGATATAGGTACCAATTTTCAGACTGTTACCCAACCATAACATCGAATTTGAATTTTACAGATGGAACTTGCTGAAACATAATAGTGGGGGTCCAATATCGGTGCATACTTTAAACTGATTTAACAATCGGGAACTATGAACCGCTTTAATTTTATTTGAGATAATATGATCGTACCATATTGAGTTCTAAGAGAGAAACTGATACCTATATAGTAATACATCCGATTTTATTGATGTACACTATAGTTAGAATAGATTCAGATGAGTGTCAGACAACTTGTATGATACTATACCTGCTATAATATTAACTGTTGTGAGATGAATACCTACTACTCATAAAATGTTCCTTCATGTTAGTTATTGAACTAGGTAGATAGAAGTTTGGTACAAATTGTTGGATTCCAGTTTTGACCTGCAAACTATCAATTGGTAGGCATCTCTAAATAGCCTATAAAAATAACTAGAATATAGATGGCACGCTGTGATCTGTCGATTTCTCTGTTGAAACTACACAGAGAAACGGGCTATGTTACAGCTCGCGACCTATACCTAACTAAATTACTAGCTTCTAGTTCGCTACTCGTGCTATTGAATCGATTTTTATTTCAATTCATTGCAAAACTTTATTCTTCCCTAAAACCATGCAAAACTATTACTTTTTCTCCATTAAAGATGGTATTATGAAATTACAACAATGGGTCGGTACAGATTTAATAGTTCAAATCTAGTATATATGTAGGTAAATTATATGCTGCGTGTTGCAGGAAATGATATTGATTGATAGGGAAGTGTATACCAATACAGGTAGGTACACGTGTTTTACTAGTGTCTCCCTTGATTTTATGTATGTTCACCTATAGTAGAGTTGTTTCGAACAGAGAATTCCTTACCACCTCTGCACCCGTTGAAGACAGACTGGAGCTGGGAATGACTCTTCCTCTACCTGCGCCCCGCTCAGCTGACCAATTTTGCAATTTTAGTATAAAAGCAGTACAGTAATATTTGTCAAGATCATGGGAAGAACAGTTGATTTGGCAGAACAGTCAGGTAACCGGGCATCGGAAGATGATTGGTGAAGGGGGGGAAGAGACTGGGGAGGGAGCATTCCCAGTCCAGTCTGTCTTCAACAGGTGCGACTGTAACTAGGCATTTTCTTATTGAAACAGCTCTACCCAACATTTTTTCTCTGTAAATAGCTGACTAGCTAATCGTGCTTCAATTAACTGGATCAATGTTGGTAGGTACATATGTAACTGTTGTACATATGTATAGTGTACTGTATAGAATGCATATAATATCTTGATTACAGCATTATTTATTATTTTTATGTATCATAGCAAGATTAAAAAGATGACAAAACATTTCTTTTTCTAGCAGCGGTTCTTTTGTAAGTATTTCAACCTCAAATCATTTGCAAGATATATATATATATATATATATATATATATATATATATATATATATTTTTTTTTTTAAGCAAAATTTGTTTAAATTGTATTCAAGCCAGAATCGAATTCGTCGAAAAGTAATGGTGTCATGTGGCTCCCTCATCGAAACGTTAACAATCAAAATGGTAGTCGTGTCCTTGCAGGAATTAGTGAACGCCAAATCAGTGCTGGTTACCTCCTAACCAAGTTATTAAAAAAAAAGGATAAAATTGTTTGTAAAACCCAACAATCTATAAACTTGAAACTCGAGAATTTGAATATTCTTGAATATCGAGACCGACAATCTTCTGTTATTGATCAGTATGTTTCCCTAAGCTTGGGTCGTTGTTAATTTTCGATGATTACAGAACCTTTCAAAAGCTTCAGCCCTAAATCAAATCTATGTAAATGATGACGCACATGCGCATTGGCACTCTTGGAAACTCGTTTTGATATCGGAATATCGATATTTTATTACTGTTATCCGATATGTTAACGATATTGGACTTCAAATAATATCTGTTCCCCAAAATCGATATTTTTCCTGTAAATTATGATTTTAAGAAATCTACTACAAACCACAGTTGAAACAGTGTTTTGGAAAAGGTTTTTGAAAACGGAACACTTCACACGAAAATTAACCCTCTCTATGATTTTATGGTCATCTAAGACGTCCAGTGTGAGGCTTCACATTACTTCCCTAGTGTATCTCATTTCACTTACTTCGATTTTAACAACTCCTAATTAAAGGTGCTTTTCACTCAGGAGCACTACATATTAGATTTATTGGCAAAAACAATTGATTGTCACTATTTCCAAAGCAGATAAAATATCCTTTTCCAAAGCAAATATACCTACCTACCTTCACTCACTCGTGCTCGGGGTTTCCATTGGAAAAGAGTTTCAGGCACCATAATCGGCTTATACTTTCCCTCATATTTAAACAGGACAGCCCCTTTCATTTAAAACAGGATTCCGTTGGTTACCCCGAGTTGGAGTCGTCGCAATAAAATCTTTTGCTTAAATCAGCAAATATTTTGATTCTTTTCCACTCAAAATCTCCGAGGGAAGCGCGTTCAATTATATGATGTCCAACTGCCTTTGTTCTGGATCTCCAGTGCCTGTCGCTTCTGCAAAGAAAGTGCTCTGCAGAATCCTCCTCGAGTCCGCTAGGGCACATAGGTGAGTTGTTGTCTATAATATTTAGCATCTTGCAAAAATCATTATGTCCGGTAAGTTGAATAGTAAAAATGTCAGTAATAGTTCTTATTGAATTTCTACTTTTACATAGAAGCCGATATGCTCATTTAGGATCGGAAGACATAACAAGCATCCTGGTTTGTCTATGTTTAGCTGTTTCTCTGCTCCAGAGAATATTGAGGTCCTGTTTGACTAATTTTGGTTTTACAGGCATTTTTGGAAATGCAGATGGCAGGAGAAAGGCCCTACCTTCCTTTATCTAGTCACGGCACCTTATGTTCTTTGTCTTCCTAAGTTGGGACCCACAAAAACTGTTTGAAATTACAAAATCGATTTAGTATCGATACAGATATTAATACCGACATCTTTCTTTCGATACCGGTATCCCATCCCTACCATGAACCTAGGGAGGGGAAGTGGACCGGGCCTCCACCCCTTGTCTCTCCACGTCCATCCGCGTGCAGCCAGGGGGGGTGGAGGAGAACGAGGCCCCCTCGGTCGGGTAGGCGTGGCCTAATGAAAGGTGGAGGGGGGATTCTCACAGGACCTCGTGAACTAGCTAAGATAGCAAGTCACTACCTACTATTGTTTTTGCTTTCCCTGCCAACTACATAAGTGATCCCGACTTTTTCTCGCGCTGTGTTTTTAATTTGAGGTGCGCCCTTCATTTTATTTTTATTTCTCTTCTGTTATTATTACTCAGGGGATAGAAATCTCTTCAGATTAAGTACTATAATAAACATTACCCTCCCAATGAAAGTGAGGATGGAGGAAGGGATTTTTAAGGTGAATTTTGGTCCGGTAGTTTGGGAGAAAAGCCATGGACGGACGGATTTTTTATTTTTTTATTCGATTTTCTGAATCTATGTGTCAACAAATGTTGACGGGGTTAAACAATTTCTTCTTGCGCGATCACAATGGTCAATATTAAAAATAATAAACCAAATATAATACAAATTTGCACCATAAATGTAAAAACCAAAAACCTCCTGTAGAATTGGCTAAAAGGATTCAATTTTGCACCATAAATATGGCAATCATCAGTAATGTTATTGTAATAAAATCATATTTTATCGTTATGTCATAAAATAATGTTATTGTTTGTTACTGATGATGGCCTAACTGTCGAAATCGATTTAGCAGTGTAACTCTTTATTTTTCGTGGAAATATACAACGTTTTTCACTAACTAGTATCAATCTCAGAAGAAACACGCTTCAAGGAGGTTTTTGAAGGATAAAACTTGTCAAAACAATTGTCAAACCATTTGGAGACGCTCACTGATCGATTCGGGAAATACTTCCCTAACACTGCTGACGAACATATTTACAGACTTTCAACAGATCCTTTCTATGTCAACGTTGAACATGTTCCAGAAGCCCTGCAAGAAGAATTTTCGGAAATAAAAAATGATTCTTCTGCCAAATATGACTTCGAAAAAATGGAAAAGTCAACATTTTGGATCAAATACTTCCAAGTGTATCCCAGAGTGTCACAGGAAGCTCTTCGGTTATTTTTGCCACCTACCACCTACTTGTGTGAAAAATCATTCTCAACACTCCTATCGATAAAAACAAAGAATCGGAACAAACTTGATGTTGCTAGTGACTTGCGTTGTGGCCTTGCCAAAACTTCACCAAGAATACCAGCGCTGGTAAAGAAAATGCAAGCCCATCCATCTCATTAAGATTAACTTATTTTTATCTTAAAGGCTACTTCATAAAAGCTACGTGTTATCAAATCATGTTTTGTATAAATAAAAAATTGTTTTCAGTGCAAAACTTGCATTTTTTCACATCTATTCATTAGTTATGTAAGGGGGGCGTGGGAGGCTTTCATTTTACCACAAGGGGGCACGGTACAAAAAAGTTTGGGAACCCCTGATCTAAGGTCTAAGACTGTTCACTTGGTGACGTCACGCTATGGATCTAAATGTTGTTCCATGACTTGTTTTGAGCCCTAGGTAAATCGGAAGGTTGTTAACGTAACTCTAACGTTTAATCAGTGTGTTCGTGTTGATCGTGGGAGGGGCTAATCCCGTCTATAAATTCGTGATGTTTAGATGAGCAACTATAATATACTGTACTCTACTAGCTTTCTATTAGAATTAATAGGAATCGAACAAGAAGATCAGGAACGTGTCATAATGAGCTGAATTCGCTGACGCCCCAACTTTTTGAAATCTAATCTGTTGCAGAGCAGATCATTATGACAGCCTTTCGCAGTGGCCCGCAAATAGTAATTTGGTAAGTTGCTTAACAAGTGAATTTTATGAAATATTGTTGTCCAGTGAATGCGATTAATAATGGTTCATATCAATGAACGAGGTAGGTGGGTTGTGAAAAGAAAGAACAACGTGAGGATTCGCAATCCATCATCTGAAGACAGGTAGGAAGGCATCCTTTCACTTTTCCCAGTGAACGCCAACTCACCGTTTTAATAGAAATTATATGTATTTGACTAGCTAGCAGTAGATGATCATCTAGTGATGACTTCCTTCATATGGCTAAACAGGTACCAATGAATGGTTTGATCAGTACGTTATGGAGTAGATTAACATAATGTATATATTTTTTATAATTTAAAGTTAACAAGTTGCATATTAGAAGTCATCACCATCGAGAACGAAAACTTCGTGTCAACATTGACATAATATGCTAATACTTCGAAAATACGTCTTCACTTCCCGGTGGATTGCCATCCGGCTAGTTTCATGCCTCTTATTTATAAATAAGAACGGTTGAATATGATATAATATTTCAACGTCTTGGTCTATTTAACACGCTTCTTCTTCTCTGGTTTTAGCGAATTTTCGTCAGAAATAGGTAGTAAAGTTATTGCAATGGCTCCATAAAATTTACTTAAAATCAAAATTTTCTTCATTGAAATCTGCCTTGAGTCATTCTGGAACGAACCCTAAACGCTTTTTCATATATGTATTTATATGCCATTCCTGACGGTAACTCTCCTTACAATTGAAATAAAAATTCCGTTCTTGCGCCAAAAAAATTGAGCTTTCTAAAATTCGAATTTCAAAAATACCTGAAACTGCTAAATATAGTTAGGACCTAAATTTGTGTATTTTTATTGCAGAATTTTAGACTTGAGAAGTTCAATGAATGATGGACTAGAATTTTCAAAAATTTATTGACAACATTATTCTGAAAAAAGTAATGTGAATTAGAAACTAAAATGCCAAGCTTTGCCATAGATTTCTCATATTTGTCACATGAATCTACAGATCTCTGAAATGTTTTAAACCCACAATATGTCGATGGTTGCCCATACCTGATTTAGAGGTTGAGAGCTGGTATGTCTTTCAACATTTGTGGAAAGAAATTAGAAACGCTTGCATACGAGTCTACAACACATTGGGACATTTTATGTCTTTAGTTGCAGACTCGTATGCAAGCTCTAAGAGCCACTCAGCTGATCCGGACCCTGGGCATCGTCAAGTAAATGTCCTAAAAAGGCTACATACGAAATTACAGCTTCCTAGAGTGTTAAGTATAGAAATTACCTATTAAAATGATTTAACCACCGCTTCACAAATCAAACCGTTTTCGCAATATTCGGATCACCTGCTATGAATCAAATCATCGAAACACCAGCTCAATGAAATCATCAGAAATTAACAAGCGGTTGCAATCATGTTCACAATATCAATTATTGAGAATGATCACCTGAGTGTACACAATTATTCAAATAACCATGCTCATAACTCAACTTGTTGGCCACGCACTTCGCAGTAGTTAACATAATATGGTTAGATAAATCGAGAGCTTTCAAATGAATGGTCAAGCAGAGGGGTTGTGATGGTAATGTCGAGAACTTCTTTCCTGGATGAGGTTACAAATGTTGGTTTGTTTCCCCGGTTTGCCAAATATAAATCATTGGCTACCAGGTAGTCAAATAACAGGTCACCTCGTGTGTTGATGTCAGTGCTTCCCCACGCAATATGGTGGGCGTTGGCATCTGCACCCAAAAGTAGCTGCATGTTGTCATTGCGGCATTTTTCAATAAGGTTAGCCACTTCTTCTGGTGGAGGTCCTCTTGAAGTATCTGCATCTCCTGGGAAGTACGCTGAGGCAGTGATTATATGCTCCCTATGGTTGCCTTCCTCGAGGATGATTTTCAACGAATTTTGTGGGATGAAAAACGACGAAGTACCATTCCCCTAGCAACGACTCGGTTGTAAGCGGAAATCATCAGAAAACCAACCATAACGCTTTTTGTTAACGTTTTTATCGTTTCGTTTATGTGCCAAAGTAAAGACATAAAATGTCAAAACGTACCTAATTACTTAAATTTCATTAATTTGGGTGAAAAATTGATGAAAACTGCAGAAAATCTAAACATTCAAAATCTTGTTTGAATTGCAGAGTATTATTTTATCATTTATAGAAATGGTAGTTAACAATTTCATTACACTCAGTGCTCAAATTTCAAAACGGTGTTTACACATGTTACAACATGATGTACGATTAAGTATTCAAGAAAATTCTCTCATACTATGATATTGCACAACTGGAACTTTTCCAGCTCTTATCAAATGTTTTGTTTGTTTATTGACTTCCGAGTAATCCGTTCTTGAGTCGGTCAGTTGAATCACGAACCAATGCTTCGAGTTGGTGACGTTTCAGAATTTATTGATATTTTCATACCACCGAGAAATAACCAACAAAATGTTAGACCTTTTTACTAATTGATGGATATCCATACAAATTGATTTGTAAATCCTCATTTGATACTAATTCAATAAACGCACCTGCAGATGATGAAGAACTAAAGAAATATTTCGGTTTGCCATACATAAAAAATCTATCAGTAAATTGAAAAAACTTTTACCTATAGGTAAACATAAAACATCACAATCTTGTGTCACTTTTCGAAATTCAAACTCTTGAAAAATTGTTTACCAATACTAAAGACAAAGATTCGAAAGATTTACGTTCTAATCTGATTTACAGAATCCCATAGCAACCAGACTGTGGAAAAGCCTATTATGGACAATCCGAGCAATATTTAAAAAATAGAACCTTTCAAAATAAGTATAGTTGTTGTGACAGATCAATCAAAACTCCCGAAAAACCTCACTTACATAACAGCTCTTATGACGCATTTTAGGCTCACAAACTATAAAATACAATTCAAAAACACCGGAATGTCTTCATGGAAAAAAATTGAATCGTGGATATGTTTTTGGGCCTTTATTTCGACATAAACATTCCAGTGGTTTTCCGTGAAGTATTAGTTAGTATTAGTCCGGGAAGAATTAGTAAAATTTGTTTTCACGGTAGGTACCTACCGTAGGTACCTACTTAAATTCCATTAATGTTAGGTGAAAACTGCAGAAAATCTAAACATTCAAAATCTTGTTTGAATTGCAGAGTATTATTTAAAACTATTTTTTGTCATTTATAGAAATGGTAGTTAACAATTTCATTACACTCTATGCTCAAATTTCAAAACGGTGTTTACACATGTTACAACATGATATACGATTAAGTATTTAAGAAAATTCACTCATACTATGATATTGCACAACTGGAACTTTTCCAGTTCTTATCAAATGTTTTGTTTGTTTATTGACTTCCTTCATTGAAGTGTAGTCCGTTCTTGAGTCGGTCAGTTGAATCACGAACCAATGCTTCGAGTTGGTGACGTTTCAGAATTTATTGATATTTTCATACCACCGAGAAATAATTGATGGATATCCATACAAAGTGATTTGTAAATCCTCATTTGATACTAATTCAATAAACGCACCTGCAGATGATGAAGAACTAAAGAAATATTTCGGTTTGCCATACATGAAAAATCTATCAGTAAATTGAAAAAACTTTTACCTATAGGTCACTTTTCGAAATTCAAACTCTTGAAAAATTGTTTACCAATACTAAAGACAAAGATTCGAAAGATTTACGTTCTAATCTGATTTACAGAATCCCATAGCAACCAGACTGTGGAAAAGCCTATTATGGACTATCCGAGCAATATTTAAAAAATAGAACCTTTCAAAATAAGTATAGTTGTTGTGACAGATCAATCAAAACTCCCGAAAAACCTCACTTACATAACAGCTCTTATGACGCATTTTAGGCACACAAACTATAAAATACAATTCAAAAACACCGGAATGTCTTCATGGAAAAAAAATTGAATCGTGGATATGTTTTTGGATTTTGATATAAACATTCCAGTGGTTTTCCGTGAAGTGGGAAGAATTAGTAAAATTTGTTTCCACAGTAGAATATACTTTGAGAAAACCAACCTCCAAAAGATCAAAATAGACATTTACCGGTAAGGTCAAAGGAAGCCAAAAACATATCTATGTTAAAATTAATTATGGACATTGCCTATGTAATGAATGTTGTGGTTATTGTAGTCAATAATAATTTTTATTGTTAACTAGCTTACCAGTGCTTTGGTACTAACTGGCGGTTTATGGTAATTACATACCGCCTTAATGTTATCATATTACTCTATAGATGACAAACGTTATAATGAAATTGATTTCGTGAAGTGAGAATTCCATTGGAATTATACCAGCTGATCCGATCGTCGTTGCTGGATAAGAATCAGGATTGCTTCGTATCTTGCCATTTTTACTCAGCAGTCCCACCAAGGCTTCAATTCGAATTTCAGCAATCAAGTTTCAACTTGTACCTAATTAATTTTCCAACCAAGCATCCCCGTTTCTTACTCTTACCCAAAGTTGTTTACCCGGGCAACGTCGTTAGGAAAAACCAAGTTCTCGATGAAGGAGTAATTATAGAGAATTGTAATGTTATGTTCAAGGAAAAATCCCACAGTTGAAAAGGTTTGATTGAATCGGAACTTGCTCGTCAATTTGTACCCATCCATTCGAACAGAAAGGAGGCTCCGATTTGGGATGATCTACTCTGGATACGCTCCACTCCGGATGTGATCCGTTCAGAAAGTGTTCTGATCCGGGAGTAATCCTTGTCCCTCTGGCGAGGTTTAGTCAAAATTGGGAAATTCGCAAGGGTCTTATATTGATTTTAAAGATAATTATCTCCCTCAATTCTTCTCAATCTAGCTCAGTTGGATTTCGGTTCGGGCCAGCCATCATCTGGCTCTGCCCACAGTAGCCGGTGGCCCTAATGGCACCTATTGTTGGGTGTCATGGAGTAGCCGGCAGCCTGCAATGGCAGTAATGTCCCAGAGAGTCTCGCTATTTATTTTCAACTTCCTAGGGTGAACAGGAATGTATCACCCAGGTGTGTATGTGTATGTGGTATGTATGTGTTAGTTCACTCAGTTGATCCGAAAAGAGCCCATTTTATTGTTCTCTTGATGTCCTGGAGAGGCTCTCTACCAAATGCGTTAATTTTCGTAGAGGTTTTATGCAGCGACTATTTTTCTGTTACTCTCGTGACACACTTTAGTATCGCAATTTTGTCTCCTTTGTTTTTAGCAATAGGTTCTGGTAAGCGATTCCAGTTTTTAATTGTTCGTTTCTAGTTAGCTATGTTGTTATCTTATTACGCGCTCATCGGTTGTTTGGCATTAAATAGGTACTATGGCTTCGTTATTTGGAGACCTTCGCTCCCCTGGTTACTCTCCATTCGTAACTAGGCTACTCGATAAACAAGGGTTGGTTGGCGATGTGGTCAAAAAACTTATCATTAGTCGGAGTATGATAAGTAGGTATTTTCTTCTCATGTAGATACTGGGTGTTTCCTTATATGTATATGCACAATTGCTGTAAACTGAAGTTTTTCGAGCCTTCCCGTTCAGGGAATCTCAGCTGACAGGCGATAAAAGACGTTAGATTTAAGCGCTCAACAGTTGAATATACTAGGTTTATAATGGTTAACAACTAATCTCTTCAAGGTTAGTGATCTCTCCAAATGAAGAATACTTTCCAAATAATGACCTCTTATTTCCTTAGTTGTCTTTAATTGCTCCCAAAAAATAGTTTGGATGTGGCGATGCATCTGTTAACATTACCCGCCCACGCGTCGATTTTGCCCCTGAAAGCATTGGATCAGCCCCGGGTAAACCCAGAACCGTGGGTCGTTTCATGTATCCGCAGTTACGCATCCAGATAGGTACTACGAGTATGTCACTATTGTTACCTAGTGACGGTCTTCTATCAAATTTTCGAAGAAAATGTAGCTAGTGCGATCCCTCCACAAACGTTCACATTTTCATCATGGAAATTCGATTTGAGGCATTCTGAAACGACTCCTGGATCTTAATACTTTTCAAATAATATATTTTTGTCGCACGTATATTATTTGTCATTCCAGATGATAACTCTTCTCAAATTTAAAATCTCTTCAGAGATTAAAAAAAAAAAGCCGTTCTTTCTCCAAAAATCAAGCATTAAAAAAAATCGTTTTGAAATTGAAGCACTTTGAGGGCAAGCAAATTTTTAAATATAAATTGTATGTTAAAAAATAATGATCTGGTATTCATAAAGAAATGTTGGGCTTTTAGACAATTTTCACTGTTTTGTTTATTTATTTATTTTTAACACAATTGAAATTTAAGTACAATTTTCAGCATAATTTTTGCAAAATTTGTATAATGTACTTCATACTTTACAAACGATTTCATAAAATGATTTATAAAAATTATTCTAGCGTTTTGCCATTTTTAGTAATTTTTTCAGCCCGTTTTATGAAATTGGACTAATTTAATGGCTCGAAACCGAACTTGGTCTTTCTTTTAGAATGCTTGATTTTTTGGAGAAGGAACGAATTTATTGTTCAACCCTATGGCGAGTTATCTATCGCCAGGAATGACACACCAGGCGATGCACCATGATCGTATGAGCGAATTTTCTTGAATTACCTATCTTACGTATTTAATTATTTGGAATTGTATTGAAATTTGAGCAATTTCAGTAGAAAGAAATGGTTAAAAACCAATTTTATGGCATAAAACCCATACTAAATAAAATTCGGCGATTCAAAAAAGATTTTGGATTCTTAGATAGATTAAAATTCTGCCAATAAATATAAATGTAACAAATTTTAGCCATTTTTAGTGGGGTTTTAGTACATTTTTTGAAATTTAACGAATTTTATGTGATCAAAAAGTGCTGGCCAACGAGCTCATTGTTTCTTTTAGAAAGCTCGATTTTTGGACGCAAGAACGGAATTTTCATCGCTATCCTAAGGAGAGTTATCGTCTGGAATGACATATTATATATATATATATATATATATATATATACGAAAAAGCGCAAGCTTCAGTAATGCCTTTGAAAGGATTTTAACGTAGAAAAGGAGTGTGATGTGAGGGGTTGAGCAGATTGTTGTTTGCATGACTGGAACTTTTTCTCTTGCAATGGCATTATATTATCTATTTTTTTTAATTAGTCAAACTCAACATGCTCCTCATTATTTTACTACCTACATGTTTTGTATTACACAGTTCAAGCTAAAAATAATGCTTCTTATAAGTAGTAAAACAATTGTTAAACGGTTTTGAAATTTCAGCACTTTGGGCGGGAAGTAATTATTAACTACCAATTTTATGGCGAACAATTTCTTTCTTAATAATATTCTACGATTCAAAAAATATTTTGGATTTAATTTAGCTTTTTTGTTGAAGTTTTTATCGATTGGTCGATTACAATGGTTCATTGAAAATAACAAACCAAAATCGCCTTTTAAACCACGACAAACAGCTGATATTATTCCAATAGAATAAATTATACCCTATTCAAGGAATCAAGTTTATTGTAATCTTGTCGCTCATAGATAGGACTAGTGAAGCATAGGTAGGGGTTGTATTTTGTATAATTAATTTTCAGTTGGTGGGCGCCTCCTTCCCTGTCAATACGCTTAGATTCTGATGTACTATTGCACTTAGGTACGGTCTCCTTAGTTGCAGAGGAAGTGTAGGTGTTTGATTTAATTAATTTCTCCTCGGTAGACGTCTATCTCTATGCAGTTATATTGTGATAATGTATCTACCATAAATTCCTATGGACAAGTGTTCTGCATTGAAGGGATATAATATATAAGTAACATTTCCCAGTGGAATTATTAATTTGAATGCGAAAATTATTAATTTCACTGGGGAATGCTATATAATCCTGAAATAATAAACTTTTGTGTAATAATTTGCAGCGGATTTTCTGATTTGACGTATTCATGATCTAAATCTTCTCCCAGTAACTACCTAATGAGGAAGTTTCTGTCTTTCATCAATTTTATTTTGGTAGGTAGGTGATTACGTATAAATGGTTTACCATGAAGTGACTACTTTGATTCGGCTTACGTTATTTGTCTATATCTGTGTGTGTGTCTGTATGTTCCGCCGACTTGAAATTCGGTAGGTAGATTCGTGAGACACAGGCATATGCTGTAGGTGTGATTATAGTTTTTGGTATCGATCGATCGTGGTCGATCAAAAAGGTTTATTATTGAAAATAATAAAACAAAGTAAGCAGTTATCTATCTACCAGTAAATAGTTGAATTTGCCGTTGGATAAAAGAAAAAGAGAATATATTTATGTAGATAATTATGTGCTCGGAAAAAAATCGCCGTAAGCTTAATAATAAATCTCAATTCTTATATTGAAAGATAGAGGGCAATGAACTAATCCGCAATAAATTCGTACAGAAAAGAAAAAAGTAAGTTCTTAAATAATAATCTTCTCTAATCTTTCGATGTGTTATATCTTCACTTTTTAATCATTTTACGATGTTATTGATGACTACCGGTCTCCCAGATCAGATTTTTTTAATCCACTTGAGTAACTAGGCATTTACTTCTGATGCGTAAAGAAACCCCCTCTCCCATATTGTTCTTCTCATATTAGACTTACTCTTTCAAAATTCGGTCCCTCCTTTGTTGGGTTACAATACATGGGTTATAAGAGTGTGCTTGAAAAACACACCCATTGTCCATTTTTGAACACCCATAGTTCTTGTTCTGATACTCTGTACCTACTTTTACGGGTTTTCATTTTCAAAAAATATTAATTGTTAGGTAGGTATGTTATCAATGTACTGTCGACATTAATATCCGTTTTCGTCGAAAATAACGATTTTCCAGGGGATGGGCATTAGGCAGTTTTCTCAAGAGACAAAAATGGAGTGGGGGTGATTCTGCATGAACATGGGTGGTAGGTAGGTACTTACTGAGTAGCTGAAAGGTGATGAATCAAAAAATATAGCTCTTATGTACTTGACTCATTCTGGAAAATTGCTCTCCCAATTTACCATTTGTTGATTGTTTTACGAGTGAGTTTTGTGAAGACAGTTTTTTTCCTTTTTTTTAATTATTATTTTTATTAATTAACTTTTTAATCTTCCAAGAAAAATATGTTTAACCCTACCTCAAAGTTTGAAGGTTTACGATTCAAGATACCTAGGATCCAAAAAATGAAAATAATAAAAAAAGTCCGTACGCCGTTTAGTTTTTTTCTCTGAAACTACTGGATGAAACTAGGATATATATATAAACTTGGGTTGATGGGTTTGGTGAATGACCAAAACTAGTCTGGGGGTAGATATTTTTTATTTACTGCGACGTTTCGGTCAGGATCTGACCCTAATCATGCAGATTTAGTTGTACAGGTGTTGCTTAAGTTTGAAAACAAACAGTGATCTCCATCACCTAAAGTATATATATATATATATATATATATATATATATATATATATATATATATATATATATACTCGGCCCTTCGGGCCTCGCAAGGGGCTCCACCCCCCTGGAGCCCCCTAATCTATACTCGGCGCTTCGCGCCTCGCCGGATCTTTTCTCTTTTCTACTGTGTAGAAAACGAGGATAATTTGCTATGCAATTCGTCCCACGAGAAAAAAAAAAAAAAAAAATTTTGAGGCCTGGCCGGGATTCGAACCCACGACCTCTCGCTTCCCATCTCGGGACAACAAACGTTACACAAAAAAAGTGGACATTTTAAAAAAATGATTGGGGGTCGGCCTAAGAATTGCATAGCAATTAATTATATATACCTATATAAGTTTGATAAATTGTTGACCGTGAATCGTGAAGTGAATATTGAAATCGGAGATTTCAGATGTTTGTTGAGGTGCGGTCGATTAAGTACGATGGCTTTTGTAACCAACGTTTCGTACGTTTATTCGTACATCATCAGGGTTCTATAACAGATAATACATAGCGGGACTTAGTCTAAATCAGTCTTAATCGGGATTTTAGTTTTCTTTGAATGCTACATCTAATCTAATTGGGTACAAAATATTAATATGGAAATATGAAATAACTTACATGAGTGGTGTTGGAAGGTGAATAGCACATTATCTGTAAACTGGTAGGTAGTAATAAGAATTCACCGCAGTCCAGAGAGTTGTACACCCGACTTCTTACTCGAAACTGAGCTTTGACGGAGAAAAGCCTACCTAATTTATCTATTTTTGAATTGGGTTGAGAGAGTATTAGCTTTACTTTTTTCCAACAGATCAGCACTACCTAGGGTTCATATAGTTTCAGAAAATGTCATTGGAATTATGAACCAAAGAGAGTACATTTCAATTTGATATGACTATGTATAGACAAAATTTTGGAGTAAGTGTGGGTACCCCCATTGCACCTTGTTTGGCCAATCACTGCCTCAATTACCTTCTTGACCAGGTAATCCCTATAATCTATTTTTAAATAAGTAGATGATCTACTTCTCTGTTACCACAGGAACACTACACATAATTTTAGCTGATTTTAATAGATACCATAATCGCCTGCAATTCACTCACGAAAATTAATATACAGAATTTCAAATAAAACAAGAAATTCTAATGGTTACATAGATACAAAATGGTGGAAGAAACCACAAAACAAGGGTAGCTATGGGTTAATTATTACAGCCGTGCACCCTTTCACCAAAAAACCAATTTTGCATTAAACTTAAGTGATCGAGCGAGAAAATGAAGCTCCCCTAAACATCACAAGGAAGTCGAAAACTCGGTCGTGGACATTCTCCTTATGAACGATTTTCCCTTTAAACTTGTGTATGAACTCCTCAAGAAAAAAGAAGAAAAAAACGGACAGTAGACCTACGGTTCTACAGTCAGATCATTTAATAATGATTAATTTTACACATTATTAGTTCATTATGGTTACTTAGCAATATTAGTTTATAACTGAGTGTAATAAATTAGCTTTACTTGACACTACAGAGGCTTAGGGATTATGAGATGCTGTGATAAAATGAGAGCATTCCAAAAAGTGGCTAACGATTTTCTTGCTATGAAAACTTAGGGAGTTACACTTCCCTAGTAACGCATTGGTTGTACGTGAAAATCAATATAAAACCACCGTGACGTGACGCTCATGACACGACGAAAACAAATGGAAACGTCCTGTTAATCATTATTAAATGATAAAAGAAACACCAAGTAGCCCTCAATAGCAATACCATTCCAATAGACAGCCCCCAGCCATCGAAATGTTATTCACTACCCTACGTTGAACACTTATCCCCCCCCCCCCTCCATTAAATAAAATACTAATAGACAATGAAAGCAACTGTACATTTTCTTATAAAAATCAAAAGATCATCCATAATATTCGTTCCCAAAATATATGCAATCCCATCTTGTTTATCAATTCCCCTGTTCTTGTGGAAAGTCTTATTATGGAGTGACACGTTCCCATTTGAAAACTCGGGTTTTTAGTTTGGGGTTTAGTTTAGCCATAAACATATCGTCGATGTAATGCGCAGAGACCCACTCAAAAAAATCCCCACAGTCCTAACCACCCTCGCCCATAGCGAAGACCACAATTTTAATTTTGATAAAACTAGAATTATTACTCATGAAAAGAATGTATTTAAAAGTAATGTAAAAGAAATGATAACAATAGAAAGAAATCATCACACTGCAATAAATTCCAAGTCTGATATTCAAAATTCAAGCAAATGCTATGCAAATTTGATCCATTTAAATCGTAACAATAATTCTACTACCAGACGCCTGGATAATTCTCCGCCAACAAACAGTCTCCCAAATAGCACTGCCGAATCCATTTAGGAACCCTAGGTAGTACTGGTCCGTTGGGAAAAGGGTATAGCTAATCCTCTCACAACCCAATTCAAAAATAGATATATCAGGTAGGCTTTCTTCGTCAGAACTCAGTTTCGTGTAAAAGAAGTCCCTGTGTGTACAACTCTCTGAACTGCGGTGAATTCTTATTACTACCTACCTACCAGTTTACAGATATTGTGCTATTCACCTTCCAACACCACTCATGTAAGTAAGTTATTTCATATTTCCATATTAATATTTTGTACCAAATTAGATTAGACGTAACATTCAAAGAAAGCTAAAATACCGATTGAGACCGATTTAGACTAAGTCCCGTTATGTATTATCTGTTATAGAACACTGATAATTGTACGAATAAACGTACGAAACGTTGGTTACAAAACCTTAACCACATCTTTGCAGCTAGGTACTGCAGGCTGATTCACGGCTCTAAACTTAGAATTTTCGAAAAAGATGAATTGTTTAATTTGATGTCTGTCTGTATGGATCAAAATTACTTTTCATTTGAGGGCAAAGTTTTCCATAGCCAGCGGTTGCTATGGGTTCTCCGATATCTCCCTCGCTTGCAGATATTTACATGGATTATCTTGAGAAACAAATATTTACCACTTCTAACACAAATAATCCTCTCTATTGGTATAGATATGTTGATGATATCATCATTCTATGGAAGGGCACTGAAGGACAACTGAATTCTTTTCACGAAAACATCAATAAATTAGATCCCATCCTTTGGCGACTGATTCCTACTATGTTTACTTCAAAGTAATTATGCTACAACGTAAATCAGGGGTGCTCAAACGGTCGATCGCGATCGACCAGTCGATCGCGAGTGCTTTTTGAGTAGATCTCGAGAAGAAAAAATTTTTTAATAAGTAGGTAACTAAACTACAAAAATTTATTACGTAATAACACTGCTTGCGGCAAAAGGCGGCTTTATCAAAGGAACGCGCGGTACTTGTCAAAGAAAAGCCCCGTTGTTTCTAGACTAGACTGTACAAAACAGTAGAAACACAAGAAACCATTCGAAGATGGATCGGTTGTGAAGGAAGCATTTATTGAAGCGGGTGAGACTTTATTTGGAGATTTTAAAAATAAAACAGAAATCATGTCTGCTATTAGAGAACTTCAGTTATCTCGTCCGACTGTCACAAGGCGTATTGAAGTCATGAGTCAGAACATCGCAGATAAACTAAAACATGATATCATGGAATGTACATACTTTTCTTTACAGTTCGACGAATTCACCGATATGACAGAAACTGCCCAGCTGTGTATTTTTATTCGGATGGTATTCAATGACATGTTGGCTAAGGAAGAATTTTTGACAATCATTCCTCTGAAGGGGAAGACCCGTGGCGAAGATATATATGACGTTTTCATCAATTTTGTAAAAAACTACAAGCTACCAATATATAAATTAGTGTGCATTACAACCGATGGAGCACCAGCAATGACTGGAAACAAGAACGGTTTTGTGGCATTGTGTCGAGCTAATGAAGAATTCCCTTCATTTTTTTCATTCCATTGCATTATACATCAACAAGTTTTGTGTTCAACAGTTTTAAACACGGAGGAAATTATGGGCATTGCAACACAAATTGTGAATTCCATCCGTGCACGTAGCTTGCAACGGCGGCTCTTTAAGTTGCAGTTGGAAGATAGGGAGTCAGCTGAACACACTGATTTAGTTCTTCACACGGACGTCAGGTCGTTGAGTCGCGGAAAATTCCTAGAAAGGTTTCAAGAATTATTGCCCGAAATAACAGATTTTCTAGACGAAAGAGGTGATGACACTGAGATGTTGAAAAACGAAAAATGGCTGACTGATTTGGCATTTTTGACTGACATCACAATGCACTTAAACACCATTAACTTGGAGCTTCAAGGTAAAGGAAAAACTATTATTGAGATGATTAGCGCAGTAAACGCATTCAAAAGTAAATTGCAACTTATGATAGATCAACTGAAAAGAAAGGATCTGAAACATTTTCCGTCTTTGAAAGCAAGGATTCCTCAGTTGAATTATGTTACGTATGAGGCTGAATTATCAAATATTTTGGGTCAATTCGAAATGCGTTTTTATGATTGCAGTAAATTGGCAAATATAGCATCATTTATGAGTTATCCTTTTTCATGTAGAAACATTGAGGAATTAGCTACTGAAGTAGCAAGTCAGTTTAATATGAACTCATGTTCTGTTGAAAATGAGTTGGTGCAGATTATATCAGATATACATCTCAAAGCTACAGCATCTGATACAAATTTCTGGTGTTTTATATCTGAAGATAAATATCCGAATCTAAGGCAAATCGCCCTTCAACTGACGGCAATGTTTGGGTCAACTTACTTGTGCGAGTCTGCATTTTCTGAAATGAAGATAATTAAGTCAAAATATCGCAATCGACTAACTGACGATCATATGTCATCATGCTTGCGATTGGCACTCAGTGGTTACGCACCATCTTATGAAAAGTATGCTGAGGACATGCAGTGCCACGCTTCAACATCCAAAGTCACTCCTTAGTTGAGTTTAACACCATATGTAACTCTTTTGTTTTGTAACAACGAATAAACTCGCAATTTTGAATAACTAGGAGTTTTTTCATTGATATTGTAGAGAAGAACTTAAGTAAACCTAACCCAAACCTTGACTAAAATAATGTAAATTGTGCGGAAAGCTAATATCTATATATGCTACAGTACACCCTACCTAGGTAGGTAGGGTGTATCGTGTATGTACGAGAACCCTGCATCACACATACTTGCAGCCTCTCAGAGTCGATCGTAAGTAGTCTAAAAATATTGAGGTAGATCGCCAGCAGTTCAAGTTTGAGCACCCCTGACGTAAATAATAGGTACATAATAACTATATAACTACGTCATAGCTATCAAACAATTTAAACTAGAACCTACCATATAAGTATCATAGAAATTACAACATGCCTGTTGTCTCTTTGTATATTATAGCTCCCTGATGAGGCCCATTAGGGCGAAAGCGCTAGGAGTAATTGAATAAATGATGAGAAAAGCAGCCTAAAATTCTCTCATCCCCTCACAACCACCTTCACCATACAAATTAGATCCCTTTATCAAATTCACCCTCGAATTCGGCGGGAATAAACTAAATTTTCTTGATCTGTCCATCTCTTTGGTAAATGAGAAGCATTATTTTTCAATTTATAGAAAAGATACATATAGCGATATAACGATCCATAGTACTTCAAATTACCCTTTAGTCCATTAGCATGCATGCAGCCTTCCATAGTATGATTAACCGAGCACTATCTATTCCAATGAGTGAACGAAATTTATCAAATGAAAAATCCATTATCAAAAGCATAGCGGCTAGTAACGGATATGGATGAGGTCTAGTTGATACCTTATGGGATAAGGTTCTTAGGAAAAAGAGTAGGAAAAAAGTTTCCAATCTGGCTCGGGAAGATGTAACTTTAGAAGAAAAACATTGGATAATTTTACCTTATTATGGGAAAATTTCTGATAAAATTGGCGAAATTCTATCATCGAGAGGTTACAAAGTAGGTTTTAAAACTAAAAATAGTCTTAAAGCATTACTAGGATCCGTTAAGGACAAAATTAATGTTCAGGATAAAAGTGGGGTTTATAAATTAAAATATTCTTGTGGCTACGAATATTGCGGTCAGACTGGTAGGAAATTTAGGGAAAGAATAGACGAGCATCAGGAGGATTTCAGGGAAAATAAGGGTAAGTCTACATTTGCGGAACATCTTAAGGAATCCAATCATAGTTACAATTTTGATTTGAGAGATAGACAGTTTGTAGAATTTCTTCATTTTTGCCCATAGGGAGGTATGTTGAATGTACTTGGAAAATTCGAAATAATCAAAAGTGACAGATCTGGTAAATGTTTAAGTGAGGATATACCTCAATATATTTCACAACTGATAGGTCCATTTCTATAAAGCTTGGAATTATCCCTTCACACTGTTGAAACCATATTTAGTTATTTCCCCCTTTCACTTCGTCTGATTAGCTATAATCCCTCTTCACTTTGTATGCACTTAATTGGTTGTACCTCCTGCCCTTTTCCTTTCTCTCGACCAATGGGATTCAATCCCCCTTCACCTGTCACTATATAAGCTGTGTCCTTCCTGTTGTTCTGTGTCTTCAGTTATTGCTTGTTACTGATGATGGTCTAACCGTTGAAATCGATTTAACATTGTAACTCTTTATTTTTTGTGGAAATAGACAAGGTTTTCACTAACTTCCGTTTCGTTAAATAAATCCAGCATAATTTTGTCCCGGCCTAGTCGTTTGATCCTGCTCAAATTCGGAGGGTAGTTGGGAAAAGAAGATTTAATTTTCTCATATCAATTTCATCTCGATTATATCATCATTAGGTGCTGCATAAGTGCGAACCTGATTAATTCATTCTATTACTGACTAGTTCTAATACTAATACTTCTAGATTTAAATAAGTGTAGAAAATAATTTTGCACAAGTTTGCTGTCCGTTGTAAATTATGACTCGCGTTCTTCATTTAGTGCCTTTATAATTTTTGCAGCTTGGTGATTGTGGTGACATTTTTGACCCTCTACGGAGTTACATCTTTGCTACATTCCGATCCAAGTGAGATAGAAGAAGGTAGTTTCAAGTCAACATGGGTCCATCGTCTTATCCTCAATCTTATCGGCTACTCTACCATTTTCATTCCTGGTTACCTGATTTTCAAATATGTGAGAATCACCAAGTTCCTCGAAAGATCCGGTAAGCTTTCCGGGAAAGCAAAAGTAGTTATCTAACAGTTCACACTAATTCTTCTAATGAAATGCAGGGTTCCACTAACGATTTCATTTCAGCAGTTAGGGACTAAAATCACAATGTAACTAAAAATGTATTTGTCTACATATTATACATTCTTCTTCTCGATCAAGGCTCAAACTAACTAAAACATCGTCTACAGGTGGAGGATTTTTGTCGAACGTTATAGAGATGTGCTTCGCTGGAAGGGAAACCATTGGAGCTAGTGACGCCCACCCTGAAACTCCCGTTCGGACCTTCCGACAAGACGCTTTGCTCCTCATGTTTTGTTTTGTTGGGCTTCAAGGTAGTTACTTGACATGGGGGTTAATGCAAGAGAAGATTATGACGCAAGTAAGTATTTCGAACCTTTTTAGCGAATTTTCGTAGACTGATGAGTAGGTAGGTACCTATTAATGCAAACAACATAAATTCTTCATTGTTTCAGAAATATACCAATTCCTTAGGACAAGAAGCGTTGTTCAAGGATTCCCAATTCTTGGTTTTTACGGGAAGAATTTTAGCGTTCACGTTTTCCGGTACCTATTTGATTCTCAAACGCCAACCAAAGCATAATATGCCTCTGTACAAATACGCTTACTGCTCGTTCTCAAACATTATGAGCTCATGGTGCCAGTACGAAGCCTTGAAATACATAAGTTTTCCTTCCCAGGTAAGTAAATAATACTCAATACATTGAACATATAGTCAAATACATACATTTAAATAAAAATATACAGGAGAATTCAATATATCCTTCCAAAAAATGATGTCGTGTTTGGGAGTCCTTTGGCAATCGTGCCTTGTGGTCTCCCCCCAGACAAAGCTGGGAAGATCCACCTGAGAGGAGACTGTGCACTCAGTCAATGTCCTTGACAAATGCCAAGTACTTGTTTTAACCTATGGGTCGAGGCATGCGTTCTAGCTCGCAGAAGAAAGGTTAATGCTTTATTATGTTCAACTAATAAAGACAAAGCTAGCAACAAAAGTTTATAAAATCGGTACATACAGGACTACGTCTTAAGGAGTAAGTAAATGACAAGAAACAGTATGCTTCGACAGTATGCAGCGACATGGCCATACCCATAGGGAGTGCGTTCATCCAATAAAACTTATCATTATAACAATACGCCAGAAATTTTCTAAATTCTAGTGCAACTGGTATTAAATAGTATGCATCTTTTAGATCCACTGATACCGCATACATACCTGTCTCTAAGGAGGCAATGACTTTACGGTAATCGTTGAACTTAGAATGCTGCATCAATAAGAATTTATTCAATTGTTTTAGATTTATGATAAAGCGAGAGGATCCATTCTGTTAGGCCACTAAGAAAATAGGTGAAAGGAAATGAAGGGAGTCTTCGCTAATTGGCGAAATTGCCCCTAATTGTAACAACTCTTTTATCTTGGTATTCATTTCGGGTGATGACGTCATAACCCTCTTTTGTGGTGAGGTCTTGACAACTACAAGGGACGGGGTCCGTAAAAAAGGAATTTCATAACCCCTAACCCAAGACAGAACTCAGTTGGAAACCCAGGGGGGGGCTAACAACCCCATGACTCTACAGGCAGGAGTAGTTTTTTGGGCCTTTTCAATGTGACGTTGTAACGTTTCCGGCAAGGGGACTCTTGCAACCTCCGTGAGGTATGATAGGTATCGTCCGAAAAATCGGAAACCTCGTTCTCCGATCGTCTCACCTCCAACAATTCTGAGTGGTCCGGGGATTGAAAACCCTGAAATTTGATCTCCTCAGTCAATTCTGACGACAGATCCTCGCATAAATCGGTGATAGGTTGAGAGAATTTTTGAATCTTGGGACCTTCATCAAAAATGTTAGGGTTACCCAACATTCTCCCCGTGAAATGCAGTTTTGGAGAGCGGTGACCCATTGGCTCGGGTTTTGCCTCGAACTTGCCCTATTGGACACTTGAAACCCTACTGTTGTGAGGAAAAATATCCTCCGTCAGTTGATCGGGGATCTTTTTTGAGCGTTTCTCCCTGTTGAGAGAATCAGTCTCCACCAGTAGGTCGGAGTCGGCTCGCTTCTGTTTCGGGCCACCATCAAGCCGTTGTGAAAATGGTGCCATGGAAGCTCACACGGAACGACTCTCCTCTTCTTGTCGGATGACATCCCGTTTGAAACAGAAAATAAAGTGAAAAAATAAACACAGATTAAAAAACACTGTAAACTTAACTTGAAAACAGATCGTGTCACAAACTTTCCACATGAACCGACCGAATGACTGGATGGCGGTCGCTTCCCAAGCGATGCGCCAAAGATCAGGGGTACCATCAGAAAAACACGAAAAGTTTCTTAGTTTTTATTATTTTATTGAAATCGGTTCAGACTTTCCGCACCCAAGCGCTGCTGCCATTAGCTAATCTGCCAATGATTACCGTTATATAATTATAAATTTGGCTATTGATTGGTTGCAGGTTCTTGCTAAAACTTGTAAAATTATACCAGTGATGATAATGGGTAAAGTAGTATCTAAAAAGCAGTACGAGTACTATGAATACGTTACAGCTGGTCTTATTTCGGTTGGGATGACTTTTTTCATGCTTTCCAGTTCTCCTTCCAAAGGTAAATAGTTCAACAGTTAATTACGTAATGTAGTACTGTAAATAATTCTTGTATTGGATTAGTTTTTAGAATCTACTGAAAATTAGTACTTGCTTTGTTTTCAATTTGATATTAGAGCATAAAGGTCAAATAAGTTGGTACCTTGGTGTTGATTCTCAAGGTCTGTCTGAATCCTAATATAATTACGTAGTTATTTCATCCTATTTAAGACTTTGTGATAGAGAATCCCAATTCCCTGGGAGATTCATCTGGTGATCCAAACCTAAGCAATCGAGTTATTTTCACATGTTGCACACCCTCATCAATTTCTGTGATGTCAACTCGAATGTCAATGTCAATTCAGCCTGATAATTTGATTATTCTTCCTTGATTCCAGAGCAAACGGTAACGACGTTGTCTGGTGTAATCCTTCTCGCATCGTACTTGATGTTTGACAGTTTCACTTCAAATTGGCAAGAAGCACTTTTTAAACAGCACAAAGTCAGCCCTATCCAAATGATGTGTGGTGTAAATCTATTCTCAATCCTGTTCACTGCCTGTTCTCTATTCCAACAGGGAGGATTTAGCATGTCTTTGAATTTTATGGCCATGGTAAGACATTGTTAACGTAATTTTGGATTTATGGTAAACGATTTTTGATTGATGAAAAAAACGTTTGTGTCTGGGTTGCAGTAACAAGTAACTGTGTCTGTTATACAGGTGTCCCGCATAAGGGAAGTTCTTCAGGGGTCGATTCTAGAGCTTATTCCTAATCTAAAGTTCCTCTGAGATTTTTTTTGTTTGAGTAATTCAATTGTTAAATTTTTTCGAGTTTTCGACCTTTTATCACTAAAACTATCATAACTCCCTTAATTTTCTGTGTAAATTTAAATTTGAGGATACTGTTGAAAAGACCATTAAATTTTCTATTGGATAAATGCCTGAGCTTTTTTAAGAATTAAGGTTTGAGACATGAAAAAACCCTCTGAAAATCAAATTTGACCTAAATTGGGGAACCCCGAGTTTTTCAATCGGGAATTAAACTATGAGAACTAATATTTTTTCAAGACAAAAGAATTGTAAAAACTGCGCCATAATCTCTCCTTTTCGATGTTGAAAACCATTGTTTTTTCAATGAAATCGAGGTTTTTTTTTAATAATCTATGAAAATATGAGTTTGGGATCGGTTTCTAAGTATGAATCAAATGGTAACATCTGCATATCTCCCCAACCCCGTTATAACCTAGTTTTACACTTTAACTCACAAATTTGAGTTCATTTGGTGTGATACATGTTATGTGTTTTGAGGGGTGAAAGTAGTAAACTAAAGCTAAGCTAGGTACTTAACAATGTGGCTAATATTGTAGCGTTAGCCTGGCAAGCCAAAGTTATGTATGTTGGCTTGAGCCCCATTCGAGATTCATTTATGCAGTTCTCTTAAGGTTTGTCTAGAGAAATAGTCCCAAATCAGATTGGAATCGAACCAGAACCAATGGAAGAGTAAAGGAGAGGGGATAGAGGGATTCAGGGCTGTTAGTTCCAACTCCAGTTGTCCAAACGGTTTTTGGACTAGGTACATCGTGGGAGGCGTGAGTCTTAAATCTGTGTTTCTGTGATAAGCATGAAAACGTCTGCTGCGCATGTCTTGAACTAAAAGTTCTGGAAAAAATCTTGAACTACTTGAACTAGTTCTTAACGGTTCTGGACACCTTCTCCGGACAACGAACTTGAGGATCCAGAACTCCTCAGAACGCTCCCGGAAAACTGGGGTGTTGTCAGTCCCGAACGGTTCGGGACTGCTTCTCCAAACTGACCTTTAGTTTCTAGGCTAGTCTTTGCCGTTTTTTTTTTTTTTTCTTTTTTTCTGATAATGTTATATGTACATTGTTAAAGCTAGAACTCCGATAAAAATTGAAAGTTAGTTAAAATTACCTAAAGTTGCTGTAACGTTTATTTGGGCAGTTTAAATTATTTAAAAACTTTATGAAAAAGGACTTCCTGTTCTTATTAAAAAAACCAATTCAAAAACAGAATGACGTTTTTTTTTTAAGTTCTAAAATTGTGGTCTCATACAAATTCCCGCTGATGGAATCTTCCCACACAGATTTGTCTATTGATACTTTGTTACCTACCTACTTAACATCGATTCATGACTGGCAGAACCTATACGAAGCAGTTGCTTGATTATGACCTATTTTATCATTATTTTACAGTTCCCTAAGTTCGCCGTCGACTGTTTTTTACTGGCAGTGAGTTCAGGAGCTGGGCAGCTATTCATATTTTTCACCATCTCTTGTTATGGTTCCGTTGTGTTTGTCATCATAATGACTATACGCCAGGTAAGAACCTGTTGATTAATGAACCCACCTAATCATCATTACATTAATGTACGAATACTTTTTCAATACCTTTTTTATTTGGACGTCAACATTTAATAATTGGTTTAAACAATACCTTTTTATCAATTTTCAGGGGTTGGCGATTCTTCTGTCGTGTCTCATTTACGAGCACTCCATTACTCTAGTTGGGGTTCTCGGCGTATTGCTGGTATTTAGTGCCATATTCCTACGCATCTATTGTAACCAAAGGTTGAAAGTTACTCGGCGACTGCCCGTTCCTGGCGCTTCCAAGGTTTAGGCAGAAAGTAAAACATTGAGTTCTGTCTCACGATGTGTTCCTTTTCCACCGGCGAAATTTTACTTATAATATAAAAAAACAAATTGAGAAGAATAATCGAATAATTCTTCAATCATTCGACAGCTTATTTTCTTGTAGGTGTTGTGAAGGTCGTTTCACTGAGAATATTTACATCTTCGGCTCTATTTAGGATCCCGATCTTAAATTTCCAGGAGTTGATAGCACATAAGCAACAGACTGTCATTACAGTACCATAATATGTAAGTGGTTTTGGAGAGAACGATAGTACCATGAATGTGGTTTTTAGCATCGAAGTAAAGGATCGATTTGGTGGGTTATTGCTTTAGAGCACAACCTTCAGTTTTCAATAAAAAACGGATGTTGAAAATGAACGTTATCTAATTCTTCGAAAATAAGGAGTTACAATCGTTGAAGTAGACAACGTTCTTTTTTATTGAAAGGCTTTCCGCAACTTCTTCGCGAGCGATTTAATTAGTACCTCCAGTGTTATTGACGCCTGTAATGTTCAAAGTAACTCTCACAGTCTTCCAGGCAAACCCAACGTTCCAATGACCTTTTGCAATTATTTAATCAGACTTTATAAAAATGTTTTTCTGACACAGCACTGCTGAGCCAAGCAATCTCACCTTGTCGTTTGCTAACTCCTATATTATGTAGGTAGCTATCCAACGGTGGCTAATATTTGGTATACACCAAGCGACCAGGCAACTCCGTACAGTCTGGCTTTGCTTTACATTTTATTCATATCTACAGTGAATCAAGTCACGTCCGCTCAAACTGAAGTAGAGGCGCAAACAGTATTGGATTCTGCCCTGTTCCTGTCCGGCATATTGTCCATTTACCCTGAAGGGATGCATTTTTTTCCACTCAACATTTCTTGTGCCTAGGTACTTTGTTTGTTGGAAATCTCTGGCAATATTATTTGTTGCTGACTAAAAGAGTCCGGGGAACATCTATTGGAGAGATATAGCAAGTTAATCTTCTTTGGGTTAAATTAGTGTCACATTGTTGCTTCAGCTAAGAAAATAATCTACATGTCACCATCTGATGAACTGCCCTCTCATAACAAGCAATGAAGAAGGCCTAGAAAAAATTAAATTTAGGCAATTGGAAGCTCTTCTGTGCAACCAATTCTAGAATACCGTCTCAACCCACTAAAATTGTTTTGTCATCTTCAGGCCATGGTTTTCATTCAAGGCCATCTGTATCGTATTTATGTTGTTCCAACTCCGATTCTCCTCTAGTGCTTCCAGCATTGATCTCGACACCACCTTGTCTACATTGGACAGTGCACAAAACTACTCCAACCACGATACAACTCCTTATAGTTCTGTATGGAAACAGTGAGGTCGTACATACTGAGGACCAGGAATGAAATCGTTCCAGCTGATAAAGAACAAGTAAATACAAAAATGAGACCGTGGCAGAAGTATGGGAGGTATATTATTGAGACAGTAGGTAGTTAACCTACTAACTTTAATGTTATAGAGGATCGTTATGCACGTAAACTCCATTTTTGGCATAATTTTCTTTGGAAAAGCGTTGAATCAAGCAGTAAATCGTTTGCTCTGTGCTACAAAATGCATGATTCGTTAAAAGACTTGAAAACTTTGTGATGGGCTTGAGCAATCTTGTTAATTAGGTATATAAAGTTGTGTCAAGGGTTGGTTTGGAAATTGGTAGTTAATTGGTACAGTGAGTAATTTATTGTATTTCCAGTACGCTTGTACGTAACTCACAACCTGTAGATGGGAATTTACTTCTTTAATGTTGAGAATAACTCGTGAAATTCTTCATTCAGAACTTTTTCTTTCTGAAACCCCATAGATAAGACTTGAGAACAACTCTTTTTGGTGCTCCCACCCCTCATGGTCCATAGTGTTGGGTGTTAGAAGGTCAACTATAATCCCAATCCTTTCTTCAAGTAGATGACTAACCAAGACGACTCACTCAGCATTACTTCAAGGTAGTCATATATTTCTCTTCTCTGCTCTTCGTTCAGTATAAGTTATTTTTATGGATTTAGAAAACCCATGAGAATGAGCCAACATGTGGTCTCTACAAATTTCCCTTTTCGACACTTTCGGCACTTTGTTTCCTGCAAATTTGGATCAAGAGATCTATCAATGATGTAAATGGTAGGTACCATGAAAAGAATTTCCTCGCATTTGAAATGTAGAAATTTCCCAAGATGTCCACAAAAACAGTTTGTTCAGACAGGCTTCCTTGCAATCGGATTCTCGAATTCAAATATCAACTTTTCTTGTTGTTTTACCCTGTTCTTGTCTTGGTTGTTGATATAGAGCTTTAATTCTGTTATTGTGCAGTAAGTTACCTATCATGAAAAATAACATGATTGGCATGAATGCCCGTTTCCTAGTTGTAGCTCGAATGAGTGATTTGGGACAGGTGAGTGTGATTTCTAATTTTTATGATTTTCGGATACCAATTGGGGGTAACCAACGGATCTATTCCACATTCCCGTTTCCACTCCTATCACTTGATGGTGAAGTTGAAAAAGTCGTGCTGAGATCTTTTTTGGGTGGGTAACAGTAGGTATTATGTAATGATGACGATTCATCTCAAAGGTTGTACAAGTGTTTTAGTTTTAAGTAGGTATGTTGTGTTAGATAAAAAGAAAAAAACAGAATAGCTGAATTTATAACAAGTACAGGTAGGTATGTGTCATTAGTTCCTATGTTATTGTCACACGCACGTTTGTTATCAACTTCCTAATTTTTCGTTACTGGTGCAATTATGTAGAATTTTTACATATATTTATTTATAAGATGAAAAGCACCTACGTACCTGATTTTTTCACCTAAAAGATTTGTAAGGTCTTTTTACATTACCTACTGCTATTTCTCCATACATTTTTATCAAATTTTGTCATCCATATTAATTTATTTTTTTGAGTAATAAAATTATACTTTTAAGTTACAGGTGTTACATTGATTCTATACTTGTAATAAAATTGTTGATAGACGGTTAATGGGTCAGCAAAACAACTGTAGTCAATAACATAATTTATTGATGTTTTTACCCTTTATAATATAAAAGCGTTAGAAAATGTAAGAGCCCAAATATGAAAAACAGCGTTTCAAAAATTAGTTCTATGTAGACAAGAATCACTTCTAGTCTTAAGACGTATGTTTGCCAAAGGCGAAAGTAGAGGACGCCTAGAAGGGATGGGGCAGTTAACAGAAGGGAAACAAGCATCGGAGGCCAGGAGTCCGTGAGATTGCCTTTCCTTGCCAGATAGAGTCTCATAACCTGGATGGCGCCGAGGAAAATGAAGATGGCGACTTCAGACGCGACATTACCACTGGGATATGGGAGGCTCGTCACTTTGTAGAGGTATGAGACTGCAGTGGCCACAGCAAACATGCAGTAGTAGTAGTAGTTGAAAAAGGTTATTGAAGCAAGACCCAAGTTAGGCATATTGTCGTTACTTTTCTTGGGAAAATCTAGATTACCGGAGGTAGGTAGTTTAGATCATCTGTAACAAAAATTGTGATTGGTCTTGTGAAAATCAATTAATAGAAAGCCGACATCATGACAAGGTTCTAGTTGGATTGAGGGCAGATTGTGGCTAGGGAAAGGTAGGATTAGGTACATGTTTCACTGTGGTAGGTATCGTTTTTGCCATTTATGTACATCGACCACAGGTTAACCACTTATTAAGTACCTATTTTAACAAGTGATTACAGCTGACAAACTATAAATTCTTCATTTATTACCGTACTAGCCTTATTTCTTCGTTATTTTATCATCTCTTCTTTTGTATTGGTATGACACTTTTTTTTTTTTTTTGATAATTTTTCCCTGAGCATGAAGGAGGGGGCTATCTTTTTAAAATTTCTATTGGAACAGATTAGAGTGTTACAAAAATGTATTACCTGAAAAATCACTTTGTAGCATATTTTGAATTTGAGCACTTCTTTTGCTCAAAAAGGTCTGTTCAACAAATTTATCCTTTCTTTTGGGTTGTTTACTTTTAGGCGAAAGAACTGATTCTTTTACCTATTCCGAGGAGGGATATCATCTTGAACGACACACTCACATAATATATGTGTGTAAATACTTCTTTTTTTTTAAGTGTACACAGGTATGTTTATGTCACCGTCAATGTGTGAAATCAGTATATTAAATAGCTAGTTAGTATATAGAATAGCTGCACACACAATGAACTATTCTAAAATGTGCGATCAACCGTGCATAATACTGAATTACATTAACGGTAACATATAAATATTATGTGTACCTACTGAAAAATAATAAAATTTAGGAATCATTGTTGAATGATGACATTTTTTTGTTTTAAAATACTACGTATTACTTCCACATCCTTGGTGGGTGATACCTCATCTTTACTTCTGCAGTTTATTGTCTCGGTTAACTTTTTTTCTTTTTTTTTTTTTTTTAACTTGTGCCCAGTACCTTCTCACAGAACACCAGGTGAAGCTTTCCTATTTTCTGCCAACCATCATATAGGTATTGATTCAGAAGGACCAGTGCCTGGACCTAAGTGATTCTTCAGTTTTAGCTGGAACTCTGCTACTCTTGCTTAATGTTTTAGTTGAGTAAGGATATATACATATATTATATTTTAGCCTCAAATTTCTTCCATACGGTACTTCTTACTTTTGTGACACCTAGGAGGTGTTCGTTGACTGTATCCACACAAACTCTGCTCATGCTGATTTATCGAAAAGAGCTGCGACCCTTTGCGTTGTAGTGATTGCAACAAGTTCACATTAGTCGAAGGTGGACCCCGCTGAGTCATAGATGGAGCTATCCAATGACAATGATGGACTCCCCCAAATAAAATGATATGAGTCACCATGAATACTGGTGGAATTTTTCTCATTCACTGATGCATTTATTGTGCAGCAGTAACCTTTGTTCATGATCAGATTTCGAGGCAATTGAATCGTTTATTTCAGAAACCACCTAAGCGACAAAAATTCAAAAAATGTTGTTTTGGTGGTACTGTTCACTTCAGAGGTGAATACATCGTTTAGTGCAGAAATAACCAATGTTCCATATCACCAATGCTATTTGACAGCCTTGAAAAGAATCCGTTTATTTCAGAAAAAAATTCAAGCGCCGTTGCTGTAGCCCAAGCGCACTGAAGCGTGTAGTCTACTTGTACGAGTACCTATTTTTCGTTTAATTCCTAGTAAAAACCACTTTTGTTTATACTTTAGTGTGCCTCTTACTTACCTTTGATACGGAAACAGATAAAAAGTATTCGTTTGACTTAACTTCAATAATTATTTTAAAAAAATCACTTTGGATTTATTCATTTATTGCAGAAACCACCTAAGTGCAAAATTTTCAAAAATGTATAACTCAAAAAGAAGGAAAACAAACATTTAACGAAATAGATAATTCCAATAGCATGTTCTTGATTTGGTAAACAAATATTTGAAGGAGACGACCTATAATTAAACTACAAAACAGGTGTTTTTTAGTTTTCCAAAAGTTGAAAAAAGCGCACTTAGGTGGTTTCTGAAATAAACGATTCAATTGGAGTTGGTAGAAATCCTGAAACTCCTTAGGGAGGTACCTAATTTAAAAAAAAAATCCTATCATGCAGCATGATCATATGCGCAAATTTTCGTAAACTATTGTATTAAGTTACATTGTTATGAAATTAAGCACATCGAGTGCAAAGAAATTGTTACTATCTACCAGTTTAATGGCAAAAAATCTAGTTCTAAATATTCTGCGAGACAACAAAGATTTTATAATTAAAGCCATTTTTGTAGTTATCGATTTTTCAGCAAAAATTAATGCAGTTTAATACATTTTTCAGCGTACTTTTGTGCAAACATTTTTTAATATTCTACTTCATTGTTGATAAACTTCTTTTGACTAAAATTTGGTTAAAAAATATAAATCTAACCGGTTTTAGTGATTTTTTTTTTTTTGACAATTTAATCATATGGAAAGCTAGATTTGTTGGCGCATGAACGGAATTTTTATCTACCTAAGGAGAGTTATCATTCAAAATGTCATGTGTATTTAAATATGAATGCATATGAAAACGTGTTTCTCTAGGATTCGTTTCAGAATGCCTCACAACGGACCAATAGGCATTTTTAGAAAAATTTTGAGCCATTGCAATAGCTTCATTTTTTACGAGAATTATCTATAAACTTTCTGGGTAATATTTTGATATTCAAGTCAACTTTCGGATTTTTAACCAGTTTAATGGAATTTATGTTAATTTTCAGCACACTTTTGTACAGAAATTTTTCAAAGTTTCAGTTCATGATTGATACATTTTTTCTAAATAATTGTCTGCTAAAAAAATATATATATAAATTTAAGCTGTTTATATGCGTTTTTAGTAATTTTGTTCTTTAGAACAATTTTAAAAATTTATAAGCTCTTTATTGGGCTCAAAATGTGTTGTTCAACTAACATCATTTCTATTGGACTTTTTACTTTAGAACAGAATTTTTTTATTTTTCGATCTCAGGTGAGATACCTTTTGGAATGACAAATAAGAAGTTAGGTAGGTACATACTACTTTAAAATTATCGGAGTCATTGCAAAAGCTCAATTTTTATTTAAAAAAAAAAACCAAAGCCTACGAATTTTTATTTTATACTAAAAACTTTTTTTTAAACTATTGATGCAAAATCGGTTCAGTACAAGAAACTTACGCTGCAGATAGAAAGGTAATTAGCAAATGTAGGTAAGAGATCTGCTGTTAAGGTAAGTATGGGTATCTAGGCCCGTGGGGTATTTGGGCCATACCCTCCCCACTCGTCTCTAAATGGAAAGAGAAATTGTTGGTTGATGCGTTGGCATCACTGGCCAGACGGAGCTTCCAGAACAACAGGTCATTTTTGATTTAGCCTTCTTGTCTGTTTGTGAGGCTGTCTCAAAGTTTTGCAACTTGAAGATGTGAAACAACACTCCAACAACCTCAGTTCTGCACAGCCTTGTAAATACATTTTTTGAATTATTGAAGATGTGAGTGTTTGAATTATCTAAGGAGACATTGTTGTTTGTGTGCAGATGAGTATTTTTGCTAAACCACTTGTTGCATGGATTTTGGAGGGGGGGTCCCAGATACCCAATGTTTTTGTCACGTTTGGGGGAACTGGGCCATACCCTTTGGGTAACTGGACCCACCCCAGGGCCCAGTTACCCAAAGGATGGTGTTGCAAGCACCAGTAACCTGAGCAAAACCCAGAAGAGATCTAAGGAGTCGAAGATCAAGATTCCTGCTGGTACCTCTAGAAAGAACACTACTGGATGATGAAACCGATTCAGATAGCAACTCTGAAGAAAATTACAGTTTTACCAGATCCGACTCTGACACTAATGTTGTAGGGTCCATCACTGACATTCCTGGAGATATTGTTGCTGTTGAATATGACGGCAATACATATCCAGGACAGGTATTGGAGGTAGAAAATGATAGAGTTCGGGTAAAACACATGAAATGTGCTGGGCTAAAAAGCTGGAAGTGGCCAGAAGTTGAGGATATCTTGTGGTATAATGACTACGAGATACTGAAGATAATAAAACCCCCGGTTCCTATAAATAAAAGAGGAATGTTTAGTGTCTCTGACGTACATGGTTTATTATTTGACTAATACATTCAAAAACCAAATGATGCTACTTAGTCAAGTACCTACCTATGTAGTTACCAACTATATTAAACTAGCTATGATTGGATTTTCTCCAAACAACGTGCCTACTTTTAGTAGGTACTATTTTTTTTTAAACTACTTATCAAATATCTACCTAATAACATGGTAAATTTGTTCTTTCTTACTTAGGTACCTCATATGTACTTGTTCATTTGACAGGGTAATGTTGAGGAAATTTCGTTTCAACTCCTTTTCTTATAACCTAAGAACTCCTTTTCTTATAAACTAAGAACAGTTTTTTCTAGTTTTTGCATTCAGTCCTCCTTTTTATATGATTGTTTTAGTCAACTTGAAACATATTGTGATTTTTCTAATGGCACATCCATTAAATATTATTAATTTTTTTCTTAAAAAATACATATTTCATGGTTTTTGGAATTTTTTCATTAATTTTGAAGATATTTGATTTACATACAAAGTTTAATGCACTTTAATTCATACTTTTTTTTTTCTTCAGAATCCCTCATGGCTGTATGCCAGGATTGGTTACATCTCTTGTTTCCCTGCTTTAATTTCAAGGAAAAAATTTAAAAAAATAAAAATAAAAAACCTTGATAGTTGATGAATGGGCCCAGATGCCTAAACAGTTTGAATTAAGATTCATAAGGAAAATGAAGGGGGATGGCCCAGATACCTCAAGAGCCTCGGGTAACTGGGCCCACTGAACTTAGAAAAAAAAAAAAATTTTTATAAATAATATTTATCATATTAAAAAAAGTTTTGATGTAGAAACCTATTCTATATAAACCCCATTAACAAACCAAAATGCTATTTTGAATTTTCATTCAAGTAAAAAAATTCTACGGGTAGATAAACATTAATTCTTTTTTGAATGTTGTAAATCCCGGTCCCAGTTACCCATACTTACCTTACCCCTTGATAGGTCCCTCTATAGCTTGATGATGGTACACTCCTCTAGTATGATGATATTTTATTTAGATACACTGTAGGATACTTGTAATGCCGTTTCTTAACTACCAAATTATCAAAATGATAATAAGTTTATTGGGAAATTGTAAACAAAAATAAGGTGAGTGACAACTGTAGGAGTAGTACGTTTGTTTTCACCCGTTGTTGTGGTGACGAAGTCCCCACGAAAAAGGTTGTTTCTTCCTCCATGTTTCTTGGCTCTCACACTGTGTGTCTAGATTCGGTGAGAAGGTTATCAACCATGGGCGTCTGAGACCATGATCGTAGGAGGGGAAGTGGACCGGGCGTCATGAACCATCCTAGGTTCATGTCTGAGAGCAAAATAAGCTCTTTGGTCTGAGAGCACTTGGGTATAGCTTTCAAGAAAACCGATCCAATCCCTTTGCACATTCAGCTCAATATTATTTGTCCAATCACCATCAAGGCCACGCTTATCTACATCCAAGGCCAACCCTTGTTACATCTAAACGAAACCTGTGTGCGGGATGGATGTCTGTTCCATAGGAAATTATTTTGTAAATCCATGACAACCACAACCTTCGCTTTTGTCGTGTTCCGACAGGAGAGGATCGGGAGAACCATTGATCTTGAGTAGGGGATACCTACCAAATATCGTGGTTAAGCCGAATACCTGTCTTGCCCTTTTTATAAGCTCTTATCAGGAGTCAGGTGGGTGGGCTTCGGAAGTACTGATCACTGGGCGCCCTTGGTGTTTTACCCTAAAGCTAACTTTCAGCTAACTTTACCCAAACAACCCCTTCAAAGTTCATTATCTTTGTAATTTTTGCAAAGCAACTCCCTATTTTTTCGACCTCGCTATGTTACTAAATATGGGTGATATTCTCGAGACTTGGACACTAGCGCATCCTTACATCGAGGCAAGGCGAAATCGAGATTATTTCACCTTGTTGTCATGGTGACGAGTAAACATTTGCGAAAATGCGCCATTTGTAGCCTCAGCTGGACAACAGCATAACATAGTCTCACCTAGTTCCGAGTCAATATTTTCATTATTTGTATTATGCAAGGTGATAAATTGTATGCAAATGACATCAAGTTATTATCAGGTGTTCAACTCAAACGCTAGGAACGCAAGATTTAATCTGTGGGGTAGAGATCCATATTAAATGTGTGTTGGGGAGTCAACATACAAGTGTTTAGATGTTCCAGACGTCAGCCGCAAAGATGTTGTGGATTACCTATCTAGTTTTCAGAACTGTTCTTTGAATCCATTGAAACTAAAAATCTTTAGAGTAGGTACTGTGAAAGTGGTCTTGTGAAAAGATGTTATGAGAGCTCTGTTAGGGGGGAATAGTAAGTTGTATCATATGTGGAAAGGTAAGTCCTACCTAGAGGTAAGGTATACCTACATACTTTCCGTATATTATTACTTGTTCACGTAGGTACTTCATTGATCAAAACGAAAGTAGGTACCTAATTACCTTTTTTGTCCATAAAATTTGCGTAACTGCAAAACTCGCGCAATAACTGCACTGCCAATGCCGTCTTTATGAAATCTTACCTTCAGAGGAATGCATTTCAAGGTTTTTTCCTTGCAGCTGGTTTTTAATTCATGTTGCATATTCCCTGATTCGATATTTGACAAACTTGCTAATCGGCGGTTGTATTCGTCGGCAAACCAACGACCCTCCTACTTTGTTTAGGCACTTTAAACCAACATCAAAGTAGTTTCGTTTCTTGGTGTAGCAACAACCTGCCTTGTTTATTTTGACAAACTATCAAATCTCTCCTTTTATTCATTCAATATAACAAGTAAAGCTTCCTCAGTTAAGTTTAGTACTACGAACTTATAATAAAACGCTGATGAAGCTACCTTATGAATGGCTAGGTACCTACACAGCAGTACAGACAACTGAGGAATTTTCAATCATCTTTTCTGTACTATTTTTCAGGTTAATTATTCTCACAGCCTAAACGAATGAAGTTCTTCAGTTTTCTGACACTGATTAACTACTATAATTAGTAGGCTCCTTGTCCAAATAAAAACTCGTTCACGTTAGATTGGTATTGTTGACAGCAATCTACAATCAATTATTGCGCTGGCAGGCATGATTATTATAACATTTAGTCGAATTGAAACTTTGTATTGCTACAATATTATACTTTTTCAAACCAAAACTGTTGAAAAATGGCCTTATAACCACGAATTATGTTGACGTGAGACGGCAAACTTCTTGTGAGAAATAGGTTGGTTGAGTAGCGATTCATTGACGTAGGGCGGTCTCATGGCCGACTTTGGCTACTCCAGGCGTGACGTCACGAGAATATGGGCCATAAAATAAACATGCGGCTCTCCCTCATGGGATGTTTGGAAATGAAAATTATTTGAATCAACGACATCGCGAAGGGATGTCATCGATCGAGGTATCGGACCCCTCAACATCGAGGGAAAAAACATTGAACACAAGATTGTGTAAAATTAAAGCACCCTAGGTTGAACAAGTAAGAATTCAGCACGTTCAGCTGATTTGGAAAGTGTCCCAGAGAGGCTCCCTACGAGTATTTAACGCCCCTTACACCAAGGTAGATAATATTGTTAGGTGCTTACACTATGAGCAGAGTTGTAATGTACCTGATCATTCCTTTGAGGAATGATTACTTTCCGATAAGGTACATCCGTCATATTGCAGGAGAGTTTGGTTCCACAAAATTCACTAGAATAGAAACGTAAATCTGAAGTTTTGGCCTCGCAATTACTCCTGGAGTAATGATGATTACCATTCCAATTACCTTAATGGTAATTAATTATTGGTTTTTTTCAATTACCATTAGTTGTAATCGGAAGAAGTAATTGTCATTCCAATTACCATTACAGGAATCAGAATTGTAATCGCCTTTCCTCTTTTACATTTCTTCATAAGTAACTGGAATTTGTAATGGGTAATCAAATTACTTTTTTAACAACGCTGCCTTACATGTCTAAGTTGAATCCGACTGCATTCTGAAAATCGAGAAATCGGATTGAAAACAGTAATCGAATTACCATAATTCCACTCAGATTCCTGTAATGGTAATCAGAATGACGAATACTCTTTCAGATTACAAGTAATGGTAATTGAAAAAACCATTATCATTACATATAATCGGAAGAAGTAATCGTCATTCCCATTACCATTACAGGAATCAGTATTAGACAATAAAGTGGATGTCTATTGGGTGCCAGGTCACGAAGGACACATGGAAAATGAGAAGGTAGATCGCCTTGCCAGAAAGGGGTCGTCTAGAAACTATTACGGGCCGACCCCAGCCCTAGGCATAACACGGAACGCGTGTAAGGCCAAGGCAAACACCTGGGCCATCAAAGATCTAAAAGAGCTATGGAGAAAAGAGGACAGCAGGTATAGACAATCTAGGATGTGCATCTCTGGCTGCAATAAGAGTCGCTCAGACTGGATTATATCACAGCCTAGAACGCAAATGAGGAAAATAATTGGGGTCCTACAGGGCATTTTAGCTTTAAGAGGACCCTTTTTATCATGTCCAAGGCACCTTCTCCACTCTGCAAATGTGGAAACAGAGAGGATACAGCTGAACACTTTCAGTGTGATTGTGATAGATTCTGGAGATCTAGGCAAGAGGCCCTAGGACATTATACAATCGAAAGGGCCTCACTCAGAGACCTAGATTGGAAAAAGATCAAGAAGTTTGTTGAGTTGAGCAACAAATTTAGGGACATAGTGCAGCCGTAGAATCCCCAAATCAAAAGGGGCCCTTTTGGGGAAATATAAGCCATTAGGCCTAGTATTTCTTTCTACGGAAGCCCTTTGCAGTCAGTCATCACTATCAGTCAGACCATTACAGGAATCGGAATTGTAATCGCGATTACCTTTCTTCATATGTATTTGGAATTTGTAATGGGTAATCGAATTACTTGTTCAACAACTCTGCCTATGACTGACAAGGGTTGTCAAGGTTGGCAGGGTCACTTTAGTGACCTATGCATCCTAAGACCTGCATCGATGCAAGACCATTCATCCTAAAGACACGTGACTTGTCAAAATACCAAACCTTTCAATGAAAATAGATCAGAAAAAATATTTTTGAAGTTCGGGAAAAAAAGAGTCCATACGGCCTCGGAAAACATTGATAAATAATCAACAACACTATTAATCTTTCATGAACCTACTGTTCTCCTCATCTTTATATATATACATATATATATATATATGTGTGTGTGGGTGTGTGTACACCGATCAGTGACAACCTTTGAGTATAAATTAATATTAATTTAATTAATTTTAAATTAAAAAATAAATAAATAATTGAAGTATAATTTAATACTCTCAGGTGACAAGTGACAACCTCGTTCTACAGAAAGAACGAATAGAAGCGTTACTAGCGGACTCTTCTGACAACAGCTCAAGATTAATGGTTCTCCCGATCCTCTCTATGGTTCCGACCACGGAGTTCCGACCAACGACCTCAAGCAGAACACCGCTGTTGTACTGAAGCTAGACAGGCAAGTTCAGTAAGTTATTAGTTGAATCTATCAATCTAAATTACCATTTTAAACCGTTTTCAGTAATTATTCTCTACTGATTATCTTATAGCTTGATCTAATAAACAGGGGATGGCTGCTGCAATGGACGTCGACGAGGAAGAAGTAGAGGTACCCACCTCCAGCAGCTCGCGGGGAGAAAGGAAACGATTCGAAGTGAAAAAAGTTAGTACATATTCAATTTGTACTAGTGTCTTAGTTTAATCCCAAAAGTTTGTGAGATGATTTACGAGCTTGGAAATCTATCGATACGGTGTCATTTGACGAAAATGAAAATATTGATCCCGTAGCAGGTTACGGTGATTAGCCTTACCATGATAAATCGTTTCCTTGTTTCTCATATATACCTACCTAGATGCTAAAGTTCCTCCCTTTCTCCTCTACTTTTATTTTCCCTTGTGACTAACAGCCACCCTAACCCCCTACCTTTTTGTTTATCCACTAGATAAAACAAACAATCATACCTTACCCGATAAGGTAGGTTACTTTTGTTGTTCATCCATTTTGTACCTAAACTAATTTCTTGATGCCTTGAAATTTACATTCAGCAAGCTTCAAGAGTGCTCAATTGATATAGCTTAGATTTCGGGAAATAGCACTGCCCATAGTGGTGATCTTGTGATGGCCTGGGAAGCGAGCTCTAAATAGGTAGGTAGAGGGCTGATTTCTACCATTGTGTTCAAGAATGTACTTCGCTATTTCTTTGAATTGGTTCTGAGTCTGAATATGATTTGTATAGACAGTAGTGGTACTTGATAGGAGTAATTCAAAACTTGGTGGGGAGGGGGGGGGGGGGGGCACTTTTGGTCAAACGAAGATACAATTGGTTTGTTCGGACAGAGAGTCCAGGACCAGTAGAAGATAGAACTAGGTACGTTCTGAAAAGGGAGGGGATAGAACCGTCCAGGATCGAGTCCTTGTCTGAGTTTGTCCGATCGCGCTCGGATGATTCTGATGGGTAATCCTAAATTAAAACCTTCCTCATTTCTTATTTCCACAGGATATCTGAGGAATAGGTAGTCCATCCAAAGGGGAACATATTCACTTTTTGGACAAATTGGTTTATTAACATTTTTATGTATTTGCTTTGGCATCTAATCGCGAAAAGCGTTACTTTTAGGGAGTTACACTTTTTACGGGTGACGAAATTTTCCGATGATTCTCTCTCACAACAAAATAGTTGCTACGGAACTTATCCGCTATTTTTCATCTTTCCAAAAACCTATGGTAGAAATTAGTAGGTATTTACCTTGTGAACTACATCAGAGTCTCAGGAAAGAGAAAACGCCTCTCAATCCCATTGACGTATTCAACGTAGAAAACATATGATTGTTGGTTACGCGTTTTATGGAATAGGGAGTAAGGAGAGGGGGAATTTGACACCGTGATGTTTTCAGGTAAATTGAGAGCTTTCCAACGAGTGGTGGTGAGCGATTTTCGTGGGATTAAAGCTAACGGAGTTACAATTCCTTAGCAACAGAGCGGTTGTACATGAAAAGGGTGTTACACGATGTTTGTAGATGCGAACCAAAGAGAAGTTAATTAAATTAGATAGGTACCTATGTATATTTTGTATTTACCTAGAGCTGAGCTGCCAACTGAAAATTATCAAGGTAAAATAAATCACCAATCAAGGTAACAAAAGTTATGATAAACTCGATTTCGTGAAGTTCATTTTGTTACATTTTCAGTAACTTTTGCACGACTTTGATAGAACCCTCTTGTCTCTAGCATTCCATCGAAGCAAATTTTGGTTTACTTTACGATGTATGCAAGTAAAACACCAAAAAAAGTGACCTATTACTGGTATCTCCAAAACTGTAGGTAGTAAACTATGCAAATACAAGAGAAAATATTGTCGGAAGTGTGAAAGAACAGATACATACAAGAAAAGGTAATGAGCAGGAAGAGGGGGACCGATCACATCGAGTGTGCATGTGCGGGACCAACAGTCCTGAAAAAAATCCAGAACTGATAGGACTAGTCCTGGACCGCCCCAGACCGTCTCATTGAACAGCGAACTGTTGGTCCAGGACCAATTCGGAATGCACAAAAAGGGGCGTGGCTTAAGTAGAACGTTCCAGGATTGTCTGTTTGAACAAACCTAATGAGTGTTATCCTCTTTTGTGGCCCGGCAATGGGGCTCTTAACTAGCAAGGTCTGCTGCTAGGAGCACTAAGTTGAAAGGACCTAAGGAACATGATGGTTGGCATGACTTTCCCCTTGTTGATTCCTTGTATCACTGCTTTTTGCTCTACAGTTCGTTCACCGCACCATCAATATCGTCAATACCTACTGGTCAAAAATATGAATTATATTATTATTAAATAAATTATAATGATAAAGAAAAAAAATCAACTTGTATCTTTCACCACGCTCCTTATAGGCAACAAAGAAAGCGAATCGGTTAGGTCGTTGTTTAAGTACTGTACTCTACCTCGAGCTTCTCATGTTGCCTCATTGTGTGTATAACGATATAACGTATATTTACCAATTAACCTTGCTAGGTGTGGCAGTTCTTGTAAGACGCCAACAAGACTCTTGTAGCATCGAAGATGTGATTGTGCGATGCTCTGCAAAGGGTGAGCTACCCCCTCAAGGGTTGCTGTTCCAGCATAAATACTGCTGAGAACTTCCCCAGCTCATCGTTTCACAATATGAATTTCTCGTATCAAACTACTTTTATACCAAACTTTTCCTAATCTCTTTTAGCCCTCGAGACTATGTGTACTGGATTGAACTTTCCTTAGTACTCGATGGGACTAGTCTTACCATAGTACTAGCTTTACCTGTTTTAACATGTGGGACTACGCATTCTAGGTTAAAAATTTCCTAAGTACTCCATGGAACTAGGTATTTGTACATAGTAGAATCTCCTCCTCTCTTTCTTCATCGGTTTCGTATTAGCCAAGGAGTCTGAATTTGACTCGCAACTTTCAACTCAAATCCAAAGTCATTACTGGTGACCAAGACATTTCCTTGGACTACAAACCCTACAGATACAATGGAGGACAATGCCTCTTTCTTCAACACCCCAGAGTCTGCAGTTGCCATCGGACTTTCTTACCCCTTCAGCTTGACACTCCCAATGAGGATCCTCGATTCACCATCTCACACGACCCCCCCACCACCCTCTACTTTAATAGGCTTCTACAACCTCCAACTCTATCAGCTGCTTAAAGACCTTTGTTTCCTACGTCACTTTCAGACCAAATAAATATGCTCAGTACCTTTCTTAGAACAGGAAAGAATCCTGTACATCAACCAATTAATCTTGTGTGATTTTTTACATACCCTAGGAAGTTGAAATTTGATAGGGAGACTCTTTGGGACAAGAAGAGACTATTGAAATGATGGGCTCTTCTATCATCAGCTGAGTGAGCTAAATTCTCTCCTGTTCACCCTAGGAAGTTGAAATTTGATAGGGTGACTCTTTGGGACAATAAGAGACGATTGGAATTATGGGCTTTTTCCTGATCAGTTCGAGCCTGATTTTGCTACATTGATGCTGTAATTTGGTATGTAGCCTCCGTAGTTACGAACACAGTCTGGATATGGTTATTTGCAGCGACTAACCCGTACAGGTGGGTCCAAGTAACCGGCTAGTAAAATATATTTTGAAGTTATCGTAACAACTTATAAATTACAAAAGATCACCTGGAACGATTCAAACTTATAACTGTGTGGTCTTGAATAATTAAGCAATAAATTACTAAGAACTTATCTTTTGGTGACTTTGATGACTTGGAACAAAGATTGCATGTGTTCCAAGTCATCCTCAAAACAACTAATGCCTAAAATTTCATTACAAATCAATAATTTGTCTTGGAGAGGAGGGGAAGGTTGCTTCCATTACCTAGCAATTATGAGCATCCGCAGTAAAAGTCAGGACGCTGAGATCCTTATCCCTATGGTTGTATGGACCTCAACATTTTGGGTTTGAAATCAGTCATTTTCTGATCACGACTCAAATTTAATTTTGTAAAATTGTAAGCAATTACCAAAAGTCTGCTGACACCCTCAGAGCATTCCACAACAAACTCTGAATGAGCTGCATCGATAAGGAACGTGATATATCTTATTCCAACGTTGCCAATCCAAACATTCTGAAAGCCCCTAAGAACGTTCCAAGTTACCCTCCCGCTTTTACGGTATTCAGCTTATGAGAAAGTTCAGAAAACCGTGGTTAGCACAGTCAAGGATTTCTCATGATGAACTGGGATGAAGCTAGGTGGTGGAATCTTGCAACTTGGTTCTTTCCAGTCAACCTTTCGGTTTCGTTCAGGTATCCGAGTTTTGAGTAAATGGATCTTGTCAGGTTCCATGATAGCTACTGGAGGACTTGGTCATAAGTAATGTCAGGTTTGTAAGTGGACATTTTGTGAATAGGATTACGGATAACTCGAGTAGAACGTTTTAAAAACAGTAATATCTTAATTTTTACCATAATTTGTTGTTTGAAGTCATTTGCAAAGTAGTATAAAGAAGCATCAACTCCTACTTCTGGAATGTATTCAAATGAGGTTAACTACATGATGGATATCTTGTACCTTCCATACGTCTAATTTACCTGATTTCTTTCTGCCACAGTGGAATGCTGTTGCCTTGTGGGCGTGGGACATTGTTGTAGATAACTGCGCCATTTGCAGAAATCACATTATGGATCTCTGCATCGAGTGTCAGGCAAATCAAGCATCGGCCACCAGTGAGGAATGCACAGTAGCCTGGGGTGTGTGTAATGTAAGTTTCAAACCAAGAGCGTCTATTTTTATTATTCCATATTAATTTTGGTTTGTTATTCCAAATAATGAACCTTTTTAATGGACCAACAGAAAAACAATTTTTAATCTCCCTCAATATTTGTTGGTTTACGTTTTAAGGTGTAGAATTGAAAAACAGTAAAATACGAAAAAAATTAAATGAATAATAATCAGTCCGTCTGCCGCACTGTGGTCTGAAAAGCGACTCTGGCTGGCCAAAATTAGGAAATAGAATTATCAAGAACATTTAGAGAGAAGAAAAACATGAAATAAGAGCACGAGTACAACTTTATAACGTTTCCTCGGCTGAATGACTAGAAGATAGCAAAACACTTTAAGATTTGATTTACACGGAGAAAGTCACGAAAATAAATAGTTAAATTTAACATAACAATTATCACAGACGCAGGAAAAATAAATTATAATTATGACAAAGAATCGACCGCATAACAATTTGACACTTGAATGGTACACAATAACCAGAACTAATAGAAATAATTACCTAATGAATTAACAACATTCACCAAAAAAAAAAAAAAAAAAGAAGTTTTGTAGATTATACATATACAAATCCTCTCAATTATAGTCAAAGTCCTCAATAAAATTAAAAATAGTCAACAGCAATTATTATTACAGGTACTTATTACATAAAATCAATCCGTAGGAATTCGTCAGTTGAATACAATGCACGTTTTTATGAAGAGAAGTAGTTCGTTTTTTTAAAAAAATCCATGTCCAAACTCTTGTACACCCCCGGCAGTTTATTATACAGCTTTATAGCCCAATAGTTTCTTGAATTTTGGCTTCTCTTTAGTCTATTGTATTTGGGAGCGAAACTGTCACAGCCTCGGATTTGGTAACCGTGGTCGTTACTGGCCATTCAGTTTAATTTTTATGAGATAGAACCGGGCATTCTTTAATAGAAACTGATGGCATAGTCAAAATATCCAGAGAAACGAAAGACTCTCGACAGTCCCGGCGGTAGTCAATCAGAAGAATAGTATATTATGATATTTGCTATGAATATGTTCTATAAATGTATATCTAACTTATTGAAATCATTATTTGACGTGTTTGTTTCTCTGTTTTTCTAGCACGCTTTTCATTTCCATTGCATTTCTCGTTGGCTGAAGACGCGCCAGGTCTGTCCACTGGATAATAGAGAGTGGGAATTCCAAAAGTGAGTTCTTGTTTTAATCATGTTTGATTATCTCCCTTTCCACCCCTCATGGTTGGAAACTGGATCCCCATACCTGAAGTTTTGACACCAGCTGCTGTACCCTCCTATAAATACTTGTTTTCCATGGCTCACGAAAGTTCTCAGGGGGAGGTTTGGTGGTGGGAGGGGCCAAACTAAGCAATTGACGTTATAGGCCAGTAATTAAAAAAATTATAAAACAAAGATATTTATTGTCAACTATCAGTCAATATTGTTTGAAGTCTTCTCAGATCTTTCATGATTTTTGAAATTGATGCCAAGATAACAATATGGAGTATGTAGCACTATCCTCCAGACAAATCATTGCTAATACTTTGTCTTTATTAATGTCAAACTATCTGGAGGATAGCTGTTGACAATATATCTAATTAATATGATCAATTATTTACCAACTGATGGAGGAGGCAGTGGAACATACCCTCTCTGTGAACTTAAACGAACTAAATCACTCGCGACGAAGTTCTGGAAATCCATTTCAGGGCCAGTTTCACCGATCTACCATTAACTTAACCAAACGGTAACGGGAGACCGGTGATTAAAAGTTGCGTTAAGAAATTTTCTTTCACCACGTAAATTCAGGCGTCAAAGTAATCACCCCCGTGGCTGGTTACGGTTTGTTTAAGTTAACGACAAAACGTTTAATTTTGTCCATAAATCATGGAACATGTGTCCATATTGGACAGAAAATTAATTGGCTCCGCGGAGCTTGGAATCATAACCTAAACCACTTCAACAGCGGTTTCTTGTCGAATTCTTATCGCAATTAGTTGATTTTTTCCAAGTTGAAACACTGAAATTTAAACATTAATTTTGAATATACCTACATTTAAATGAGAGAGAGAGAGAGAGAGTAAAAACCACTATAGGTACCTCCCTGCGCTCGAAAGTCTCTTAAAATGAGGAACCCATGAAGTGAAGTGAAATTAAACACAATTTATCTCTCTATTCTTTTGGTGGCCTAAACAGTAGATCTTCTTGAACTGGAGGGTATCATACCTACATTCCCAAGAAATTCATATGTTAGAGGATACTAGTTTATGGAAGAGTTGTGACAGAAAATTATAGAAATCTCGTCATGTAAGAAGTTATTATAGGTAAATCGGGTTATCAAACTTGGTTAGGCACCTACCAAGGTAGTAAGTTACTGATCTATGCTGGATGAGTCAAAGCACTTTGGCTACATCGGTTTTCACCTAGCTCTAGAGAATAATATTTCTTTTCCTAGTGACTCGAGGTTGTTGTAACTTGAATAACATTCAAAATGAGCAAACAAAACAAGTGGAGAGAGCCGCCCATAAGAGCTTAGTGATCTCTGATTTCTTGTCTACTTTTTCAACTACCTAACGTACTGCTGGCGTTTCATACTTCTTTAATACTAATGCGAAACGAGCTTGGGTACGGAAAATTTGAAATTTTGCGTTTTATTGAAAACGATCCCATTACCTACAAACTCGTCAATGAAGTTATGTGAGTGAACATTCTTTTTCTCGAGTGACTTGTGGCCAGTTTTTAAATAATGTTGAACTTAAATGTTCAAAATTATTATGTATTATAATATTTTTGGTAATTGAAGACTCCGTGCACTCACAACTCAATGATAATCATCCGTTAACCTCTTAATTCCTCGAGGGTCGGGTAATTAGTTAATTAGCTTTGGTAATCAGATCGCCAAGTTTTGACGGACGATTTTACCAAAGACGGGTGTTGGTGAAAGAAGAATCGCTCCAACGTCTGATTAAGCTCAAACATACTGCCTCGTTAACGCTAATTCTTGATTAACTCAAACGGTGAAACTGGCCCTCAAAACGGAATTCAGTGGAAAACGTCGTCCATTTCTACTAAAAATAAAGCCCAGCTTCTGTTATAAATCTTTCTACTAATGATATTGTTAAATCGATTTCGACGGTTCGATCATCATCAGTAACAAACAATAACAGAGGGTTATTGTATGTTACCTACGATGACCTACCCGTCGAAGTCTATTTAACATTGTAACTCTATTTTTCGTGGAAATAAACAACGTGTTTCACCAACTTCCATTTTCGTATACCCTCTCTATTTTACAACCTACACCCGACATGGCTTGTTATGTTAATTGGAGGAGTAATATGGTTCCTATTCGCCGGATATGGTAGAGGGTGGTGCATTATTGGGCGCCAACAGCCGCGTTGTATCGTATTTCGTAGGTACTACTGTGCTTGATTTAGTCGTGCATTGTCTAAAGCACAATGCACGACTAAATCAAGCACCACTCACAACTGAACATGCATATTCTTGGTCAAGACTCGGTCTCCTCAGGTCTTCTGCCAGTGTTGGAAGGCTTACTTTGCTCTCGGAGACTTTTCTAGGAGGAATATCTTGGTGCAATGTGTATCTATGCGTTTCAATTTGCAATTTTTATTTTTATTTAGGTTTTTTTTAAATTAATTAATTTTTTACAAAATTTAACTGGTTTCCAAAAAGTGTGCTTGAAAACTAACTATAAATTGAAAACACGGCTGAAAAACAATTGAATTATATATTTTAGCAGATTATTACTCAAAAAAAGTGTATGAACTACCAACTAAAAAATTTAAAATCATGCTGAAAATAGTTCCAGTCATGCAGCATGATCACATAAATATGAGCTAATTGTCGTAATTTTTCTAATCCTTTTTGTCCAATTGTTTTGGAATTTGAGCACTTTGCGAGCTTAGAGGTCGTTAACTACTATTAATTAATGGCGGAAAAAACGATTTCTAAATATTATTTGCGTAAACATATATAGTTAGTTACCTATCAAATTTTAAAAATCTTAATTGTTTTCAGTTTTTACCCATATTTAACGCATTTTAAAGGTTTGTGTACATTTTTCATTTTCTAGTTTGTATAAAAGTTAATTAACTTTTTCTGAGTAAAAGTCTTTAAAAAACAAAAATTAACAATTCCGCGTGTTTTGCTTTTTTAAGCACTTTTTTTTAAATCTTAAGCACATCGCATAACAGTATATAAAAATCATGAAATTTTGGAATTTTGAATGCTGTAATAAATGCTCCTGTCGCGGTCTTGCTGCATGACTGAGTACTTTAGCTTTTTATATTATTGTTGATTTCGTTTGCTCCGAATTGAAATTGGATCACTAGGAATTTGAAATAGCTTCATCTATGTATTTCCGCCCCTTGCCGCACATTGATCACGCCCAGGTTTTACTTGACATTCATACATCATTCATTATGCGATTTGTGTTACGAATAATAGATATGACAAAACTTGTACATCCCTGAAAGATGTTTCGTGTATGGCCTGGTAGTTGGTTAGATGATAAGCCTGGAGATGGCTTTAGGAAGAGTCAAATAAGGCGTTTCTCTCATTATGGTAGTAGGAGCAAGGTCATAAAGAGGTGTCCATGGCAAAAACGGTTTTTTTTACCATATATTATTAACATCTGGGACTGCCGTCCATCATCAAAGGTTAATTTAGAGGAAAACAGTAAAATGAACAATACATCAAATTGAATAATTTAAGTTTTAGTGATATTTTGCGCCGAATAATGAACCGCTCTGTGTTGAGGGTGTCCCAAAAGTGACTCCCCCCCACCCCCCTCCCCGCCACTTCTCTACACAATTTTTGAGATATCAAAGTGAAACTTGGAGAGCGTTTTTGGGGTGCCTAAGTTTTGTAACTAAAAATGAAGAACAAAATCCAACAGTTTTTGGAATACCCAATAAGTTTTTAATGGTGTACCTATCTAAAGATTGGTACTTTCAGAAAAGATTGTGCTCCTTCTTGGCTAATCTCCTCTGATCCGAGAACGGAATAAGATATCGCAATTCTGGTTTCACCATCGTGTTCAGCACTCGAAAATCAAGATGTAGTGTCAGGCACCCCAATAACGCTCTCCCTGTTGTACTTCGAAAATCTCAAAAATTGTGGTGGAGGGGAGGGGGTACTCTTGGGACACCCTGTTAAGCTTTTCTCTGAAGTCCAGTATAATCGAACTGTCCTTTTGTAGTGACGTAACTTCTTTATACATTCTATCCGTCCGTTTTTCGGTATGGTGGCATTTACCATATACAGTGAAGAACAGGTTAAATGGTTTCATCCTATTAATATTTTATTCCGATTTTTGTTAACATAATCTAACATACTTGTTAGTTTGTAAGTGATATGTACGTTCTGTTTCTGATTGCACTCAATTTGTTCGTAGTTCGACACCAATTTCATTTGTTGTAGCAGAACATGAACTGCAAAATGGTGTGCTTTTTAAAATTATGACGTTCTTAGCATTTAAATATATTCCATTGAGAAAACATTTGACTATTTTGAATTCGAGCGCATGGTATTTAAATTGCTCACTCCTTAAAAAGAGAACTAACTAGGGGAGTGCACAGTAAAGTCGACGCCGATCTCAATTAAATGTTTACTGAACAAATCAAAAATGAGTCGACACGTATTTTGCCGTTTTACAGAATGGGCCCTTGGAGTTTCCAGAAAAATCAAATAAGGTTAAAAAAAAAAGGCCAAATTTGACGTTCACGAAACTAATGCTGCTCCCACGTGTTTGAACAAATTTCGATGAAACCCATACCAGTGTTTCTACAACAAAAACATTAGAATTTTGTTGATGGATTTTCCAATTTAAGCTCCAACTTTAATTTAACCCGCAACATAATTTTCAACAAATTTAGGAATCTAGACCTTCGGAAGAAATTGCCACTTTTGTTTTGAATATTCGTAAGCATTTTAGGAAACTCAACAGAAAATCAAAAGTTAAATTATAGTGAATTTATTTGTATTAGTATTAAGGTAAACTTGTAAAAGAGTTTATTACACCGTAAAGTCAGGCTGGCAATTTCTTCTGAAGGTCTAAAGATTCTTAAATTTGTAGAAAATTGTGTTGTGGGCTTTTTAGAGTTGCTTGTTGGCGCTCTGTCCAGTAATGGCGTAAGCATTACTGGTCTTCCTGGTTCTTGAATAGGACCCCACAACCCTACAACCACTCCAATGTTTTTTTGGTGTAGAAACACTGATACGAGTTTCATTGAAATTGGTTTAAGCACGTAGGAACACCATTAGTTTCGTGAACGCCTAGTTTATTTTCTCAAAGCACCATTTTCCCATTCCTGTCTATCGGAAAATACGTGTCGACTCATTTTTGATGATGAAGCTCCAGTAAATATTTCATTGCCATCGGCACCGGACTTACCACGCATTCTTGTGTTAATTGACTAACCAAATACCATCTATTCAAAATAGAGTGCAGTACTTCTTTTGCTTGATTTCATTATTTATCGATCTTAAGTTGTAAGATTTAAATTGAATAGAATTATGGTGGAATGGTAGAGGAAGTACTATAGTGGGAAAACGATTGTTTCAGGTATGGTCATTGATCTATTGCAGTTGCTCTTCTCTTCACCACACCATCTTTACGTACATTCGTTTTGGCCGCATTACATTTAAAACAAATTCTTTACTTTATACTCAAGTACATGTGCTATGTTTTTCCAACGTCACGATTATGAATATAAAATTATTACGTAAGCAATTACACGTTCGTTTCAATTATCTTATTTACTCATCCTGATTGCTGCCAGTATTGTCAATAGCAGTACTGTCAACATGTCTTGATCTACCATTTCCGTTCTCTCTTTTGACGCCTGTGGTCTGAGATGGGAGACACAAATTCCTTACCCCCTCATCCTGCCACGTGACCGCTCCGACAACGACTACTTCCTTTACATTCCCTCTGACGGTAACAGTCCGACAATGAGGATTTTATTTTCATTCAGCTTCCTTACTACCAAAGGAAGAGAAAGGTGTAACTTTTCGTGAATTTCGTTGAAAATTAAGCTATTGCTGACTCAAAAAATTTTAAGATGAAATTTTTTGAAAACTTTCTTTACTGGAATCCGTTTTGAGTCATTCTGAAACGATTCCTGAAGTTTGCGCTTTTCTGTGTGCGTGTGTGCATGTGTGTCTGTGTCATTCCAGAAGATAACTCCTTAGGATTGAGATAAAAATTCAGTTCTTTCGCCAAAAAATCAAGCTTTTTAAATGAAAGTTTCGTTGGCCAGCACTTTTTGAGCAAATCGAATTGGCCACACGTCGGTAAATTTATAATTTTTAGCAGAATTTTAGTCTAAACAAAATTATCAACAATTTAACTAGGTCATTAAAATAAAAGTTGCACAAAAATATGCTGAAAACCGTACTGGAATTTCATTACCTAATATGTGCAAGAAAATCTTTAAATATGTACTACCTACTGAAAAAAATTTCAAAATTCCAAGTTTTTAGAAAATCGCGGAATTCTATTTAGTAATTGGTTTTTAACAATTTCTTTGCACTCAAATTGCTCAAATCTCAACACACTTTAACATATTACAATACGGTAGGTAATTTAAGAAAGTTTGCCCATACGATCATGCTGCATGACTGGAATTTTTTATTAGTCCTGGAATGTGGACACATTTGTTGACCTTCAAAATCCAAATTTCCTCTTGGTTTCTGGCTTCTTTTTTTTTTTAACGAGGCCCAGGTAGTATGTGATAAATCCTTGATCATAGCAAAACTGTCTTAAATTGCGGGTCAATTTTGACGAAATTTCCTCGGATTCTGAAGGTATATTCATTTATGGTACTACATTCATCGTCGTAGGTCCAATAAGAACGCAAACGTGTGTGACTATCTAATGATTGTCGTGATTAACTTTCTTATTGTCTATACAATGTTTTGGTTTCTTTGAATGTTATTTTGGGATAAGGATTGGCAAGTAAGACGCAGAAATTAATCAATGGAATTATTTTAATTCCTATTTCTTTTATGGTGCTCCAATAAAAGGTATTAAAAGGGAGGAGATCTGACTAAGCTGTTGTTAGGGTATTTTATTGAATATAATCCAATAGGGGTAAATGAGATACCGCACTGGGGTCGTAAGTATGTGAGCAATTGGGTTAGATATTGGTATAAATCAATATGGTGTGAATAATAATCAATTGCTATACGCAATAAAGTGAGAGATATATATCTTACCCTAGGGCGGGGCGAATCCGAATGAAGAAGAGAGCTGCAGGATCGCTGGATGATCCTGCCAGCGTTCAATTGAGTGGCTCTCGTAACGGTTCGTTGGAACTGTTACGCGCGTTTTCTTCTAAAAGATTATATTTCTCGTGATCTAATTACTCAAATTCGCTGAAGATTTGAGGAGAGTTTAAAGTGCTCCTGTGCAAACTTGAAATTCGTTGTTACACAAACACAAATACCGCTATAACAGCTAATTTATGAAATATTCGGGAAGTGTGGGTTAATAAAAATCTGTTTGTCAAACGTAATAACAAAAAGGTAAAAACAAACATGGGTTCCATGCTTCATCCATACCTGTATTTGTGCCTTTGGGGATTTTTTCGAGGGTTGGTTAGTGGGAGAGATCAAGAATAAGCCATAGAAGATGAGAAATGAAACAGCAATTAAATTCGCAATATAGTTCCGTCTCTTTCTCATTTTAAACACTTTTCATATTATTGAAAGAATAATCTTCATCGAGTGGTAGGTCCTCCTTGTGGGATTTCTGAAGAGAGTTTATCAGAGATTTCTTTTTAAACGCTTTGTTTTAGTTACCCAACTTTTTAGATTTTTTTTGCGTGTTTTGTACATTATAACATTAAAACGGCCATAAATTCCCCTACAATTACACTCAAAACTAAGAACACCTTTGGAAAGACCGTAAAATTTCCTATAATCCTGATATAGTCAAGTTGTTTTAGTTAGTTTTAATTGGTTAAAAAAAAGGTCAAAATACAAAATTAGAAAAAATATTTAAAATCGACGTTTTTTCCCCGTTTTCTACTACCGGTTTGGGGATTTTTCGGCGTGCACTCTTCGGAGAAAACTTTCTCAAACTGTCAGCTATTGAACGGTATAGTCAATTTTACTTTGCTAATTGGGGGAGAAAAGTATGTTCATATGTTGAAAAACATGTTTTTTCTACTAAATCGAGGGTTTTAATGAAAAATGACCCTCTATGAAAGTGCGAGTTTGGGGCCGGTTTCTACATATTTTTTCACGCTGAATCGAATGGTAGGTAACACTGGATCTCCCCAACTCCCTTATAACCGAGTTTAACACTCTCACAAATTTTTAATTTATTTTTTATGCTCAATTTCATGTGTTTTTAAGGGTAAAACTAGATAAGTTAGAGTGTAAAACTTGGTTTCACCCCAAACTCGTGTTTTTAAGAGGGTCATGATTCACGAAAACCCTCGATTTCATGGAAAAAAACCATGTTTTCCAACATACAAAATTTTATCCTCTCATTTGTAAAGTAAAATAAAAATTGATTTGTACGGCTGGAAAGCTGAGATCTAGGGCCAGTTTTTATAGGTGAGGTACGCGAAAAACAAGTACAGAAATGAGACACTCAGCCGGTATAAAAAATGGGAATTTCTCATTCTTCTGTAAATTTCATGCTCTGGCTGTTTTTTCACCAATTGAATCCTATTAAAAAAATTTTGATTTGGCATTTAATTTGGAAGGGAATTTAACGCTCCCCCCCTCCCCCCCCCCCCCCCCCCCAATCTTCTTTCAATCAAAAACGAGCTCCGGAATCACGCCCCGAATCTGTAATCTTCACCTTATGCGGGACACCCTGTATACAGGTTTCGGGCGCACCACCGGCTAGTGTTCGATTCTACTACTAATTTGTGGCTTTTTGTGCCCTATAACATATATTTTTTAATTCACGCTAAAGACCACTTTTTTCACTTTTAAGTTTTTTTTGTTTTGTTTTTTTTGCATGTTCGACTTTGTGTCACTAAAACTGTCATAATTCCCAAAATACTCAGCCAAAACTCAAATCCAATTATACCGTTGAAAAGAGAGTAAGATTTCCTATCTCCCTAATGACTTTTTACAATTTTTTAAATGGAATGAACGGGTGATGAATTTTTTTACGCTTTGACTAACAAATTTTGCCCTTAATAACACATAAAATTAAGCATAACAAACGAGCTAAAAACTAGTTTGTTAAAGTTTAAAACTCGGTTGTAACGGAGTTGGGGACATCTGCGTGTGTTACCATTCGATCAGCGTGAAAAAATACAAGGAAACCGACCCCAAACTAGTATTTTCTTAGGGAGTAATTTTTCACGAAAACCCTCGATTTCATAGAAAAAAAAAAACACCTTTTTCACCATACAAACTTACTTTACTCCCCCAATGAACAAAGTAAAATACAAATTGACTACACCGTTGGAAAGCTGGGATTGTGATGCAACTTTTAGGCTTACAGCATGAAAATTTCCTTCCAGGACGTTTCGAGAGACAAACTTTGAAGAAAGTAAAAATTTTCGTTCGGAATTTAACCAAATTTTCACTTACGGATTATTTTTTACCCGTTCATTCCATTTAAACATTTTTAAAAAGTAATTAGGGAGATAGGAAATCTTACGCTCTTTTCAACGGTATAATCAGATTTGAGTTTTAGCTGAAAATTTAGGTAGTTATGACAGTTTTAGTAACTCAAAGTCGAAAACGCGAAAAAATATCTTGGGAGTGAAAAAAGTGGTCTTTAGAGTGAATTAAAAACTATATGTTATAGGACAAAAAATTTACAAATTAGTAGTAGAAGCGAACCCTAGCCGGTGGTGCTCTCGAAACTCCGACATCCTGTATATAGACGATTCCTCACCTTAGGATTGAGATAAAAATCTCGTTCTTGCGCCAAAAAATCAAGCTTTCCAAACGAAAGGATGAGTTCGTTGACCAGCACTTTTTGAGCACATTCAATTGGTCAAATATCAAAAAATGTACTAAAAAAAATCGGTACTTATGTATTATACCGACCACACCAAAGTATCGATACTGCTGGAAAGGTTACAAAACGGCCGAATTAGAAGCAGCAGGGTTTGAACATTTCACCGTGAACCATCGATACAATTTTGTGGACCCAGAAACAGGTGCTGATACTCAACAGTTTGAGCGAATGTGGGGTTCAGCGAAATGGCGTAATAAAAAACATCGAGGAACAGCACGACACCATCTTGACTCGTACCTAGCTGAGTACATATGGCGGTCGGCAGTAGCGGCTAAAGGGGGAAATCTACTACGCTCACTCCTCCTTGACATTGCTACATTCTGGGCATCACAGGAAACCCATTAACAATTGATAATCGTAGTAAGTTTGTAATTGTTTAATTAATATAAACCCGTTATCAATTGATAATCTTTGTAATTCTGTAATTAAAGAGTTATTTTTCATGATATAATGTTCGTTTCTATAAAATATCTATTTCAGTGTTCCTTATTGGGTGTGGTCGGTATAATACATAAGTACCCAAAAATCATTAAAAACGGCTAGAAACGGCTAAAAACCGTTAAATTTATATTTTTTTGTAGAATATTCTATATTGTAAAAACTATAAATTCAAAACCTCTATTTGAATAGGAGATTAAGATTTATAATACGTTTTTTGTCATAAAATTAATAGTTAACAATGTCCTTGCAATTAAAAAGCTCAAATTTCAAAACAATGTAACATTATACGATACGATAGTTTACGAAAATTCGCTCAAACGATCATGTTGCATGACTGGAACTTTTTATCACTATAATGAATTTCGATGAAATCGTTATCACAATAGGTTCTCGAAATACCCCCCCCCCCCCCCCTTCTTTGTAGAATCGCTCTCTCCTTGATCTAACCCTTTGGTGAAATTAAGATTAGAATGGCAAAAAAGTGGGGCTTTTTTTCGTATTGTAACTCTACCTTAAATGTTTTCTTAATAAAAGAACTGGTAATGTAGGTACATACCTGGGATATATCTAGATATTCTAGATGCAACAAGGAACTGATATGCCCGCTCGAAAGTTCTATGGTCAGGAACCCGACGGTTAGAGAACATTTCAGCATATACCCTCGCTGCTCGATGACTGTGCAAAGGGTAGATAGAGGTGTGCAACATAATTAAGGGTAATTTACGGCTTGATAATTGATAATCACCGAACGCCGCCTCATTTAATCGAAGTGTCACTATTCGACTCAGCGAGTAGAATGAAGTCGACTTCTCTTGTTATTAGCAGGAGGGGGGGGGGGGGGGGGGGGGTGTAACGTGCAGAATCCTCTTTAAATTTCACAGTTTTTGCATTCAGATGTCATTTTCTCCTCAAATTACTATGGTAAACATAAAAAATGATACATCGTTGGAAAGCAAAAGCTGAGAATATGAAGTTTTTTTCCTGTGGTTTGCACCTATTTTCCTCTCTACGATTTACGTGAAAATCTTTAGTGAAATTCGCATCACGTATGAGGAAAAAACAAAATTTCAAGTTTGGGCTCGGAAAAAACAAACTAACTTCCATTTTGGAAACATGAGTGAAGCATCATCTTACAGGAAATTCAATGTCCTTTACTTTTTTTAATTAAATTAAAAATTTAATTAATTTAATGTCCTGATTTTTAATTTCAAGTCGAAATTTAAGATTAATCAAGGAGTTATGGCAATATTACTGAAAAAAAGTCGAAAAAGCTAAAAATCTTAAAAGTGGAATAACTCAAAAACGAAGCGTTTTTCGAGAAATTGCTACGAGACATTCTTCGTCGGAAAACGATCGTAGAATCTAACCCTGAAGTTTGGACTAGGTTAACTGGGACACCTTGTATACAGGGTGTCCCGCATAAGGTGTTCAGTACTTCAGGGGTCGATTCTAGAGCTTCTGATCGAAGTTCCTCCCAGAGATTTTTTTGAACGCTTAGTTTTCGAGTAATTTAATTTTTAAGATTTTTTTCTCGTATTTTTGACCTTTTTTCACCAAAATGACCATAACTCCCTTAATTTGCTGTGTAAATTCAAATCTGATACCGTTGAAAAGAGCATTAAATTTTCTATCGGATAGATGTCTGAGCTTTCTTAGGAATTGAGGTTTGCGACATGAAAAAGCCCTCTGATAATCAAATTTGTCCTTATATGGGAAACCTTGATTTTTTCAATAGGGAATTGAGCTACGAGAGCCAATATTTTTTCAAGACACGAACGGCAAAAAGATTTCGGAGAAAAACCTCGTTTTTCAACATACAAACATACTTTTCTCCCCCAATTAACAAAGTAAAATAAAAATTGATTATACCGTTAAAAAGCTGAATTGTTGAACAAGTGTTTCCTGCAATGAGTACGGTTTTTTACAATTGTTTTAAAACTTAACGCACCTTAAAAAAAAACAGTAATTTTCAAAAAGTGAGAAATTTTCGTGTTAAGTCCATTTTTTCGGCCTTCGGGATCGAGTGTAACATGAATCCAAATAAATACCTTAGGAATATAGGAAATTTAACGTTCTTTCCGATATATCTATTTTTAAGATTACATTGTCATTTAAGGGAGATATGGCCATTTTAGGATTTAAGGTCGAAAACACGAGAAAAAAAACTTAAAAGTGAAAAAACTCAAAAAATGAAGGGTTTAAAAAAAAATGCACGGAGAAACTTTTTGTTGGAAATTAGTTGTAGAATCGATCCCTAGGAGGTTAACAATCTTGTGTGAACACCCTGTATCCAGGGTGTCTTGTTATATCCGGAGAACTTCACCCACGTATGATATTTCTGCAACTATTTTTCCGATCGAAAGTTCCTCCTAGAGATTTTTTTTAAACGCTTTGTTTCCGAATTATTCAATTTTTAAGAATTCTTTCGTGTTTTCGACCTCAAGTTAATAGAATGGCCATAACTACCTTGATTTTAGAGTGAGCAAAAAAATAGAGGATGCCGTGGGTAAGAACATTAAATTTCCTTTCAGATAGGTCACCTAACGTGCTAGATTATGCAGGTAAAATAGTCAGGAATCTACCTCGAAGTCAACAAATTTTCAAAAATGAAAGACTACGTATTTTTTAACCCGCTAGACGGCATGGATAATCCCCCCGGAAAGCTCGTGCCAGCTACTGGAAAAACTTCTGCAAACTGTTAGCTTTTGAACGGTTTAGTGAATTTTACTTTACTTTGCTAATTGGAAGGGATTTGTATGTTGAAAAACATGGTTTTTCCCAATGAAATCGAGGGTTATCGTGAAAAATTACCCCTAAGAGAAGTTTTAGTCAAGCAGCACGATCGTATGAGCGAATTTTCCCAAATTATCGTATGGAATAATATTAAATTGTTTTGAAATTTGCGCTTAAAGAGTGCAAGGAAATTGTTAACTATTAATTGTATGGCAAAAAAACGTATTCTAAATAATAAATTCCTATTCAAATAGAGGTTTTGAATTTAAGTTCATTTTTCAGCATAATTGTGTACATAAATTTTTGAATGTTCTATTTTATAGTTGATAAACTTTATTTGAGCAATATTCTGCCAAAAAAATATAAATTTAACGATGTGTAGCCATTTTTAGTAATTTTTTCAGTACATTTTTTGAAATGTTACTAATTTAATATGCTTAAAAAGTGTTGGCCAACGAACTCAGCCTTTCGTTTAGAAAGGTTGATTTTTTGGCGCAAGAACGGCATTTTTATCACAATCCTAAGGAGATTTATCGTCTGGAATGACACATATATATATTTATGAAAAAGCATCAAACTCTAAGATTCGTTCAGAATGCCTCAAAACGGATTTCAATGAAGAAATTTTTCAAAAATTTTTATTTTACAATTTTTCAAGCCATTGCAATTGCTAAAAACGAGTTTGGGACCAGTTTCTACGTATTTTTCTCATGCTGAATCGAATGGTCATATTCGCAGATCGCGCCAACTCCGTTAAATAACCGAGTTTTACTTTAAATCTCGAGTTTTTAGTTTATTTGTTATGATCGATTTTATGTATTATTAAGGGTAAAACTGTAAAACTCGGTTATAACGGAGTTGAGGAGAATCGCGAGTGTGACCATTCGAGTCAGCGTGAAAAAATTAAGCTGTTCTGATTTCTAGATTGCCGTCGGAACGATAATGGTGTACGCATGCGCTAATGTAAGTTCCTTATTACGTCGATTCCTCAGAATGTATCTGTCCGATTTCATTCAAACTTTGAAGGTTGCTGGGTATAAGTTTCAGGAAGGTTCACTATGAATTTTATCGCGATTGGTTGATTAATAACTATTTCACATGCGCAAAATCGGAATTGGTTTACACAAGTGAAACTTCGAAACTAAAAGGGAATAATTGTGTGGGTTAGCTCCTAGGTGGTAACCTACGAATTTCATTGCCGTAGAATCAATCGTAGCTACGCTACGCACGCATTTCTGATAACACTGATTCGGTCGTAATTTCTTTGGAAACTGCCCAGTTTGCAGACGTTTTACGAACGGGACGGCGGCGGGTCCCACTGTTAGACAACAGGCTGGTAGCCGCCTCACTGAAAATAATTATATGGCTGGGAAGGCTTTTGTTTGCTAGTAATAAACATGGGATGTGTGTTGAGGAAGAGAGAGGGGAAGCTGCATACGGAGGGGCAACCCGTCGTGTCCTTGCATGCCACGACCATCAAGTTCCTTCCAACGTCAGTCTCCCGTTCGCCTGCTTTAACCCTTTCAGTACCGCATTAATTTCCACTGGCCCTAAAATTTTGAAACTTTCAGGTACTGTTGTATGACGTCTCAAGAAGTTACCTGATTTTTTTCAGATTTTTAGTATTGATAGTTTCGTGGATATAAAATGTCCTCCGGAGGGGACGATATGACTACAGTGGGTATTTTGAAGGTAGAATTTAGAATCAATATAAATGTGTAAAGAGGTCATTTTTATTATACTTTTCAGCAATAAAAGTAGAAAAAACACGTTTTAAACCACGAAACACTTATGGTAATTTGGTAATTTAAAAAAACTGAGCAATTGTATACAAGATATTCACAAAATAATAAATTATGCCAAATTATTTCTTTGTGTAGGTCACCATGTCGTCAAGGAGTTCGTCAGTAAAATATCTTCTAAAATACTGCGTTGGAGTCGGAATTTCATCTGGCCTTGTGAATATCTCCTCAAATTCGGGTCCAAACGCTCCGTGCGTAACTTCATTTCCCCAAGTAATACCTTTTTTATTTGTCCGGATTGGTAGAAATACAATATATAGCTTGCAAATGTCTCAGGTCCATGACTCCCTTCATTTCCGAAATCGCCATTAGCTCCAGCTCCAGAACCATCAGCAGATAGGTCATCATCAGAGTTCAACATGGTTTCAACTTCATCCATTTCCGCATTGGCTCTATCACTCATCGAACGAGTTGTAACACCATTCAAGGTGTGTTGATCTTGGATATCATCGTCCCTCTCTGAATCAGAGGAAGCAGCTGAATTCGAGTGAAGGACAGCAGAAGCAGATGCCATCACGTGAACTATTTCATCAGGTTCCTCCACCAACATCCTCTCATAATTTGTTACCCTATCGAAATCATTCTCATATTCATCTTCCACTCCTTCTATATCAGACAATCCGTCTTCAAGCGCCCTGATTATTTCCTCTGCTTACCAAGCATCCATATCTCTCCTACAGGAAGCCATTCTGAAACACCAGAGTGCATTTTTGGTGATAAATTGTATGCTAAATCTGTCGAAACAATACGAAAGAATCGGGAAAATATAGGGCCACAAGTTACCATTGAGTAACAACGTCCCCCACGGAGGACACTGGTTGAGTACCAACGTCCCCCGCGAGGGACACTGATCTTCTTGCACCCATTTCTTTACTAAATAAGTTCGATTTGACTAAACCAACTATTTTACTGTGAAAAGGAGATATTGTTTTACTTACTCAAGTATTTTTGGTGATATTTCAAGCAGGAAACCACAATAAAACACGAATATAAATACAGCTCCACCAAGAGGTTCACAACACAGCAAGCCAAGGTCACACAAAACCCGAAATGAAAGGGCAAAGTTTTGTTTACATTGGTTAGGCTTATTGCCATTCTATATATGGATACTGGAAGATAATGTCAACGCAGTCTGTTGAGGATTTATACTACTAGAGATGTTGGGAGGAGATCGCAAAGTTGGTGTCCTCTGTAGAGGACGCGGTGACCGAAAGGGTTAACAGTCTAACCTTCGTCTCCAGCCGAACCGGCTCTGCAGCATTCTCGTCCCTCCTCAATATTCCTCGAATCTACGTATTATTATTTTTTTTACCTCCTCCACTTTTGCCCGTCGATTTGTCCTTGTTCTCTAGTCGGTCTACCGTTTTCTGTAATACCGAGCTAACAACATTTTAACATCGCGATTTGTCCATTTTGCGAGGGCCGTAAAAATGAGTGAAGCGACAGAAGCAGAAGACGATGTGCCCACACCGATGCACAAGGTCTACCGGCTCTCCCACCTTTCTCTCATTGACAAGAAAGTAAGTTTACCTATTTATACTTACATTTCCGCCGACATACTCCTGTCCTCTGTGATACACGTGCGTTTTCTCAAAACAATTCCCTCAATAAACAAAAATGTACCTATTCAATTTTATCAAGGCGACCTTAGGAACTTTTCTGTAGCTTATCTTTCCTGACACTGTCGTTATCAAACTGATTATTAGAACTGCATTTATGTATGCTTTCCCTATCTGTGGGTGCCTTCACAAACCCAAGAGGTAAGATGACTCGGCAATTCCCTGTCAACAAACTTTGTTAAAGAAACTGTAGCAAACATGCAAATAAGTTCCAGGCATGAAACATACCTTACAAGCGAATTTGAATGTATGAGCAACTATTATGATCCCATTATTTTCAATAAGGAACCATTGTTATTGATCAAGAGGAGTTGGAATTGGAAAAAGACATTACCCTAATAACTTTTGAAATGAGAGGGAAATTTTTAATTTGATTTTGGTTAATTTCACTTCATTGAATAGAATGAAACCACCCGGTGACCATAATGGTCTAGTGACCCTCGGGGACTTAGATATTGACATTAAAAAAATGATCGTCAACACGATTGCCGATCATATCATGTTCGGCTTTCATTTTAACTATTTTTGCTGGTGTATCAAAAATACACAAAAATTTATTTTTTCAATCAAATTTTTTTTGTAAGGATCAAACTGACATCAACTTCGTTATTTTAAATGGGAACCCCCATTTTTTATTGCAGATTTGAACTGTACATGAAATTTCATGAAGACATGACCTATTACCTACTCGATATTTTAAGTGCGCGCAAACGAGCGCAATCCCGCAACACCAACTTGGAAAACACCTAAAAACTGACAAGAATTGCGCTTTTCTTTTTTTAATTTCCACAAAGCACATAGGTAGGTAGCGTACTAAAATGTAGGTTTTTTGGTTTTTTCCCAAGTTGGTGTTGCACATATCAATAAATTACCATCTTTACGACGTCCAGCACGAAAAAATATTCCAAAATCATGTATCATATGTGACGATTGAGTACCTTCAAAAACTCAGTATTTCCCACTTATTGCACTTTCAGAGCGGAATTGCGCCAGTTTGCGTGCACTTTAAAAATTGAGTGGTTGGTCATTTTTTCATGAAATTTCACGTGGAATTCAAATCTACAATAAAAAAATAAAAATAGGGGTTCCCATCTGAAATAACGAAGTTGATGTCAATTGCGCACTACTGCAATTTCGTCATTTTTGAGATCCTTACAAAAAAACATTGATTGAAAAAAAAAATATATTTTTTTTTTGGACCCATTATTAACGATTTTAGCAGGGGGGGAACGTTTTTGGGGACACCCTATATATATATATATATATATATATATATATATATATATATATATATATATATACATTTATTAATGAACTTACAGTGAAACTCTGTTATTGACAGAAGAAAAATTTATAACTTTATGTAATAATTTGCAGTGTTTCAATTGAGTACCTATTCTTTTAAATACTTTTAATCTCTTATTGATAAAGTTCGAACGATTTTGGTGCTGGTATTTCTAACGTTCAAATCTAGTTTCATGAATTTTTGTCAATTTTCGGCATCATCAATGAATTTTTAGGTAATTTCGTGATTTTTGACAATAATTGCCTACCCTCCCGGGGGTAATGTTAGCTGATAGCCTGGTCAATTTCCGTTCGGCTCGAAAATTAACAAATCTATTTTTAAGGGTGGAAAATTAAGTTTTAATGGATGTGAATTTTCACTTTTAATTAAACAGGAATCTACCTATTTGCAACTTTCGGGTTTTTATTTAATCTCATTCTTGAAAAAACAGCGAGTACCTACCTCCGTACTACCTACAAAACTTTTTCATCTAACCAACTTTTTGTTAGGTATTCTCTACATCGTAACTTAGGGCTTAGGCAGGCAAAAGCCCTATTTTTTGTCCAAGCTCTGATTTGCTCCCCAAAATATGAAGATTTTGGGAAACGCTTGGATATTCTTTCTCGAAATGATTTTCGCTAGGCCCTAACTTTTTTCTGCTGTTTCACCGACCTTGGAAATTTGGCAACGATTTTTTTCAGTAGGCATGTAGGGACCTACTTAAAACTTTTGGAAAATTAATCTGGAGGTGTGGTTTTATTGGTTTATTGTATCATACATTTTTCGAGATTCATTTATCCTATGTCGGTTTCTATACCAAGTTCTTCATGAATTCATAAACCAGCATTTCGTGTACAATGTGTTTGCCCTGACACAGTTTTAACGAATGCCTTCTAATTATATTCCTACCTAAAATTAAATGTAGGTAGGCAGGTATATATTTTATGCATTCTTACGTGTTTCGGAAATAATCAAGCTAATTACTATTCATTTGATAAGTTCCGGCAGGCATTTACCTAACGAAATGTCAATTATATTAGTGCTGTAAAATCCTTGCTTGTTCACTACTAGTGAACTTATTATTTCGATGGTTGGAAAATATTAACCGACTGGCGGTTGTCATAGCCATAGTCCTCATTGTTGTGTATAGTTGAAGGTCAAGAGTTCTCATTGACCGGACAGCTGCTAAAGCCGATTAAATGACAGTTGTTGTCGAATAACTCGGTCGCAGGACGTGACTGGTCAGAATAACAATGGCGATTTTATTGGCAGGGTACCTAAATACGTGTACTTGGCCTGGTATGTCGGTTATGTACGAGTACGTTGGTACAGAATACTCACGACAGCCACCCAAAACCTTGACAAGGTTTAGATAGGTATTTTATACATCCATAACTTAGTAAGTAAAGAGGAGAGGTACATTTACAGCTCACAAAATCGTAGGTAATGAACACTTACCTTAGTGGACTCGTTATTAAGTGGTACATGTGTTGCTGAAAATTACGATTGAAGCGAATTTCCTGCAGATCCACCCTACGCAAACATAATATACAGCTACATCTTTCGAATTTGTTCCAGCTCAGAACAAATTACCTGTTGAAGTGACAAAGCTTTGGGTAAAGAACATGAAACGCCCTCACTTTCGAGCGGTCGTACCACAGTCGTAAAATCCTTAACATTAATTAAAGATAGGTATTGTGGTAAGTATACATCATTGAAGAAAGAATAAAACTCAATAATTAAAAACCCATACCTACGTAAATATTTAAATAGATAGGTAAATGTTACCCCTATTAGGATCACGACATTGTCTAAAAGCTGTTGCAGTTAATATAGTTACAGTTGTTAATATTGTTACAGTAATGTTATTTACATGTATGCAGAGAATAGCATTCATCGGGAACAAAAAACTGTGAAATTCGTTGAGACTGTCATCGATTTCGACTTATTTTAATAAGACTGGCGAAATCCAGATCCTCCTAAGGTGATTTTTCCTGGGATCTGGGATATATTGGTACTTACCAAAATTTTCAGCTCGGCTTGTAAAATCTAAGTCCGCTGAGACTGACTTCAATTTCGTCCTATTCCAGGGAGACTGGAAAATTGCGACATGTTGCTGGGCGATTTTCCCAAGGGTTTTCTGAGATTTTCGTGGATGCGCTCGTATCAAAATTTTCAGTTTTCTGAGTAGAATCTATATCAACTGAGACTGTTTTCGATTTCGCCTTATTTTAATGAGACTGGCAAAATCCATATCCTTATAAGGTGAATTTTCTGAGGTTTTCCCGGGATTTTTTGGTATCAAAGTTCCTAGCTTGGCTGGTTGAATCTAAATCCGCTGAGACTGTCATCGATTTTGCCTTATTTATATCAATGAGATTGGCAAAAGCGAAATGTTCCATGGAGGCTTTCCCAGGGTTTTCTCAAGATTTTCCGGGATGTTTTGGTATCAAAATTTACAGCTCGGCGTTTAGAATCTAAATCCGCAGACTATAATCGATTTCGCCTTATTTTAACGAGACTGGCAAAATGCGAAATGTTCCAGGGCGATTGTGCCAAGGGTTTTTCGGGATCTGTTGGTATACAAATTCTCACTTCATTTATTAGAATCTAAATCCATTTAGACTGTAATGGATTTTGCTTCATTTTAATGACACTGGTAAAATCCGTATCCTTAAAGGTTAATTTTCCGAGGTTTTCCCGAGATTTTCCGGGATGTTTTTGTATCAAAACTCTCAGCACGACGTGTAGAAATCCGCTCAGTAATGACACTGGCAAATGCAAAATGTTCCATGGTGATTTTCCCGAGATTTTTCGGGATATTTTGGTCCCAAAATTTTCTGCACGGCTTCTAGAATCTAAATCGACGACTTTGTCACGATGATCCATCCACGATCGTGATGACACGCCAATACCACCTATAGAGGGTCCTTTCTGTTATATCCCCGCATTCACAAACTATTTTTTATGGAATGGGGATTGATGATCTCCAATCATTTAATTACGTCCACTGTGGTAAAATAGATTAGAATGCCGTGTACAGTTTGGTGGTCTGGATGCTCGCAAGCTCGCATCTAAAAAATACAATACATCAAGTAATCAATCCCTTAGTAAACATTCACATTAGTTGGACATATAGGTCAGAATGATGTGTATAGTTTGGTGGTCTGGATACTCGCAAGCTCGCATCTCAAAAATACATAACATCAAGTAGTCAATCCCTTAGTAAAAATACAGATTAGTTGGACATATAGGTCAGAATGAATGAATGGTATTGAATTAACGGAAATATGCCGGGTTATTACAGAAAAAGCCCCCTATAGATACCTACTTGAAAATTAAGGTAAATATAAAAAATAATATGAAGTGATTTATTAATATAGTAGTAGCCAACATTGTAATGTGGTAGGTAGGCAGTTTCTTATTGAAGGGAAGTAATTGGGGAAGTTAAGTGGAAATTGATATAATTGGTTAAGGAAAATTTAGTTTTGCAGTAGACATACATGATGGGAATTATGTTGACATACATGATGGGAAGTGACTCCCGTCTGTTTTTGCTGGAAATCCCTAACATTAATTTTTGTTTTAGTACCTACCTGTAACGGTGGTAATAAATTACAAAATTATGTACCCATCCTTATTAAAAAGTAAAGTGGCAACTATGATTGATTGCTTGGATCTTCCATAGAAAAGAATTAATTACCTATGTAGTGGATTTAAATATGTTTTACTTGGTGTAGGTAGACCAAGTGGGACATTTATATTCTGATTATGCGGGTTAGTCCCCGGGTTATTCCTGTAAGGAATGTGGGCGAATCCGTCAAGGTCAGCTTGCTTGGCGGGATGAACTGAGAGATAGTTCGTGTCGCAGCCGCGTGGAGCACTGGGCTCGCATAGTGGGTGCTGGGTTCGATCAGTTTGGTACTGAGCCGTTTTGTAATATTCCGGCCTAAGATTTATATCTGTAGGAGGAATATGTTGAGCTTGGTTGAGGTACTGAAAAGTATCCTTTGTTTTTTGTACATTTGGAGTGTATTTGACACTCGGATCGGCCGGGTAGGCTTGTGTCGAATATCGTGGGTATTCGGAAAGCTTGGTCGAATCATAATGATTGACTTCAGAGCGGGTCTGAAAGGTATCCTCGATCTTTTGTATAGGCGAGGCTTGATCTAACGTTTCCTTCGTGAATACGTTAGGTGAGAAGGCTATCTCGTCGTGAGGATCGAGCCTTGCGCCGTCGCTGGGACCGGCGGATTGGCCGGGCAGCGTGTAGGTAGCGCTACGGGGGCTAAGAGGCCCGGCCGCGCCGTCGTCTATCTCCCCTTGCATGAGGAAATAAGACGGCCGACGTTCCATCGAAATAGACGAGTTATTAGCTCGTTTCGATGCCTCTATGTATAGAAATAGAGGGTTTAGAAAGGTGGACTCGCTTGACAGAGCTTCTTTCCTTTGCTCGTATGTCAGGGTCCTACCTTGTAGTCTTGAAAAAGACTTCCTTGGACGATAAATTGAAGCGGATGAGCTGAGTAATTTACCGGCGTGCCCCAGCGGTCGGTGACGAGCTTAGTGCTACGAAACCCGGGTGACACGGCTAGGAACGTCCCTGCGGGCGTACGATCTAAAGAGAATATCGATAGATGTACCGGGTGGCGTCCTGACAGATGAACTACGTTGGGCAATGAGCAGGATGAATAATCACTGGACTCGTAGATGCCAATGCGAGATCTGTGTGGAGAGAAGGTAGGCCTTGTAGAAAGCAGTAGGAAGCCGTTCTTGAGATGAACTCGGGATGCAGAAGGTTCGTCAGCGTAGAGCGTGTAGAAATCTTCGTACTTCGAGGTGTCGTCGTCGAGAGCGGAGAGTAGAATGAATTTCGGAGGCTCCGAGCGGGGTATTTATAGGGAGGTGGCCGCCTCCTGCCGCCTCCTGATTGGTCCGCTTAATTTCATTAATTCGACTGTGTAATCTCATTGGCTCGCACATTGTTTTCTCAGTATCTGTGAGTATGATAGCTGAGCTGGTCCTCCGGGCTGGTTTCCCCACGTCCGTCGCTGCGACGGGGTCCCCGGGGGTGGCTTACGAGCGTCCGTCGCGGAGCCGACGACCTTGAGTTTAGCCGGGGACCTCGGGTGCTTTCTCTGCGTCAGTTGTTCAGACGGGGTCCCCGGGGTGGCTGCTGGACCAGAGGTGGTTGCTTGCCGCCTCTTGGTTGGTTCGCCTATTGTCTCTCGTGTAATCAGTGTTTCTGATTGGCGAGTAGGCTTGTTTGAATTGTCCTTGCTAGTTTTAGAGGACGTTTGATTTTTCTCGTTCAAGGCGACTTGGTTCGAGATACTTGTCGCATCTCTCTCGCCCAGTAAGTGTCTAGGGAGGTCGCCTTGTATGTTTTTAGTTAATATTTCACTTTTGAGAGAGAAATTCGTATTTTCTCTCTGGTGAAATATTTTGTTTGACGGAGTTGTAACTCGACGTCTTATAAATATTTTTGTGTTGTGTCTACCTCTTTTTGGTAGCCCTGAAAAGGGCTGTTGAAAAGAGGGGGTGGTTTTCACCACAGGTGCCCCCCCAAGACGTCGTGTTATTAACGACGACGCCGGCTGGGGAGAACTGGGAGGTCCACACGGAATTCTCCGTAAGAAACCCTCACCAGTTGGGGCGGAGGCGGAGGTGCAGGCCTCGCGTCCCGCACCTGGGGTGCGCCCCGGCCTCGCCGGTTTCGACGAGCGCCGCGGGGCGGCCGTGGCCGGCCCGAGCTTTGCCGACGGGAGCCAAACCCGCGAGGGCTTGGCCCGCGGCCGCGGCTGGGCTGTTGCGGAGGTGCTCGTTCCGGCTCCGTCCACCCCGCCGCGCTCATTTCGTCCCACCGAGGCACGGGCACGTCGCCCGAGCTGATCCACTTTCGTGGAGCCGGGAGGGGCTGTTGAGCGGGCGGAGCCCTGGGCAGCTGCGGAGCGGGTGTAGCCGGCGTCTTGAACGCTGCTGGTGTTCTCCACACCACCTCTCTCGGCGCGCTGGCGTCCGCCGGTGTCTTCTTCTCCGGCAACGGCAGTAGCGGGCTGATGGCTGCCGGAATTTCCTCGGCGAGCAGGAGATTTTCGACTTCCTCCGTGATCATCTGCTCTTGGGTAGTTGGAGCTGCCATGGTCAAAGTTGGTATGAGCTCCTGGCGTGGTGTGTTCCATATTTATATCTCCCACTGTTCCTACCCGAGAAAAGTGGGCGTGGCTTGTTTCGAGTGCAGTCACCCACTTCTCGTCAAATTTGGTAGAGGGGACGCGCCCTCTGGCGGATTTTCGGGGAGTTTTCTCCTTACTTTCTGCCTGATTTTGGTTTCGTGACACAGCTTCGTCCGAGTTAGAGTGTAAGCTGGTTTTATTTGCTGTTTGGGAACTTTTTTCGTATGTTCGCCAATTTGCACTGTAACCGAAAACTTATCTCTTTTAACCACTTTGAATGGTCCCGTGTAAGGACATTGCAGAGAGGTGAGCTGTGTGGGCACTCTGATATAGACATGTGTACATGTATCCAAATTTTTGGGCATGTTTACGGCATATTTCGTATTATTATGTTTAATATGCGTAGGCCGGAAGAAGAGAGGCTCCGAAAGGTTTGTAGAAGTTACGAAAATGTCTCCTGGGAGTGGTACGTCAATTCCGTAAACTTTTTGGAACGGTGTAGTTTCCGTTGCTGGGTCTACTGCCGTACGCATGGCGAGTAGAACTTTTGGAAGTGCGTCGAGCCAATTTTCGTTTTGTGCTTTGAGAGCCTCTTTCAAAGATCTATTTCTGCGTTCTACCATTCCGTTTGTTGATGGTTTGTATGGTAACGTGTGAGTATGTTTTACTCCGAGACGTTCCATAATGGAATTGAATAGATCTGATTCGAATTGTGTGCCTTGATCACTTGTGATGTATTTAGGTACGCCCTTTGAAGCTACCCAAATATTGATAAAGGCGTTTGTGATCGTGGTTGTTTCGATGTTGTTAAGAGGGACTGCCTCTAGCCAACCCGTTGCTCTATCAACCATCATTAAAATGTAACGTTTCCCTCCTTTAGCTAAAGGTAAGGGTCCGGTAATATCAACGTGTACATGTGAAAATTTGTTAGCCGTTTCAAATTTGGAGTAAGGGAGCTTCACGGAGCGAGTGATTTTTGCTCGTTGGCAAGTTTCGCACGCTCGGACCCAGTTGGAGACATCTGCACGGAGTCCGTGCCAAAAATATCTTTGTTTAACTTTATACACTGTAGAGTGTATACCTGGGTGTCCCAAATTGTGAATTTGGCTGATTATTTCTTGCCTTATTTCGTTTGGAATATAAGGTCTTGGGTGTCCTAGGTCTAGGTTACACCAAATTTCTCCTTGAGGGAATTCAACTTGTGTGAGTTTCAATTTGTCCTCTGCGTTAGGGGGAGAACGAATTTGTGCATTTGAAATGTGCAGTAGAAGATTGCACTCTATTGCAGCCGTAATTTGCGAAATTTCGGCTATGGGTGGACCCTCGTCAGTTTGGGTTGAAATCGATTTTGTTTGAATTTCAACTGGATCGAAGGGTCTGGAGAGTGCGTCGGCGACGACGTTGTTCTCTCCGGGTATATGACGAATGTCACTCGTCATTTGAGAGATGTATGTTAGCCATCTTAATCTCATTTTAGAAAAATGTGCATTTTTCTTAAGCATCGTGCCTAGCAGAGGCTTGTGATCTGAACAAATATGAAAAGATCGGCCGTCCAAGTCATTGTGCCAATGAATGCAAGCTTGGTAAACGGCGAACATCTCTTTGTCGAATTATGCTTTATTCTTCCATTGTTCCGGAATTTCTTTACTGAAAAATCCCAATGGTTGGTAAGATTTCGAGCCGTGTTTGTCTGTAATTTCCTGCTCTAGTGCCGCTCCGATGTGTGTGTCGGATGCGTCGCAGACTAATCTCCACTCTGCTGTAGGGTGTGGATGAGCGATATTATGTAATGTAGCTTTAATCATTGCTTGTTTTAAGCTGTTGAAAGCTTTTTCTCTCTCTGATGTCCATTCGATAGGTGTTTTGTCATTTTTTTTGTTTGACTGAATGGAGTCATACAGAGGTTGTGCCGTGTGAGCGAATTTACTTGAGCATGCTCGGTAGAAACCACACATACCTAGGAATCTGCGTAGACTTCGTACGTCTATTGGCCTAGGAAATTGTTCTATGGCTTCTATTTTATCTCGTTTAGGAATTATCCCTTCTTTCGAGATAGTGAAACCTAGGAAATCGACGGTAGGTTTTGAAAAAATGCATTTATCAAAACCTACTCGAAGTCCGTGTTCCCCTAGCTTGTCAAAAATTTGTTTGAGGTGGTTCATGTGTTCTTTATAATTTTTAGAAGCCACCAGGATGTCATCTAGGTATACAAATGCGAAATCAAATTTTCGCATGATGCTGTCCATGTATCTTTGCCATGTTTGAGCCGCTCCGGCCAAACCCATGCTCATTTTCTTAAACTCATAAAGACCGAAAGGTGTAATAATTGCAGTTTTATGAGCGTCATCTGGGTGCATCGGAATATGATAATACGCCGATTTTAAATCTATTGTCGAATAGATTCGTGTATCATGTAAATTCGCTTGGAAAGAGCGAATGTGAGGAGGAGGGTAGGCGTCTTTCTTCGTTTTCGCGTTCAGGAAACGGTAGTCGCCGGTGATTCTCCATGACCCGTCTTTTTTTGGCACACAGTGTAACGGGGATGCCCATTCGGAATCTGATGGTGCAATTATGCCTTCTGAAAGCATTTTGTCAAAAGTACTTTTGACTTGAGCCCGTTTTTCGCCCGCCATGGGTCTTGCTCGGAAGTGTACTGGTGTTCCTTCCGTGGTTATACGGTGGTAAACCCCGTTGTTTTTCCACTTTCCTTGAAGTTTGCTCATTTTATCATTGTATTTGTCAATGATAGAGCGAATGTTTTCGTCCTCCGTGATTTGCACGTCCTCTGGATGAGGGATAGTAGCTGCTATTTGTTCGTCAGTGAATTTTTTGTTCATGACTGCAGCTATTTTTTGATCGGCATAGCTCTTTATTTTATCTTTATAAATGTACTTGTGTTTGACCCGTATTCCGATATCCCAAGACTCGAGGAATGGTATACCTAGGATCGCTAGATCAACTTTCGTGATCATAAAATCGGTGGTCATGTCTCCGAGGCCGATGTTAATTGTCGTGTCAGCTCGCCCTAGTGTGTCTATAGGGGCTCCGTTAGCTGCTGTGAGCTTAACGTTGGACTTACGAATTTTTAAGCCCAATTTTTTTGTGACATTGTGGGGCAGAATGTTCACTTCTGCTCCCGTGTCGATGAGAAATTCAGTGCCATTTAGTTTGCACTTGAAAAAAAGCCTTTTATACTCAGTAGACTGCCGGTGTATAGGCTCAGATACACTGGCAGTTATTCGTTTTCCGAACTCTCTACGTCGGAGGTTGGAACGGTACTTTCTTGTACCGATCTCTGAGTATTTTCGTTTGAAACCCAGGTTTTAGGCTGGCTTATAGTCGATGCCTTTTTGCTAGTTTTGGAAGCAGTGTTTGCCTTCCAAGTGCAGTGTTCTGGGTCTGCACATTTGCGAGTTTCGTTACCGAAACGTGCGTGGTTTCGACAGACATAGGCCGTCGGTTTGTGAGGCCTACTCTCTACTGGTTGGGGTTTGAACTCAGCTTGTCGTGAGAGGGCCTTTTTGAAACCAGTTTTCATGGGTTTCGGAGTAGATTCTACTCCTCGTATGTTTAGAGAGGTATTCTCTGTTTTGTACGCGTGTAGCGTATTAGCTAGGTCGAGCCGGGCGGTCGTGGTAGGCTGAGCTGCGACCATACCTCGTGCTTCGATGGGTAGAGTCTCGATCCACTTTTGAGTGATCAGAGCTTCTGAAAAGTACCCAACAGCTTTAGAGTACATTTCGTGGTACTTGGTGCTGGGTTTTTTGGCGAGAGATGCGGGGTCCTCGAGTGCGAGGAGCCTGTCCTGTAAGGACAACCCATATTCTCGCTGTAGGCGCTGTTTGGCCTCTTCGTAGGGTGCGTGGGGTGCCGTGAGGTAAGCTGAGTCGATAGCTTCCCTCATTTCTTCTGGTACCCACTTGTATATAGCTGAGAAGCATTCGTTCTGCGTTCTCAGGTGTTTTCGCACGCAGTATTGATCGAACTCGGCGAGTGCACGATCGATATTCTTCTTTTGGAAGATTGGTTTTTGATAATCTCCCATCTCCTCTAAAAGTGCTCGAAAGCCACTTTGTGTAGAGGGTTGTTGCGTGAGATGTGGGGCGTAGAGGCCCGGCGGGGGTCGCACGCCCGCAGTGGTTCCCTGAAATCCACTAGCTTCATAAGAGGGAACGAAATGCTCCGTGTTGAGCCTGTTCAAAGGCGGGGTCACCATTTGTAGTGGATTTAAATATGTTTTACTTGGTGTAGGTAGACCAAGTGGGACATTTATATTCTGATTATGCGGGTTAGTCCCCGGGTTATTCCTGTAAGGAATGTGGGCGAATCCGTCAAGGTCAGCTTGCTTGGCGGGATGAACTGAGAGATAGTTCGTGTCGCAGCCGCGTGGAGCACTGGGCTCGCATAGTGGGTGCTGGGTTCGATCAGTTTGGTACTGAGCCGTTTTGTAATATTCCGGCCTAAGATTTATATCTGTAGGAGGAATATGTTGAGCCTGGTTGAGGTACTGAAAAGTATCCTTTGTTTTTTGTACATTTGGAGTGTATTTGACACTCGGATCGGCCGGGTAGGCTTGTGTCGAATATCGTGGGTATTCGGAAAGCTTGGTCGAATCATAATGATTGACTTCAGAGCGGGTCTGAAAGGTATCCTCGATCTTTTGTATAGGCGAGGCTTGATCTAACGTTTCCTTCGTGAATACGTTAGGTGAGAAGGCTATCTCGTCGTGAGGATCGAGCCTTGCGCCGTCGCTGGGACCGGCGGATTGGCCGGGCAGCGTGTAGGTAGCGCTACGGGGGCTAAGAGGCCCGGCCGCGCCGTCGTCTATCTCCCCTTGCATGAGGAAATAAGACGGCCGACGTTCCATCGAAATAGACGAGTTATTAGCTCGTTTCGATGCCTCTATGTATAGAAATAGAGGGTTTAGAAAGGTGGACTCGCTTGACAGAGCTTCTTTCCTTTGCTCGGATGTCAGGGTCCTACCTTGTAGCCTTGAAAAAGACTTCCTTGGACGATAAATTAGAGCGGATGAGCTGAGTAATTTACCGGCGTGCCCCAGCGGTCGGTGACGAGCTTAGTGCTACGAAACCCGGGTGACACGGCTAGGAACGTCCCTGCGGGCGTACGATCTAAAGAGAATATCGATAGATGTACCGGGTGGCGTCCTGACAGATGAACTACGTTGGGCAATGAGCAGGATGAATAATCACTGGACTCGTAGATGCCAATGCGAGATCTGTGTGGAGAGAAGGTAGGCCTTGTAGAAAGCAGTAGGAAGCCGTTCTTGAGATGAACTCGGGATGCAGAAGGTTCGTCAGCGTAGAGCGTGTAGAAATCTTCGTACTTCGAGGTGTCGTCGTCGAGAGCGGAGAGTAGAATGAATTTCGGAGGCTCCGAGCGGGGTATTTATAGGGAGGTGGCCGCCTCCTGCCGCCTCCTGATTGGTCCGCTTAATTTCATTAATTCGACTGTGTAATCTCATTGGCTCGCACATTGTTTTCTCAGTATCTGTGAGTATGATAGCTGAGCTGGTCCTCCGGGCTGGTTTCCCCACGTCCGTCGCTGCGACGGGGTCCCCGGGGGTGGCTTACGAGCGTCCGTCGCGGAGCCGACGACCTTGAGTTTAGACGGGGACCTCGGGTGCTTTCTCTGCGTCAGTTGTTCAGACGGGGTCCCCGGGGTGGCTGCTGGACCAGAGGTGGTTGCTTGCCGCCTCTTGGTTGGTTCGCCTATTGTCTCTCGTGTAATCAGTGTTTCTGATTGGCGAGTAGGCTTGTTTGAATTGTCCTTGCTAGTTTTAGAGGACGTTTGATTTTTCTCGTTCAAGGCGACTTGGTTCGAGATACTTGTCGCATCTCTCTCGCCCAGTAAGTGTCTAGGGAGGTCGCCTTGTATGTTTTTAGTTAATATTTCACTTTTGAGAGAGAAATTCGTATTTTCTCTCTGGTGAAATATTTTGTTTGACGGAGTTGTAACTCGACGTCTTATAAATATTTTTGTGTTGTGTCTACCTCTTTTTGGTAGCCCTGAAAAGGGCTGTTGAAAAGAGGGGGTGGTTTTCACCACAACCTACTTATAGGTATTATAGGAATTATTTATTGGTAGTTTCCATTTTCTTCATATTAAGGTTTTTAGCCAATTTACCTTTTTCTCCTGAGGGGTAGGAATAAGTGATAACGCATGATAAAGCCAAAGAGCTTATAATAGGAGAAGAGCGTCTCCGGAAAACGCGATCTACCGCAGGGGGTGCCAACCAAGCGGTTATAACCGAATACCTGTTCCTTCTCCGAATACCAGTTGTTCATTCTCCTGCTCTTGCTCATTGTAACAGCTCGTATCCTTTGTCAGGTGGGTGGATTTCATAGTCCCATTCCAGCCTGTATTATGTTATTCCAGCTTCCGTTGTTCGATTTACCTTTTGCTCCTTATCTGTTATGGATAATTTCAAATTATAGTGTTTTTATTGTGGGTTCTCCACCAAGTATGAATCCAATTTGAGATCACATGTGGAGAACCACCTTCTAAATTCAAATAAAAGTCATCCATCAAAATCTAGTCCGTATCGTTTCAAATTTCGAAAAAAAATTAGCCTGACTTCAGGGAATTGAACTCAAGATCTTCAGTTCAGGATTTCGGTACCTACTTTACCATATGACCACTGGAGACTCTAACAACCTAGCAACTCCTACATAATTTATGTATTCATCCTTCCAAAAATATCGAGTTGGAATCTCTTCCTCATATACAAACAACGGTAACTAACAAGCACAGAGTAGAGCTAACAAGTAACTGTCTCAAGTCGTTCTACAAAAAGAACGGATTGCCAGCGCTACTAGCGGATTCTTCAGACAACAGCTCAAGAGCAGGGTATTTGGTCAGAACCGCTCGGTTGGCACCCACTGCGGTAGATCGCGTTTTCCGGAGACGCTCCTGTAAAGCTGGCGTCGCTACCTGATAAGGAAAGTCTCGTATCAATCGTAGCATTCATAACATTTTTACTGGTGTGTATAGATTTAAGAAATAGTGAATGAATTTGTATTCATAACAAGTTTTCAAGTGGTGATAGAGTTTTGGTACAAGGTAGAGATCTTGCTTTGCTGTAATAATGGAATTTTGAGGGGCACATGAGTGATTTTCAAGGGGCTCCTCCTCGCAGCGTGATGACGTTGTTTCCGATCACAAGACCGGCTATCGGCATGGAGGTGAGGGAAGTTTATTATAAATCATGTCACGTAGGTATCCACTCACTATCGGTTTTATGTGAGATCATCTACTAAAATGCCCAGATAATATTAATCAATGTATGTATGTACCGAACCGAACAGACTTCTTATCAATATCACGTCTGTCACCCATCTATGGGCCAAACCACCCATGGGCATCACAAGATTCCTGTCTTGTGGTTAATGCTTAGGCTATTTCCTCCTAAAGACAGACACTGAACCCCACGGACGGCACCTTTTTTCAGCAAATTTTCGTAGAAAATAGGTAAATATATTGCAATGGTTCGAAAATTAAAAAATTCTTCCTTGAAATCCGTTTTGAGGCATTCTGAAACGATTCCAAAAAAATCAAGCTTTCTAAACGAAAGGCTGAGTTCGTTGGCCAGCACTTTTTGAGCACATTAAATTGGTCAAATTTCAATAAACGTGCTGAACAAATCACTAAAAACGGCTAAAAATCGTTACATTTATAATTTTTAGCAGAATATTGCTCAAATATAGTTTATCTAATTTAAAATAGAACTATACAAAATTAGGCTGAAAATTGTTACTTAAATTTCATTAAAATTTGCTATAAAATCGCTAAAAACTGCAAAAAAAGCTAAAAATCCAAAATCTTTTTTTGAATAGCAGATTACTATTTAGAATAGTTTTTTTGTCACAAAAATAATAGTTAAGAATGTCTTTGTACTCAAAAAGCTCAAATTTCAAAACAAGAACATAATATAGCACTATAACTTACTTAACGAAAATTCGCTCGTACTATCATGCTGCATGATTGGAACTTTTTATTTTTTACTAGTTGACTAGTCCCGCTTAGTAACATTGTTAGTTGTTCTCCTGGGCGATATTCGACCCAGTCCAGTCGAGTGAAAGTGATGGTTGGCTTTTCGACGTCTCGGTCCCGTCAAAACATATAACATTATAATATTATTAATGTTATAAGATACTACTGTATTTACTACTAAATATGTATTCATTTATTTTTTAATTATTGACGCTCAATGAGCTTACGAGCGTCCCCGGGCGTTCGGTCCCTGCGTATTTTTCACCCTGAATAAATGAAAGTTTCCAAACACCGGCAGCAGACCATTTCTTCCCTTAAGCTACGTAAAGAGAATTTCAGCCAAATATCGCACGGACCCTGAAGACTGGAGAACCTATATTGTATGTGATTTATGAGTGTGACCTGATATGTGACCCGATATCTAGTATATATTTTTGTCAAAACCACGACTATGTGAGTATTTTTCTAATGCACAGTTGTTCAATATCCGAGCTTTTGTCTTCAAAACGGTGATGGGACCGACGTGATTATTTTGCAAGCGGGACTGGCTTGCTGACTTTCTAGTGGTACATACCGAGTCAATGTGGGTCTACACCGAGTTGTACAGCGCCTGTTTGCCTAGATGTGTTTTGTACAGTAATGGTTCTACTGAATCCAGACCACCAAACTATTAATACTAGGCAAAATCCATTTTATTTATATTTAGATTAATTTTCCGTTTTTTGAGTGATACGTACTTATTATTTGATGGTTCTGGGTCCCGAATAATTTGTGAGTGGTTACCACCACACTTCTTAAGCTTTGTGATCATGTTCTTCTACTTCAGTTCATGTTGAGTTTATTTGTGCGCACGTGCGTTCAGAATCACGATCGCGCCGCCACTTTCACCACTCCAGTTAAAGCCGGTTGAGGCACTTTTCCTCACAACGATGACGTCCCGGAGGGGGTGGTAGTTCCCTCGGCCTCCCACATCCCACACATTTATAGCATCCCGCGCTTTTATTTAAACAGTGATCTTCTAGTTTTTTTTTTTTTTTTTTTTTAGAGTTTTTAGTACCTGCCTACCTATGTACTTAATTTCATTTTTTCAAGCAGTGTTGAACTTTCAGGTATAAAATGAAATTTCCATATCCAACTATGCATATACCTATTACTAAACAATGATATATTCAACTAGGTACCTACCTACCTACTGTTCAACTATACGAATTAAACAATTTTTTGAAGCACATTTTCGATAGGTACATCTCTAGTGGTGATCAGAAAACGTGTTCTTAAATATCATCCTATTTTCAGAGTTCTTCATTTTTGGGAATAACTAGCAATTTTCGATTATGAAGATCTTAGTAGGTAGATACAATAGGTAGATATGTAATACAATACCAAAATACTTAATGTTCCAAAACTGTCTACCATGAAGGGTTTTACATCAATATTATTCGCTTCAGGTACCTACTCAACTGATGGCTCCAATTATTGTCATGTATATTCATATACGGACCTACGTACATTACATATTTCGACTTTAACTATGACACAAAATACTGTTAGTAAACAAAAAACGCCCGTATTATCACTATGACTACACTGACCCAGCTCCAAATGTGGGTCGATGAGGGAAGATTCTTCTGCCATATTTAAGAACCTTAAGAAGTGTCGAAGGATGGGAGAAATGCGGGACGTCATCGATGTAGCGAGATGGCAGGAAATAGAACAGCAGATGCCGTGTTTTTTGGGGATGCACGGGCTGTGCAATCGTTGTTGACGTAATTCAGAATGCAGGGTTAGAGGGAGGTTGGCTTTCTTCATACTGTCTTGAGTGCAAAAACTGAACAATCTTGAACTGTGGTCGTGCAGGCTTCAGGGATTGCTATATTCATTCATATGATACAATTTATGAAATCGCTGTATCACCTCTAGACTAGCTTGTAGCCCTGCGTAGGCATTATGGACTGTTCTTGCAGCCACGTAAACAGAACTGAACCCCCCTCTACTCTTTGCTGACTTTTTTGATGAACAACGTATGAACTTGATGCTTCAAGATTTTCGCTGCATGTACATTTAGTTCATCATCAGACCTTCAGTTACTAGGTAAGTTCATCCATAGTTTAGTCACTTAGACTAGGCCCCACTTGGCAGCAAAAGTGCATGAGCGATGCGGTCTTGTGAATTTTGTGATCAAACCACGCTATGAAGTGGAAGCTTCTCTAATAGATTCGTCCGCCCAGTACAGATTTCACACGAGATGATTCCTCTACATAGCATTAGTTTGATTGTGAAATTCGCTTGCCCACCCTTCCCCGTGCATCATTCTCTCGCTTTTGTGGTCACGTGGGGCACAGCCTTAGATATGCTTGGTTTAACCTGCATTTAACACATTCAGTGCAGATAATAAAAACCTTTCATCATGCCGGGTTTTCGAATTCTCGCTCATTTTCGTCAAGTCTGACTTTTTTCCTCAAATTCCTTGCTTGTTACTCCTTGAAGATTACACGCTTTAACTTAACTTTGTCACCAGAAACACCTAATAATTAGCAATCTGGCTAAGAAGCAAAAGTTTATACAAAGAGCATTATGGGTTCAGTAGGTCCACAGTGTTAAGATCACCCTAACCAGGCGGATGACCAATCATACACTTCATCATGCCCCAATAATAGTCAAAAACTAGAAACTCTGCAACATGTTTATCATAATGTCAAATCGTGAATTACTTTCGAGCATATTCAAATAAAAAAGTATTCTGGCTGTGGGACCACCCCACTTGGCAACCTGCGCTAAACGTGTTAAACGTGTGTAATGTAGACAGAACACAAAGACTGTTTGAGCTGCCCACAAGCTTTTCTTGGTTTAGACACAGCTCATTCAAGTTGATACAGAATAGGAACTCAATATGAATGCTTATTAGTTCAAGCTTTATAGGCTGGCATAAAAAGCAATGAGTGTTCCCCAAGCAATGTATTCATTTAAAATTTATAAATTAAAATTGATTCCATTTTAAAATATTTGATAACATCCGCACTTTCCTGGGATGAGTAGTTTTCTTTTTACGTTTTTTCAAAGTTTCTTGCATTGGTAATGTCACAACGGGCAGGTGGACCCCAACCATGAGGGGGCTGGGGGTGCCCCAGATTTTCTGACGTGAAATCGTAGGAGAGTGCGGTTGATGTCAAACTTATTGGGAAGAAATCATCTTCTATTTAAAAGTACTTAAAGTACCTTTTTGGCACCCATAGTTAAAGGATCATTATTCTGCATGTTCAGAGCAAGGCGTATAAGGGTGTAGCTAGCTCAGGGACAGTTCTGGGTCCGCTTGGTTCACAAGCTTGAAGCTCAGGGACTAATGGTTAAACTTTTCAAAATATCACGAAAAACTAAATAAATGGGTACCTGTGCAGAAGTGCAGAGCTAGGTTGGAACTTGAAAAAGTTATTGGACTCTGAGGAAGTTTAATTATGTTATGAAAAGTTTGAAAAAAAAAATTAATTAATTTAAAAAAAATTGAGTAAGCTTAGCTGTCTTTTGACTTGGTGAAGGGCAAGTAGTTCGTGTTCTGAGATCTGCTTGAACACGTTTTAACTTGATCCAGGACACACCTACAGACACATCTTGCTGTATCTAATGGTATTAAATATGTAACTCCTTTCTTTCTAAGCTTAAGCAAAACAAGTTCCTAGTTTTTTCTTTCTTCTGATTTGTTATTTTTTATTCTAATTTATAAATTTCTCCTGGGATTACCTACTGTACCACTTCAAGAGAAACTAGGTATATATATCAATATACTAACCAGATGAAGGATTTTTGTTTATAATTCTCAATAATAAATCTTGGTAGTCCACAGTAACAGGATTTCCCTTGTAGGCCTAGGCGAAAATGTAAATCCTTCCTCAAACTTAGTCAACAACTTGGCGGATTTCTGAGTTTAAAGAAAGCAGTTTCCTTTTTTCAACATCCCCCCCCAAATTGTTCTGTTGAAAACTGCCTGCTCATTCTAAATTTGCTCTCATGTGACTGACTTATAGAACCCAATAGTTCCTCTTTAATCCGTTTCCGAAATGATTTAGGCCTTCCTGGAAGATAACTAAAACCCATAGAACTGAGTTTAAACGGCCCTCAACGCCCGTTGACTTCAAGCAGAGCTTAGCTATTATCACAAACCATGAGCGCCGTTTAAGAACTTGTACACCTGGCGTGAACTGCATTCTCCGTTTAGACAGCAGTTTAAACGTTGAGTGAGGTTTAAACTGGTTATGTACCCCGGCCCTTAGATCTAGTATCTAATATAACAGACGTTTACCTTGTATTGTTGTGCTTGGACTTCTTCTAATTTACATCCATAGTTTATAGTATATCTTATATTAATAAGAATGAATAAATAAATACTAATTTTGTTACACTTATTTAAGAAATTGAAAAAATGAAGGTGATACCTGGGCCGAATCGTTGATTCGACGATATTGTGTAAGTCCCTACCTAAGATAATCAATACAGAATACAAAACTCATGTGAAAAGATGAGGTTCAACACTGATTGACTGAAAAAAGACATTGCACCTAAAAAAATCGGTAAAAATCTTGCCCCCCCCCCCCCCCCCCCCCCCAACACACACTGAAAATTTTTTGTATACATAAATGGCCTGTTCTATAATTTCTGTTTGTAACTTCATCATATATTCGTTAAATACTATTTTTCCGCTTTTTTTCAAAATCACCTCTTAAGAGGTCGTCAGTGTGGTGGACGGTCTCGGTTACGGTTATGCAAATCCCGCAATAAACAATATATATATATATATTAGCATTTTCTAATCAAATGAAATTTATTTATTATCAAATCAGACTATTCTATCTACCATTTTTTGCGAATTTTCGACGAAAATGGAGCTAGATTGCAGCAGGTCCAACATTTGAACTTTCGCTAGGTCGCGTCATTAGTAGTTTGAAAATTACTTTCATTGTTTTCCTTCTCACAGTGAATTTACTTGATTCCCCAGAAACCCTAAATTCTCACCCGCCAAGTGGATCACAGATGTGTTGCACGACTCACATAATTTCAGTGCAATAATGACATAATATACAAGAAGAAGAAAAAAACTGTTTCACCCGATAGCGTAGGCATTTCAGAAAAATCCGCTCTGAACGTGTGATCATTCCTCCTATTCTATCATTTTCCTGTTGGTTATCCAACAGCCTATTGTCCTTTTTTGGTTAGTTTTCACCAGTGTCGAGTATCTACTTCCCCCCCTTCTTCATTTGATTTGTTTTTGTTGCCCAAAAAGCCATTTGAAATTCATTTTCAAGTCACATGGAAGTGAAGTGCTGTAGGTTGACTTTTTGTAAGCACACAGGGTGATAGACACTTCATAGGTGCCGGGAAAAGGTTATCATGAATAAACCTAAACCATTTATTGTCCCTGTTGTGGAACTCAGCTGCCATGAATCGTCAGTGGCTGTTGTCCACTTCTGACTTCTCATTTAGATTTAAAAAAAAAACATTTTGTTTGAAATAACAATTTATTCATAAATATATTATTTTTGATTAGCTGTAATTTAAATCCTAGGCCACGCCCCGTAGACCTTCCTTCGAGCGGTCGCGTCGCCATTCCCTTACAGGGAACCGGAGTTGATGCCCAGTCCATTCGCATCTTAGGTCAGTACGGCTTCCGTTCATGGATACTTGATCCATATCGGACCTTCATTTCCAAATTTATAACCCGTCATCACGTTACTTCAACAATTACAACAATATTATTATTGTAGAATTTCGTCCTCAATCTGATTAAGATCATGTGCGATATATTATTAGCTCAGTGAAAAGGATTTTAGTTTGTGATTAAAATTGTGAATGAATCTCTGACGATGGAAACCAGCTTAGACGTTGAAGAACTCAACTCTCCTGACAACAAAGAATTTGTTAGTTACCTCGGCCGAGAGATCGATGATTTTCTGAAAACCAACGGTAACAGCAGTACCATTATGTTATTTCCTCCTTTCAATAGTTACAAAAGACTCCTCACTCATCATCTGGTAGAATTCAACTATTCAAACTGTGGTTTAACCACATTCAGTATCGGGGAAGAGCCTAGACGTAGGACAGTCGTTTGTTTGGGGTCATTGAGAAAGAATGTACTAGACGATGACGCTAATGAATCCAAGGTTCAGAAAAGTCGTTCGAGGGCCAAACCCAGTTTGATAGAAAGTAGCTCTATTACGCCCTCTATAGGTAAAATATCTGTTGAATGTGGTAATGATGGCCGTACGAGCAATAAAAATCCTACTGTCGAAAGACAGCGTAAAGTTAGAAAAACAATAAGTTACTATATTCCACCACATTTGCGAAAAACCAGCGAAAGCGAGCCTGCTATGAAAAAAGAAAAGAAAGAAATAGGATCTGAGGTTGCCAATAAATTTGAAGAGCCGAAAGAAGTTGAAACAAATGACAATTCGTCGTTATCAAATATCAACGATAATGGTAAAGCTACACAATCTAGTAAAACAATTTCAAACGATGCCAAGGCAGGCAATGACCCTGTTTCAGGAGAAGATTTGACAGGCGGAAATCAATTATGGGATCCACTTTTTTGTGGTAAAGGCAATTGTTCATATCCTAACGTTGTGATACCGATTTTGGATAAAAATGAAATGAATGACATTACCAAAGAAGTTGGAAATGTTAAAGTGGTGGAAATCAAAGGTCCAGTGTCGGATATATCATCTGAAGGGAATGATTACGTTAATGGATCAATAATAGAGATTTACGACTTACCTGGGGACATCAAGACAGACGATCTCGCAAGAATGTTTGAAGAATACATCAATCGAGGATTCAGGTTGAGATGGGTCGATGAGAGTCATGCCCTGGGGATATTCTCCAGCTCTAAGACCGCCGAGGAAGCTTTATCGGCCGAGTTTGCCAGATTCAAGATCCGCCCCATAGCCCAGGGAACGCCACTGTCTCAGGAGATCGCTCGGAATGTGGTGCTGCCTTCGTCGTTCCGCCCCAAGACTTGCTCGAGCCTTGCGAAACGACTTCTGTCCGGAGCTCTAGGCCTCAAAGTATCACCGTTGTCACCGGAGGAAAGGGCTGCACAACGTGAACGAATGAAGGAGTGTAAGGACCAACGGAAGAAAACACCTGTATGACAACCGATCCTCGTTGAATCATTCGAATGTGAGTACTTTCCCAACAAATGAAGTGTCTGAGAAATTATGTGCGATCGGCCTAGAAAGTATCCTATGACCTATCCTCTGATTTTTGAATCTGGATTAAATTTCAGTTTCGCTTCAGACCCACATTTGGCTCTAGAAACAATTGTTATGAATGTTGCATTTTCCCTCAGACCCTTTGGACTGTTGAAGAAGTAAAAATTAACCTACCGTGGGTCAGCAGCAAAATTATAGTAGGTTACTATAGTATACATACCTGTATTGGTATAGGGATAGCGCACAATGAGGTTCCCTAGATGGTGCGTTGAGTTTGTTCATTACAGGGTGTACGTTGAAAAAGAAAGGGGGTATTGGTGAATAGGTTCGGAAATTATGTTTGAAGGGAGAGGAGGCTTGAGGTTGTATTCTTGTAAAAACAGGAAGAATATTCATTTTAGGAGAGAGATATGTTGTTCCTCAGTGTGTTCTATTTTTTAAATTAGTATTGTTTTCCTCTTCTTCTCTTGTGTGCAAATGATTTTAGAAGTATCTAAGCTATTCATTACCTGTATAGTTATTTATTTTTCGCAATTGTCTTGGTGCTCAAGTGTTCATTTATTCCTAAAGATGTCATATGACCCTTAGATTCGAAGCTTTTTTAGGTACACTTACATTAATAACGCATTTCATTTCGCTTATTCAAGGTAAAAGGAGTAATTGACCCTTATTGTTTTATTACAAATATTTTTAGGATATTGAACATGTTTAGTGAACAGCAAAGGCTAATTGTTTTTATTTAGGTACAGGCCAACTGTTTACTATGGTGAGTCGTACTAGGTAGAGAGGGATCATGCCACATCCTGACAATTGAAAGCGGAGTAGCGGTAACCTTTACCTAAAATAGGTACCTCACCAGAATAACATGTACTCATATCAGGTAAACGGAGTGAGAATCAATAGTCACATTTGGTCACATACGTTACATATTTGATTTAAAATTTCCATGGGCTGTGTTTCAATTGTATTATCTAATTCAGGTTTCTATCAAAAGAGAATCAGGTATCTACCGATCAAGTTCAAATAGGAAACTATGTGTTGGAACCATAATTCAATTGTATTTTCTGGTCGGTAGTCCTACGAAATTACATTGAATGGGGATAATTATAACTTTTGGTATTAACATTTCTATTGGATAAGTGGTGTCTGCAATATCTGTAAATTTACAATCTACGAGGAGGATCACTCGGTGATGATAAATCCGGTACGTTGATGACTCATGGTTTCGTAGCTTGGCTTTACAACTAGTAGTTTTAAGGTACTTCAGTGGTTTTTAGGTACTACTGCTGACATATGTACGTACCTACCTAGAGAGACACTGATGTGACATTGCATTCAATGGGAAACCCCGTTTTAATGGATGAAAATTTAAAACTACTCATAATTTATACCTTGATGTGAAGATACTGGTCATCACATGAATCGGTAGTGCAAGAAACATGATCTCCTAAAGTTTGAACGTTATTAGTAAATTATGAGAGTTCTATGAAAGAAATAGTTTACTTTCTCAACAGTAAGTAGTCTATTTAAACCAATGCAATATGAATAGTAAACGAGATGCATTTAAGGGGCCAGACTATTTTGAACAAATATCTACAAAAAGACAAGAGAGAAACCTCAAATCAGCTAAAGTGTGTTTTGCTTATCGAATGAACCTGCTCGAGTTGAATTTATGTAAGGGCAAATGTTGGGTATCATAATAATTATGATCAAATTATAAAATATCCTGATTACGTAGGTAATTGTAGTTGTATTCAACAATCCGTGGTATTATAAGTTTCATATCACGTAGTTAGGTAGGTGCCTACCTAATAAATTAGGTAATAACTTGCCTGATAAACTCAATACAAGTTTTCAACTTCAAGTGTTATTAGATAAATTTAGTCGTTTTTGAAACAACTAAAATTGTATTAATTTAAAGATGGTGGAATGCGTACCTACCTATGTAGTTCTCGAAAATGTTCTTTGGAATCCAAGACTTCATGGTTTCCTGATGAAGATGATTTAGTTGTGTTGCATTTTGGAACATCTTTTCCATTTAAAATAGCAATTATGGTACGTACCGGCTTGCGCAAACATCGTACTTCATCCACCCAATCACAAATGATCCAAATGAATCTCATTTAAAACCACCGATCCAATGTTATATGCCTATGCAATCAAGCTAAAAGTATTTTTTCTAATTTTAATCATGAATTAATGTAGTCAGTGATTATGATGATGCCCAACTCTGTATAATAATTAATTTCGATGTACCTGTCCTTAGAAAATCCTGCACGTTATTGCTTCCGCTCCTCTTCCTACATTTCCAATGTGGTTGAAACACCGGAAAAAACATGGATTTTTATATTACTGCTCAAATTTCGCCTGCAGCGGATTCCACTTAGTATTAATTTTTATTGAAGTGAATTAATAAAGATTTAATTTTGATAATATTTGTAGTTTTATTTTCGTGTATGCCCATAATGTAAAGGAATAAGAATATAATAACTCGTTAACTACCAAGGTTTTTTGCTTTATCTCTTCTAGAGCTAAACCTTGAAAGCTCGATTTAATTACGTAAAGTTGTTACGTTTGAGGTCTGCGAAAAAATAAAAAATTATTTAGCAAGCGATCATGCCGAAAACTCGTCTGTTCATTTTTTTTATTTATTGAAACTGGATTTTCACGAATAATCCTATTTCTTGTCCTTCATAACAGAATCTTACCCTCGAAAGTAAATAAAACGTAAATGTTTTGGTTTTCTGTTGTGGACTTTTATAATCAACCTAAGGAAAAATTGAAAACTCCCTCTCCCCGTTATCAGAATTTTGTGTTAAACGTTTCTAAATAAGTTCGTACATACCAAAAATATAATGCAAAAAATCTGCCGATCTTGGCATCACTTTCAGTCAACGCCAAGTGATAAAATTTGAGGGTTGACAATTTAAAAAAAATTTAGGGATTTCATGCAGTTAGTTAGTAAGTACGATCCGATTCAACTATTTCTTCCCTCTTTTCCACAGTTTACCCTGTTGGTCAGTCGCACGCCTCGAACCGTTTACCCGCTTTGATCGTCGCAATACCCCTTTTTTATCCGAATAGTGTATCTCCTCGATTGTTTGAGTATTTTCATGTGTTCCGCGAACAAAGTAGGTCATCCCACTAAGTCCACCTCCACCATAATAACTCCCTCAATTTTCATAATAAAAATCTATGTAAAGCTACGAATTCTCGATAGATGTATAGTTATCATGATAGAATAACTAGGTATCCAATAAAAATAATGATACCGCGTTGAAACCCCTCTCTCCTCCCAAAAAACCTCAGAGTGTTATGGTGACCGTTATGGAGCGGTTTATGGTAGTTAGGTAGGTGCTGGTTTCATTCAATAATTCGGTCGCTGCTTTGAAATCAAGGTAGAGAAACAACCTATTTGAGATCACCCATTGAAGAAGTCGTCTCGTTGAATGCCCATCCTTCAGGTTTATTTTTAGGTGAGTGACATTAATAATAGAGGCTTGTTGGTGGGGATGTTTTCACGAGAATAGCCTCCCGAAATGGAAAAAACATACTAGAAGTTAACCTTGAAAAAGTCATATTCTTTCAGTTAACTCCTGTTTTCATTTCGGCTGCCAATCACACGATTTCTGAAAACAGTGTCATCATATTCTGTGTAATTCTTTGGTGCGTTTTCTCTGGGATTTTGGAGCAGTTCCGCATTCCTGTTTCAAATGTCTGACCGTTTGAACGTGCCTGTTTTCGGACTCGTAAGTGTGGATTTTAAAAACATTTACCTTTTCATCTTTGAGTTCCCCTCAAAAAGAATAGTTAGTGCAACTCACAAGGAGGAGCATTTGTCTCGGTAATTGGTAACAGAAAAAAAATTAATGTCATGCACCATGAAGGTACTCATTTTCTGCATACGTATGGAATTAACTTTGAATAATAGGTCCTTCGCTGTAAACTGAAATACACCCTAAGAGAATTTTAGTACCTATGTAATAGCAAATTTCCTCTTTAAATGTGAAATTTAGACTCCTCTAGCTAGCCACCTGAAGTTCAAATTTATTTAAAGAAAATTGTCAAAAATTGTACATTTTTAGATCCAAGGCTCGAATAGTATTTTCAATTCAAGTGGCTGTGAATAGTTTTCTCGTGGAATCTGTTTTAGAGCACCCAAAACTAACCCTAAATTGCTCTTTTGTTATTCATCAAGTTTTTTTTGCCAAAGAATCAAGCGTCTTGTACATATTTTGTACATTTCTATACAACATTCTATTTTATTAAGCAAGTATTGTACTAGTAGGTAGGTGGATAGGAGAACGTATGGAACGCGAGAAATTGGTTGTCAATTATTGATCTCAATATGGGACAGACTATTACATATGAGATGCTTGCTTGCATAGGAACGTCAAAAAATGAAACGTCTGCATTTTCAGTACACAATTTTTTTTAAAGGTTTCTAAAAACGGCTTGCATCCATGAAAAATATAGATAATAACGATATTAGAATTAGAATCATACTGAGAAACAGTTTGTGTTATAATTTGAGGAAAATATTTTCACGAAAAAGTGCTTCAAATTTGTGGAAACTTTGATTGTCTGAACTGCTGGAACCTTGTTTAGCAAATTTTCGAGGCCTAATGTGATTATTGGGAATTTTCTTTTATTTAAATAATATTAGTAACTTAGTAATCGTTTATGATAGCGTGATTTTTTTGCCGTTTTTAGTGATTTTTTCATTACAATTTTTTGAAATTTGACCAATTTCGCTCAAAAGTGCTGTCTGGCAAACTCATTTCTTCTTTTGGAATGCTTGGTTTTTTTGGTGAAAGAACGGATTTTTTAAACCTCAAATCTGAGGAGAGTTGTTATCTGGAATGACACACACGCTATCACACATATATGTATGGAAAAGCGTTAAACTCCAGTAAGTAATCGTTTTAGAATATCCCAAAACGGATTTCGAAAAAAATCCACAATAATCTTATATTATTATCGAAAGCTAAATTCGTACCTACCTACGTCGCGTCGTCTGATGCTTTTATCTCAACTTGTACCGCAATTTTGTTGAAAAATCACTTATCGGTCGGTTTTGATGCTATAAGTTTCATTCAATCTCAAGAGTGAGATTTTCAAAGCTCAACTAGGTGATGTAATGAAAAACCTTTAGATTATCATATATTTATTGCATTAAGCCAAAACACAAAGCTTTTCACCTAAATTTTAGCCATCTTCAGGTATGCACAACAAACTAAACTAGTGTGAGTAACTTGAAAAGGGTCAATATATCTTCTTTATATCAATAAAGTGTCTTTATTCTAAGTAAATTGTCTGTATGTGGGTACCTCCATAACTTTTGAACGGATTGACCGATTTGCGCGATTTTTTAAAAATATGACCAGCCACTTCCGGCGCAAAATGTAGGCCACATCAAAATTTCGCAACCCTTGCTCAGCTGAGTGAGCGAAGCGAGCAACATTCCCTACGTACATCGGATTTCGACGAGTGTTTTCATACACATATAGAGCCATACCGAGCGAGCAACATCCCCTACATTCGTTAAACCTACCCTTATTATTATTATTTTTTTAAATTCAGGGTCTAAAATCAAATGTTGAACCTACCCTTAGGGATCTACCGTTTGCAAACGAAGCGAGCACATCCCCTCGACATGATTCAATTGTAACAAACCTGATTAGGGGTAAAATACCATCGCATGTACACAGCCACACCTTGCGAGCCAGAGCGGCTAGTTCATAAATATAATTAATTTCATGAATGGAATAAGACCACAAGGATTACTGTAGGACGTACCGTTCGCGCTTCACGGAGGTTATAACACTTGATAATGCGGTCGAAGATCCTATGTACGACTATGAATAGTAAATCAAGCGCGTTAGTTGATTATCTTCCGATGTTATTCATTTCAGAACCTAGGTAATCAAGAATGGTCATATGAGCGAAATACTTTATTGTAATACGGTTTTGACCATTTTTGTAAGTTCTCTATAAATCTAGTTGTTGTGATTTGCACGTGCGAAAAGTGTAGTCTTGTGAGTGTAGTGAGTTGAACGATAAATTGAACTTGAGAAAACTGTGTTTGGATCTTGGTTCTTTGTTTTCTGGTTTGGGAATAAGGGATGAAACAACGCGCCAACACCCTGTAGTGGATATTTGGGGAAGATAGATCAGCTGTTTCTGAGTGTCTCAACTGATTGTAGTAGGAGTTTGGGGAAGGTGGATTAGTTAGTGGACCAGTTGGTTCTGTAATTGGTTCACTTTTTTATTGAATCAATTTCGCACTAACTCATTAATATCTATTTCGGTGATTTGTAAAATCCAGTGCCTTTACTTTGGACTCATAAATTCCAGCAGCCCGATTTGAAATGTCCAGGACGATAATATGGAGGGCACAAAATATACTTCTTTGGTGAAACTTCTTAAACAAAAGTAGTTTTCGAAATGTGTAAACACATTGCAGTAGCTTCATTTTAGAAGGAAATTCGTTAATAAGGTGAGATTCTCTGTTTCACACATTAGTTGCTATTCACTAGTTGTAACTATTGACATTGTACCTATACACAAGTATAATCATCAACACACGTAAAGTGTGATGAATTATAGCTCATGTTATGTGGATATGAATGAAATTTACGCTTCAACTGACGTTAGCCTTCTACCGAACGTGCATTCATTACGGGTGTCAGAGGATCTTTCCTGAAGTATGTTGTAAAGTAGGTAATTCCAGTAGTACCTAACTGATTTTCAACCTATGTACAGTACTCGTAAGTTTTGCTATACCTATACCACAAGTATTTTTCCTAAACGTTTTTAGTGAGGGAAAACTATAACGACTTTTTTGATAAGATTGTCATCTTCTCTACAAATTATAAGTGGTTTTTTCAATCTTCACAAAACACTGGTGAAAGTAACACGTTCCTACTAACACACATTTTGAGACGGAAATTTTCAATGATGCTTTTTGCTTCCATTGTTGCCCTTATACTGAAAAACGCAGCGAACTATTACGTAAAAGTTCATTACTTTTTTGTAATGGCTTTTCTGTCCAGATTACTAATTCTCTAGAAGAGTGGGGTGAGGTCTTGTTTGCCACATCGGCCAATCGATGTATTCATGGAGGAGGGTGTTGAAAGTGTCTCTTGATAGAAAATGAAATTCTGAGGAAGGTGTTGAAACTGAGGAAACAGTCAGTCCTGCAGCTCCCGAGTTTTCACTAATAAAAGAAGGGTCTTACAAGTACTCCCTGCATTTCTGGCCCCCAAAATCATCAGACTTAACTGCTTTTTTATGGGCTTTCATAAGGGGTGAGGTCTACGAACCACATTTGCCCATCAATCTTGATGATCTCAAGCAACCTATCACAGCGACATTGCATTTGATTAATCAGGGAGATGCTGTGGTGTGTGGTGCGAGCTTGAATATATGTAGATATTTTCGAATAAGGCCGTATACAGCACCTATGACTTCTTCCTAGTATCCCAGGAATGAACATCACGCTAGCCAGTCTACGACGACTCAACAAGGTATCTAGTTCCGACGCGCTTATCATCTCTGAGCAGTTATAGGTATCCCAAGTAACGTCTATTTGGCGCTGAATCCTCTCCAGCATTTCTTTGACATTCAGATAATGGGGTGACCAAATCACGGCAGCATGTTCTAGAAGCGGGCCCACCAGCAATGAAAATAGTGTGGTCAGCGCAAGAAGATCCGTGAATTCCTTCGTATTTCTTTTCATAAATCCAAGCATCTTCATGGCTCTTGAAGTGATCTCATCAATATTATCGTTGTAGTTCATAATATAATCATCGAACAGAACCCCGAAATCCCTAATCACGGATCTCCGGCTTAGAAGCTGTCCACCGATATTATAGTCATCATAGACTCTAGGGAAAGCCGAACGAAAAGAAAATCACGCAACATTTCCCCACGTTCAACAAAAGCACCACTGATCCAAGGCCCCCAAAGTCAGTTTCAGTTTCTAAAAATATCATCAAAATTGGCTCAAACGAATTTTTCGAATATTATCGTGATAGCTAGATAGTAATTTATTAGGCTTACAACTACATTTCAAGTCGGTAAACTAGTAGATTTTATCTCACTACCTACCTATTACTTGGAAATGCAAATGTTCTGGGGAAAATTGCCGTTGTTATTGCAAGGTGACTATGATTTACTGCTGGTTCACCATTACCAAGTTTACCATTACGTGGAGTACTATTACTACGATAAAATACGAATAAATACCGAAATAGAATCTGCATCTTCACCGATAGACTGGCTGATTTTTCAAAGAATAAGTACTGAAGTAAAAACATGAGATGTAGTGGCTGAGACGTCTATATTTATTTTAGTATTTCAAGGTGACTACTAAAAAAACAGTTATGTCACTCTCTCAGCTCATTTTCTCGTAGGGTTTTGGGGGTTATCAATTCAATTACGTATTTAGATTATTGAAATGTTTTTTGTGAGACCCCAGTCTCAAGATTAAATGTTAACACTAAAGATATTAGCATGTGGGTTGTTATTTCAGGAGTTCTCTATTTTACTCTGCTCAACTTGATTATGTTTATAACGCGTCTATCTTTTTTTTTTTCTTTTTTACCATGAAGACGTATTTTATGATCGATAGTACTGAAATAGGCCCATTACTGTCTATAATCTATATGAGATAAATGCTACTCTGCCAATAACTTGATGCAATACATCTTTATTGTAATAATAAAGTTTGAAAAAATTAGAATTTCGGTCCTGGTAATATTGTGGACAAGCTGAAAATGATTTTAATCGACCTTGGGCCACTTAAATATTGGAGAAATAAAGTTTACCAGCCAGGGCTTAACTTTTGGGAGTAGAAAAACTCGATGTTTCATGAATTTATGCCAAGATTATATATCGAATGAGAACTGATAATTCCAAATCGGTTGAGTGAACTCAATCGATTGCCAAATGCAGGACTTTTTTGTCAGCACGGTTTAAAACTTGGCTTTTAATGCCTGTAGGTATTCGTTCATGTGTCAGTTTTGCTTCCGCGTCTACCTATATTTAGCGGAAACCTTGTTTTCACAAACGGCAGATGAAAAGAAAAAAAAATTTCAAAATCGAAATTTCTTCTCGCATTTTACGTTTTAGACTATTCTGAACATTTATTTTACTTTTAAAACTAATTTGACAATTGTAGCTGACTCGGTGCTTTATTTCAATAAAACAATGTATATTCCGGGTAATCTAATATAATCTCTCTCTCTCTCTCTCTCTCTCTCTCTCTCTCTCTCTCTCTCTCTCTCTCTCTCTCTCTCTCTCTCTCTCTCTCTCTCTCTCTCTCTCTCTCTCTCTCTCTCTCTCTCTCTCTCTCTCTCTCTCTCTCCTCTCTCTCTCTCTCTCTCTCTCTCTCTCTCTCTCTCTCTCTCTCTCTCTCTCTCTCTCTCTCTCTCTCTCTCTCTCTCTCTCTCTCTCTCTCTCTCTCTCTCTCTCTCTCTCTCTCTCTCTCTCTCTCTCTCTCTCTCTCTCTCTCTCTCTCTCTCTCTCTCTCTCTCTCTCTCTCTCTCTCTCTCTCTCTCTCTCTCTCTCTCTCTCTCTCTCTCTCTCTCTCTCTCTCTCTCTCTCTCTCTCTCTCTCTCTCTCTCTCTCTCTCTCTCTCTCTCTCTCTCTCTCTCTCTCTCTCTCTCTCTCTCTCTCTCTCTCTCTCTCTCTCTCTCTCTCTCTCTCTCTCTCTCTCTCTCTCTCTCTCTCTCTATGCCCCCCCCCCCCCCCCCAATTTTCTTAAGAAGCAGTTTTAAGGAAAATTTCAAATTGTAACCCTTCTTATTTGTATTGCGTACTATTCAATGGCTATAGCGGAGCGCAATGCATACTAACAGTTTTTGTGGAACATCGAGAAACGGATAAAATGATGGGCTCTTTCCGAGTCAGCTGAGTGAGCTAAATTCGCTCCTTTTCACCCTAGGAATGTGAAATTTGTCAGGGAGCCTCTGAAGGACATTAAGAGACTAAAGCAATGACGGGTTCCAACCAGATCAGCTGACTTGGCTAAATTCTCTCCTATTCACCCTTGGAATTTGATGAGAAGCCTCTCTGGGACATTGAGAAACGAATACGAAGGTGGGCTCTTTCCTTATCAGCTGAGTGAGCTAAATTCTCTCCTATCCACCCTAGGACATTGGTAAAAATGACCCGTGGGTCCGTGCAACGCACTGGTAATCAGCTTCACAACCTGATTGTATGGTGTCTAGGGATTGTAGAGCAACATGAGTGCGACCGTTCAACCTGACACCGATTGCTTTGTTGATTATTGGTAACCTGGCGCAGCTCAACCAAAAATTAGTTGCTGGTGAATTTGAACGGGGTTTTGTGCAAAGTTAGGTAGGTGCAATATGTCTAACGCTAAAAAACCTGATATTGGCAGACGAAAAAACGCGATGTTTTAGCAACTGTCTCACGAAGAAACGAAGAGTTTATCTGTTGTACTTACAGCATCATTGTACGAATCAAGTGAAAACGACAAGCGTTTTGCGCAAGAAGGCAAGCCGGATAGGAAATGCGTGTTTTGTGCAGCTATGATGTGGAAGGATGAATCAAAAGGATTTTCTTGCCTCGCGGGTAGTGTGCATCACATCATCGTTCAAGAGAGGTGTCACTTTAAATTTAAATTTGTCTACCGTCGAAACTCAATCCTTCCGACTGTGAGGCATCGCTCTCTGAGTCCTACTCTCAAAGGCTTGACGAAATATCTACTGAGACAGATGATGCACATGCGCCCCCCTCCCCCTTATCGATATTACTTATAGGGTCCTTCAAAAGTGAATCGGAGGCCACTAATAAGGAAGAGGAACAGATAAAAATTAAGAAGCATCGCTTACCTACTTTTTGAATTGAAGCATTACGAATCAAAAATATAATCTGTTTGTTTACCCGTATAATAAATAGTAATTATCATCCTTCATACCCCGCACCTTATACCCTTTTTAATTTTCATTACCCCCCCCCCCCCCAACAGTTTATTTTATTAAATTAATAAAATGTCATTTGCAACCAATACAGCTATACACTTCTTCCGCTAAGCATCACGCAAATATGAAACAAAACAAACCTATAAACCATAGTACACCAACCATAGTATAACACGAATAAAACATTAATAACGATATAATTTCTGTACGGCTATCCAAGAACGGACCGCACATTAGCTAAGCTACGCGGTTCCGTCCACGATTAGCAAATTATTTAGAATTTGGTATTTAATTTACTACACAATCGAGTATTATAAAGTCGTTAAATATCTATGTATTTTGGTCCCCAAATTTAGGCCCTGGCGGAAAGTCGTCACAAACTTAATTTTTCTTATATTTGGGTGGCACGAGGTTCATTAAAACCAGCTTGTTCACAATTACCAGCCGACAAGGTCTTTTTTAAAAGCCCTGGACGATTAGGAATTTTTGTTTGTGTTAGACACTTACCTTCTATGCCAGTCATCCAACTTTGATAACGAATGCCTTGGTTCTTATAATTAAATATTATTATGGATACTTCCCCTGATATTGCCTTCTTGTGAGCGCTCAGCGTTGAACTGATTGTAGGTGTATCTTGGTTTAATATTTTATAAATATTATCTATTGCTCTATCTCAGCACATGCAAACTACTAGACAAGTATTTGAAAATACGACTCTTGTAATCAATTCAATTTAAATTGCGGCCAGTTGTTAGCAAATGTGGCGCCATCGAGCAAATAGGTTCACTAATACCATTGTGTCAACAATCGAGATCTTCTATGATTGCTGGGCCCACTTTGAAAAATATTTATAATTCCTACCCTTTGCCCACTAGTTTTTTCACAATTGTATCTCAGTGCTATCCGTCAATTCGCCTCTTCAATAAATCGGACGTTAAAGAATATCGCAGATAATTAAGGGGGGAGCATGGGTATTATCATCACAAGGTTTTTTAGATAACGTACCCCTCTCCATTACACCTACTCATCTTCGCTAGAACCGTCTCGTCTCAATCACTCTACGCGTACTCCCGAGTACACTCGCGTCGGCCCCTCGTTAAATCTTTTTCAATAGTTCGCTCAATAAATTTTATCTGATAACACTTTTTCGTCTGCGCAACTAACAAGAGTGGTTACATACTCGGTTCGTTTGAGTCTATCATCAAGTTTTCGTGAGATATTTCAAATTTGTTAAAACCGGTTGTGATACGATGACCATCACCCCTGGATTTCGAATTGGAGGGTATGGTGGTGTCAACGTAACTTTGGCTGTAGACGATGAGGTACCTGTTATCTGACTTCACTTAACGCTCGTTGTGGAATCGTAATGATGCCCATAACTTCCAATAATATTTCATATAATCTGAAACATAATTTCAAATATTTACAATTTTTTTCTGTAATAATTCATAGAATCTGATACGTAATGTTGTATTTTTTTCTCGTAGTTATACTCGTATTATACTCTTAGAGCCTATTATGTAACTCTAAACTTGTTTAGTGATTTTGATTTACCTATATATTTATTATCACATAAGTACATAAGGGGAAAGAAAAATAAATAAATACATGCATGAAATTAAGTCTGATTATAGCGAATTTTCGATAAAAAAAATAAATGAATGAATAAATTAAATAAATCCAAGTGTTTAACGCTTTTTCAACAGGTATAAATGTGTCTGTCATTCCAGACTCTAATTAGGATTGTGATGAAAATTCCTTTCTTGCGCAATAAAAAAATCGAGATTTCCAAATGAATGGATGAGATCGTTGTCCAACACTTTTCGAGTAGGTTCATTAAATTGCTCAAATTTCATAAATGTTCTTAAAAGCGGCTAAAATTATCAAATTTATATTTTTAGCAGAAGTTTATTTAAAAGACGTTTATCAACAATGAACTGACAACAAATGTTGAAAAATGTTCTTTAATTTAATTAATATTGGCTAAAAAAATTGATAGAAACCGAAAGTCCAAAATCTTTTTGTTGAATTGCTGAACATTTTTAGTACATATTTGTTTTTTATTTCTATTTTTCGTCAAAACGGTACCTAGTTAATATCTTTGCACTCAAAATGCTCAAATTTCAAAACAATGTAACGTAATATAATACGAAAATTCGCTCATACGATCATCCTGCATGGCGGGAAGTTTACAGTCTATTTTTACAAAAAAATTGACTAACTATTCTAAACTGGGCTATCCTGATTATGTCCCTATTGTTTTGACTTCTAATCATTTGACTCGAACTTCGTTTTCCTTTGTAGAATTTTGGCTAAACAGTTTGAAAACCGTAATTATTAAATTCGGCGTGTTGAAATGCAAACTGTCATAATTAACATCCAATAGATTCATACAAACACTTCATTCATACACCACTTTTTGCCGTCTTTATTTTATTTATTTATTGTTTTTAAATTAAAATATATGAGTAATCTAATTAATGAATTTAATGAAGATTGTGTGGGATCTCAGCACTGAAAATACTGTTAGATTTGAGCAGATTTTTTTTTATTTTTATTCCTCTTAATTACTTGTTCCAATTAGAAAATAGGAGTAAATTTGTGATAAATTACTGACTATATTCAAGTATCCTGAATGGAAGTCCCGCTTGCTGAATGCGTGGTGGTTTAGTCAAAGGACCGATGTACCTAATACATTTTAAATTTGGTTCAAACGTAATATTCTAAACGGTTGGAGGGATTCTTTGGAATGGTTCAAAATTATTCACACAGAATTCGCTATCACTTCTTCTCACGCACGTGTTCTCTATAGCGCAATCTTTCCACAATACAGAGAAGGAGCTGGTTCCTATATCATGTTTAATATATTTAACAGTTTAAAATAAGTCTTTAGGCCCCTTTCTCATGTCAGTACCTGGAAGCATTCAATAGATGTACCTACCTTTCATCAGTTTTGAAGGGCCAAATGTGAAGGAGTTGGGAGGTATCTTTCGGCGACTAATGAAGTGTTCAAATTGTGTGTGCGAAAACTGTGTTACGTAAAACAAATGATATCAAAAAGATATTGAGGCATCAAAATCAAATGCTTTTAGTAATGACCAACTGCCTTATAATTCATTAATAAATGTACGCGAGTGTGTGTTTATACGTGCTTGTTGGTCCTACTCGAAGGTTGTTGTCCCCTGTGATAATGTATGTTTGCGTATACCGTTTCTGCGAGTGGCGTTATCTCTGTACAAATATACTCGTACTTTTCTCTCGTAGCTGTCAAGGTCACGTTAATATTGGCACTCCTTGATGAATTCTGTGTGAATGATCTCTGTTCGATTTATTAAAGAGACGCTGAATTTTCAACTAAAATAATTTATTGTTGGGCAATGAAAATAACGGAAATTGAACAACTTGAGATTAACAACTTAAGAGTAGGTAAGTATGAAATAACACTAACAAGTTGAAGTGATTGAATCAATGCAACTGTAAGATTATAGTGAGTGAGTAGATAAGTATTTGGAATAGGTTACATAATGTACCTACTTTGGTGTTTAGTAATAATATATTTCTCCGAACTAGAGCTTCACGAACTTCAACGCTACTTGTACTAGTGTTGCCGGTACAAGTGTTAGTCAGTTTACAACCTCTGGAACTGGACTTGTAGAGAAAAGTTGAATGGCAACCCCTCTGATTTTTACGTAGAATGCAAATATGACATTTTTGCTCATGTGGGCAAGCGTAAAACTCAGTTCTGTTCCAAATAGAAACCCATTTTTATCGCTGATGCGGCATCTATGTTGAATTTAATGAAAAATCACTCACTTCATTATCTCTCATCTATCAGAAAGATCTTAATTTATGTTTAAATCGTGGTATAAATGACGTGATTTGGAAGTAACCAAGCTTACTATTTGCTTCAATAACCCAGAGAAAAATGAAGGCGAATGTAATTGGGGGTGTTCTGTACTTGGAGGTTTTTCTGATTTGAATCGACACATGATTTAATGTTTGTCCTACAACGAGACAAAAGTTCCATGCTGATTTCCGAAACTGCTGGACCAAATTTTCAAGTTTGCAAAAGTCTGCAATTACGCACGAATATAGAGTTTTTGATGTATATAATTGCCACTTACTATGTGATACATGAGACTGGGGTATTTTTTCACGCTGAATTGAATCGCGTTCATCTTTTGATATACACAATATCAATTTGAGAAACCAGCAATAAAGCGAAAAGTTAGTGCGCGTTGTAAGAATTTAAGGGGGCATTGTATAGGTCTGGTCTTTTTTTGTCCAAGTTGGTATTGTGATATAAAAAATTAGCATCACTATCATATGATTCAGCGTTAAAAAAAAGCCCTAAAATCTATATCAAATATGACAATTGAAATGACTAGCATTTCGCTTACTTCTTATTCAATAAGTCGAGTGATGCGCCATTTTTCTTGAAATTTTACGTAGAATTTCAAAGCGCTTTACGTAGTTTTACGAGCACTTACCGTAGCCTTTTAATAACTTTTTACTTAAGAAGGTGTCTGTCGAATTTTCAGTTTTCTTTATTCTTCATTTACGGTGGTTTGAGACGCTTCATAATGCCACCCACTTCATTTCATTTAACTGCAATTACAAATGTAATGCCATGTTTTGATTTTGAATTTTTTATTTGGTTTTTCTTAATGTAGTTCTGTTAGGTCGTATAAGCCCCGTTCAGTTGGTTTGCACGGTTTCAATTTCAGGGCCATCAACGGGTGCCTTCAGGATCAAGGGAGTTCCACGAGGTAACCACGCGAGATGCTGAAACGAGACTCCAAAATGAGCTGGACCGGCTTGTACTTGATACACCTGAATCCACAAGAGTCATTTGCAAGAAAGAGATGGACGGGTTTGCTGCACTTTTCCGAAGGTGAGTCAACTGTCAGTCTGACCGCATTCCAATTTCTCAAAGATGTTAGTGCACTGAGCCTTGCCCCGTTTAAACTCCAAGTGGAAGCTCTGTAAGGTAACATGGACTGCGTCGATTAACAGTGATGTGACCATGAACTGGCTATTATTACTTCTATTCTTAGAATAGAATTAGATGCTTGTATAAGGGTTGAGGCTCATCGAATTTTAGGCATGATAATAATAATTGTATTGCATCAATAAACATCGATATTATAGAAAATTCAGTTGAGTTATGGGGAAAGCCATAGTGGCACGTACGCGCGTGCGTAATTCTCTTAATTCTAAGGTAATGCTATTTCTAGGGGACTACGGAGAGGGTTTGTACCAACTATTTTTCGACATTAATTGAAATCTGGTAGACATTTCCTCATAAATTCCTCATAAATAGATTAGGTCATTATTGTTAAGTTTCTAGTCATCATTCCAAGCGGTTCTGCATACTTTCTTATTTACAAGTAGAGAAGGTTAACTCGAACTCAGATTAGATCAATAAAGAAAAAGTGTTAATTAGCAGTATTGACTACTAGTGTGTACAAGATTTCACTCATATTATAAGTATAACGAGTTTTTTTAAAATTATTTCAAGGTTTCTGGCTGAAAAGAAGAGGGGGCAGTCCGTTGAATGGGATAAAATCCAAAAACTTCCAGAAGACACAGTACGTTCATTCCATTTTTGAGTTTGCTTGGTACTTTATACCTTTATAAGAGGTTTTTCAAATACGATATTGCAGAAACAGATTTCAGTTTATGGGCTCTCTCTTGAACTACTTGTTATTAAAAATAATTCTTGAGATGTATTCATTCTTGTTCTCAGATAAAGAATTATGCTTCCCTCAGCACCCCCTCTCTTGAAGAAGCAAAGAAAATGCTCGAAAAGTTGGTTGTGATCAAATTAAATGGAGGTTTGGGAACCAGCATGGGCTGTCATGGGCCTAAGTCAGTCATCCCCGTTCGCAGTGAACTCTCCTTTCTCGATCTTACTGTTCAACAGATTCAAGTAAGTATCAAAAGCCTCAGGGTTTCACAACGCTGATTGACAATTTCCTGTAGATTGGTTGGTATTTTGTTATGTAATCAAGAAAGAACACCTGATTTATATCTAAGCTGCAAATTATGGTAACTTGCAGCTGAAAAAGCTGAAATGTATGGTCAATTGCTGAAAAAGGACTCCCCTAAGGAGACATTTCTCGTTAAATCAATCAGTTACAAACAGTAATTATTGTTTATTGTTTGCAATAATATTGACTACAATTATTAAGGTCATATTATATGATCTCCCGTCTAGCAGTTTCACTTTTTGTGGGCTGAACATCATTGAAACATCTTTAGCTAGCTAAAGAAGTCTGTGGGTTCAAAGATGTAAATAGCTTCTTATAATAATAACGAATCACTATTTGTGGAAACACATTCATTTCTGTATAATATCTTAAATAATATAATATCAATAGCATTCTGGCATTCAACTGCAGACTAACCGTACGTTTTTTAAAACCCTTGTTGCAGCATATCAACAAAAAGTACGGTACAAATGTTCCTCTAGTTTTGATGAATTCTTTCAACACGGACGAAGACACGCAAAAAATCATCAAGAAATATTCAGGATTCGATGTCGAGATTTACACGTTCTGTCAGAGTTGCTACCCCAGGATTTACAAAGACACCTACCTACCTGTACCCAAGAAATGCGACCCCAGCGTTGAAACTGAAGGGTTAGTGGCACTAAGCTATTTTCGTTTAATATAATTTATTTTAAATAATTTTTTGTAAAAAAAAATAAAAAAAATAATAATAATATGTTATTCATTGCAATGATCATGGTGCGAATTCGTCCTTGTGGTCTCCGTTATCAACCACAGAATCACACACAACCTCAACTCTTTGCAACAGCAATGATTAGGCGTAGCACTGCTGTCCTTTTGCATCAGACAGGGCAATATATATTCAATGAAAATAAATTCTGGAGTTGTACTTGTTGAAGTTGATCAGGCGACAATTGTAGTCCTGGCAGTAAGTGATAGCAAGAATGAATCAATTTTAAAACGAGTAAATCCATCTCTAGTACCAGTATTTTTACATCGAAATGGAGGATCAGATTAATCGAGCCCAAGTCAGTGCACGTTGACTTTACCTACGGAAGATCTACCACTTCTCTACATTCCTCAAGAATGTGGCAATTCCCTATGCGAATGAAGCCAAATATCTAGGCATGATGAAAGGAAGTTCAGATGGAAGGAACATTTAAAAAAGAAGACTGAACTCGAGTTGTAACTCAGAAAAATGTACTGGCTTATCAGCCGGAGACCCGCCATGACCATTGGTAACTAGCTGCTCTTATACCAGACTGGGTACTAAAGCCAGTTTGGGAGTATGTAGCGCAATTGTGGGGCTGCATAGCTCCAACCAATACACAGATCATCTAGCATTTTCAGAACTTGGTACTACGATGTATCACAGATGCGCCATGGTATTTCCGAAATGATGTTCTCTACCGCTGAATTCAAATTGACACCGTGGATGAAGTGATTTAAATGCGAGCTACCGCTCATTTGTCAGACTAAAAGATCACGTAAATAAGGAAACTGTAAAGCTTTTGAATGTGCGAGAACCATCTCGTTTGAACCCACATGAGCTAGTGTGTGCAGTGAATGTAAAAAGTGAGAGGGACATGGGAGATGGAAGTTATTCATCTTAACCCCTGAAAAATCTTTTATAGTAAAATAAGTCAAATTAATGTACGCGGTGCAATAAAAGGTTTAAAAAAAAACGTTCGTTACGACACGTGTATTAACTTGGAATAGTCGTGACAATCCTATAATATTGATTTCGTCTTATTATTGTATCATTTGTTTGCAGGTGGTACCCACCAGGTCATGGAGACTTCTACGCATCGTTGGAGAATTCAGGGCTTTTGGATAAGTTCATTGCTTCTGTAAGTTAACTTTATTTTGTGTTATTATGTTGTTATTTTCAATGCTATGCACTGAAAGTGACATACATTTTGACGGTTGTGGGTTAGTTGACACCTTGTTCCTATCCTAGACACTAAAAACCTAAAACATTACTGGTCTTACATAATAATAGGCTGGTTGGTATGATAAGGTTGAGTTATTGGGGTTAGCTGTTGCACATTTTGAAGAAGGGAAAATAACTATGAGCTCAATGCTATTAGGAAGCCAGCACTTGTCATTTGAGAGAGATCACGAGAAAATTTCACTTGATTTATATCTGGTAAAAATCCCGAGCACTTATTAAAGGAAGTTCTAATAGTGTGCTACAGGAAGAATATTTGTAACGCAATTCCAATGCAATATCAGAAGGTGGGTTTGTGGACTCTAGTTCATCACGGTTTCCGCCACATCCAAGTACTCTTTTTACCCAAGATCCATTAAGTTCAGAAAAGGTAATGTGAAGGAATGCGTGCATAAAAGGATGTGGATTCAATATTCCAGTCGAAAATTTAAGAAACCCTTTTATGTTTGGGCAGATAACACGACACTTTTTAATAAAATTAATTCACTCCAGCTCTTAGCCCCTCTCAGCGTTCTCTCGTTGACTGACTCAAACAAAAAAATTCTGCAATTGATTACAGAATGCTTCATTATGTTTCTGTGCAGATAAAACTAACTCAGAGATCAGTGTTGGTCTCATATAAATACTCTTAACAAACCAACACTTTTTCGGTTGTTATCCACTTTATTATTGAAATGGAGATTCATTCATTCACAATCATGTTTTACCCTAACCTTTTAAAGTATGCTTGAATATCATCATGGATAGTGTGGTGGAACGAGCGTGGATGAGCTAGGTGAGTCTAGCTTTCAACCAATAGACTTAGAAGAATAGACTAGAAAATTTTCCTTGCTAATAAAAACAACATTTTATTAGTCAGGAAAATTTTATTTAGATATTACAAGTTTATTCGTTAAAAGCTAGACTCACTTGGCTCACCCACACTCATTCCACTACACTATCCATGGTTATACGCAAGATAAAAGAATTATAGTGCGGTCTTTGTAGAAGACTGTTTACTTATGCAGCTGACATGTTTACACTCAGCGCACGGTAATTTTTAATGAAAATTTTTGAAAAAACCCGTGAAAGCGCAGATTTTGAAATAAAAACGGAATTTTTGCTCTCTTACGTTGGCCATCCTGTGCCCTCCCCGTGCCCTGCCATGTTGGCAGCTTGTCCCTCACTCTTTGTTTCACCCCACGTGGATGCATCTACTTTCTTTCTTTTGTGTTTTTCTTTATATTTTTATGCCGAAAATTGTGAGCAAATGGAATCTAAGCTCGGCGTCCCTACAGCCCTATGACAATATTTGGACGCTATGTCACAGTTTACACAATCCCTTGTTTCTCATTACTACCTCAACCAAACATATAAACCCTGTTTGTACCTTCTATATCTAATTTGTTCTAGGGACGTGAGTATTGTTTCCTTTCTAACATCGACAACCTGGGTGCCACTGTTGATCTCAACATTCTGGACATGCTGATAAAAGAAAACGTCAAGAACAACAACGAAGAGGGCAAAAGCGTAGAGTTCGTCATGGAGGTCACTGACAAAACCAAGGCTGATGTTAAGGTACCTACACGATTCCTGTTTTGTTAGTGTTCAGAAAACACTGGATTTTAGCAAATTTTCGAAAAAAAAATGAAGCTATTGCAAAGGCTCCTGAAATTTTAGAATCCAAGTTTTTGAAAAATTCCTTCAAGGAATTTTCCCAGATAACTCTTCTTAGGGTTGAGATAAAAAATCCGTTCTTGTGCCACAAAAATCAAGCATTCCAAAAGAAAGGATGAGTTCGTTGACAAGCACTTTTTGGGTACATTAAATTCTTTTTTGAATTGCAAAATATATTTAGAACGACTTTTTTTGCCATAAAATTGGCAATTAATAATTTCTTTACACTCAAAGTGCTCACATTTAAAAACAGTGTAACGTTATAATATTCGGTAATTTTGGAAAATTCGCTCATATGATCATGCTGCATGACTGGAACTTGATAATGTCACCTTGAAAATTGTAATAATTTATTGTACTCACGTTTTTCTTTCAAAATTTGTAATTGAACGAATAGTAAAGTGGACCTTTCAAGTGCTTCTTCCATAAATTTCTAAGTTAGTATTTGAATTCCAGTTCTGCACTCTGGGGGTAAACTTTAGTACTTTCTAGTTACTGTATTTCTCATTTCATAAGATCTTACGCTGTTTCTTGTTACCTTTGATACTATCAAAATGAAAGTGTGCTAATGTTATCATTTCATTTCACGTTGGTGTGTCTCTGAATTACCCTTGAATTTTTTCAGAACGATAATGTATTTCTTGGGTGGTCTTCTGTTCAGGCTTTATTAATTTCACCTCAAAAGCAAATCCAGAAATAATCCACATCGCTTATCATTTTGTTGCGTTCGTTTTTCCTTTTTATGTATTTATTTATTTTTGCTTTATTGCATTTTTTTTTCTTTTTTAATATTTATGTGAACTCACATTAGTTATTATTTCCACCAGGGAGGTACCCTCATTTTCTACGAAGATAAACTTCGGCTATTGGAAATCGCTCAAGTCCCAAAAGAACACATTGACGATTTTAAATCTGTTAAATCGTTCAAATTTTTCAATACCAACAACCTTTGGATGAAACTGTCAGGTAAGTCTCTTCCATGAATGATCTTTCTTTGAGGTTATACTGTGAAATGAAACTCTTACGTACCTTAAAATTTGGGTGGTCTCTTTGTTGTTGAGTGTTGCTGGGTGATGAGGACGTAAAAGTTGCGTGAGTTTGGTGCCCACTCACAGCCCAATGGCGCAGGAGCCCAACCGGAGTGGGAAGTACCCAATACAATAGAACTCAAAACCCAACCAAGAAATTCCATCCTCCATACACATCTGTTCTATTTTTTTAAAACAACATGATCACAACAGATAACAGGAACAAATTTTGCCCTGTTGATCGTCAATTACACATTAATCGTGCAATAGAAGCGTCAGCATCAAGCTCGTCGGGATGGTTGTCCATTGACCATTGGAAAGACACGACTTTGATTTGTCAGCCAGTGAGTTCAGAGACGCAATAACAGTACAGTACAAACGAAACCCACTAAATATGCCAGAATCCTGTGACGGATGTGGTGCAAGCACCTTTAACGTTGAGCACACTCTAACATGCAAAACAGGAGGCTTAATATCCATACGCCATAACAAAGTACGAGATGTATTGGGCGAACTCATGTTGGAAGCCTGGGAAAATTTAGTGAAAGAACCCGTCATAGTGGAAGCGTCCAACACCTCAGCAGGGCACAGGGGCGACCTGGCGTGCAGAGGTGTATGGGAAAGGCAGAGAGAAGCCATTCTAATGACCGTTTCTAATTCCAGCTTTAGTTTATTGTAACTATGTAGAAAAATATAATTTGGTTTACTAAACCAAGACTACTCATATATCTGTTTTGATCAACTTCTCATGTTGGCTCTTCCATCTTATCGTAACTTACTTTCATTTTTCAGCCATCAAAAGAGTCGTCCAAAAGGCTGATCTGAACATGGAAATCATCGTGAATCCCAAAACACTTGCAAACAATGCGCATGTGATTCAACTTGAAACTGCTGTTGGAGCTGCTATGAAGTCATTCAATGGAGCTCTAGGTATGGAATTAAGGATTAATATTAATATTAGGAAGAGGGATGGAACATGGGCCTTATCAGGCAAAGACGTCATTAGTCCTCCCTACTGGATCGGGCTCCCATAATTGAATTGAAGGATTAATTTTCTCTGAAATTGAAATATTGGAACAGATCGACAAGTTTTAATTTCTACATTAATTTATTATTTCGATACTTTATTAATTTTTCCTAAAAATTTCATCCTAGACGATGTTTCATTGTGGCATCTTGAAAATGTGTTCAAGTTTCGAAAATTGATTTAAAAAAATGAAAAATGGTAGCGAATAGGTAAGTTTATATTTTTTAGCAGTATATATATATGAGTCGATTCCTGATACCGATTCTAGATACCACCGATTCTTAGGCATTGGTATCGATATCGAGAATCGATTGCCTAAAGCCGATACCGTTACCGCCCGGTGATGGGCGTTTTATTACACTACGGTACTATTGTGTAACGGCCCAAAAATATTTGATACCTCGACAGGAGTTCGAACTCGCGTCATCACAACTACGAGAAATTATTATTAATTTCCCGGAGTTGCGACGCTCTAACGACCAGAGCTATGAGGCCAGGGTGACCAAACCTCTTCAACTGTGAGAGTTATTTTCCTGGAGCGTAACATTTCCCCGGAGTCAAATACCAGCCGTCTCGGCTGGTTTAGGGTCGGACGAATGACGAAGTGTAACTGCAGGCCGCTGGCTCAGCAGATGCTCGCTGGAACAAGTCAGCAGTCGAGCGAGGTCATTGTCACGGTGTGTTTTGACTCAAGTGAGTGAGGAAATGAAAGGCATAACAACAGGAAATGTGATGTTTACAGTCTTTTGGCTCGAGAGGGATTTAATTAATTATTGTTTCGTATGATTTCGGGTCCTATTTCGGCTGCGCCACTGTAACGGGCTAAAAATTATTTGATACCTCGACAGGAGTTCGAACTCGCGTCGTCACAACTACGAGAAATTATTATTAATTTCCCGGAGTTGCAACGCTCTAACGACCAGAGCTAAGAGGCCAGGGTGACCAAACCTCTTCGACTGTGAGAATTATTTTCCTGGAGCGTAACATTTCCCCGGAGTCAAATACCAGCCGTCTCGGCTGGTTTGGGGTCGGACGAATGACGAAGTGTAACTGCAGGCCGCTGGCTCAGCAGATGCTCGCTGGAACAAGTCAGCAGTCGAGCGAGGTCATTGTCACGGTGTGTTTTGACTCAAGTGAGAGAGGAAATGAAAGGCATAACAACAGGAAATGTGATGTTTACAGTCTTTTGGCTCGAGAGGGATTTAATTAATTATTGTTTCGTATGATTTCGGGTCCTATTTCGACTGCGCCACTGTAACGGCCCAAAAATATTTGATACCTCGACAGGAGTTCGAACTCGCGTCGTCACAACTACGAGAAATTATTATTAATTTCCCGGAGTTGCGACGCTCTAACGACCAGAGCTAAGAGGCCATGGTGACCAAACCTCTTCAACTGTGAGAGTTATTTTCCTGGAGCGTAACAATTGCAACCATCTAACAACGAAGATGGTTGTACCGTGCAACCGTTGTGTGAAGTTAGCAGTTGCGAAACATGAATTGTCCAAAACACAACTTGCAATTATAACTTTGTTTACAAGTAGGCTTGTGTTATTTTGTTTGTGACAACAGAAGCATTAGACAAAGCTATGTTTTCCAAGTATAAAAGCCTAGAGCCAGTCTTATTTGGAAATACCTTACAGTTACCGACGAAAAACTAAAAAACCAAGTCAGTCTGCTTAACTTGTTTTATTCAGAAAGAAATCAATCCTAGGCAATAAAAGTTGCCTATTAATTGATACTTGATAGATAACAAAAAAATATCAAATTTTGTATTTGCACAAATCAAATTAACTAAAGCCTTGAATGAAAATATAAATCTGAAATTTAGAATTTGTAATAAGAATTAATCTGAATTTGAGAGAATAAAAATTTGAATATATTACTAGTTCAAGAGGAATTTTTGAGAATCGAGAATCGATTTTTTAGGTATCGGTATCGGGAATCGATAAATTTTGGTATCGACTCATCTCTAATATATATATATATTTTTTAAGCTCACAAGTCAGTAGTTAATTTAATTTCACCAAACCTGGGCCTCGGCCAAAATTAACTCAAAAATCTTAAAATTAATTTTGATAGCAGAACATTGTTGAGAAGAAGTGCCACAATTGGAGTATTAGAATTAGTTTGTTAGTTTAGTTACGGTTGGTTGGTTGAATGTCTTCAACAATTCCAATAGTTAAGGGTATAAACATATATTTTTGTTACGATGCATTCTAAAATTCGCTTCCAAGGGCATGCCGCATTACTGAATCTTTTGTTTCAAATTTGTTTAGGTATTAACGTCCCAAGAAGCCGGTTCCTTCCAGTTAAGAAAACTTCGGATCTGATGTTGGTTATGTCGAATCTGTACGACATGAGCAGTGGCTCGCTCACCATGTCCTCCCTCCGAATGTTCCCCACCACTCCTCTCGTCAAACTCGGTGACAACCATTTTGCCAAGGTTATTTTCCTTATATTATTTTCATAGTTGTCAGTTATGGGAAATAATTTCATCATGAAGACGAATTTTTTATTTATTTATGAACCATTCAAATAATACTGCGGGAAATTAGTGAGTATTTATTCAAATGTAAATATTCACCGAAAAATTTTCAATTAAGTTCTTAGAAATAAGGGAGGATAGAGCAAACTTGTGTGATGTATGAAAATATAATTGAATAAAATGACAATACAAGAAATTATCAAGCGGCCCATTCACGATACTGCTGCGGGAGATGGGGAGTGCAACGAAGTTCCCCTCTTCGCTCTCCTGCCTCAGAGTGCGTTCTCCATACACGATCCGTCATTCCTAGCTCAAACCGAAGGTTTCCCGTCAGTATACGGTATTCTGTGTTTACCTTCTGCGTTCTCCATTGTTCAATGGCTCCTTATTTAAGGTCTTCCGGCAGCTCCACACACGCTCAGACCTAGCAGGTTGATCCGATGGAAAACCCATCCGACGAGCTCTGCAGGACACCTGCAGCAGGAAGGCCTCCACACACGTCCTGCATGCCTCCCGTGCAAGAAGAGAGGGAAGTTTTTCACTTCCAGCAGCAGGATCGTGAATTGGCCGCTTTACATGAATAAAATGGAAATCATAAAGGAATGGAAATCATAGGTATTCACAGTTGTGTGGAAATATATCGAAACTTTTTTTTATTTATTATTGCTGTTTGGTAACGTTTTCGCACAGACAAGGTTGTAGGTGCATAAGGAGTAAAACAAAACTTGTTCTACACTAAAATTAATCTACGAATCATGTTATATGAGTGTGCCTTTGCTGAATTCGGCATTAGGTATTGTATATCAAATCCCATAATCACTAATAGTAAGTGATTTAATTTCAGGTCTCTGAATTCTTGGTGAGATTCCCCACCATACCTGACATGTTGGAGCTCGACCACTTGACTGTGTCTGGTGACGTCACGTTTGGCAGAAAAGTTACCCTTAAAGTAAGCACCTGCCTTTTACTGTATAGTAACTTTAAAATACCACGGTTCGTATCACAAATAGTTGAGACCGTGAAGGAACCGATATTAATATGATTCTAAAGTTTAGGTTACGCCATCCAGTTGCTCCGTTAGGTCGGTTGCGTGGGGAGGATAAATAGTTATGGCCGATACTCATGTTTCTAGATTTTATTTCCAAGCGCTTTCGCCCGTTATGGTCCTCTCTGGGATTTAGAGGTAAGGTACGGGGAAGTTAAATTTTCTCTAAATATAGTACATAAGTGGAGCTACCAGGTTTGGGGTTTAGCATGGTCCTACCAATTTAATTTCAATTGTATACAAATATTTTGCCTAAATATAGCCTCCTTCTCTCAATTAGGATATCACGACAGTAAGCTTAAACTCACAAACATTAATAACTCTCAACTCATAGCATCCTTTCATTAATATGCCCACAACAGTTAACCTGAAGATGGCAATCTTACAGCACACTGACTATTCTCCACAAGAGATTTATAATTGCATAGAAGATATAACGATGACCAGCAGATGCACGAATATCAAGCTGCTAATCTACCAGATGCTAAACTCCAAACTGACCTGGCGGCTCCGCTTATGTACTATATATATAGAGTATTAACTTAACCCTACCTTACCTCTAAATCCGAGACGAGGCCCATTGGGCGAAAGCACTTGGAAATACAATTTAGAAGCATGAGGATTGGCCATAACTGTTGTGATGGATTTTGGTAGTTCCCCCTTCTCTATTCTTACAAATGTTACATCTAGGGGGATAGTTCCTGGGCTATCAGCATTCAGGTTATCCTCTGGGTCTAGCAGGTTAATCGCCTCTCCCCTTTGAAGGGGGAACTATTTGGTTTCCATCACCTCCTTGTCAGACTATTTATCCTCCCCTCATAAGTATGACTATCGTGTGCTGCATCCGTTTTTTCTTATCTTTATCCTTTTTCTTATCACTTTTTGATCAGTTACTACTGTTTTGTTCCATGTATTTTTCAGGGAACTGTGATAATTATAGCTAACCATGGTGACCGTATAGACATCCCATCAGGCGCTGTTCTCGAGAACAAAATTGTTTCTGGTAATCTCCGCATCTTAGATCATTGATCCTCTCATCACTGATGTTCGAAAAGCACCATCACAAGCAGAACCCACGTTCCGTCTAGTCCAGCCATCGCTCACTATCCCCCTCCCCCCTCTTTTCTGGTATAACCCAATTTTATTTTTGTTCTATATCTTCTTATAGATTAAACGAGAAACCCACACAAAATAAATTGACGATATCAGTAGTACTTAGTTATTAAGATGTAGGTTGTGCCTATACCTTTTGAATTTAGAATATCGTTGGTTGTAAAATTATGTTTGCTGTGCAATAGCAAACTGTAAGTGAAACAATTTATTAGGGGTTCAAAAAAAGCAATCTTGAAAATCACTCTAAAAGCCTAATTGTTTAAGGGCATTATAATACGTATTATGTATTTACTCATGTATTTGTTGTTACAATATATTTTCGACTATCACAAAGTCATCAATATTACTTTCCTTCCCTTTATTCCATTTGTGCGAATTATTATCACGTATAGGATGAGAATTAGTTAGTGTCTTTAAAATTAGCTGAGTCCTCACACTCTTAAACATATAAATTGGAAAAGTGTTACCAAACTCTGAATAACATCTTACGTTCCGTCGGTATTCTATTTCTAGGAAATAACTGTGCTACTGTGTTACTGGAATGATTTTTAAAAAACCCTAATCTATCTCAGTACTCAATAAATGTGGAATTTACTTGGCAAGAGATGGGAAGCGGACTCTCATTTTTAATTAAGCATGGCGAACAAGAGTGGGTGGGTAAGGTGGTGCTAAAAGTTTATTGTCATGTATGTGGTGTATCGAAAATGGATGGAAGTGGTGGAACTAGGGAAATGAATAGCATGTGACGTGATGCGGTTTATATTGCCTTCTCAAGCTTTATCACAGGAGAAATTCTGAGCCACTGGGTACTGGAGAATGAAGAGAAGGAAGTGAATACAGTGAGACCGATTGCTGTCATTCTTTTCCTTGGCAGCAATCATCCTCATGTTCCATTTCATTTTCATTCTCAGTTTGATTTTAAAGAAAGCAATAGTTAATCGGGGTTTTCCCCCTTTTCTTCAATGATGTTGGGAAGAGAAGCAGAAGGAAGATATTTCGTGGCTTATTCCATTAGAGTGGCTGAAATTGTAGCTGGTTCTATTTTTATCAGTGAAGGCTACTGATAATGCTGGTAGAGGTAACAGAAGAAGAGGGAGTGCCAGGTACTTTGTAACAACCCATCTTATTGGCTTCTCGTTCATTCCTCTTCATTCTTCAACAACGTTGCATTGTCTGGAAGCTTAAGTGGTCCATACACTATGGAGCTTGTATCGGCGAATTCGGTTCTTGTGAACCTGATTCCCCAGTGTGTGGGGCGGCTTCATGAACCAAATTCGAGACGACCTTGGTTTTCCATCCAGTTGGAAAACTGTGTTCGGTTCGCCACTAGGACGTACTATATTTGCTTGTGTGTAGGTGATGACATCCTTGTTCACAAATTATTTCCCCTGCAAGTCTCTGGAATGATTTTCCCCAGCGCTTGTGGCGAAATCACACATTAAAATTTCAAGTCCTCCAAGCTCCTGCCAGTAGCTAGTTTTGTATCTGTTTTGCTTATTGAGGTGTTGCAAGTTCTAGTAAGTAGTTGAATTTACTCTCACTCATTCTTAAATAATTGTTATAGTCTGTTTCATTATTTTCCTTAAGATGATATGAAAGCTTCAAATGTGACGACTTCTCCCTCTCTCGCAACCACTCTTCTCCTTTCGTTTCTTTTTAAAAATCACACTCATTCAAACTATCACAGCAGCAACCTTTGAAACACTCATCTCTACGTTTTGGAACTGAAGTGGCTAACGGTTGTTCGCCCTCCCCGCTACAATGCGTGGAGAAATACATAAACGAACTTTGTTCGAAAAACCAAGTTCTCTGATCAAAGTTCCCTTGTGTATGGACCGCTTAAGAATTGGGAATTGATTATAACAATTTTCGAAATACCGATATTTGGATATCGATTTTTGGTATTTAGTAGTAGATAGTTATTGGTTATCAACATTAATTCAATGTCTTAGTTCTGGGGGTCATTCCAAATTTTCATCTAACAGAAAAAATGACATGTTTTCTATACTTAAGGGCCTTCCTAAGTCATAGGGTAAAATTGTATCTCCTTTGAGACCCGTTTTCTCAGCAACTATATGACCTAGAATCCTAATTTTTTTTTTGTTTCCTAAATCTAGATCTGCTGTGTTTACTGAGTTTTTTTCATATATATACAATAATAAGTTATATTTTTTATCCTCATTTGCCCAAACCCTTATTTTGTGTTTCAGTTTTCCCGCCATTTATACCACTAAAACAATTTTTAGGACGATGAAAAAAACTCAGTGTAGAATTTAGCTATTTGCCAACAAAACAAAACAAAAAGCAGCTCGATCGGTTCGGTAGTTTCGGAGAATTAGGGACGAACGTGTATAAAAACGTAGTTTCGAGAAAACGGGAGAAAACTTCGGGGGCGTGGAACTGCGTTGTCCGCGAGCTTCTTGCTCTACTCCCACTGACGGCTTCACTTTCACAATGAAGAAAAAATATCCATCCACATTGTAATAACTGAAGTTATTACATCTCTAGTCCATTATTGTCAATTCATGGAACTGTCATGGATGCTATGTACTCCTACTATCCTAAAAACAACAACAATTGAAGAATACACATGTATGGTTATCTTTTTGGTCTGAACGTTGTTTCGCTTCTTTCTCAGCCTTTCATTTCATCTCATTGCTTTCTTCCAATCGAATTGAGTTTTATAAAATAATGCCCAAAAGTGGTTGTGTTTTCTAAAACCGAAAAGGGAAAGGTGGGCGGAGAAAAGTGAATGTGGCAGGCAGAAGAAGAATCACTAACGCTTCTACTTTTTTTTCCAATTTCGTTTATATATACGTAAATTTTTTATGTAAATATATTTATGTACCTATCTATGGTTCATGTTCACTCATTTCACTCATTATTTACACATCGAAAGTTGTAATCCCAAGCAAAAGCTCGGAAGAATAGAGTAGAGCAGGGCGTTTGAAAAGGTGCTTCTAGAGGAGCGCTCGAGTGAAATGCTCAACTTTGAGAGCTGTTTACAGTAATTATATAGTGCCAAACCACCAACATATTGGTATCAAACGATTCAGCATTGAATAGAGAATTTTTAGAGCTAATAAAAAAAAAAATTTTTTTTTTTCATTTTTCGACTTAGGAAGGCCCTTAAGCGTTGTTCACGTACATCCAATCGTTGCTAGGGAGAATATAACTTCCTGATTCCCATCCAACAAAAATCGTTCAGCACTCGTTGGAATGCAGTGAATTTAATACACACACATGACTCCACATTTCAATGGACCAATTCTTCACTCCTTTAACTTCCTGAAAAGTCCTTAGTACTCACTTCGTTGAGTACACAAACTAATTTGCTGTGAATCATCTTGAGAACTAATGCATCCAATCCGTGTAAATGGTGAAGTGGTGGTGGTGTGCTCGGGTTCAACAATTATATCCGTTGCTCTCCATGCTCTAATTTAAGACACGCAGTCTAAGGGTCCGAAAGGGGCTAATTAAAGGCACACTGTCTATCTTGTGGCTATAGTGAACCCACCTGTTGGCTTCAATTTAGTCATCTTGCTTTACCGGTGTCTACCGGAATGGAATATTACTTCTTTTTCAGTATGCAGTAAAACGTTCGATTTTTCCGACCAACATGATGTACCTACATCAGAGGAAAGTAAAGTAGGTATTCCCATTGAACTTGAACTACTACGTTATGTACAAATCAATTGTAATTTCAATTTTCCTAGCATTTTCTTCTATACGTCAATTCCTATTTATTTATTTACTATTATTTTTATTAATTTTTAATTAATTTGTATTTTTAACTCTACCAAGGAGGATTATGAACTAATACAGTGTTAATCCAGTTATGTGGGATTATTAGCCCCCTATGGTGGAACGCGCCCTAACTATAATAAAAAGCTTCAGTTCATCTATTGAAAACGATTAATTTTCTGGAATATTGACATTTTATTGCTTTTCACCCAAAATTGACAAAAGTTATGTCGGAATTTAAATTAAGATTGTTTGAAGCATAAAATTACCAACAATATTTGAATAATATTAACAATATTATGGTTTTGGAAAAATCGTACCATGTTTCACAAATAAGTACATCAAACCTTTAAAAAAAGTCAAGTTGTCTGCCTCTTTTTATCTACCAGAGAGTCTTTTAATTTTCTTTCTGGTTTCAAAACAAAATAAATCTTCTTGCGACTCTCTAATTCTTGTCTCAGTTTATTCATTATTAAATTATTGTCTAGGACTGTTATGTCATTCCCCTCAAGAGACAGAATAGTTTTATGGATAACTTTCGGCATGTGGCTGATGAATAAATAACAGATTGATTTCAACTTTCTTCTCATTGTCCGATTCCTTTGTATGTACAAATACCTTGAATAAAGTGTGTCTGGCAATCTTAACTGAGACGGTACGAGATGTTCCCACGAGCTGTGCACTATTGCCACCACCTGCTACAATCACGCAGGGTGCTCGAAGCAGGTTTCTCGCCGCAATAAAGCGAGAAGCTATGGATGTACCCTTGGCAGCGCAATTTAGTGAATAAATACTAGACACTAAAGTATCCTGAATACAGAACTTTACTCATAGCTCTACATCTGTTTTATTCCATCCCATAAACTTATTGGTCGAACATCGTTCAGCTCCTTGCAAGGTGATCATAAATATCAAGGAACCAAATCAGCTTAATACCTACCGAATTGAGGAGCCCGATCTGCTGAGGGAATTTGAATTAGTACTTCCTTTCATGAATGTCTGTATATCTGCAATCACACCCGACAAATTGTAAAGGGTATGATCATTCAAAGTTTAGGCAAAAACAAACTACGTCGTCGCACCCCTCCCGCCTGGGCGGGACCCCTCTGCCTAGTATAATGTCACAAATTGCATAAACATGATAAAAAGCAAACCACTCATCGTAGAAAAGAAAGGATAGACGTTTTATGGCCCAGGTATTCCTTCCACGTATTCCTTGTAATGCCTAGTGCTGCAGCTTGTCTATGGTAATCCCACGAGCAAGGCCCAAGGCGATCTAGCCATGGAAGAAGAAAAATCTCTTCTCTCTTATTTTTCTGTGAGACCCTTATGTCCCGGAACCCAATTAACATACACTTTGTGGTTAAGGTATAGCTTCTAGGTGGGGAGACGTCTCTGACAAAAGGATCCGACAGATAAGATAACTTACGATGGCGACTTTTCAATGACTGGACAAAAGTATGAAAATTGTGGATTGAGAATGGGGAATTATTTTCTGGCAACATGGAGCCACTCTCTTCTACTTCTGGTGTATGTGGGCAGAATATATTCCTCTTTTTTTATCCCAGTTAAAACTTCTAGTTGTGTGTTGAGAACCTGTTCCCAATTTCAAGTGTTGGCTTATGCTGTCGTCTATCCAGCATAGTACGTTACATTTGGCACAGGACAGTAGGACCCAAACTTTATTATGTAAACTGTAAACATCACATTCCCTGTTGTAGCATCTTTTACTTCGGGTAGTGACTAGCTCCCCAACGATTTTTAGTTTTCAATACTTCCGCTATTGTAGCCGGTTCGCTATTCGTCCTACTAATCTGAATTTTCACTTAGGGATTGACTCCTTGATGTTACGTATTTTTGAGATGCGAGCATCCAGACCACCAAACTACACAAATCATTCTGATATATTTGTCCCACTAATCTATATTTTAGCAGCGGACATAGATTAATAAAAATTGAGGCGCCGCTGTAGCGGAAGTTAAGAAAACTAAAAACCGTTGGCGAGCCAGTGACTGCCTTTACTTCCTCTCTCACTTGAGTCAAAACATACTGTAACAATGACCTCGCTCTATTGCGTCTTCTTCCAGCAAGCATTTTATGCTGAGCCAGTGGCAAGCAGTTTCACTTCGTCGTTTGTCCCACCCCCAAATCAGCTGAGATGGTTGGTATTTGACTCAAGGAAAATGTTACATTCATCTCAACTCTCACATTCGAAGAGGTTTGATTAAATCGGCCTCGATAGTACGAGTAGATACTATTGCTATAATTTCCTGAAGTAAATAAGAGTTTCTTGTTTCAAAGGTCTAAGTTGGAAAAATGTCGAGGTATCAAAAATTTGTAGGCCGTTACGCTCGACAACATATCAAGTAAAAGCTTGTTTAGATTTAAAAAGAAAAAGCGAATATTAAAAAAAAGATGTTTAATAGCGAACATCAATTTAGTTTTTGTGACAAACAATGCATTTTTACAACAAAAAAATTCAAAAAAAGATTTGTTGAAAACTCACGAAGTAGGTAACAAATTTTTGTTGGTATTCAGAATGTTAAATCCATTTTAAGAGAATTTTCATTCAAAAATAATGTGTGCATTTTGGACATCAGGTACTTATAAAACCTTCTTCATTTAAAGTTGGTCTTTAATCTTAATCCTTCATTTTGGCATCTGCTCATGAAATCTATTACACATTTTTCTATCAGATGGATATTATTATTATTATTATTTTTTTTTTTTTTATTTTATTTTTTTTTTTCGTATAAGATTCAACTAGCGTTGAATCTTCCTAACAAACGGGTTAGCATCCGCCCATATACATAGAGACACGGCAGTTAGGTCCCTACGTTGTCTTTGCGAGATTTTAGTATTAAATAGGTGATCTAATCTACAGAATATACAAGCCAAACAGAAATACGATATTGGAGAATTGAAACTGAGAGCAAAACTGTTAACACTATTTCGTTATATTTGATGATGAGGAGAAAGAAAATTAGCTCCTGCGAGGTTTATTAACCTGGGATGGTGCTCCTTTCAGGTTTCCATCCCTCCATTCGGCGAAATACTCTCTGAAAGCCGAGGGCTCAGCTCCTTGAACAACCCTTTTCATCTAAAACAGAAGAAAAAATAATAATAAGGAATTTGCCTTGGTTTTTCGATCTCTTCAAGAGCCAGAACATGATTGCACTCCCAGTTGTTAATGGTAGACATGCATTTAATTTCAAATATAGGTATCATTTATTACTTATATTAGGTACTTATAGTACCTATTCAATTAAGTGGCTTTTTTAAACGAAAACGTTGCTTTACACAGATTATTATGATAAATAATTGGATTCAGAGCTTACAGAGGTCCATGCTGGGTAGTTGTTGTTTTTCAAAAAGACTTGTCCTTTCTTAAGTGCTTCGACTTTTTCTTGAGTGTTGGAACCTCTTCCGACCCACACGTAAATGCCAGGGGCTCCGGTGTCAAGGATAAAGCAATCCTGAAATCATCATCAGGTTGACATAGCATAAGTACGAGTAGATACTATTGCTATAATTTCCTCAAGTAAATGAGAGTTTCTTGTTTCATTATCCACCGAACGACAAAAAGGTACCTACCTAACTTAGATTAATGACGTAGAACGTGAGTCTTGATTTCAACTGCTGATAAAAAATTAGCATTAAAATAATTATACCAATTTATACAGAAATGTGGAAAACCTACAATAGAACAGTCGTTTTTAGTGAATAGGTATATTCGTTTTCAGTGTTTTATACTTTGGTTTTAATTTAGATGACACATCGATATGGCACGATGTCTCAATTAATATTGAATTAATTAATCATAAGGTCGAAACTCCTGCCAAGACCTTCAACTTTTGTGAAAGGTTGTTGTCGGTTCTCAGCCATGAAATGATTCAATACGGATTTCAACAAATATTCAAACTATAGGTAGGTAGGCACATTTGACATTATGAAATCTTAAACACCTACAAAGCGATAATGGGGGTGAGTATATGTCCAATGAATTTACAAAATTTTTAAAAGATGCTGGGATCTAAAGACGCTTGAGCTGTCCCGATACGCCAAAGCAGAATGGCCGAGCTGACCGTATCAACCGAACATATTAGGATATGGCGAGATGTGTGCTTATTGAGTCGAAACTTCCTGAAACATTCTGGGCAGAAACAATCTCTACAGCGAATCATATCCGAAACAGATGCCCAACAAGAGCACTGAATGGAGACATTCCGTATGTCAAATAGTTCAACCGGACAGTGACGGCTGTCTACTTTCAGACGTTCGGATGTCAAGCCTACACTCTGAACAAGAAGCCAAAAGGTAAATTTCAAGCACGCAGAAAACCAGGAATTTTCGTTGGATACTCAGAAGAGCAAAGGCTACAGGGTGTGGATTCCGAAAGAAAAGAAAGTCATCATAACTCGTGATGTGAAATTCATAGAAGACAGCCTGAAACATAGAAATTCTGACAAGAAAGGTACCGATCATGAGACTCTGGAATATGTGCTGATCAGGACCCTGCTAGAGGCATCCCTCCAACTCCTAATAATTTGTCCAATGAACAATACCAGGTCGAGAATCTCCTGAAAACCCATATTCACCTGGAAATCAAATCTCAGATGAAGATTCATCCACGCCTGAGGTTCTAATGAAAAGAGGTTCAGGAAGACCAAGATTGGTGCAGGGGCCGAAGGGGAGGCCCTGAAAAGTATATAATACGGAGCAGTGGCGTAGTTTGAGGAGAGGCAGGGTGGGCAGAGCCCCTCCATAAAATAGAGAGGATGCAGAATTTTGTTGTATGGATACAATCAAATTAAAAATTCTACGCTTCCAACTTCAGTACCTAATACCTTCAATTAAAGAATGTAATCAGTAAAACACAACTACTATTATTATACGATTCCGGTTGCCTAGCGACTTGAGACGCTCTTAGAAATGAAGAAATTTTTATTAGGTTAGTTTCTGTAGGGGCAAAATAGCGTGGATATTATACAGCCCCTCGGAGAGGAGTAAAATCACCTAGTCAACGAAACGGAAATGTGGATACTACAAACTGAAATCAAGTCGTTCCCCACTACCTTCTGGGGCGAGCCCATAAGCGATTTTTCCCTAGAAAAATATCCATTGTTCAGTATTCATCAATTCCCCTACGAACTTCCCCTACTTTTCACAGCCTACTTGATCAAGCTTGGTTGTTCGATTCAGAACAGTTTCCCGATGTATTATACAATCAATTTACGAATAAAATCCCAGTTGAAATGAAGCAAGAATACAATAAATAGAAGCCTGCTGTGGTGATTGAAATAGTTTAAAAAGAAAAGATTAAAATAATCTAGTGTCGCATTTCTGTTGTAACCTAGCATATTGCAGGTTTGAGTTTGTTTACATTTTTTATGTTTCTTGATCTCGGTTTCATGCCCTGTATTTCATTTCGCGTAGGTAGGTACCTACTTATATAAAACAATTGTATGATATTGTCCAGAAAAAGTTATTTTCACGCGGAAGTAACAATTGAGGATAAACCAGTATGTAAGACAGCAAGTCCACATAGGGTTATGAATTTGCATACAGTAAATCTAGAATAATAGTATAATAAACCTAGTGCTCCTCAATTCATCGGTAGGTACCTATTCGTATTTATCGTAATTTTTCACGTTCTGATTAGTTATTTAGATAATATTTTTTCTAAGTAGTATTTATGCTTTGATAATCCATAGTTAGGTTTATGAATATGAAAGCGTCCGTGATTTCAGATCATTTCAAAAAGCCATCGAGCACCTACCTACTTATACGAACGTTTGACAGTATACCTATTAAGAGTCTTCGTATACTCAGCAACAAGCACTAAAAATTAATAGCAAAACTATAAAATAAAATGAAATCCTCGACTGTTGCCCCTCCATGAGAAATGACTCAGCTACGCCACTGATACGGTGCCAGTTCCAGAGAATTACCCATCTCTTTCACTTGTTTGTTCGGAAGACTCCATTGAAGAAATGGCTGGCTGGATTGCTAGAAGACATTGCTCTCATTACTGACAGCCCAGACGGTGGGGACATAAAGTCGAATGAGTGAAGGGATGCCATTAACGAGGAATTTGCGTTGACATCGAACTCAAACCAACAAATTCATACCTTTCCTTTACCTACGTGAAACAGCAAGGTGATGATATGATTCTGATTGGGGTGTATGTTGATGACCTGATTTCGATGTCAAACAAAGATAATTGGAAATCTGAAATTATAAAGAAACTGAACGAAGAATTTAAAATGAAAGACTTCGGAATTCTAAATTATTTTTCAGGCATCGAATTTGAATGTGATGAAGGATCTATAAAAATGTTACAGAAAAAGTGCTTTTCAATCTTCTTGTAAAATTTAATACGGAAAACTGTAAACCAGTGTCGGTTTCGATGCCACTAGAAATGGGCCTAAAATTGGACAAGCCGAAAATTCTAGATGAAAAACTCCCATTTCGATCTCTAGTTGGGTCACTAATGTATCTGGCTATAGTAACTAGGCCAGATATCGCGCAAGCCGTCAGTTCAATCATGAACATGACCAAGAACACTGGAAGGGAGCCAAACGAATCCTAAGCTACCTCAGTGGCACTCGTGTGTATGGACTTCACTTCGAGAAAACGGGTGAGCCACTACAAGACTTCAGTGATGCAGACTGGGGTAATTCCATCCTTGATCGTCATTCATACACAGGATATATTTTCAAGTTTGGCGGAGCAGCGATTTTGTGGGAATCGCGGAAGCAGCATTCAGTTGCGAGAAGTAGTGTTGAAGCTAAATACGTCGCAATATCAGACGCAGCAAGAGAAGCCGCATATCTGAGGGTGTTGTTTTCGTGCATCGGCGTTCCTCAAGTCTCTACCGCAATCAAAACGAATAGTCAGGGAGCAATAGAATGGGCTGAAAATCTTTTCCTTCACTCAAGCACAAAACATATAGATTTCCGTTATCATTATGTAGGTACGTGAAGCGATTGAAACATGCAGCATGATCGTATGAGCGAATTTTCTCAAGTTATCATATCATATTATGTTAAATTGTTTGAAAATTTGAGCTTTTTGAGTGCAAAGAAAATGTTAACCATTATTTTTATGGCAAAAATCGTATTCTAAATAGCAATCTGCTATTGGAAAAATGCTTTTGGATTTTTCGCTTTAAAAAAAAGTTTTTATCGATTATATAGCAAATTTTAATGAAATTTAAGTACATTTTTCAGCATAATTTTGAACACAATTTTTTTAATATTCTATTTTATAAACTTTATTTGAGCAATAATCTGCTAAAAATTATCAATTTAACCATTTTTAGCCATTTTCAGCACTTTTTTTTAAATTTAGCCAATTTTATGTGCTCAAAAAGTGCTAGCCAACAAACTCATCCTTTCATTTGGAAAGCTTGATTTTTTGGCCCAAGAACGGAATTTTTATCTCAATCCTAAGGAGGGTTATCGTCCATAATGACACAAAACGGATTTCAATGAAGAGACATTTCAAAAATTTTGATTTTGAAATTTTCCGAGCCATTGCCATGGCTTCATTTTTTACGAAAATTCGCTAAAAGGATTACCTACCTACTTCTTCTCTCCTACATTCCGACAACAATGATGCCTGCAGACTCACTGACGAAGACTGTTCCCAGGGAGAAGCATCTTTTCTGCAAGAGCTTCATGGGTGTGACGTCTCAACGAGAAGACCACAAGAAGTCGTGATCGAGAGGGGGTGTTGGGATGTCAATCCCGACTCCAGTATCATTTCATGAACGAATTTCTACTTACTGTCAAGGTTTCAGTTTGTGCTTACTACGAAAACCCAATCTCTTAGTTCGTGAATAAATGTTCATACGAAATACATCGTTATAATATAAAACTGAAATCAAAGATCCATTCACTTTCATCCATCTTCGATATTATAAGAATCCTTACCTCAGGTTTCAACATACTGGATTTCAAGGGTTTCTCGCCGATTTTCTCTGTCTGCAATTTGCCTCCAGCGTCTGACACTTTGTAGAGAGCAACGGTGTTCTAGAATCAGAGGATTCATCAACATGTAGATAGGTAAGTGTGTACTTGGCTAAACATAATTATTATTAAACGATACCTCGATACCAAGAGCATAGGTACTGTTATGAACTTAACTATTATACACAACTACACACATGTAACATTATAGAATATTTATTGATAACTAGCTGACCCGGTGCGCTTTGATGCACTCAATGAAAATATAATTAAAAGTCAAATCAATCTGTTATGTGGAATTCTTGTTTTTATTAGGTAATTTTTTACTTATTTATCTCAATACATACATTGAGGTTAACTATATATTTTGTTTTTTCGTGCATGAATAAATGAATTTTGTTGTAATCCGACCCTTGAACAGGGCACTTGAGCCCTTAACCTAACTGCCTTAATTTTCTGACTGCGAAATAGATCATAGATCACTTTAATTTTATGGAATCGAAGATATGATTGGCCTTGGAAACCATAAACAATGTTCCTAAGGATGACCGGGATCTCGATGAAGGAGGAAGTTTAGTCGATTTTACTATAGCTAATGTTCTATTCCAGAACTTGCACGTCAATTTCCGCCCACCCCCATGAAAATCGGTTCATCCGTTTTCGAGATATAAACAGCGTAACTTACACTACTTTCTTTTATATAATATATATATTGATAACATAGAAGGTGTCTGGGTAACAATGGAGTTACTGTAACTCCTAACACTACCCCTTCCTTTTTTCTTGTCAATGTTCTGTTCTTGCAACTCGCTTCCCTCCACAGTTCAACTCGTTTTCTACGGAGACTTTGACAGCACGGCTCCCTTCACCGCGAACCTCTTTCCCCTTTTTCCATCTACTGTACGACTTGACTGAAGATCAGAGCTACAATTTCAATAGATAGTTGTTGTTCTTCCCGTACGATTTTCCGCGTAGAGCATCTTCTAGAGCAAACAAATGCAGATGCTAGCTCTTCGCGTATTTTTATATGTATGTACACGAATAACCCAACGCTATCGTCGCGCTAAAGACTCTTTAGTATTTCAATGTCAACGATTCTCTTGAATTTGAGATCCAATAGAAGAAGATTGAATTCATTTCACCGTCTGCCTTATCAGCTATCTACACAGGCATGGAAAAGCTAGGTTCGAGTACTTGTTATAACAGACCTGCGACCTAGGAAAAAATCATACCAACGCGTCAGGTTATGATGACGCGTATACGCGAAAATTTGCAAATGCGCAGTTGGTATGTCAGTCTTTTTACGTTCATGGAAAGAAAATCACGGGAAGAAAAAACTCTCTAATAATTTCTTAAAAAACGTCAAAAAACAAAATACTGTCTATTGTGTAGCTACGTCATTTATTCCTCAACATTTTCCCCACTTCAGAATTAACCAGGTACCTACTTCCGGTATTTAGCTCCTTCTACTGCCAATTTTCGATTACGATCATCCATTAACGTTTTTTTATGGTCAGGGTCTTTCACCATTAGGCCTTTGGCGTACCTACTCAGTATCCTTAAATCTGAAGTGCCCCCAGACTGAACTCTGGGATTCGATGTCACCTGCACTCTCTTATGAACACATTGACTATTTGGTGTCTGCACATCGCAAACTTGATATCGAAGCAGTTATGTATATGATTAGCTATGTATATGATTTTTTTGTCACCCTTGTTGTGGTTTTGTAAGGTAACCAGGCACCTTTGATTGCGTACATTTCAGTTTGAAATACAGTTGCGTGTTCGTCGAGGCTATAAGAGTCTGTGACTTCCAGACTGGGAATAAACACCACCTCCAGAGTATGGTTCAGATTACCTATCGATTTTAGAGACATTAGTGTAACAATTCAAGGTGACTGTGGTTTCTATCTTTGATTTCGAAATTGGTTTTCAGATTCCAGAAATATTTCCTCATCATTTCATCAGAGGACATTAGGGGGTTTCTGGTGTGTAAACATTAGTGGCTTGTTTTAATGTACACATGTGCCCTACTTGTGTGTAATGAAAGATGACTGGAGTCATGCATCCATTCTCCCAAAATGTGCAGCCTTACTAAAGGCCGTACTATCACTCTTCCATTTTTTCTCGCATTTTTAATTCTCGAACGTCAAGAAGGCAGTGCTTTTTTCCAAGGTCAGCTTTTTCTACCATAGCGCATAATGGCGGAGCATTTATAAACTCACTTGGGAAAATTAGAACATGTTCTAATTTTTACCTCGACGCAAGAAAAATGCTAACACGTAACCCTTGGGAAGGTAACAATTCAATGGAAAACCCATAGGAGCTCTAACCTGACAGATTTAATAAAACTACATTCCAACAGAATGCGCTGTTTCTGTACTTATTCCTCTTCAAAATTCACAGCTGACCTTGGAAAAAAGTAGGTACTTTGCCTTTTTCACGTTCAAGCATTAAAAAATGTGAGAAAAAAACTGAAAAAAATGCAAGAGTGATACGGCCTTAAAGCCTAGTACGCACTGGGATTCTTTGTTCGGACTCTTTGTCGCGGAGCTGCGTCTTGGACTCATTTTCTTGCATCCGGGACGCTCCGGGACATTTAGTCTTGCATCTTGTGTGTTGCGTTTTAGTATTTTTTGAGTCCCATATGGAATGGGATTCTTTGAACAATGTCGCGCAACATTGAGTCAGTGGGTATGTGAATATCGAACAAAGTGGGCCTCTCACCGGTGTGTCTTCGTTGTTATCGCTTTGTAGTTATCGTTTTTATGCTTGTAGCTAAAAACGGGTAAAAATTGTTAATTTTTTTTATGTTAATTTTTTTTTTTTTAGCAGAATTTTAGTCAAAAGAACTTTATTAGGTAACAATAAACTAGAAAAACAAGAAATTTGTGCTGAAAAAAGTAGGAACTTAAATTCCATTAACATTTGTCAAAAATTGATAAAAACATTTTTTGAATTTCCGAAAATTATTTAGGTCAAGTTTATTTGCCACAAAATCGGTAGTGAACATTTCTTCCTAGTTAAAATCCTAAATTTTCAAAACAATTTAACAATACCTATATACTAAGATAATTTACGAAAAATCGCTCATACGATTATGGAACTTTTAAATGAAACGACTGGAACTTTTTACTAACTTATTGAGTCGTCTTATAAAATCGATTTGAAATCAAATAACTGGATTATCCAATTAACGCTGTTTCCAACGGTGGTCATATTTTTGATTTTGCAATGATCTCAAGTGGAGTTATGGTCGTTTGAAGGTGGAAAACATATCTTTAAAATGAAATTACTCAGAAAACGAAGCATTAAAATAAATCTCTAACAAGTACTTTCGATCAGAAATGAGCTCTAGAATTTACCCATGAAGCATCCTTACACTCTTCTTAGTGGTTGGCGAAAATGGGCTATCTAATGCAGATATAATAAAACATCATGTAGCATTTTTTTTGCTCCGTAGAGTTATGTAAAGTGCTACTGCAATCCCCGAAAGCGCAACCTCGTTCGACATGGCTCAGGTTCAAACTAGATGCGTACACGATTTGCAGAGCGACAATGTCGAGGGGCAAAGAATCTGAGACATGAATCCGAGTGTCTGCAACAAAGAGTCCGAACAATGAATCCCAGTGCGTACTAGGCTTAAGGCTTGCATGGAATATATACCATTTTGATCCAGAGGTACAGGCCCAAGGATAATTTGAATGATTCTAACTGGGTGGTGCAAAAAGTCACACATATTAGCATACAGGCTACTCTATCGATTTTGCCTTGATGTTTGCTATTTTTAACATCCGGCCGCCACACTATGACTCCAAAAAGCAGTCAAGGCATATGGTGGCTCATGTGTAACCAATAAGCTACTTTGAGGGATAGTCCCCCCTTTTTTCTTTTTCAATTATTTTTCAACAGAATAGGCTACGGTAATTTTTTTGACCTATCATTCAATGTGTTGTTTCCAGTTGAGCTTGGATTCCATAATAATGCCAAGATATTTTATCTTGTTAGTATGTGTAAGAGTAATGTTCAAGTATGATAGTCCACTTATTCGCGGAGGACGTTTTTTTCTGGTGAATGTAATCATTTCAATTTTGTTGGGGTTAATGAATAATCTCTTATTACTCTTCAAGGGAGTTCAAGGAGTCTCAGTATGGCATTATCGTTCCTTGAGATTTCTGATGGGTTCATACCTTTGATTAGAGGAAGCCTGTCGTCTGCAAAAAGCTGATGACAAAGAATGGAAATAGCATTTAGTAGGTCATGGATCTCTAGACACCACAGGAAGGGAAAGAGAGATCCCCCTAGTGGAGTCCACCTTTGAACTTTATAAGAAGTGTTACCAAGAGAATGGGTATTTTTTCTATTTAATATGTAGGATCTACACCATGCGACAATAGGGGTATATACCCCCCCCCCCCCTTTCCTTCCGGGGTACAAGTCCTAGTTGAATGGCTGGCCATGACAAATTGTCAAAGGCACCGTCTAAGGGGAAAAAAAAAAAAAATATATATATATATATATTTTTTTTTTTTTTAGATTTTATCTATATATAGATTTTTTCTGGGTGGCCTACTAGATTGTGTAAGGCAGCTTCAAGTGATTTGCCTTCCATATCTGCATAGAGGACATTAACAAAAACTTACTGAACCAAACTGACACTAGTAAATTGAACTGCATAATAGCTTTGTCTGACTTAGGCCTTTTTCCTTTGACTGACAAACCAACCCGAATTTATCCGAGTTCTTCTGCTTCAGATGAACACATTTGTACGATCAGGTGATAACTATTGTTCCGCAGTTATCGCCTCCAGATAACAGTTAAACATTCCGCTGGTGATAAGAAGTTATCTCAAAAAATTGTTTATAAAGTAAAAAGGCATTCCATGGCTTTGATTGGGGCGTATTTATGAATAAAAAGAAAGTTGATAGGTCCACTGCTTTGTTTACCAAAGACCTGTAACAGTGCGTCGAGCAACCACCTACCATAGTCAGTGCACCTCACCCCAAGGTGAAGCTTACTCCGTGGATCACAGTAGCCTAGTTTAAGCCAGAGACAAATGGATGTGTCAGAGACAAATTCTATTCTAGACAAGTTCTATTGGTAGTAAGCATCAACGGTAGCATCAATCAAACAGCAGGTCACTTGTTTTCACATTAGCCTTGATTTACCAACGGCCCTAGCCAATCACAGAGCTTACCTAGGCAAACAGCATAGGCACCCCTGCAGTCACAGGTGGGGCAGGGGTACCCAGGGTTTGAGATAACCTCCGTTCTAGTTACGCCTTATTACCTACAATGCAGGCATAACCCCTGCCACCCGTTTTAGATATCCAGCCTAAGAGGTGGGTGAAAAAACTACTTAATTACTATCTTGAGTCAAAGGATATCCTCTCCCAGCGTTCGGCTTCCACAGGGGCATGGGAGTTGATGAAGCTCTTTTTTCTATTACTAAAGAATTGAACTTTGTGATGGATGAGGGTAAGAAGGAAATTCTAGACCTATTGGATGTAGCCTAGGCCTTTGACTCCATCAACAAGCAGCAGATTATAGAAGTACCTACGTTATTATACTGGTATTAATAGACTCGGGCTAAATTGTTTCTAAGTTTTCTCGAAGGTGAAAAGGAAGTTGTGACTCTGGATGGTGTGGATAGTGCTGTTGAGAATGTGAAATTTGGTATAATTCAGGGCAGAACTCTTAAACTTGGCCCTCAATTCAGTTCAACTGTGGGAGCCCGATCTGGTTGGGAGGACCATTGACTTCAGTTGAAGCCTAACAAAGTCCATGTCCTGTTTTCCATTAGGATTTCGTATCATAAGATCTGTTATATATATCAAATACTTATGTTTGTCTTATCCAAACATCTTAAGATAGGTATCTTATTTTACTACTATATTATAGATATTTTTTTAAATAAAGATTATTTAATTAATATTTTCCCTAGGATAATACAACTATATTAAGGATTTGTCTAGTTCTATTTGAAAGGTTCCTGAACCTTTCTGAATACCTAATTAATGTAAGGATTGTACTACAATCACTGTTTTTAATATAATTTATGCTACCTAATTATATTATCCTCAAAACTAGGAAGTCTTAAATCTATAGTAAATGGGACATTCACATAGGCTGTGATGACGCGGTAGCATGCGTACGTGCTCCCTCATACAAATTCACCAGTGAAGTAAACGATCCCCGGAGGTCTTCTGCTGTGGCATCTTTCTATGCTTGGACCTAGTGGCTTCAGTAGCATGTATGGTTGGCATAGGAAGCATTTACCAAACTAATGCCATAGAAGCACCCCCCCCCCCCCCCCTCTTAAGCACTATCCCACACTCCCTGCACTTTAATGTCCGCTACCAGTCTGGGATCTTCTTCTCGCATAAGAGCCTTAATTGTAATTCCCCACATTCCCCAGAATGCCTGTCTCGATAGGCCTGCCACTCTATCTCGTACTATTTCTTTGAGCCCCTGTTTTACCAGCTCCCCACTTTTACAGTTAAGTGCATGGTTTTGGAATTATCCTGGGAGGCCATGCAGGGATTCGGAATATCTCATACAGATTGTGTCACGATACTGTGTTCGATATAAATCTAGACCTTTGGCTTTCAGAGGAATCACAGAATCACTTCCATTGGGAAGTGTTTCTTTCAATTATGAGCTGCAGTGTCTTTTTAGGTTCCGCACCCTGAGATTCCAGCACCTGATGACTGAACTCAGCGTCTCTCTGTCTTTGCGCTACTTTTTCTGAAATTTGTTCATTAATAACCATTTAAACGTGATTAGATTCCTCTAACTCTGCCCATTCCGTCATACTTTGCACTAGTACTGATGTCACCCTCTGTGATGTCCAGAATCTATTTGTGCCTTTTGTAGCCCTCCCAGTTTGGAACGCAGAGCAAGGAGCTCATGTTCAATAGGCGTTGGTGTCCATCCTAGTACAGCAGGTACAGGTCGTTGCCTAATGACATCCCTCAGAGATTCGTACTGGCTATTACTCACATTAATCACTCTTTGTAGGTACTAACATTCCTTTTGTAATAATTTTACGAATGTAGTGTATGTCCCTTAAGGGCTTTCTAGCTTGCACTCTGTCAAAGCGGATAAATGTGTTATCACTTTCTCTCTAACGAGCTCTGCTTTCGCCTCTAATGGCCCTATAACACTTCCCAGGTATTGGTGTGAGCTATTCTTCTTGGAGGACTCCACAGACAAGATTTGCTCACTGTGCAACCGAGGGGTACTCGAGGACATGTTGCATTTCTTAAGAACTTGCCTGGTTTTGGGTGAGTCTCACCTGGCACATTTTGGATAGGCACGGCTCTACAATGACAATGTCACAAGCATTTTGAAGGTATGAGCTGGATGCCCCTGGCTGATTAGCTGTACAAGGAGGAGCTGGTAGGTGAATTTAATTGGAACCAATTTTGTATTCATCCGCCAAATTATGATAATTTACCACTCATCAACTCATCTGTTTAAATTCTACATTGTTATTTCGTAGGATATTATGCTTAACTGAAACTTATTTAATCTTCTTATATCAGTTTACTTCTTCGGTGGACGGGCACACAAAAGCTCAATCATGTAGGTACATACCTACATTTTCAAAAATTGCAGGACAGTTTTCTATCTATCCGTCTATCTATCATCTCTTGATGTTCCAAAGAGGCTCCCCATCAAATTTCACATTCCCAGGGTGAAAAGGAGAAAATTTAGCAAACTCAGAGATCAAGATGGAGCCTGTATTCAGATCCAGATGCTCTCTCAAAAATCGCTGGCTGGAGGGAAAATGAAGATGCCAAACTCATTCCACGATCGAACTACAAAATCAAGAATTTGCCAACCACATATTCTGTTAGGTTCAAGAGAAAGTCCTGCAGTCGAAGAGACTTGATTAATTGCCTAGGCAGCCGAGTGGAGAAAGGTAGTGATATTTTCTGAGCTTTTCCTCAGGTGTAGGAAGGGACATAAGTTCGAATTCTATTAAGGTATCTATAATTGCTGGGTCGCAACCTCGTAACAGTTCACCGGCATGTTCACTGGGTCCTGGGTGCGTCACTCCTTTGGCTATATTCCAAAAAGGAAACTACCGGAACAAAACTTATGATAGTAATGTCTCCCTGCAACTCTTATCCCATGTGTCTTTATTCCATCACCTTAACGCCACAAGAAATATAAAATGCCGAGGAACAGATGTTCCTCACAATTTACAATGCTCAAGACATTAACAAGCAGCGTTACGTTGCATTCATTAAATCGACAACCAAAGTGAAGCCTGATATTTCCTCTCTTCCACCAACAAAAGATGCTGCGATACAGCCGCCTATCGAGTTTACCACCTGATCCAGGAATGGTTTAGAAGACAACTCGATACCACACAATGGGGTTGAATGAGAGCAGCCGAGCCACTGTCAGCCCTGAATCAAGCCTCAATCCTTCAATCCTCTCAACCAAATTCTGCTATTGCACTAAAGAGTGCAGCACCCTGTGCAGCTGTAGACATTTATTTCATCCTTTTCCTCTACCTCATTATTTCTGTTCACACAATTGCCTAACTTTCTTTAACCTCCACAGTAATGTCATATCAACAAGACATTCTCATTTGTTCTTTTGGGTTTCACTCACGAACGACCAAAATTCTGATGGTTGCAATTTATAATGTAGATACCTACTAGCCCTGACTGAGTTCTTGTACCATGCTACACTTTTACGCTGAAAAACGCGTTTCTTTAGCGACCAAATGATGAAAATCATCAATGATCCCTTCATAATCTGTAAAACTTATTCATGATGAAATATGTTTTTACTTGAAGAGGATGCAATTTGCTAATTTGTAGCCTAGGCAACTCCAATGCTTTCTTGATGCAATGAGTTTGGAGAGGTTTTTTTTTAATTCTTTTTTTCAGCAATTGGTTCCACGCAAAAAAGTTTTCGACTTTCGTTCCTAGAACTCCAAATTGCTTATCAGTTGTTTGGTCTTGAAAAACTGGTCACCCAAATTTTCAACTGAACCCCCCCCCCCCCCCCCCAGCCCAAAAACGTTAATTTATTATTGCCCATAAATCTAAGCCCATTTCTACTACTGAGCTGTTTGCTACCGTTCCTGTCTTTACCATTAACTAACTGTAGGGTAAGGGTCTGTACCTTGGGTCAGTTGTACCTAGGGTCAAAATCTGCGGGAAGAAGTGCAGACAGACATTAGTGTCTGTCATAGTAAAACCCTTTGATCAAGACTATTAAGTCGAACCACTTTCTTCTTCACTGATAATGCAAAGCTGTAGATAGGCACTCACTAAGTTCTTTTCTTACACATTATTATACATTGTTATTATAGAATGAGAGAAAGTTAACACCCCCTTAAAGTTAAATACCACCTTTTCTACAAAAAGTTGGGTAAAACCCCTTGTAAGCGGTAAAATTTTACATTTCAACTTACTATCATTTTAAGGAATAAAAGTTAAAATACTAATTTACTCAATATTTTACCTAAAAATTCAGAATCGTGACTATTTAAATTATTATTATTTTATTCAAGTATTTTTTCTTTTTATTTTTTTAATTTCATTTACCTATTTATTTTATTTTTCAATAAGATTGTTAAAATGTGATTACTAGTTTTTCAAATGCATATTTTTCTACTATTTGGTTTGATATTTTAAAAATAGAAATGTTCTCATTACTGACTTCTTATGATGAACCAAAGTACAACCACTGACCCAAGGTACAATCATCATTGACCCGTAGTACATCGATGATTGTACATTGGGTAAAATTTGAGTTTTAGAAAAAATTCCACCATATTAATGGTAAAGTGATTATAGTGAAACCTGGTAGTCTGAAATGTTTCCAAGTTATCACCCAACTACCTGAGATTAAAAAAGTAAAATTTTCAAGGATTTTATGGTGACATGTATTGGAAAAAGAAAAAAAAAAAAAAAATGACCCAAGGTACAGACCCTTACCCTGCACAAAGCTCTTCTTTATTTTCATAAACACCCAGATCAGTTCACCTATGCTCCACCAGTTGAACCAGTGTTCCGTCAGATGACTAGGCACTCCCTAGATGACTAGACTCCCCTCCTCTTCTCACTCACCACGGCGAATTCACAGATCGTGATTCGAGGTTACCTCTTCGCTGCTGGCTTCCTCGAATCACTATCCGCAAATTCGCCTTGGGGAGGGGGAAGAGGATCCAGTCTCGCATCAGCCAACCACTGTCCCGTCCCAGCCCTTGTGCGCTTCTAACACCTGCGGCTCTACTAGCCACAACGTATATTTCAGTTTACTCTTAATGTCAAGAATTATACCTCAATCCCTTGTCAATTCAACTATTCCCAAATGTAATATATTAAGAAGCATATTTTTACTTTGTTAATTACTAAAGGTCATGCAGGTCATGCAGTGGGGTAGTTCCCCATTGAAAGTGAATACTGTTAATTTAATCTTCATTTGTTTTCTTTCGCTCCGATTCCTGGTTTTCCTTTGTATTATTCAAGGTATACATTTATTTTTCATTTCATTCCATTTTATTTTATTTCGTTTCATTTCACCTCCACTTTCTTCTCAAATTCGAGATCGTCATCAGTAGCAGGAGCGTCAGGTACTTGAGCAGCTGAACCGGATCCTAGCTCTTTGAAAAACGTGGCCACTTCGTCTTTTGTCGCAGAAGAATCTGAAAACCAGATTAACCATTATTATAATTAGGATGTTTATAATAAAAGCTAGGACGAAATGAGAACGATAGATTCGTTACTCACAAGTAAAAAGCTACAATAGTACAGGTTATACGATTGAACTGTCAAGAACAATTGGATATGGAAAACAATATTGAATTTCGTTGAATATCAATTTAACAACACCCTGTAAACCTACTTGATAGTTAATACAGAATAAATTTGAGCCCTAGGTAACATGAGAAGGTGTGTCATTTTTCCCCAAAAGTCTCTAACAATGGCCAATCATTAAGATCGATATTTTACTATTTAATTGGGTGAAATTAAAGGAAGGGAAGGGTTTGATCAGCCCTTCCTTGCTCTTGAATTCAAAAACTCGATTAAAAAAAAAAAAAAAAAATACCTAATATTAATAATAATAAAATAAAATAAGTAAATCAAGCTGGTTGCAAGTCGTCAGATAATTGGAAAATGCATGTGAAAAAACATGCTCTTGGGAAGAGTGGTAGTGGACAATAGACTAACTCCTTACCGATTGTGTACACCTTGGCTCTTCCGTGGTGGTCTTGGTCCTTGATTTGATTGGCAACAGCTCTGGCTTTCAATTTCTCAGTTCCTTTGGCGTTGGCTCCAACGTAGACATAGAGATCTTTGCCAGTGTCCAGGATGAAACAGTCTCCTTTGTTCATGGACTTGACATTTGGTTCGACCTAAAAACAGTAACAGATTCTTATAGGGCGTGGATACTTAATTAGTTGGATTGGTCAAAAATTATAGATAAAACATCGGAAATGTTCGAACTCTTGGGTCATAGACGTGTCCGAGAGAAAGGTAATAATAACCCACCAGAAGGCCATATAAAATTTTCAGCCTTGTGACTAGCTATTGCGGGTATCACTGTCCATTTCGAAAATCGAATTCATTGAAAAGTGTTGGTTTGATGAGGCTCCTTCGTTGAATCGTCGAAAATCGAAATGCCAAGTAGCATCAGTTAAAAAGCCTCTGGCGACTAATGCATTTGCAAATGCGTAGCTGCGACGCAGCGTGGGTACTGCCACTTCGGGTAGCTCGGTTTTCGCCGTTTGCCCTGCAAGCAAGGCTCCTCCGAGTAAGATACCTTTTCATCCTTTTCAGGATATAAAAGCGATGAAGCTCGGCATTTTTTGCCATCATCATGCCCTGAAATACCCACGCAGACGGTTTCTGAACAGGCCAGGTCACACGACTCGGACTGGGTTAGGAGTCGCTGTCGGAAGCATCGTTCTGAGAAATATCATCATACGTCTTCTTCAAGACCGATCTAGAAGCCATCGAAAGGGTAGACTTCTCCAGTTCGCCGTCCCCTTCGGCATCCTCATCAGTCTCAATGTTTTTGGCCTCCACATCGTCTAGGAACGCTTCTTCAGCCTCCTGCGAGGTTTTTGCCAGGTTTCATCCACGCCAGTGTCAGTTGACATGCAACCTCCGTCAGTTTCGGCCCTTCCTCAACAGTTAAGATCTGTTACGGGCATAGACGAGGGTCTCCCGGTCACCCCCATTTTCATCCACCCTGCAGTAGAAGAAAAATGGTGGAGCACCATGAGGAAAGGTTTGGAGAAACTGGTCTACACCGAACTCCAATCTAAATATGATACCTCCATCGCTTATTATTTATAACCTGGTTAGGAGGTGACCTATACATTGGCTTTCATTTTGAGTTTCGTCGTTTCGATGAGAGATCCTTATGACATCTTTTCTTTCCCATGAATTCGTTTTTTGACATAAACCATAAATATTATCTCGTCCAAGATCATTCCTCAGCTCAGCTACATCCCAAATTTCTCAACCCTTTTCGTCCAACCTTTTGGCTTATTTCTCGACCCTCCTTACATTATAGCAAAGCTGTGTGTTGCTAAGTATCTCGGTGAAAGTTGCAGCAAAACTAAACTTTTCTGTAATTTCTGCAATCTTGTTTGAATTTTAAACTTTGCTTTAAAGGGTTTTTTCCTATTGCCTCTTTGTTTCCTTGTTACCCATATTACTCACGTCAGTTTTCGTTCCTACTAGGCAAAGAATGTGAAGTAGGATACGGCGTTGACCCTTGTATCAAAGTTGGTGTTTACAAATTAATTTGGGAACGTAGGCAAATTAATCATTCTGATTGAAAAAATAATTTCTGATTTTTTTCATTCTCAAGACCAAGCAGAAATCTACAACTCCCATTTTGATGGATTTTAATTCAAGTTTCATTCTTAGCTTCAATATCAAGATTCTCTAAATTTTAATGAAATCGGATGAATGTTTTTTATTTTTTTTATTTTTTTTATTCATCATACAAAACGTGGCAAAAATATTGGAATGGATTCCATCCATAAGCTGAAGACTGAAAGGGGGTTACCAAACCCTTCCAGTGGCTCTGCTTGACTTAAAAAGTGAATAAGGAAAACTGCCATATCAGGAAATGAGATTCTTGCAGTTGGGATCGTCAGAGATTGTCCACCAACTAAAGTTCATCAACATTGGACTGCGCCAATTAAATCAGCTGTTCTGGTAAAAAATTATAGATAATGAGATAAAATTCGAATTTATGCCTATCTTTCTCCTTCCATTCAAGTTTAGATGATTAAATAATCTGGTCAAGGTCAAGCTATTTCACCAGTAAAAGAAGTCAACGTACCAATACAACTCGGATATTTTTCTTTCCCTTGATGTGGTAGAGCCTCTTCTCACCAGGAGCGTTGATTTCAACGTGATTGAATCCAGATGCTACTCCACCGGGCATGTACCTAATGGCTGTACATATCAAACAAATATGTAGTACAGTATACCGTTATTGTGTAAAAATGGGAAAATAGAAGCATGTCTAAGGCAGTGGGGTGCAAATTGGAAACTGCAAAGATAACACTCCTACATTTGATTTTGATTGGTTATACTTGGATGTATCTTTTAGACGAAATGGCAAAACAGTAAAACTGGAAAGAGTAGATCATAAGAACTTATAGTTGACCGTAAGAACTAGGTATTACATGGACTTATGGATGTCCAGAAATATCTAATGATGTAGTTCTTGGTATTTCGGGTACAAATGGATTTTCAATTTATACCAGAAAACAATGACAGTCCAAGTTTTTAATTAATTTAATTTACCTGGCTTGAAAAGCTGAAGAAAATCGGAAGACTCATGACCCTGAACCTCCCTGTGCTGGACAGGAGCTCCGCCTAAACCATCATCAAGCTCTACAGAGAGGATGGCAGCAGATCCAGATTCATCCTAAAACAATAATTTGAAATTACATTTCACAGCTAAGAAAACATCTAGGTGCTTTTTATAATTAAATGGCAAAATTTAACATATTTTGGGTTTGCGTTTTAGCTCCTTCGTTTTCTTAAGCTGTATCCCTCATAAGGTCCAGAGCATAACTTTTGTCTTACGCCAACCAGTAGTCTACGATCCATCCAACCCAACGACCCAAGACCACTCCATAGCTAACCTATCTTGGTAGAATCTCTCACTGAACTAGTTGTCTGAACCATTATGTTCAGTGGAATAAATTCAGGTTTGAAAGCGGAAAATTAGTTTTGAAAAACGTTGCACTTTAGCTCACGATATGTGATTAGGTATAAATTCTTTCATCAAGTAGGTAGAGCTCTCTCAGGTTTTAGAAGTTACAATCCGCGAATTCACCTATGGGATGGGGAAGAGGAGGGGAGCGGGCTGTGAACGGCCCAGTCTCCCATCGGCCCACTGCAGCACTGTCCCGCTCCTTTTGCACTTCTAAAACCTGAGAGAGCTCTACCTATGTGTAACTGTAATAATATAGTTTGTTGACTAGGAATACTCACCCGACACTGATGACTTCCTAAGGGAGCTAACTTCTTAAAAGAGTTGTTAAAAATTCACATGTAAGCCTCTCATTGCTGATTCAAGGCTTTCAAGAAATTTCTAGTCACCGGTTGAAAAGGAAGGAGAATGTTTTAGGGATCGGCCATTCATCGTTATACAATTTCCGTTAGTAGAGAATGTATTTTCTGTCAAAATCTATAAGTACTCTCTCTGTATGTATGTAGTAGAGCTTGTACTACGCAGTAAGACTTCCCTACTATTTCTTACAATGCTGCAATTACATATCAATTCGATATTCATAATATCGATTTATGTCTTAGATGGCAGAAGAGCATCATCCCAACAAAGATTTCCTGCTAATAAGATCCTACGACTTTTAATCATAAAAAAGGTTCTACAATATGGATTTCAAGAACTAGAACTGCACGGACTTTTTCAATATGATCATAGAATCCAGCAGCATTTTCATTGTTGAACAAGCTTGTTCAAGATTGTGTTGAGACTGTCTAGTAGGTACCTACACATATATACAGTACCTACTCCAAATTAGGTCATGGTACCTATCTAAGGCTATACAATATGAAATGGCTATTTAAAATAACTTATCAGTGAAATTATAAGGACAACAAACTTGCCTGAGAAGTTTTGCTACCCAGCCAGAAGTAAATATCCCAGCTCAACTTCTTATCCTTGTCTTCTTTTGTCTAAAAATGAAATTATCACGTGAATATATTTCAGGTAAAAGGTAAAGAGCATTATTTCATTGACGAACTCGATTAACAACAGAAAATGGATTCAACGGTATGTCAATGCATGATTTATCTCTTAATTTTCTTGTTTACTGTATGTACCTATACGGTAAATTAACTATAAAATAAAAACAGCAGAACTATTTGGAACTTATTACTTACATTCAAGACTACGTATGAATCGCCCTCGTAGAACCTGCCATAGTCACTTGATGGAACTGCGACGGGGAAGAAATTCTGTGGAAACGAATGAACATTAATATTGTGTTAAACTAGGTACAGGCACCTATTATTTACAAGGTAATAGATTTTAAGATAGTTGGCGATAGTTAGATTTGAAGTATCTTAGCCCTTTTAACGTGGATGATTTATTTGACATCAAGCCACTCCTCATCGCTTGCGTATGATGTAGGAGAGTCTAAGGCATTGATATAGTGATGCCAGTACCGAGCGCATCCTAACGGATTGTCTCCAAACCTCGACCATACGATCGTCAACTCTGATCGAATCTGCTGTTATTACACCAATGGAATTCTCACTTAACGAAATCGAGTTAATAACCACTTTCATCTAAGTGACTTTCAGTTCATGGGTCAGCTCTCGGATAGATAAGGACTTATAAAGTGTAGGTGTTTTATTTAATTGTATTAGTCCCTGAAACTAGGACATAAGAGCACCTTCCATCACCAAAAATTCTTAAAGTAAAAATATATTAGTTGGACAGATAGATCAGAATGCTGTGTATAGTTTGGTGCTCTGGATGCTCGCATCTCAAAAATAATAACAAATCCTAAATCAATCCTTTTAATAAAATACAGATTAGTTGAACAAATATATCAAAATGACGTTTAAAAATATGTTTCAGAGGTTGAAATACGATGCAAAAAATTGGTGCTGAGTAGGCATCGAACCCTGGATCCTATACACGTCAGTCTTTTATGCCTACCACTATCCCACAGTGGACGGTGTCACAATGTGACAATCACAGTAGGTACTTCGCTACGTGTGGTTGATCGAGGTTTAGCGTCAATCCACTAGAATGCGCTAGGAGCTGGCATCACCATTTCAATCCCCCAGACCCTCCTGTATAATGTCATTGACATCCATCTATAAAAAATGTTCCCGGTTCTTTTTGAATTTCTTAAGCCATTGAACCTTGAGAGGGGTTTTCCTCACCTTTAGTAACCTACCAAACCATTAGAGTTCGTTGTTTTCGGCTGCAGAAAGTCAGATTTTGGTGTTCTAGTTAATATTTCCTTCATTGTGTTGAATAATGGTTCCATGAATTCACTACACTTACATTTGTTTTGAATCATTGATTTTACTGTGATTCCTGGGTTAGAACATTCAGCTCAGACATTCCAGTTGGGACCTTGTGAAATCCCTTTTTATCTTTCGTCGTGACATGAGGATTATTTTTATACTGATACTATCATCTTTTTGAGGTATACTCGTAACACCTAGTCAAAAAGACTGATGATGGATGTTTTGGAATAACTTCTTATGAAAAAATTGCTGGATGACTATGATTCGTTTTTGGTAAGTTGAGGGTTTGCATAAGTCCAATCGATAATTTTGTATGGTTCCAAATTACAGAGTGGGAACCAGACTTTCGAAAAAAGGGCTACACGAGGGGTCTCTGGATAGTGACAGGATCCGATCCACCTGTGCTTTATGGCCCAAACAAATGGATTTTCGAACTGAAAATCGGTACTTGAGGTTTTGAAAGGTGCTAAATCCGAATATGGAGTAAAAAAAGCAGAAATTCCTACCCTTTCAAGAAACTCATCTACCCACTCGCTGAATGATGTCCTGTGACATTATAGTGTTGCGGGTTTGCATAACTCAATTCTTACTTTCTCGCAGACGATGTCGTATGACATCAATGCGATAAGTTATTGAAAAACTACCTAATTATTTTGCGTTTTGTGAAATATTAAAAAAGGTTTCAGTGAGGGAAGTTTACCAGCCCTTGAGGTGACACACTAATATCGAAAGAATAGCACTATTGGGATATAAGGTTTGGTCTTCCGACAGCTTGACAAAAAAATATGTTGTCTGCAAAAGAAAGATGTCTGCAAGTTGACTGAACCTCAAGACCCCCACATCTATTGAGTTATCATTATTTGAATGAGGAAGACGATGAATAGGTAATATTCTATGTTTGTCTTCCTCGATGATACGAGTATTAATAAGTCTTCTTCACAAATACATTATAGCTACGAGTACCTACATAGGTTTTTACAAGTAGTTTTCGAAATGTAGACGGTAGGAGTTTACTAAAAATTTTACGGTTTTCTGTGTAATTTGAAGTTCAAATTAATGTAGGCATACGCCCCACAACCTGATCGATGGTTAGTTGATAGAAATTAGCAAAGATAAAATTTGCACAATTGTGATCAAGAAATCAACAAACGAAGGGTGAATTGAATTAATAAGCCAACACTGACTGATTAGTACTAGCTTATTTGCACAGGCAGGTAGGCACCTACTTCTAGAGAACACGACCTTGATTCAACTTTGGACAGCCGTATCACCGACAGTAATTAAACATGTCTAAGCATGAACATTTGCATTTCATTCACGATAAATAGGTAGGTGCCTAATATGTTCAACAGATTTTATTCATTCTTGTTTTCACTAATAATTTTTCATCATAATCATCATCATCATTTAGGTTTTTTATCCTAATCATCATCATCATAATTCATCATCCTTGATAGAAATCGTAGTATAATTTGGAGTTCAAATGTAAGCCTTCGGTTCCAGCCTGGTAAGTTATCGATTTTGCATAGATAAAATTTGCATAATGTGATGTTCAAATATAGACCACTGACTCACATCCTGATGGGTTATAAGATGACTGAATTTTGCATGGATAAAATTTGCATAAACCAAATTCGCATATATATTTCTTGGATCAATAGACTTGGTTAATTCCAGACTATTAGCATACCTACCTATCTACTTTTTGGGGAATTCGACCTTGATCCAATCAACTTGGAATTCCAGGATCGCAGTATAATTTGATGTTCAAACACAGACTGTTGACTCACAACCTAATGGGTTATAAGCCGAATGAATTTCGCACAGAACAAATTTGCATAAACCAAATTGACACACTTGTTAATCAAGTCAACAAACGACAGAGAAATAGAATTCATTAAACAACTAATTCCAGCTAATTAGCAAACCTAACTAATTATCGGGGAATTCAACCTTGATTTAATCAACTAGGTATTCCAGGATAAGTTGGTGTTCAAATATAGACTACTGGCTCAAATCCTGATGGGTTATAAGACGACTGAATTCTGCATACATCAAATTCGCACAAACCAAATCCGCACACTTGCAAAAACTGAGACTAAAATTTGAATGATTTCATTGGCTGCCATGACTTTGAAATGGAGGTCGCAAACAGTCAGAAAGTGGTTAGCTGAAAAAAGCTCTAACCAAATAGACCGCAACCAAGGGTGGGGGCGGTTTACTGATCAGAGAACTCAGCGAACGCCTCAAGTGGGTTGCGAACAAACCTAATTAGACTAGGTTTACTGACTATTTCTAATTCGACCTTGATCTAATCAACTTGGCAAACGAAAAATGACTAATATTTGAAAAGCCATGTTGTTTGCCATCTATAATCAAACACATCTTGACATATCCACACTCAGAACACTATACGCATATTTTACTTCTTTTTTATGTAGAAGGTTTATAGTTGGATTTGAAGTTCAAATATAGACCATATAGCCATTGATTTGCAAGAACCAAATTTACACACTTTCGTTACCTAATAAAGTCAACTAACATTAGACGAAATGAATAATCGGACTACGATTACTGATTATTTCTAGCTTATCAACATACCCAGTCAACTTGGCAAACAGAGAAGAGACTAGGTAATATTTGAACAGCCATATTGTTTACCTCGATAACCAAACAAATCTGAACATATCCACATAACGTTTCATAGAGCCCCCTCTCCTCTATCTCTCACTCTCTCTCTCTCTTTCTTTTCAATAGGTACCAAGGAAGTGGAAATCTAGCCCTATTTGAATATTAATATGTATAAATATAATCTATTATAAATTACGATTAGGTAACATAACATCGTATACAAATAACATCTCATTATAGGTTAGTTTGGAAAGATCATTCAGAACCGTTCTACCTAGGCCCCGCCCCTTTTTGGCCTTTCGGAGAATCACAGAACTTGTGGTTCACTGTTTGGATAGACAATTCCAAACCCGTTCTACTGGAACTGGATTTTCTTCAGAACGGTACATTCGGGACATGCACACAGAATGTTTTCAGATTAAGCCCCACCATATTTGGATTTATCTTCGATTTCCCGTGCATTATTTATCCTGTTTTTGGATGTTTATCGATTTTCTTGTTCTCATTATTAATCACATTGTTTTAATTTATTTGCGTTTTTAGTCATTCTTGTAATATGAATGAGTGGTTTAATAAAGGTCTCTTGTTGCTCTGAATCATCAAAGCGCGTTCGAGTATCAGACGTTCCGAACGGGGTTCAAATTGGTTCTCATTCCATTCCGTTCGGAACGCCGTTCTGAGAACCGCGTTCAGAATGATCTGCCTGAACAAACCTTATGTCTTAATATATGTAGTACCTACCTAGGGTTAACAAGTTGAACAAATCTTGATTCTTCAAATGCAGTCTGGTTCAAATATAGAAAATTGATTCAGAACCTGCTGATTGATTATTGTTCTTCACATTTTGCATACACCAAATTAGCACACTTCTGTTAATAATGCTAACTAAAATTTTACACGAGTAGAATTAATGAGACCATGCTCACCGAGTAGGTATTTCTAGCATACATAGGTACCTGTACCTCTATATTTAGAGGGGAAGAGTAGGTAGGTATGTAATCAACTTGCCAAACGGAGAAAGTAATAATATTTCAACAGTCTGATATCGTGGTATGATTCAAATACAGACTATTGACTCAGAACAGACAGATTGATTCTATTCTCCAGTTTTTGCATAGACCAAATTTGCACACTTGCATTAATAATGTTAACTAAAAACGACGAATAGAACTAATGAGCCCATGTTTACCAAGTAGGAATCTCTAACTTATTAGCAGACCTAACCAACTTAGGGGGAAGAGCTATCATAGTGATTCATACATAGAATATTGACTCAGCACCTGCTGATTGGTTCAATTCTCCAGATTTTGCATAGATCAAATTTCCATAAACCAAATTTTCATACTTGTGTCAATAATGTCTAACTAAATAATTGTGGACGAATGGAACTAATGAGCCTATGTTTACCGAGTATTTCTAACTTATTAGCATACCTACCTACCTACTTAGCGGGGAAGAGTATGTAGGTAATCAACTGGGTAAACGAAGAAATGAATAATATTTCATCAGCATGATCTCGCCGTATGATTCAAATATGGACGATTGACTCAGAACCTGCTAATTGGTTCTGTTCTCCAGATTTTTCATAGACCAAATTAGCATAAACCAAATTTGCACACTTGTGTTAATAATGTATGCATCTGTGTGGGTTATGTGGATTGTTGATATTTGTGTTCGTGTTATTTTGATTTGTGAGTGAAAATAACTAGGTAATTATTCTTTCTAGAGGATCATGTGGCTGAATGTTGGATTAGATCTCCGGTTCTTGATCCATTTCTTTCGAAAACTTTTTCCATCTCTATTGAAGACCAGGATATCCGCACTTGCAATAGCCAGACCTCTTCATTTAAGTGTGATTGTCATCAGAACTGATCGACTTCAAGTAGGAAGGGAAATTATTGAGAAAACGCGAGGGTTATAGCTACAACTTCACCTACAACTAGGCCACTGATGTGTTGGACCAGGGCGGGAACATCGGATCTGTTTGGAAAATCTGGCAGCGGATCATTGCATTGGTTTCGGGGGTCGCCGAGCCAGATCCGTGAAAAAATATATTTCGAATTTTATGTTCATGTTAGACCGACTGATCTGATACGCGGATTGATGCGAGGATCGATTAGTCGATCATGATCTGTCAGATCAGATTCGTACGTGTAAACGCCTAATGTCTAAAACTGCTCAGATCAGCAGAGTTAAGAAGGAATCTCTTGTTTTTTATGAGATAAATCAGCTGATCGGAGCAGTTTTAGACATTGTGATCGTACCTATCCCTCTTGTCTCCAAGGAGCTAACTGCGTTACCAATAGCAGCACCTAAGATTGAATTTTCGATTTAGGCCATGAATGTCGAATTACACGATTTTTCAAGTTGGATCGAGGACATTAAAACTTACTTCGATCCTCCATATTTGAAGACCAGCCTTTTTCCCGGCATCCTTGAAGGCAGGGTGTACAACGGACTTTGCGATCGAAGCACCACTAGCGAATTCCGCTACGATCGCTATGACTAATGCGCAAACACCTCCGACTTTCATGATTGTCTCTGCAAATTGAAAATGAAACATCGTCAATAAAAAATTATGATTATATGAAACACTTTTGTGATACGTAATGTGAAATTAAACAATTAATAACGTTGGATATAGATTAAGTCCTTTTGATCGATGCAAACCCCTACACATATTTCCTATCAAAATACAATTCACTATCATTCTCCACATATCATAATTATTAATGTGTTTTCTGACGTATAAATGATCTAAGCCTAATAAAACATGCAATTAAGTTTTTTATATTGCTTTGCAAAAAAAAGAAGAAAATTAATATAATTTGAAAGTAAAGCCCGACTCATATGACAGATTTTGAGTCTAAATCATGACCATGAAACATAACAGAGGTTACTTCCTGACTGCAGACTATCGGATCAGGGACCACCAAAGAATCTAACAACGGTATTTTCAACAGTTGAAAGATGCTTTGACAACCTTACTTCAAAATTTGACTTTTAGAAATCTTAGTGATCCAAAATTCAGCATTAACATATATTTTTTACTTTTCAGTGTTTTTCTACCTAGGTATCAAAATACAAGAAACATTTACTAGGTTTCCAACTGGGTAACATAATCGAAGTTCCTAAACAAGATTTACTTTCAAAATTATCGCCATAACATGATGTAAGAAGGACCCTTGCAGGTGAGTCAGGAGAGAAACAACATTAATTTGGTAATGAGGAACTTGTACCCTTTTTTTATTGCAGAAATTAAAAGTTAAGAAGAATTGGAAGATAATTGTCTCATAAGCATTCATAGTAAATAAGACTCAAATATACAAGCAGTTTACTTGAAATCCTTTCGATATCCAATTATCGAGAAGATTTGATAAATTTGAGTAGGTAGGTAAGTACGCATTTAAAGCTTCACTGCTACCCTGGGCCTGAAAGTGCACCACCAGCTTAAATGAACTTCGCACAATGATTATAGAAGTATTGTATGAAAAATCCGTGAAATATATGACTAATGGATCTAAAATTCAATTAGACAGTCTTCAAATAGTTTAGACATTACATAAGGGAATCGGCGAGGAAAATAAGAAGAAACAACCATGGCACTCCATGAGGATTGATTGAATTAGCTATTACTAGCAATAAAAAATATAGGTGGGTAGCTACTTTTTACATTTTAGGTAAGTACCTATCTATACACTACGAGTAGTGTGAACCGTTTTTGTAATGTAAATGTATACCTATCTACTGAAATTCGTAACGTAGGTAGGTACCTACCTAATTAGGTTAATTAATTAGGGTACGGTTAATTAATTGCCTAAATTATTTATTAATTAGGCACTCACCTAATTTCCAAAGTGGGAAAAATTATTTATTTCAGTCAAATAACTCCCGATTTGAAATAAGTGTCATAGTTTTATCTTATTGATTTTTCTCTAAGATTAATGTAATCCATAAATCGATTGTCTTTGTCGTAATAATGTTTAATTGTATTCAAAGAATGTATCTTTGGAATAAGGAAATGTCAAAGTCTAGCTGGAAAATATCGAGATCCATTTGAAAAATGTCAGTATCTATCTGGAAAATGGTCAAGTAAATGTGAAAATTGCCTAACTCAATTTGAAAATGTTAGACATATTTATGTAGGAAGGCATGTAGTTATTATTTACCAGGTGTCAAGGAAGATTGATGTCAGTTGTCTACCGAAGTGCACTGATCGATGGGCCAACTGGAACTGAGGTTTCGCAGGAAAGAACCAGCTAAGTAGTAGGAGGCGGAGAGGAGTCTGTGAATAGGCGATAAGGAGGGGGGCCGAGGTCGACCGGTTTATCCGGCAGATGAGACGAGGCTGGGGAATGACCTCGCTTATCAACTCCCCTTCTGGATAAGGTGTTACGATTCCAGTAATGAATAATTACTAGGTGGGTACAGATAGAGCAGGATTCGCTATGGAAACTGCATTGTTCCTCTTGCCAAACAGCGTTCCACTCAAAAAGCCACGTCCGCCAAGTGGGTATAGCACTTCAGCTAATTTTCGGAGTGATCAAATGTCGTACAATTGAAGATTCAATTTCCGAGTTTTTCTAGGGGTGTGAGCTGAATCCAAAATTACAATTTAGTTGTATTGGGGTGGATTCGAATAATGCCTTTCTCAAACTTGACTGTCAGGAAAAACGAAAACATGATTGCAAGTAGTATTATAACTTCATTACTGAAAAGTTCCAGTCATGCAGCTTGACCATATAGACGAATTTTCTTAATTTCCCACCCATACTATAATCAGGACAAACTACAAACTGTTTAGAAATTCTACACATACATTTTCAACAATTAAATTTTAGAAAAACATTTTTGCTAAGTAGATATGCTACAATATTTGGGAGTTTTAACAATTTCCTGCAGTTTTAAGCGATTTAGTTAGCATACTTAAATACATTTTAGCATTATTTTCGTCACATATTTCTGAATTCAGCAGTGGAAACTGCACCGCTCCTGTTACCAGATACCGTTCCACTGTAAAAGCCACGTCTGCCAAGTGGGTATAGCACTTCAGCTTCCGCGTATTTTCGGTGTGATCGCATAGCATACAATTGGAGATTTAATTTTCTAGTCTTTCCTAGGAGGGCGCTGAATCCAAAAATGACAATAGTTGTTTTGGGGTTGATTAGAATAAGGCCTTTCTCAGATTTGACTATTTCAGCAAAAGCGAAAACATGATTGCAAATAGTATTATAACTACGTTATTGGGAAGTTCCAAATCATGCACCATGACCATAGGTATGAGCTAATTTCCCTAATTCCCCACCCTCATTATAATCATGGCAAACTGTTTAAAAATATTGCATAGAGAATTTTCACTATTAAGTAAATTAAAGTAAAACATTTGTGCAAAGTCAGAAATAGTCTGCTATATAAACAAATTTTGAGTTTTAAAAAATGTTGGCTGTTTTCAGCACATCTTAGCATAATTTTGTTCACATATATGTGAATTTCACTAAGCAAAATTCACCGCACCTACTGCCAGATAGCGTTCAACTTAAAAAGCCACGTCTGCCAACTTTAGGCGTGATTAAACAGCATACGATTGGAGATTCACTTTCTTAGGAGTGCATTGAATCCAAAAATGCAATAGTTGTTTTGGGGTTGAATACGTCAGCAAAAGGAAAGACATGATTGAGAATGGTATTATCACAAGCTTATTATTGAAAAGTTCCACTCTTGCTGATGACCATACGAGAGCATTTTCATAACTGTCCCCCATTAAAATCACCTCGTAATGTTCAGAAATCTGAACTACACTTAAATTATAGACTTTAAAATTACAGCCAAAAAAGAAAAGAAATTGCCAAGTCGGTAGGTAATAGTTGCTATATTCAAACCGATTTTAATATTTTAAAACTTCTTGGCAGTCATTACTGACATTGTAGGCACACTTTGTTCGTAATTTAACATAATAATAACTAAAACAACACAATTTTTTCACAGATTTCTGAATGTTCATAAAGGATAGTCTTTTTCTACATAATATCTACTTCATTTTCCACTACGAAAATATACATTTAACGTTTCAGGCCGGTTCTTGCCATTCAAGTGTTATTGAAGCACAGTTTAAAAAAAATTGAGTAATTAAGCCCAAAAAGCGCAGCCCAACAAACTAATCCTTCATTTTGGAATGCTTGATTTTTTGCTGAAAATCCCGGGTTTTTGTATTAACTTAAGGAGAGATAGTAGAATACAGTACCTACATACAGTACATGTACATGGTTCAACCTATGGTTCAGATATGAAAAGCTTTAAAATCCAGAAATCGTTTCACAAACTCAAAACGAAATAATAATAATAGTAAATAAAAATGAGATGACATTTTGTTTTTTCAAATTTTTGGAGCTTGAAGTTGATTAATTTTTTTCTCAAAAATTCGCTGAAAAGCACAGTCTTGTTGGGATGTTGAACAGGGAAGAACGCAGATCTATGGGAAAGGATTAGTTACACAGAAAATAGTATAGATAAAATAATATAAAATTATTTGGACTTTAAACAACGAGTAGGTACACCTTTATGAATTTAAGAATTAAGTAGGGGCCTATGTCAAAATGTTGACTGAGCACAGAGAATGAAAGGAGCAAACTGGATACCTACGAAATAAATTTATTCAACTTACCTTGTAATGTCGAAATGTCTGAAGAAGTGTCCGAAGTTATCACTGAATGTCATTTGAAAGTATCGTCCATAACAGAGTCTTTATCCGAGTCCAACTTGCAGGAGAATTAGGTAGGTATATACTGCAATTGTAAGAAGGTGGGCACCTACCAAGGTAGCTTAAGATGAATAAATTCCTTTTTAACTGATGTACCAACCTAATGCCTACATCAAAATGAACGGAGCCAATTCTAGCACATCATAGTTTATTAGGAATGACCTCATCGTCATCTCCATAAACTATTACGAACTTGAATTTGCGTCGTTACGTCTGGAAATTCTGTTGTGTTCCAGCAATAAGATGAACGCGTGAATTAGTCAAATTTAAATCGAAATCTCAAATTCGTCTAAAAATTTATAGCTCGTTCAAATTATCCGTAAGTTTCAATGGAAGGATTTTGAGGATAAGTGTACAGGGGTAAGTAACTTTTATTATTCACCGTTCCATATCAGTTGTGATGTAAATTAATTAAATTAACCAAATGATTAATTTACCTTCATCATGGTAGGTACCTGCATACTTACTGCATAGGTACTGCAAGGGAAGAGTGCGGTAAGTCCGTCGCCGATGTCAATGAAATATTTACGGGAGTTTCTACGCCGATAATGAGTCGATATACGTATTTTGTCTTAGGGAAGCTTAGAGACGAATAAAAAGGGTGAAAAAATGGCTAAATTTGGCGTTTACGAAACTAACGCTGCTCCCACGTATTTGAAATTTCATTGAAACTCACACCGTTACATCAAAAACATCATACTGGTGTACTTATAGGAATTTTCCTATTTAAGCCCCACAAAGGCCAGATTGCAGCGCGTAAAATAGGGCATAAGCTAACACTGGGTAAAGCACCAACGAGCAACTCTAAAAAAAACCCACAACACATTTTCAACAAGTTCAAAAATCTTTAAGTAGGCCTTCAGAAGAAATTGACACTTTTGTCTTGAATGTTCCCAATCAATTTAGGAAATTCTACAGAAAATCATAAGTTAAGTACATATAGTGAATTTATTTGTAAGAGAGATGATTACATTGTAAAAGGGATACTTACCCTGTCCTAAATAAAAGTGAAGAGTAAATATATTTACCTAATCAGGTCAATTTCTGCTGCTGAAGGGCTAACGATTCCCAAATTTGTTAAAAATTACGTAGTTTTTTTTTTTTTTTTTGGCTTGTTGCTTTATCAAGTAATGGCGTAAGCCCTATTTTACGCACTGTATTCCGGCCTTCCTGGGGCTTAAATAGGAAAATCCCTATAAGTACACCAGTCTAATGTTTTTAATGTAGAAATACTGGTGTGAGTTTCATTGAAATTGGTTCAAACACGTGGGAGTTGCAGTTAGCCATAGAAACTCCAGTAAATACTGCACTGAGATTGGCGCCGGATTTTCCACGCACTCCCCTTGTTAGTGTGATTACTTACTTCTATAACATTTAAGTAAAGATATTACTAACGCCAGATTTGTCAGGCATCAAATTGTCCACATTAGTTATACACCTACCTGTGCTGAGCTGACACAAAGAGATTGACCGAGATTTCATAACCACTTTCACAAAAGTGAATTGCGTAATTATATAGAATCGCTAAAATAGCTCGGTCACTCTCTCCAAGACTCACACGCACTCTCACATCGATGAAACTAGGAATCATTTTTTGTTCATGTTAGGAGGAAGAGAGAGAGAGAGAGAGAGAGAAAAGTACACTCTTAATAATGGGGTGGCTAAGATATATAAGCGACCTTCGCTGAACAACCCTGATAAACATCGCGAACGCCGTCTATAAATACTTGAATTACTTTTACCTTCTATATACCTATTTACGATTACAAGAAATGAGGAAGGGACACTTGAGATATGTACCTGATTAGGGAGAACATTAACATAATTTTACTTTTCCAACGCCTCGAAGAGCTTAGGGAGAGTTACGAAACCTACCTAAGAAAAATATTTATTCTCACTTCAAGTTCCACAAAACTCAAAACAGATAAATGACTAATCTGAGAAGCATTCTGGGCCCATAGGAATGAAACAAAACATTTACGTATCATGATTTGGTTCCTAATCACGAAAGTGAAGCACTGCTGAAAAATAAGCTTTTAAGGAACACGTTGGGCTATACGCATTGGTTGATCATCTATCTATTATTTTGAAATCAAATAGATTTTGTCCAGAGAATTTTACCACCAAAAACGCTTCGTAGAATAGTGCGGTTAGTGCCTATATTCTTAAAAATTCATCTGTTTTCATTTTAAAATGTAAAACAAGTATGCGGTTAACAACTTAATCAAGGCTTTTCGGCTGTAGTTTAGTGGTGAAGAACACAATAAATAACATAAATACACAATCTAAGGAATGTTCCCTGTAATGCACCGATTATTTAACACTGTGATCGGATCTGCTCTCCTAATTGAAAGTGGTAAGGAGGGGCGACCACTAAAACTAAATGGGGGAAGCACTGTCATTACTAGGAACCTTCTAAGGCACACTAATTCAAACTGTGACGCAACCCAAATAGTAATTTAGAGAAAAATGTAGGTATCTACTTTATATAATAGAAGAATTAGGCAAGTACAATCTATATCTGTCAAGGAGGTGCTAACGCATGCATACTAGGGTGCCCGCTATTTCGAGAAAGGTGGAATTTTGATGACCTCCACTCGAAATTTGGTTTAAATGTCAAAACAATGACCCCTGAATCTGTAAAACTTATATTACTGTAAAATTGTGAAACTTCGCATACTTACGTTTTTGGGGTCGCTGAACTCGAATATGCAGTCAAAACAAGTCGATAGCAACAAGATTTGATAGTTTGGAATCTCAAACTCGTGTTAAAAAATGACAATTTTTCAAAATTCATTGTAAAATTATGACAATTTGTATTTTTACGTATTTCTGTTAGAATTTTCATTACATTCAACAAAAAAAGCAAATTCGAGTTCAGCGACTCAAAAAACATAAGAATACGATTTGTCATAATTTTACAATGAATTTTGAAAAATTGTCATTTTTTAACATGATTTTGAGACGCCAAACTGTCAAAAGTTGTTGTTGTCGGCTTGTTTTGACTGCATATTCGAGTTCAGCGACCCCAAAAACGTAAGTATACGAAGTTTCACAATTTTACAAAGAAGTTTGTAAAAGTTATATTCAAAAATCTGATATTGGAAAAAAAGCATATTTCAAAAACCAAAATCGAGCTTCCGGCGGAGGTTTTTGTTATGCAAAAAATCTGAAAAAATTCAGGGGTCATTTTTTTGACATTTTAAACCAAATTTCGGGTGGAGATCATCAAAATTCCACCTTTCTCAAAATAGCGGGCACCCTAATGCATACCTTCATTTCAGTGGGTCTAAGCAACCAACAAGTCATCTTTCCAAATAATGAGAAAATAATGCATTATTATCTTAATGTTACTTATATGGGGGGAAAATAACAACTTTTGAGAATCATACTTTCCATAGATATCAAGTTTTGAAAACGAAAATTCAAGTTTGCAATAAATTGTCTGGACCAGAGAATCAAGAAGACCATCAAACAGTAACGACATATCCCTTTGGCAGAATCTGCAGCAATGACATTGCAAGGAGATGGAGCAAGCAATGCATGGGGTAAGTATTGTAGGTAACTGTGCTTTTAACCGATTTTAATGAAAAAGTACGTACTAAGTTTCATGAATTTGACCATCAATGAAAATCTTTCTTTTCCCAATTCGTTCAGTAGACTTCCAAGGAGACCTCATACAAAGAAAATTGTGAGAAAAAAAACTATATGTTAGCTAGCTCAGAACGAAATAAAGAAGTGTCCGTATACGTCGCGGTTACGTGCCATAACAAACACTACGTATATGAATCACAAACCTGTAGGATCTTGACCAGAAGGACATTGTGCTCGAATAGAGCTCATATGGAATAATAATAAGCGAGAACCTACAAGACATTATACCCTGTTTTTCTAATTCAATATGTACTCAGTATGTAACTGCTATGATTCTCCTGTAAAGTTACAATAACCGAGTTGTTGACATTCTTCGGAAACCAATTAGAACCTTCAATTATCAACAAAGGATTTGTAAATATACATTCTACCTAGTTTTAACTAGATCAACGGTTCCCGAGATTCAATGCGCGGATGCTGGTCGAGACTCAAGAAATAATATTAAAATAGTGCAAAATAAGTACGGTATTAATAAATCAGTCGTCGTGATAAAATATTCATTTAGGCATTCTCCTTGATAGTGTAAGTTTAGTGATTCAATTAACTTGGCAACAGCGCCATTTGTTTGTTGTTCGTCAAGCTTGCCACCAAGGTCATTGCTCTCAAGTCTGAAATTGTCGTTTCGTATATGCCATGTAAATATTTATATTTATAAATAAATAAAGGTTCTTCAGTAAAAAGTTTTTCTTTCCTTTTTGCACAGAACGTTTTAATTTAATTTCATATTTGCAGAAATAGGTGGACATATATATATATATATATATATATATATATATATATATATATATATATATATAATATATATATATATATATATTATATGAATATAAATTAGAGGGCTTCGAAATTCAAATGAAAAATTATTGGGCCCCCAAGCTAAAAAGTTTGGGAACCGCTGAAATAGATCGTTACCAAACTGTGAGGCACAAGATCTGCCGACTGAATTTGTTATACCACAAGTTGATTCTGACAATTAAAAAAATGATTAGATTTTACAATGAAGGATTAGATAAGTTAATTTTCTGGAGATAACTAGGTAATATTTTTCTCTAGCTCTATAACAAGAAGTAACTATTTCACTTTTAGTCCAACAGGTGTTGGAAGAACAGCGAACGGAACTTGACATTCTGAAGACGAAGTATGAAAATTTGCAAAGAGAATGGGACAACCAACAAGAACATTTAGGACGTCTGCAAGGGGAGGCCTACAAACTGAGGAATCAATTGCAGACTCAGTCATCGTACTGCGCGTCGCTTGGTGCAATTATGGGCAATTTGGTGTGGAAGGCGTCCCGACTCCAGTCAGTGGTTGAACTTCTTCTGACAACAGTAATTACACTTGACAATCTTTTGGAGGTGTAGGGACATTATGCTGAAGGCGAAATGAAAATCGTGGGTTGGTAAGATTTCAAGTTCTTTTGAGCAAGGAAGGATGCGAAGACTGGTCTGAATAGATACGAGAGATTACGTTGAGCGAATCTGAATAACAAAACAGCACAAAATGGAAACAATGAAAGAGAAACGGATGCTTAATAACAACTGAGGACATATAGAATCAGAATTGCTAGATAACCTGCCTACCCTTCATCATCAGAATGCGAACAAAATAAGCAGATCTCTGCAGAACTAAAACTCCCTGAATAAGAAACACTTTTTCCATTTTCCTGGGTTAGACATTGTTTTCGGCCACCGAATGAATGAATGAATGAATTAGGTAAAGATTGAGAACAAACAAATCATCAAGTACCTAGGTGGAGAAATTGAATCTTTCTTCTCTCGTCAACTTTAATTTGAACAGTGCGTGGAGTAATGTATAGGAATAATGTACCTACATCTATTAGTTATGGATTTTTGCCTTGTCCTTCGTAGGTTTAGGTGTTTGAGGGTAGAGAATTCTTCATAGGCTTCTCAAATAGTGTGGTTTATTCGTTAGCTGAGCGCTCTCGCCGTCTTTGATTTCCTGGGTTCAATTTGTTATTAAATTGAGAACTATTCAAAATTTTTGTCGATGTGCACAATCTGAAGTGATAAAACTTTTAAAAGAAAGTTTTATCACTTCAGATTGTGCACATCTACAAAAATTTTGAATAGCTCTCAATTTAATAACAAATTGAACCCAGGAAATCAAACTATACTTATAAGGTTATAACTAAGAGGTTCAACCTGCAGACAATGTGTGTTCCTCCACACAAATTTTCACATCTACTTCGTTTTAACATAATTGACGTAAACAACACCTCCAAATACAACAGGTTATCACTGAGATGTTGAAGAGGGCCCAAAATGCTTATATTTAAACATGAACCAGTCAATAATAAGCTCTGATGAGGCCACAAGACGGTGAAAGCGCTAAGCTAACGAATAAACCACATTATTTGAGAAGCCTATGAAAAATTCTCTAACCTCAAACACCTAAACCTACCTACATCTACAACCCGATTAAAATTGCCGTACTTTAACAAAGACAAGGTGGCAAACGCCTCTAGGTTTAGTTAACCCAAATGATCTCTTCGTGCTGCTAAGCATACCACGAAATATTGGCTGGGTCATTCCAATATTTTTTTAGACCCACAAAATTCGGGATTTTACTTATTAAGCCTGGAGTGCAAACATAAAAATTTGATGCTCATTGCTAACAACACGTCCCTCCGGCGTGCTATTAAAAAAAGTCCAGTCATGCAGCATTACCCCATAAGCGAATTTTCGAAGAAATCTTCGACATTTCAGTCACTATTGATCGTGTAGAGAAATTTTAGATTATGATTTTGATAGACAAACATGGAACCAAATTATTCAAAATAATTAGGAGGTACTCCTACGTTTTAAACAGCATGGTTCTAGGATTGGTTATACAGGGATACTTCCATAAGAGTAGTTCAATCTGAATTTGGACAATGTTTCATGCAAATATTACCGATTTTTACAACTAGCGAACGGCATTATTTCGATTTTTGACTAATTTTTCAACTTTGAAATTTTTGAAAACTTGATACATACTCTTATAGGAAATTTTAAGCTGATTCCGAATATACTACATATTGGTATGCTGAAAAAATTATTTCGCACAACAAATCGCAAAAAACAGGCTATTTTTAAATTTTTGAAAATTTCAACCCGAAGATGTAATCCGATCATGCTGGCCAACGAACTTTAACTTTCGTTTTGTATCCTTGACATTTTAAAATTTGTTTGAAGTTTCTAGCACAATTCTACGGACAGTTATCGTCTGGAATGACACATACATACATAAATACATACATACATTAAAAAATGCGTTAAACTTCGGAAAATGATTCAGAATAGCCTGAAACGGATTTCTACATACAAGTTTTTCAAAAATTCACATTCTACAATTTTTGAGGCGAGAGCAATAGCTTAATTTTCTTCAAAAATTCGCTAAAAAATTAAAATTTTTGGAGTCTGCAATAACTTCATTTTTTTTTTTTTTTTAATACGAAGATTCACTAAAAATGCGTATTGCACTCTTTACTATTGTTTTCAATTCTCGACTGTATCAAGACAGGATTCAAAAGAAGTATTTCAAGCCAATAATACGAAGCTTAATTAGTATAAAGAGAGGCAAGACCAATTTGTCGTGTTTCCCTCCATGGCAAATAAAATATTTCAATAGATCTACCAGGAACCCATTTGACACAGGAGGGAATCCCATAATTTCGTCAACCAGTAAACACAACAAGAACTTTCTAGAAAGACTCGTTTTTGATTAACAGGAACCCAAGGGCCACACGTAGGTTATCTCCAACTCGTAGATCGAGTACGTGGTATCCGGATCAGTAACTGATAAGAAAGGTCACGAGAAATCAGAGAGCTGAAACGCAAAATTCGAGTAAAAATTTGGATTTTGAGAATAATAATAGTTATATCGCTCGGGGCACTTGAGGACGTTTTACATGTAGGTAGTATTTCTCCGAAATAGCTCGACAGTTCGTTTAAAGGAACTTTTAAGATTTGAAAAAGTTCAATATTCTGTTACCTAAGCTGAAAAGAATCGAAGGTTCTCACTAACTACTTCAGAAAAAATACCTGGGGCTACAAAAAATTAAATAAATACGAATAAAAGAGAGGAAAAATAGCTACGAATTGCTTTATGACCAACCATTTTACCTGGGTGGCATAATACAGGGGATTCCTTTTAAACTTGAAAAAGAGAAAAAAATTAAATTCTGATCATTGAGGCCAACCTTGTACTGAATAAAACTTGGGGGACAGCCGTTTGACGAGATTGCAAAGAAAATTTTAGAAAGAAAAAATAGATTTTTCTCGCTTTTTTATGAATCAAATTATCGAATTACAGTACTGGGAGTGGTCGCAATCGATTCAGCGCTGAAAAATACTTCGCCTGTGACACCGCACATGCCCTTTTGTTAGAAAAAAAAAATTCTATCATTTTCGGGTCATTAAATTGTAAATTTGAGCCTGCAATTCTGGCGCGATCGGGCTGGCCATCGAACTTGACCTGTCTTTTGCCAAGACGGATTTTCTGCGTCGGAACGAATTTTTTACGTCGTATTTTACGGGAGTTATCGTCTGAAAATACACCTATAAATAAATGAATATATATATATATATATATATATATATATATATATATATATATATATATATATATATACCTATATAGGTATATATATATATATATATATAGGTGTTAAATAAATATGAAAATCGTCTGTCCTTGAAGACAATTTAACGCTGATTTCAAAAATGTGGGCAAAAGCTGAGAAAAGTCAATTTAAAGGGAAGGAATGCGGGTTTTTATATTGTGGGTATTTTATACGAGTATATATTTATAAAAAATCAGATCTTGGCAATGCATTGAGAGAGGAAGAAATTTATTTTTTATTTTATTTTATTTTATTTTTTTTTTTGTAGCTTACGTATCTTGTAACTTAGGTACCTAATCATCATATTCAGAAAATGATTTTCATTATTCAAAAAATAAGCAACAGACGAAGGTCCCCATAATGTGATTAATGGCTTGATAGTTTATTTACCAACAGGTATCTTACTGAAATGAAACCGGACTGTCTAAAACATTGTTTTCCTGTTTATTAGCGAATTTTCTTAGAAAATAAAGCTATTGCAATGGCTCCAAAAATTTTAAAATAAGAATTTTCAAAAATTTTCTTCATCGAAATCTGTTTTGAGGCATTCTGAAATGATTCCTGGATTTTAACGCTTATATATATATATATATATATATATATATATATATATATATATATATACACACACACATATATATATATATATATATATATATATATAGTATATAAATGTATGTGTCATTCCAGACGATAACTCTCGATAGAATTGAGATAAAAACTTCGTTCTTTTGCCAAAAAATCAAGCACTTCAAAAGAAAGGATGAGTTCGTTGGACAACAATTTTTGAGCACATTAAATTGGTCACATTTCAAAAAATGTACTAAAAAAAATAACAAAAAAAGGCTAAACATCGGTGTTATTATTTTTTTTTAGCAGAATATTACTCAAATAAAGTTTATCAACTATGAAGTTGGTAATTTAAAAATTAAAGCTCAAACCTATGCTCAAAATTGTAATTAAATTTCATTAAAATGTGCTACAAAATCGATGAAAATGTAAAAAATTCTAGAAATCCAATATCTTTGTTTAAATAATAGAATGTTATTTAGAACAAAATTTTCAGCAATAAAATTGATAGTTAACAACTTTTTGCAGATAATATGACGATTTTGAGCAATAAAATTAATAGTTAACATTTATTTTGAAGACTTGAGCGTTGCTAAGTGATGGGAGGCCGAAAATCATAATGTGAATATCGTAAACGTTAGCGTCTAAGACGTCCAGAATAATTAAAATTGTTTTAGCGATGCAAAATAGATTTTTACCGAGTTGTGTCACAACAATCACATTTCATATATATATGTATGTATTTATATGTGTCCTTCCAGACGATAACTCTCCTTAGGATTGAGATGAAAATTTCGTTCTTGCGTCAAAAAATCAAGCTTTCCAAAAGAATGGATCAGTTCGTTGGCCAGCACTTTTTGAGCTCATTAAATTGCTCAAATTTCAAAAAATGTGCTGAAAAAATCACTAAAAATGGCACGGCTAAAAATCGTTACATTTATAATTTTTAGCAGAATATTGCTCAAATAAAGTTTATCAAATTTAAAATAGAACATTAAAAAATTTATGTACAAAATTAGGCTGAAAAATTTACTTAAATTTCATTAAAATTTGCTATAAAATCGATAAAAACTGCAAAAAAAGCTAAAAATCCAAAATCTTTTTTTGAATGGCAGATTACTATTTATAATACGTTTTTTGTCATAAAAATAATAGCAAAGAATTTCTTCGCTCTCAAAAAGCTCCAATTTCAAATTAATTTAACATAATATAGTACGATAACTTATGAAAATTCGCTCATACGATCATGCTGCATGACTGGAACTTTTATATTCGCAGGTTTGATCAAAATCACGATACTCAAATCGAAATAATCTGAATTTGTATCCTTTAAATTTAGATTATTATTCATTTTATTTGGTCCCCTCCATTCCACGACTTAGAAATTTGAATGAGCATGGGACAATGCAACAAATCAACTAAATGGGTCCAATCAACAAACAATAATCAACTGAACAATAATAATAATCAACTGAATAATAATTTTTACTAGGTAGCGATTTAAAATGTTTATTGCTAATTCTTTTCACCAAATAGGTAGTTGTTACGTTGTTTGTTTTCCTCACGAAATCGGGATCGAAAAAGCTTATAATATAAGGTCTTAATATGTAAATTCAAAAATATTCACTAATTTTATTCATATTTTTCTTCATTACCTAGACCATTTTTTTCGCCCAGAAAAGTGTGACCTTGATCATTTAAGCGATCGAGACGATAGGAATACATAGGTATGTATGAACAAACAAATATATATGTGCCGAGCGGTTAATTGGCAGATGGCTCTGGGATGAATGTCTAAAAATACTGATTTCATCATCGCACACAATCAAGTGTTACAGGCGAAACACTGGCCAACGACGTTATTGTCACCCAAAAATGATCATCTAGTGTCGACATGGCTTTTCAGGGATTCTCGAATTCGAAAATATTTCATTAGGTACCTCTGACACCTAAATCTCTCCGATAAATAAATAATTTATTTATTGCCATTAATATCGAAACGAATTGAGATATGTATACATTTATAGTTGGTAGGTGCCTTCTTTATAACACCGTTACTATTGTGGGTAGGGTGACATAATAGAAGGGGATTTCAGCAATGTTAGAATAGCTGAGGATCAGGGGGAAGGTAAAATGGGCGGGATGGAAATTTGTACTTTTGGGGCTAGGAGGCGCTCAAAGGACAAATTTTAAATGCAAAGAGTTAGAAGTTGTTGGATATGATCTGTTGATACTAATGGCAGAACTAGGGGTGACCGTGATGGCAATTTCACATTCGTTTCACGACAGGGGTAACTGTGACTTGGCGCGTTTACACATGTATATCGTATTTTTGGGTTCTATTGCCATTCTTTTGAAGGGTGACGAGTGATTCCTCATTCGGTTGCCTCTTTAGTTCCACCGAGGAGAAAATGAACAGAAAACGGCCAAAGGAGGCGCTGGGCGAGGTGGATTCGAACCGGGTTAGTGCCGACTCGATGGCGGAGTTAATTAGCCAGCACCAGTGAATGGTAAACAGCCATGGTATGACCTGGGATTGCCAGACGTCTAGAGAGATATGCTCCATGATGATTTAGACTTGTTAGATGTGCTAAGGACTTCTGGGATCTAGTAACGATAGGTACTTAAGAGGTTTAGTCCTTGAGTAGAAGCCAGAAGGTTTGATTTCTCCCACGGATAGGGTATCTAGTAGGGTAGTCAGCCCAGATATTGCAAGGCGAGCCAGATATTTCCTACTCTTCTTTGGAAGATCAGCTCCCAATCAGTGAGTTGGAAAGAGTTCTGGGAACTCGGAAGGACAGTATTCCTTTCGAGTTCTTCTAGACCCTGCACTCCTGCCACTGCTGCTTTGTGTAACGGAGTTCTCAAGGATGAAACTGTATCAGTTTCCTTCAAGGGAGAGTCAGTCACTTTTCCGTTGTTCAAGAACAGTGACTCGGGAAATGTAGACTATAGGGCACTTTTCCATAAGTGCCTCCGTTACCTTCAGTGTATAACTTCATACACCTACCTACCTGTAATAATATGAATACAGTAAGGTTCCTATGTGCCACCCAATCGTCAGAATGTATGAAGGATCCGAACTGGCACTCTTTCTGCATAATAGGGATGAGGGTGTCACTGTTAACGTTATCTAATTACTATCGCTACCCCCGATTGTTATCTTTTTTCACTCTTCTTTGATCACAAGCAACGACGAGGCTCCAAGGAGGGGTACCAGGAGGCGCTTTTGCTTCGATGCGGGGGGGTATTGAAAGAGCACCGACTGTAGGGGTCTGTGGTTTAAAAATTGCATTTGGTAAGTAGCTATCGTCCTATTATTTAGTGAACTGACTAAATTATTTAGTTAAGAACAAAGCTTTTGCTTCGATGGGGGGGGGTATTGAAAGAGCACCGACTGTAGGGGTCTGTGGTTTAAAAATTGCATTTGGTAAGTAGCTATCGTCCTATTAGTGAACTGACTAAACTATTTAGTTAAGAACAACACAATTCTGACGGAATCTCAAGCGGATTTTAGAAGAGGGTACTCCACTAAGCTTGTAATTTTTAAGTTGACCGGCTTTGTGAAACTCAAATTGAGTCAGCCCCGGGGTAAAGTGTAGGTATGGCTTTTATTCTAAAACGTGAATTCGATACGATTGACCGTGGCTGCAAGTAAAACTCGGGCCAACAACGTTATTTTCGCCTACAAATGATCGTCTACTAGTATCCACATGGCTTTTCAGGATTTCTAAGTTTAGAGAATAAATCATTAGGTAGGTACCTCTGACTCCTCAATATCTCGGATAACATTTATAGGTAGTACCGACTTTAAATCAGACATATAGATATATAGATATAGATATATCAAGCAGGTATTGATACCCACAATTTCAAACCATGAAAAGAATAGCAATGATTTAATAATAATAATAATAACAATTAAAACAACTCTGATAATGATCAAAACTACTTTTCTTGTGATTCCAAATCGCTTCATTAGTAGTGGAGACGACAATTCAATTAGCCTGAAAATAAAAGCTTCTTGACTCACGATAACTGTATAAACTGATGAACATAAATTTTTGTTACCTGATGAAAATTAATGTGTCCTGTCGTTTGATAGACCTTTTTTTAACAGAATAAGCTCGCGGAGTTTTTCTGCCTGGTTAGCAGCACCTTGGCTTCTTTTATGGAAACATACGGACGAGAGCTTCCTGATGTCAAATGTGATGAGACTCAGTTCATTCTGTCGATGGGGGGTATCGTCGCTAACCTTGCTGCAGTCCCTGAAGGGCGCCAGTACATCGTGTCTGACTTTAATGGGAAAGAGCTCATCGAGCAGATCATCAAACTCCTACCCATCATACCAAGTGTATCTGGGGATCCACTCAAACGGTAATACAATAGAGAATTTTTGCAGATGTAGAGATAAAGAATGAAGTAGAATATGATGTTGTCAGATTTAGTATGATAGTAATGATCAGAGGCAAGTAATTTCCTAGTTAAAAGACGTGGTAGCAAATATAATCTAGGTCAAGACCGCAACCGTTACATGGCATGGGATGTGGTGAGGGAAAAGTGCCACGGAGTTACCTACTCGAGTTGGGCATCTCGGTAGGAGTGGTTCGTGGCATCACCCCCCCATGTCCTTCGGGACACTTACGTTAACTGGTGGTAATTTTATAACATCTTAATTTAGTTTTTCTTCTTTTAACTTTGAGGAGAGTTGAAAAAAATAGAAAAGGCTGGAATTCATTAGCTAAGGATCGAGTAGCTTGGCAGAAACTCGAGGCCGAGGCCCACCCACCCTAGGCAGAAGCACCACTTAGATGGATTGGAAAGGAAACCACAAAGATGAAAGGAGCAACTATGAATTTTTATTTTTACCACTACTAGGAAAATTAGTTCATCATCGCACAAAAATCACCATTCTTTAGAAAGCTCCCCGTTTCTCTGAATATTCCTTGGCGTCCAGATTTCTTCTCCTAGTCTCGCTACTTCATAAAATGTTTTTATGATTTGTTGGCAAAATGAAGCTATGTAATGCCTCAAAAAATTTAAAAACAAAGTTTTCATATGGAAATTTGTTTTGAGTCATTCTGGAGTTCTACACTTTTGCATACGTTTAAGTGTATTTGTCATTCCAAAATATATCTTTCCTTCGAATTGAGATACATATAAAAATCCATTCTTTCCCCAAAAACTCGAGGATTGCAAAAGAAAGGGTGACTTCGTTGGTCAGCAAACATCGCAGATCCCTCCAACTCCGTTACAATCGAAATTTTACACTTTAACTAACAAGTTTTACCCCTAAAAACACATCAAATTGAGCAATTTAAAAAAAACTAATTAGTTAAAGTGTAAAACGCGGTTGTAACGGAGTTGGGGAGATCTGCGAGTGTTAGCATTCGATTCAGCGTGAAAAATACGTAGAAACCAACCCCGAACCAGTATTTTCTTAGGGGGTCATTTTTCATGAAAACCTTAGATTTCATAGAAAAAAACACGTTTTTCAACAGCAAAGTAAAATAAAAATTTATGTACCGTTGGAAAGCTGAGATTTTGGGCAAGTTTTTCCTGCAACGCGTACGGTTTTTTACAATTTTGTTTTAATACATCACATACCTTAAAAAAATAAGTCATTTTCAAAAAGTGAGAAATTTTCGTGTTTAGTCCATTTTTCCGCCTACGTGACCTCCTGTAAAAAGAATCTAAATACTTTAGGGAGATAGGAAATTTAACGTGCTTTCCAATGATGTATCTATTTTTAAGATTACATTGTAAATTAGGGGAGATATGGCCATTTTAGTGATGTAAGGTCGAAAACACGAAAAAAAAACTTGAAAGTGAAAAAACTCCGAAAATCGAGGGTTTAAGGAAATGCAAAGAGGGAATTATTGTTGGAAATTAGTTGTAGAATCGATCCCTAGGAGGCTAACACTCTAAAGTGTGAACACCCTGTATATTGGAAAAATCAAAACCCAGTATTTGAATCACGTTTCATCAATTAACTCTAAACCCACGATGAAAGAGAAAATGATTGTATAGTTGGCTGTGCTTTTCTTTCTAACAGCCAAACAAGGGAACATTCTGTGCAGTATGCCACGCCTGAAAAAGTATACAAATTAGAAAAATAGGGTGACATTCTACTCTGATAACGGATAAGTTGATTCAAATTCAAACTTTCCAGAAGAGTGCAATATCAGGATGGATCAACTATAACTGTATAAAAATATCAATCTACGTTCATATCCATACCTACCTAGTAAGCTATTCACGTCCTTGTAATTTCAGGATTTTGCTTATGGTCTTGTACAATATCAGCATCAACCAAAGCGGGATAGTTCTCATTCAAGACCAGAAACCTCTTCTCTACGCTTTGTCGCAAATAGTTGTCAGCGAATTGACCCCTGAATTGAAAGTCCTCGCGCTTCGCCTCCTCGAGTCAATAACATTTGAAATACCGAACGGCCTAGTACTCATCAAAATTCAGCAATACGTAAGTAATTCTTCTTTTATAAGGTATTTCGGTGTTCCCAAACAGCCATTTCCTACTGGAGAAAAGAGTAAAAAGTTCCAGTCATGCAGCATGATCATATGAGCAAATTTTCGCAAATGATCGTATTTTATATTGTTACGTCGTTTTGAAATTTGAACGCTTTGAGTGCAAAGAAATTTTCAACTCCCAATTTTATGGGGGGGGGCTCATTCTGAATAACATTTTTCGATTAAAACCGTTTTTTAGATTTAAGCATTTTCTTGCAGTTTTTGTCGATTTTTCAGCAAATATTGATGACATTTAAGTACATTTCTCAGCATAATTTTGTGCATACATTTTTTAATGCTCTAGTTCATGTTTGTTAAACGCCTTTCAACTAACAGTATGCTAAAAATATAAATGTAACAATTTTTGGCCGTTTTTTAGCCATTTTTGTAGCACACTTTTGAAATGTGAGCATTTAACGTGCTAAAAAAGAGCTTTTCAGAAAGCTTGATTTTTTGGCGCAAGGACGGAGTTTACTTCTGTATTTTATCACTGTACGCTTCATTACCTATATGCAGTGTCGGTCTGGTAATATTAATATTTGTTACCTTTCTTTCTTAGCTTAATTCTTGATTTATCAATCTAAGAAAACTGTCTGATTTTCTGACTTTCGGAAATACCTCATTTAAACGTATCGTTCAGATATTACCCATTTGGTCAAGCAGGTTAATATTTATATACTTAAAAAAGTGAGTAGGTAGATTTTTCGATCAAATTGACTATCCCTGTTTACCCTCTACCCATTGTATTTTAAAGATCGTAACCATGTCAACGAAGTTAGATCAATGCTAAATGTAAACCTTAGCAACTGGTAAACAAAGGGTGACTATTTTCAAAGTCTCGACTGGTACCTCACCATTCACCTTGTGCCAAGCTTTATAAGTTAATAAAACAGTACAAGTATCGTCGTCTTCAAGATGCCACCAAAGAAGAAAGGGAAAGCAAACAAGTTAGCGAGAATGACTGAAGAGGAGAAATTAAGGTACCTTCAACATAGAGCAGCAATAGAGGAAGAAGCGCGCAGAAGGAAAGAACATGTCATAGCTTCCTACATGAAGAACAAATTGAAACACGAAGAAGCGTTCACGAGGCTAAACACTGCAAAAATCAATCAACAATGGAGACAGACGTTACGGCAAATCAAGAACAAGGAACTACATGATGCGAGTGAGACACTCAGGCAAGTGTTTGAAGTTGCTCTTAAAACAAAGAACACAATAATAAATAATTTATACAAAGATTTGGATGACGCAGCGAAGCAACATGGTTTGGCTGTGCAGACACATCTAGTTGCAGTCGACAAGATTTTGGAAATTCGAGGAGGTAGATTGGCTGCCCTTTCGCAACGTTTCAACTTCACTACTGATCGGAACGTGGACCAAGCGAGACAGCACAGAGAAAGGTTAGAAACAGCTTACAAAAGTGACGAAACAATTATGAAGGCAATTATAGCATGCGAGAAGAACTGTTATGCCACAAACTACAAAAGCTTGGAGACTTTAGGGAAGAAACACATGGATAACTTACTCCACCAACTAATGGCAGAAATGAAACAAGCAGAAATTGAAGGGGACTCAAGAATTGATGATATCAAGAAATTAATCAAACAAACGGAAAATGAATATTTTGACCAAATAAAACCTATTCAGGATCAGTATGATGAATTGTACACTTCGGATGAGAAAAATAAACTGTTTCTAGTACAGAGTGAAAGTGTCATAAAACAGTACAATAGAATGATGGATAAATTAAAACTGGAAAACAACAGCACTGTTATGAATATGAGAGAGGAAATTTTAAGCCTGAGAGAAAGTGTTGATAAGGATAGACAAATCCAATTTAAACTGAAGAAGATGTTGAAAGAGAACTCTAAAGAGGACACCAAGAGACTGAGGCATCTGGCAAAAGTTAGCAACAAAACATTGGACGAGCTAAAAGAGATAGTGAAAACGGCCACAGAAATAGATCATTTTCTATCTGCTGCAGATAATCTACTGAATGAAGCAGAGTTGGTTGAACAGTCCGAGGAGCCGATAACTGCGGACAGTGACCAAGTACCACTGATAGAAATGACCCAGTTTTGGAAGAGATGCGGGAAACTACAATTAGAAGTTGCGGATATGGAAATGGTTTATGCAAATAGCCTTGAAGAAGTGGCGACGTTGAAGCAGCTTCTTCAAACTTCCATGAACACCATTGCTCGACCCAGTACTGTTCCTAGCTGTTTATACCGAGACAAAATGCTGATGAAATCTCGTTCAGCGACTCGATGCCAATAAATTATATTTTCGCTAAACAATCTGCGAGGTCAATAGGGTTTTAGTCGTTTTTCTTCATGCGACTACCAGGTTGTTTATTTGTGTGTATCTTTTATTTTAAGTGTCAGAGACGTTAAGAGCGCGTAGCATAATTTATGAATAAATTATTAATCTCAACAATATAAGAAAAATAACTTAATGTGAGGAATCAATAAAAGTGTGGAGCCACAACGTATCTACCTATGTATCAATCCTTGTCCTGATTATTAGTTACAATGATAAAGGAAATAAGCGACAAATCCCTAGATTTTTCGAGCTGGATGATAAATTAAAGCTATCAACGATGGTGGAGTGAGTTAAAAAATTGGGTACAAAGTTACTGTAGTATTGTATAACACAAAAGCAAAAAGAACCTTGTCCCACCGGCTGTTCAAAAGTGAATCATGGACCGTGAATTACGAACTAAATCACTCGCGACGAAATTGTGGAAACCCATTTCAAAACGGAAGTTAGTGAAAAACGTTGTCTATTTCCACGAAAATAAAGAGTTACAATGTTAAATCGATTTCGACGGTTAGGCCATCATCAGTAACAAACAATAACAGTTATTGTTTGTTACTGATGATGGCCTAACCGTCGAAATCGATTTAACATTGTAACTCTTTATTTTCGTGGAAATAGACAACGTTTTTCACTAACTTCCGTTTTGACCATGAATTGTCTGATTTACAATACAACTCATTATGACTCATCGAAGAGCTGAGACTTAGAAATTTCATAGGTACCTAGTTATATTAAGACAAGACCATGGTCATCGACATACATGATGGCAAAGTGGAGCGTCAAATAACAAAGTGCCTTGAACGTTAATCAACCAAAAGCTACATAAGATATTGAGGCAAGGATGAATTTAGGAAAGGTAAGAGGTTAGTTAAGGTATAGGTTAATGATCCTGAAATCACTTCCGAGAGAAGTTCATTTCAAGCCAAGACCCCACTTCCCTAGGTAGAAGGAAATTGTCAAGTCCTTGTCATGTAACCATGACCTAATGAGCAAATTTTTGACAAACGGAGAGATTGAACGAAATTTGAACACTCAAGACGTTCAGAGGAACTGCCAGGATAAGGTGGGAGTTGGTCTGATGAGGCTGGGAGAACAGAGCTATGGCGAATGGCGAGGATCTAACGGATGAATACTAGACTAGCCAAACTTGAGTATGGAAAGGAAGTATCCAAGGAGGGGTTGAAAAAACATTTAGAAAAAAGAGAAATATAAGGGTGTACTCCTTCCCTTTGTGTGATTATTTCCTTAATAGGGCCTTCACCATTTCAACCGCACACTTGAATGCTGCAGTACTTACTAACACCCGCTTGCGTCTGTCCTATGTATTTGACTAATTAGCCCATAAAAATAACGAAATATGATGCAGATGTGGATGATCTCAAGGGATCATTCATACCACTTTTCTGTTTCTGCATTAAAAGGTCACCATTCCTTAAACAAAAAAGAAACAGGACTAATATTTCAGTCCTGATATACAAACAAATATTCAGTCAAATACATTCTTGGCGTAGGGAGAGTGAAAAGAACGGAAAGCAAAATCTGCAAATCGCTCGACGTCCAGCAACTTATTGCATTTTATTCCATTGTGCTATTGTTAATGATTTAGTAGAAAAGGACCAATTTCCAAAGGCCAATCTTAGTAGTCTACATAAATGTTCATTATAAACGTACCTAGAATTACATTATAATAGTTATTAGTATAACGAATTATTATTACATAGATACCTAATGTTCATTAGTGTAACGAACATATTGATTATGTAATGTTTGTTAGTATAACGTAAATATTATTCTTTCTAAAATACAGATTCCACGTGACAAGTTGGAACTACTGAAAGACTCAACTGATGCGGAAACAAGACAATATTCCAACAACATCATGGCGAATTTGAAAAAAGCTGAAATATCACTGGGAAAAGTCCCTCTTAACAGCAATCAAGCAGCAACGTATGTCCCGTATGACGAATGCTTACTCGTGCAGAAATCTCAGAAAGAAAGTGGAAAGAATATGTAAATATCCTCCCTTCCATGAAAAATATTATTTTCGTAATGTTTTTGGGTGGACTATTGGTAACAATGAGTCGAATAAAAATATTATAACAGAGTAAATAGTTTCAGTGATTGAGTTGTAGTAGAGTGGATCAAGGGTGAACCAAAACTTCCATTGTAACTATAAACTCCATAGTATACTTCCATTGCAATACTATATATAAGCTTCCAATACTATAAGCTCCATAGCATTTACTCCTTGCCCACCATAAATTTTTTGTTGGTGGGATGTTTAGCCTCATTGACAACCTCCGGCAAAATGGTAGCTATAAAGGAGCACTGGGATGTCGTAAACAATATTGTATTCCTTGTGCTCAAGAATAAGGATGAAAATTAGAAAATGGGTGGTGAAGGGGGGAGGGGGGACGCAACTGCTGCCTCTCACGTATTCCATAATCGGAGAATTTGCAGGATGGCGAATCCTATGTGGACGACCAAAGAGCGAGAGCGAGCGACCGGCGCACATTGGGACGAAATTCTGGCTGGACAAAAATATTTTATTGGCTATTCTTATAGGAAATTTCACGCTGATTCCTAATATACCATATGTTCCTATACCTAAAATAGCTCTTTAATGGATATTTCTTGAAAAAACCTCGAAAAAACACGTTGTTTGAAATATTTTCCCATTTTTCACCCGTTAATGTTTTTTGCTCAGTGAAAAAGTTATAGAGAATTAAATTCTGCGTCGATTCGTCACCAAGGAAAGTAAAACTTTTGGTAAGATAAGGAAGTTATTGAATTTCAAAGTTTTCCAAGACCGGAAAATAGGTACCATTTATTGCCGTATTAGAGGTGAACCTTGATATTCAATCGACTTTCACAAAGAAGAAAAGTTGTAAACCATCAAATTCTGCAGCGACTGACTACCAATTTTTTCGAAAAACACCAATAATTAAGAGAGCTATGATGTTTCAAAGTGTTTGACAACTCCTAATTTCCACTTTTTCACGACGCTGATTCCCAGGAACCTATCATCACCTCACCATTCCTTCATATATGCGTTCAACAACTTTTATGGTACACCGTGAAACCAATTCCAGCTGCAAATATTTGCAAGTAATCACGATACCCTCGTCAACGTTGTGAAAGTGTGCCAAAACTCTGGTATAATTGCTTCAAAGTCATAGGAACCCTACCGTAAATTTATTGCATCTTGAAAGTGAAATCAATTTCGAGAGCAAGGAATACCTTGCACTGTGAAGTCTGGCCTAGCCCAACAGTTAACGTACGATAAAGAGATTTTTAGGGTGGAAAAACCTCGTTTCTAGCGCTATTATGTTCCTCATCCTCGAACACTCTTAACCATGACCTTCAGTTATTAGGACTCTCGTCAACGTTGTGAAAGTGAGGATAATGAGTACAAAAATCCTGATACACGGTCATAAACTAGTAAAGAATTTTTCCATACCCATTGGCCAATTGTCGGAAGATGTCTAGGAGATACGACATAAAGAGTTCAAAAAATTTAGAGAGCATTTTTCTAGAAAATTCTCTAGCGTAGATTCAAACAGAGATGTTTTAAACAAATTACTAATTTCGTCCAATCCACTGATCACGAGTCTCTAAGCCGCTCCATTAAAAAATCAGAAGCCTTTCAGCGACGAAGTGTCTTCTCTTCTGAAAAATCATCAAGACACTAACAATGCCAATCTTGCCACCAGTGACGATGATATTTACACCAGTGACGATGATTTGGCACTCAGTGAATTGTCCTTGTAAATACTGAATAATAAATTAAATCATTTACCTATTGTAAATCGTTCATAGACCTAGTAGGTCATTCATAATTCTAAGGTTCCTCATACATAGAAGGAGGTTTTCCCACCCAAAAAATCTGTTTATCGTACGTTAACTGTTGGGCTAGGCCAGACTTCACAGTGCTAGGTATTCCTTGCTCTCGAAATTGATTTCACTTTCAAGATGCAATAAATTTACGGTAGGGTTCCTATGACTTTGAAGCAATTATACCAGAGTTTTGGCACACTTTCACAACGTTGACGAGGGTATCGTGATTACTTGCAAATATTTGCAGCTAGAATTGGTTTCACGGTGTACCATAAAAGTTGTTGAACGCATATATGAAGGAATGGTGAGGTGATGATAGGTTCCTGGGAATCAGCGTCGTGAAAAAGTGGAAAATAGGAATTGTCAAAAACTTTGAAAGATCATCACTCTCTTAATTATTGGTGTTTTTCGAAAAAATTGGTAGTCAATCGCTGCAGAATTTGATGGTTTACAACTTTTCTTCTTTGTGAAAGTCGATTGAATATCAAGTTTCACCTCTAAAACGGCAATAAATGGTATTTTCCGGTCTTGCAAAACTTTGAAATTCGACAACTTCCTTATTTTGCTAAAAGTTTTCCTTTAGTTTTAAGAATAATGAATATTGTGCACTTGACAACACTGCTGAACAGAGTGAGGTTTACAGCCCTTACCACTGCATGGACAGCTCTACAGACAGTGGCTTTGGTTACCCCATGCATATCTCCAATTGCGTGGTATTGGCTTCCTGTACCTAACCAGTGGAGGCCAATACGTAACTTCAGTTTTGGAGAAAGAGCATGGTTTCGGTCAGACCCACTTTCCAAACTTACTCCAATCATTTGTAAATGTCTTTCTAGGGTCTCGGATACATCCTAAATCACTCATTAAACTCAAATATACTCACGAAATGAGAGTTTATCCATGGCCGAAAAACTCTTTGGCGTTTTCTACGCTGAATTCTTCTTTGTTGACTGTAATCCTCATCAGAAGATGATTCCTACATATTATTAAACATTTCAATCACCGAAAAATCGTCAACTCACAACACTGTCAATACTAGAAAATAACAAGTTTACAGGAAAACGGACGTAGGTTAAAAATCGGCCATTTTTTACAACTGTAGAACAGTGACTTGTACAAAAAGATGGGGAAACACTTGTAACTTGTCCATATTCGCCTGTACACTTGTTAATTTTCACTCTGCATTACAAGTCTACTCTTGTTTCTTTATGAAACGCTTGCACACTAATTTTTTACCACTTGTACATAAAATTGGCTTGTAACTTGTCATTTGTTGTTTTATGAAATAGGCCCCAGGTGAGGGCTTGCGTGTACAAACATCACTCGTGTGGGCTCAGGTTGCCTCAACTTGGCTCGCCCACACACCGATTCCTGTCGGTTTTTGGCTCGAGTCGAAGGACCCCGAGGCAGCTCAGGGCCCCCGAGAAGTGAGGGGTTCACCCCCAGTACTTGCTCGTTCACCATTGTGGACTGTTCTCACCCAGCATTTCCTGTTCTTACATGGCTTCTGCCCTTTTTTCCAAAGAAAGAATGTGAATATACAATGCATATCTATGCATGTACTGAGGGCAGTAAAATTTACTCAACGAATGTGTGAAATGAGAAAGAAAAATAATAAGCTCCAGGAAGTTAATTTATTCATGTAAAATTTATTCATGTTTTATTTTAAATTTATAATAACTCCTACCTATTGTATTGTTTCTTCACATAGTGAATCTATCAATCATGGATTTAGGGGGCAGTAGTTTATACTTGGGAGTTTCACACCCACACATCAAGAGATCTTCAACTATTTCAAGGGGCCTCAACTTTTTGAATATTACCAACTGGCGGTTGGCGTCATTTCCAAAGCTCCGGGATTTCAGGTTGTATTTTCTGCTAGCTCTGTCAAAAGAATAGACACAGATCGTGTTATGAAGTCATAATGGTTAGTGTTTATGTTTTATTTTTATTAATTTTATTGTTTTCCTTTTTATAGCTGCCTCAAAAATGGGTGAGCTTTATGAATAAAATGAAAATATTTACTAGTCTTGAAATTAGACGAGGAACGAATTTATAACTAACTCTGAGAAAATTCCCTTATCACTGTCTTTCAACAGTGATTAGGTTGAAAATGTCACTGTCTTTAAATTCGTGAGTTCCATTCCCATACGGTAATTAGGAAAGTTCACTTTCAACAAGAATACACATACAACATAAGAAGTTAAATTTATTATTGGTAAATCTTATTTGAGTAAAATTAATTTCTAACTTGTGGGGTTGATTTAGTAAGCATACGTAAGAATGTTCAATGCACCCAAAAACAACTAGGTACTGCAAATTAGGAAGAACTTACTCGTGAATTGCTTTCCGCTCCTCTTTAGAGAAGTCAGTAGAAAAAACCAAATCGTTTTTATTGTCTCCCATAGCATAATCTTGAAGGAGTGCATGAACTTTCCTGCCGAAATCGCCTTCCTTGAGAGAGCCACCCAAACCCTCCCGTTTTACGGTTCCGCTGCCACTGAAATTCAAGTAAAGATCATATCGCAACCGGTTTTTCAGATTTTCCACATTATTAGATAAGAAACCGTCTATCAAGGAATAAGAGCTAATACTACAGCACTCAGGTGGGTGATTCTGACAGCATACAGGTGACATCCTGCGAATTTTTGAATTCCTTTTAAACCAGCTCTGTCGAACGTGTGGCTGGGGGCCACTACATTGTTAAAACACCCTCTAGTGCTTCTAGATATAATTGTTTATAAGCTTCAAAACCTCAAAAAACTGCCTGTGGTTTTATCTACTTTGTTTCTGTTTTTGATAATAGACACAGTGTTGCGAATGGAATATTTTTGTGTATTAAGATTTATTTAATTCTGAGAATCAGTCGTCATGGACCAACATAATAAATTTCGATGATTCGTTGCGTTATGTTTTTAGTTTGGCACCAGACTCATAAATCGGTGAAGTTCTAGACTTTTAACGTAGAATACGTTTTTACGAAGACCTTCTTGCCGGGAATTGTCATCTAGCAACGACGAATAACAATGACACTTAACGACATACAACAATACACGTAACAATGACATGCACAAGGATAGTGTTACCGTTGCCTCGTAATGTCCGGAGCTAATTCATTTGCTATTCAACCTATGAAGCTAAAATTTGAAATGAAGGTGAAAAACGGATTCTACGCCCATCACTCTTTAGCCTTTAGGCTTTTTTCCCGATTACACGACTTTCCGTTGACTCTTTGGATGTTAAGATAGGAATAAAATTATAAATAGTTACTAACACAATTGGTTCTTCAATGCCTTGCATACTTTTCCCCAAGCCTCCGCCACCCCACCCCATGAGTTTTAGCATTTTATTGCCAATGTTATCATCAGAGATAGGCTTGTCCACATTGGCCGACGAGGATTCAGCTGAAGTCAGATTGCGACCCACTTCAGAGCCAGTTTCATTTGTAAAGGGTGCTTTTACCTGTAGAGAAAGGTATAGGTTAGCGTTTTAACCGTTATAATAGCTGAAAATAGTAATAAATCCTTTGAAACTCTCCCATTAATTACGAACCAATATTGTGAAGGACGTCTCTTTGAGATGTTCAATAGCCATTTTACACGCCATATCCCTAGCGTTCTTTTGACCAACAGCAGTTGCACTACTCAAGAACATTCCATCAAGCGAAAGTTTACACGTTCTAAAACACGGTAAAGAAACAAGAAAGGAAAATTATAATTATTCAAATTCGAGTAAATACAAATGTTTTGCGGATAAAAATAATAATAATAAAATAATAAATTTAAAAAAGTCATTAACTATAATAATTTATATTAGACATTTTAGATAATATTCACCCATAATCAAATAATGTTATTCAAACATCTGCTATGGCCATTTCATGGAACAAAAAAATCAATTGTAAAGTCAAACGTATAGGCCAATAGTACGACTGTTGCGGGAAATTGAAATTTCTTGAATTTTACACAGATTAAATTAGATCATTATTAAAGGATGATGGTTAGATTAAATAATTAGTTATGATAATCTTCAACGATCAACAGAGGCTACCATGTGTTTTTCAAAATTAAATTAGGTTTCACACCAAGAATTGTCGCTCCTCATTTTTCAGTTTGTAGAGTGTATCGTCACACTGGAATGGGCGATAAAGATGTGATGATGTATGGTCTATAGAAGAACTTGTACGAAGGAAATAACTAGTTGTATAAGATTTTGATTGATGTTAAACTCTCACAATGTAATTACATGTTTAATTGTTGAATAATGTCGTGCCAGATTTGTAAAATATTTTAGTTTCTACCAAACAAACTGGTAGAAAGGATGGAACAGCTCCCCTGGGAAGGGAAGTCCGCACTGGGGACCAACTTATAAATATTGCTATCCGGTCAGGAGCTCATATACTCTAGTTCTCAAAGCGACTAGTTCTTCTCACTACAACTTCCTCAGTCTCTCCTCAAGTTTTTTTTTCTCACAGGCTACAGTATTATTGATCCGACCACTTCATATTTGTTCATTGTTCAGAGTTTCTTTTCGATTAACATCATTTTTACTTTATCTCAGCTATAGTATTACAGATCCGGCAGTTAGAGCTATGGTAGTGTGGTAGACAGTAGCTCTGACTCTCTAATAGCCGGAGGACTTTAAGACTGTAGCTCTAATAGTAGCTATATGGATACCATAGCTTTCACTCACTGGAAACCCCGAGCAGTGAGAGCTATAGTATCCATATAACGACTATTGGAGCTACAGTCTTAATGTCTGGCTATTAGAGAGTTAGAGCTACTGTTTAATTACACAAGCTATTGGAGTCACTATCTTAATGTCAGACAATTAAATTAGGCGAGATACAGTCTCAAAGATCCAGCTATTAGGACAGTGTTCCAAAACCAGTCGATAGGTCTTTTGTCCTCTAAACATTACCTAATCACAAAGGAGTCAAATTTAGGAATTAATTAGTTTAGCAGTTCAATTCCCTCAAAATCATCACAATTTCAACCTGCACGAAACCACGACAAATTATATGTATTACAAGAACAAACAAAGAGTAACTCACGTGCTATCAGTTTGCTTGTTGTTGACTTGCTTCTTCGGTGGAAGGTAATTGTAACTCAGTCGCATTTGAGCAACAGCAGCTGTCCGCTCCATGATGGCAATATTGCTCTCTTTGGTCACAGCACTCTGAAACAGAACCACTCTTCCAAAAGGACCACTATCCACAACGAATCGTACCTCCTCTTTTATTTGCCTCTCAGTAAAATTACTTTTTAGCCTCTTGTTTGCATAAAATGCATCTTCCTCAATCGGGGATGCTGGCCTCTTCAGGGCTGCACTGTTAGCTTGAGGTTCTGGCTCGACTGGATTAGGCACTGCATAATTTGTATTCGAAGAATCGCCCCAAAGCTTGGATTGTTCCTTGCTCTCTTCACCATGAACAGCACTTTGGATGAATTTGATGAATTTCGACTGGGGAACGTCATTCTGAGGTTGGTTGTCATAGTTTTTCCTGTTCGTTTGTTGAAATCCAGGAACAGGTGTGTGTTGCTGCTGCTGTGGAGGTCCTCGCTGAGGAGCACTTAGGCGATCTGAAATTACATACAGTATCTATAACAAAACATCAATATTTAGGTAGTTGGAATGTTGTACTAAATATGTTAACGAAACCCACAGTAATAAGGTAGTCAGGAAGGGTATAGAAATTAGGAAAGTATATTATGTACTCAGGTAATAAGGGATGAATAACTTACTTTTTACACGATCTTCTACAGCATCTGAAGCTGAAACAAAAGATTGTTTCTCCCATTTGGTGTTTTTCTCAGCTATTCCAGCAGATAATTCCCTTATCAATTTCATGATGTTGTCTTCATAGCTGACAAAGAAAATAAAAACAATGAACAAAAAGAATTTGGGTTATACTTTCACACTTTCGAAACCCTTCATCCTAGATTAATCATAACTCAACAATTCAGGTAATAGGACGTTTTTAAAAGCGAAACACAGAAAAATGAAATAGTTGATAATAACAACCTGCAACCCATGAAATGAACGTTGCAAAAGAGCTGGGCCAAGCAGATCAACCGATCCTCTGGGTATTTGGCCTTGTGGGCTTCAATAAACCTCCTTTTTAATTCCCATTGGTGCTCCAGCTCGTAGTGGTACTTGTACTTCATAATATCCCAACTTGTGTCAATGTTAGACTTCATCTTTCTATGGAATGCATGTTTTGTCAAAAAGTAATAAAACAATAATACACAATATAATTATACACAAATAATAAATTCCAAAAATAATACATAATAATGTAATTGGGTCAAAAGATTAAGCGGCCCATTCACGATCCTGCTGCAGGAGGTGGGAAGTGCAACGAAGTTCCACTCTTCGCTCTCCTGCCTCAGAGTGCGTTCTCCATACACGAGCCGTCATTCTCAGCTGAAACCGAAGGTTTCCCGCCAGTATATGGTATTCTGAGGTAGGTCATCTATTTTCCTGTGTTGGCTGGTGATTAGAACATGGAAGGTCTTCCGGCAGCTCCACACAAGCTCGGACCTAGCAGGTTGATAGGGCGGGGGACCCCGGACCGCACGATGGTCCGATGGGAAATCCATCCGACGAGGCCTCCACACACGTCCTGCACGCCTTCCGTGCAAGAAGAGAGGGAAGTTTTTGGTGCCCCTCACTTCCTGCAGCAGCAGCAGGACCGTGAATGGGCCGCTTAGGGTAACCGAAGTTATACTATTACAATGTAAACATGTATTTAAAAAATATAGATCAGTACTCTGTTTTGCGCATTTGTTTTCCAAGTAGATTAGTGTTTCACGAGGAATGAAAATACGAATTTTCGTAGGATAAATATCATAGAAACTAGCGTTAAAGGCCCACTTAGCTCATGTGGTTGGTTCAGCAAGTAAAAAATTCATATTCTACCTGTCTGACTTCAAAATCTATATATATAAAAATCAATTGCTGTTCGTTGGTCTCACTAAAACTCGAGAACGGCTGGACCAATTTGGCTACTTTTGGTCTTAAATTATTTGTGGAAGTCCAGAGAAGGTTTAAAATGTCAAATCTGCCCCATAGGGGGTGTTTTAGGTGAGGAGGAGGGAATGGGGTATCTTTGTCATCACTGAACAAACTGGGGATTTGATTGTCGAATATGTTTGGATTACTCCAATTCAACTTGAAGACTACTTTTTTCAAATATACTACGGCCAAAATATATATGAAACTTCGACAGAGTTCGAAATTGTGTCCCTAATTTCTTTAGGAGAAATTTTCTCTATAAACAGCACACCAACGAGCTGCGCTATGAGGCCCATTTAATCAAATATCTTCAACTGCGGGAGTTCTTCGTGAACGTAGCATTCCCCCCAGAATCAAATACCAGCCGTCTCGGTTGATTTGGGGAACGAAGAGGTGAAACTACAGGCTACTGGCTCAGCAAATGCCCACTGGAAGATACCGCAGACGAGCGAGGCTATTGTCACGGTATGTTTTGACTCAAGAGAGTGAGGAAGTGAAAGATGCTACATTAGGGAGTGTGATGTTTACAGTTTGGCTCGCGATGGATTAATTACTTCGTATTACAGTTTGGGTCCTGGTGACGTGCGCCAAGAGTAAGGGCTCAAAAATAGTTGATACCCCCACAGAGTTCGAACCCATGTCCTTAATTTCTTTAGGAGAAATTCTCTTTAGAAACAGCGCCCCAACGAGTTGCGCTATGAGCCCGATTTAATCAAACCACTTTGACCGCAGTTTTCCTTGAACGTAACCCCGACACCACAAAACCATAATGCAACATTTGGGCTCTGGACTTGCATTCTTGCATAACAACGGGAACGTTTGCGGAAAACTTGAGTGTGTAACACACACAATAACATACACACTGGGTAAGTATGTTATAATAATATCAATAAAAGTAAAGGTGTACTTCAAGAAGGTGCAATAGATAGAAGGTTTTAAGATTATAAACATAAACCAAACGTTCGACGCACAAAATTATCAAGATGAATGTTCTTACTTGTCTGCAAAAACGAAGTTATCTAGTGATGGTGGAAGGTGTTTGTTTACAAACGGAGAGACGAAAACTTGATTCGTTATGTGAAGTCAATTCAGTTACGTCTATGTGACTTTTTTGAGTAAAAGTAATGATTATTATTGTATTTATAAAATAAATATACTACCTAGGTCCTTATTTATAAAAGATGTTGTGACTTCACGACGAAAGACTTGACTTGACTTCTCTCGAATTTCTTGTCAGGGATTCCTCCGTGGTAGACATATAGTAGGCAGGTTTGCTTCTTTCATCTTGTATCGAGGATGCGTTTGTTCCACATAGGCTCTTTTGTAGGGAGGTCGTTTGTGTTGCACATATCTGATGGCATTTCCAGCCAAGAGATTTCCTCATGCGCGGGGGGATCTTCTTTTTCGGCAATGCAAATTAAAAATTTTAGATGCTAATCTACTAGGTACCTAACCACTTGGAACTCAAAAGATAGAGCTAAACAGCTTGGAGATTCAAGAGGGAACCAAACAACACTGAAGTAAAAGTTACCTACTTAGGCTCGATTGGCATTTTTACATTTTTTACATTTTAATTTATACTTTTTTATTTTTTATTTATTATTATTATTTTTATTTTTTTATTATTTTATTATTTTACTTATTTGTTCATTATTATTATTTCTTGTATTATTATTATTTTATTTAGGTATTTATTTTTTTTTCCCAGCTAAATTCAAATTTTCTTTTTTAAGCTTATATTTATATTTACATACTTCATGTATATACATTATTGTATTTACATACTACATGCTTATATTTATATTCACATACTTTATGTACATACATCACTGTATTTACATACATTAGATATAAATATATATATTTATATGTACATACACATATACACTTCTATATACACACTTTTTTTTCTAATAGTTTTAATTTTAAGTTTATGTCATGGATCTTAGATTTGTATGTCCTCGTTCTTAATAAAGTTGGCAATCTCCAACAGCTTTAGGTGATCTTCATGATTTTCCTTGAGATACGTCTTCACATCATCTGTAATTTCTGACAGCCCGATCCTGAATTTCCTGCACTCTGTCAGTAGATGCTCCACATTTTCAATGGTGTTTTCATTATCGCAATATCTGCATGAGAAATCATGGAATTTTCTCATTTTCCATTGGAAGTTTCTCGTGTTTCCATGACCAATTAGTACTCTGTTTACAATGTTGATGTCCCTTATGTTCAAGTTTTTTTGATGATACCAAGGAACAGTCACAAAAGACTGTATTATGTCTCGGGTCCAATGGCCTCCTGTTAGGAGTTTTTCTCTATGAATGCTCCTGTTAGCCTGCTCAAGCAGAGCATCAGCAACTCCCATTATTTCTGTATATGGAATCTCTATGCTTCCATCAATGTCGGCTCTACCAGCAGCTTCCTTGGCACACTTATCGGCTAGTTCGTTCGCTAGTATGCCACAATGGCCAGGAATCCATTGGATGGTTAGGTGTGCGCCTTCCTTATTTATTAAATTTATGAGAGCAATTATTTCCTGGAAGTGAGGCAGAACGCTGGCCCCTGGTTTGAGTCCATTGATGTTTGAAATAGTTGATCTTGAGTCGCTTAATATGAGGGGTTTCTTGGAAGTGAGGTGGTATTCTTTGATGTGCTGGAGAGCTTTGAGAAGAGCTAGATTTTCAGCGCAATATGCAGAGACGTTGTTGGGGATCCTATATCCAGTTTGAGTGAGGTGAGTGTTGCAGATGTATGCCACTCCTACCCCGTTTGTTGTCTTGGAGCCGTCCGTGGCTAGGACGACGTCAGCTTCTGAGAATTTCAAATTCAAATATTCCATTGTTCTAGCAATGGATACGCCTGACGCCTGCCGTGGAAGTTCGAAAAGGAACTCTTCTTCTTCTTCTCTTATACCTGAATATGCCTTCTGTCGGATGTTCAAAGCCCACGTCAAACATCGTAATGGATGTAGATGAATTAGAAAGCGTGGATTTAGAAGGAAGTGGACAATATGCTCGCGAGTGCTGGGTTGCGGATAGGAATGCGAAAGCGAATCGTGAACATAATATTGACAATATGAACCAAAATTACTGAGTTATGAAATAATTCGTAATAGGTTTTTCTTTTCAGCACTTAGGAAAACTTGGCATGTGATATGTTAGGCTCTTCTCTTAAGAAAAACGAGATCCCCTCGATCAGTCTGTTTTCAACATTGAATAATTTCATCCCCCTCGAACATTCATTACATAGGTTCACCGGGAAACCGGTTCACTTAATAAAGACGCTCCCTTACAGGGGAAGGAAGGATTGAAGTGTTTAATCTCCTCATCCCACCTCTCTGCAGGGACACATCCGCAGATTTCGCCACTTTTAGTCATATCATTTTTTTATTCTGCGTATATTAGGTATATAGTAATTTATTACATACACACAAGTCTCAATCACATCTCCTTGAAAACTTTGATAAAGTGGCTCTAAAGAATTTTGATAATTCTCGGACAGTCCTTTTTTCGTGACACAATTTTAATTGATTACAAGTGGAAAATTTCAATATAGTTATCTGGGAACATAGTTTACGATGGAACCGCTCACATTCATTGGGATGATTGTTGTTGTTTACTTTGGTGTTTAATTCTTCTTCTACCCGTTTTTTTTTTTTTTTTTTTTTTTTTTTTTTTTTTTATTAAGCCAGTGAGGCCGCAATGGCCTATTGTAGCTGGAGAAGGAGGCCGTACCTCCTCCCCATCCCAGACGCTAGATCTGCCTGATACCAACAGCCCTACCAAACCAAGCACTATCTGCCTGGTTCCGGCACTCCTGCCCACCATCAGGCACTACCTGGGACCCGAGTGCTCCACACTCGGTAAGTTACTGGAGCCCCAGTCTGGCTTGGCGCCACATCACCAATGCCAGCCACAGCTGAGAGGTCAATCCTTCCCCACCACTTCTGGCAAAAGCGAGGAGAGTCTTAATCTCCCCCTTCTCAATGTCTTGGGGATCGATGGAGGTTCTGCCCCAATTCAAAAAGCGATGTCTTGCCAATATAGGGCAATGGCAAACCACATGACTCGCTGTATCGTCTTCCGCCCCACAAAAGTGGCAGAGAGTGGAGTCTGATTTGCCCATTTTATGGAGATGGTATCTAAGTGGGCAGTGCCCAGTTAAGAGCCCCACAACCATACGCAGCTCCCTTCTCCCCAGGCTGGGCAACTCCTTAGCTCTCTTCCTAGAGAAGTGAATTAATTGCTTGGCCTGCCTCAGGCCCTTGACATGGAGCCAGTGGGCAGTCCTCTTCTTACTCTCCCATTTGGTGAGCTCTCCGAGGAGAAAGCTCTCCATAATGGCCAGGAAGGGTTCTGGGTCCACAGGGAGAGAAGCAGCACCCTTCCTAGCAAGAGCATCAGCTTGTTCATTCCCCTCCAGCCCCTGGTGCCCTTGGCACCACAGCAAGGTAACCTTATTGTTCCTGGCAAGGATCTTGAGGTTAGTCAAGCACTCCCACACCAGCTTCGATGAGATGGTAAAAGAAGCTAGTGCCTTCAAGGCTGCTTGACTATCTGATAAAATGTAGATTGTTGCTCCATTCATTTGACGACTCACCAGTCTGTCAGTGCAGGAGCTTATGGCATATATTTCTGCCTGGAAAATGGTGGTGACTGTTCCCAGAGATTCTGAAATCTCCGTTCGTGGGCCAAAAATACCCGAGCCAGCCCTACCATTCATGATGGAGCCATCTGTATAGAACACTAGAGCCCCTTGTACGAATTGGGGCCTCCCTTCTGACCACATTGATCTACTGTGAATGTAGACCTTGAAGGGAAGATCAAAGTTCCGTGTCTCTGCCATGTGGTCGGAAACACTGAGCGATGACTCATCCACTGCAACCTCCTTCAAGATGGCATGGTGAATACACCCAGATTCCCGCTTTAAAAAGCCATTCCTCCACAACCTCATTCCCTGCAGGAAGGCAACCTTCCTTACATGGATGTGCACAGGAGGAAGGTCCAAAAGGACCTCCAGTGCAGCTGTAGGACTCGTGTGCTTGGAACCTGTAACCCCAATGCACGCCATCCTTTGCAGCCTTGCCAGCTGACTCACAGCCATTGCCTGGCTGACCTTTGTCCACCAGACAAGGGCCCCGTAGGTCAGCATCGGTGCACTGTGGTATATAACCACATGGTCATCTTTGGGCTCAAGCCCCATGTCTTTCCTAACATGCGTCGGCCCGACACCATAACAAAGATGGCCCTATCCACGACCCTCTTAATGTGAGGCATCCAGGTTAGCTTCTGATCAAAGGTGACTCCCAGGTATCTGGCGCTGGTGCAGAAGGGAAGTTGCCTGCCCCCCAGACAGACCACCTGCATGTCAACCTTTCGTCTTCTGGCGAACGGAAGAAGGGTCAATTTATCAGGGTTCACATGTAGCCCCTCGTTCGTGCACCATTGCTGTACGACATCCAACGCCATTTCCATCCGTTTGCGGACTGTTTCCTCGAACTTTCCCCTGACAATGACCACAATGTCGTCAGCATATCCTACCACCTCAAAGCCATTGTCTTTGAATTTTTGTAGGAGGCTATCTACAACGACTACCCATAACAGAGGGGAGAGCACACCACCCTGCGGACATCCCCTACTTGGAATGGCACTGATGGTTGCTCCCCCCAACTCCGAGGATACAACCCTACCCTTCAGCATGGTATATATCCATTTGGTGATCTGCGGATCGACATCTCGATCCTCTGCTGCCTTAATGATGGAGCCATATGACGTATTGTCAAATGTCCCACCTATATATCCATAAAGCAGCAGAGCAGTCTCAGTAGTTTTTCCCCTCTGATACGCGTTGTCGCAGAGTCGCGACTTTTAGTAATTCAAACTTCAGTTTGTGATTAATAATTTCTGAATGGAAATTATTAATTTCACATGTGTTTTATTGTGGTATCAGTTTGTTTATGAATAAAAGTGGGTCTCGCTAGAAACACTAAAGAGTCCAGTTCTTTATAGAGAGATACAAATAGATTAGATTTTCATAGTCGTACAAATAGTTAAGTACGGAGAAAAACACCATCATAGACTTAGTGCCGTCTGGAGTGGTACCTGGGTCAATTGCTCTTCCCTGATCACAAGGTTCATAATCTTCTCCATGGTTTTCAATAGGAAGGACATGAGACTGATGGGGCGGTAGTCTTTTGCATGGCCCTGTCGGCTTGCTTTATGAATAAAGATCACCCTGACCTTCCTCCATATCCTAGGGATGTGGTTCAGCGTATAACTGGCCCTAAAAATCTTAACCAGCACCGGCACGAGAGCCCCCCTCCATGCTGTAGCATGGCTGGGATGATCCCATCCGGGCCCGGAGATTTATAGGGCTTAAATGTGCCAAGTGCCCATTTAACTCTATGGGGTGTAAATATCCTGCCAGAAGCTGCAGACAAGGCTTTCCTTTCACGGCAGAAGTCATCAGTATGCTGATGTGGAAAGCTTTCACTGTGTATGCGTGCAGACCCTGGAAAGTGCACCCGTAGGAGCTCCTCCAGGGTCTCTTCCGTGCTTCCAGTATACCCCCCATCTGCCTTTAGTATAGTGCCCTGCTCAGCTGGTCTGTCCTTGGCAAGGATTCTCTTCACTTTGGACAGCACAGACAACTCTGTAATGTCCTGACAGAAGTTCCTCCAGGACAGTTTCCTGGCCTTTCTAAGGGCACAGCTGTAGGAGCTGACCATTTATCAGTCACAGATTAAGCCCAGGCAAACTCTAGGTAACTAGCAGCCTCAGATAACTTCTCGTTGGCTGTTTATTAACTCACATTTATCCGCAAGATACCGCTATCTGCTTGGTATCCTTACCTGAGACTTGGTATCCCTCAGTTATGCGATTTAACTTGTGGGTAAAGTTATGTGGAGAGGTTAAATATAGCTTGCACTAAATAACAATCATTTCTAAATCTATATCCAAATTATTACCTATATAATCTATATAACAATAAATTAAAGTCATATAAGATAGTCATGATGTGTAATAACGAAGTTGAATTGATGGATTCGGATGAGGAGATCATTCAATTTTTGGAATATGAACGGAGACCCTCCGTACACGGTTCTGCCACTCCCGGATTATTTTAATGAACTTGACGATGTAGATTTTCACACACGTTTCCGGTTGTCGAAAGACACTACTATGTTTGTGCTGCGGTTGATAGAAGGTAAAATAGAATCCCAAAGTGATAGGAACAACTCTATATCGCCTATCACAAAACTTCTACGGTCTTGGTAAGTAATTCCTACCTAATAATGTAGCATAAATTGACAATCGAGATGTCTTTACGCACTAATAACGAGCTTCCTATGAACGTATAGCATTTATAAGGAACTTTTTGAAATTTCAATGAATTCTTCGTTGTTCTCAGGTTTGATGCTTCTCACAGGTGCAGACTTCTCTGGCGTAAGTAAAAGTACAGCCAGTCACATAGTTAAAGAAGTCTCTCAGGCAATTGCTGCTCTTGCCCCTCGATTTATTATTAGGATGCCCTCTAGCAGAGAAGAAATACATGAAGCATAAGCAGAATTTTACAAAATAGCGAAAATGCCACGAGTCATTGGGGCTATGGACTGCACCCATGTTTGTATTCAATCGCCCGGGGGTCCTCAAGCATAAACTTTCAGGAACAGGAAAGGTCACTTTTCCTTAAATGTGCAGACAATAAGCTCGGCAGACTTGAAAATTTTAAATATCGTAGCACGATGGCCTGGATCTGCCCACGACATTCAATAAATCAAACGTTGCTTGATGGCACAAGAATGGGATGATGCCTTGATCGTGGATATGCAAATACATCCTACCTCATTACTCCCCTCCTCAACACAAATAATCGAGCAATGGAACTATATAATGATAATGAGTCACAAATTCGGACAAGGAACCCAGTAGAACGTCAGTACGGAGTGTGGAAGAGAAGGTTTCCATTACTATCTCAAGGACGACCATGTCAGTGATTGTCGACTGCCGTACTCCACAATTTGGCATTACACCGGGAAGTCTCACCACCTGCTGATCCAGAACTAGGCGTCATTCCTGAAGAAATTCAAACAAATGAGGTTCACATACCTGATGAAAACCTTGACTACACCACTGCAGCCAGGGATCGTCTCATTTGTGATTATTTTTCTACAATGACCTGAGAGAGTGCAACAAAATGTGTTGCTGAGTACTCGATTCTACTTTTAATAATACTTCTTGCTCTAAAATTCTTTAAAAAATCTTGATTTTACAAATAAAAAGGACTGAAACGAACATACTGTTTTCCAATGTTTTTATTTCATATTAACATAATAATACATTTGACTTTACAAAAAAAAGAAAAATGAAACTATGCTAATATCACATCATAAATAGTAAAATACATTTTGTTACCTTGGAGAGGGGTAATAAGGTAGGTAACATGTCGCTAGAGGGAAAGTAGTTGGTAAGGGTTACAAAGTAGGTAACATGTTGATGGAGGGAAAGTTGAATACAATACACGACTTGGTGGGTGACCGGGGAACAGGTCTGGAAGAAGCCAGAAATTTCCGTTTTGACTTATTTCTGATATAGTGATTTACGAGAGAGAAAACTCTCGTAAATCACTATCGATCGGAAATAAGTCAAAACGGCAATTTCTGGTTGCTCAGAATGAAAAAATTCAAAAAAGCATGAAAAGTAAGGGTTTTTAAAGAGAATTGCTGGGGAACACTTTCAACTAGAAAAAAGCCAAAAAACAATTTTTTGCTTCTTTCAGACCATGTTCCTTGGTCACCCTGTACAAATTACTAAAATATTGGAAATTTCACGCGCAGCTAATTCTTGTTCAGCAATCAGCAAGCGTATTTTTGCCTCAGAAGCCCTCGCCTCTGCTTCGCTTAATTCGAGGTCGACCAGTCTTGACTTTTTAGCCGCAATTTCCATCTTGACTTCGGTCAAAGCGAGTTTTTTTCTGCCAATTCTTCGAACTTTCCTGCAATCATATCACAGCATGAAGAGGTAAAATGGCGTAAGTGGTACAAGACACAAACACAAGACATACTCCTATAGATTGATTATTTAAATGGATTTCGTATCGGATCCTTTTAGCGAATTTTTGTAAAAATGAAGCTGTTGCAATGGCTCAAAAAACTTTTAAATCAAAATTTTCGAACAATTTCTTCAGTGAAATCCGTTTTGAGGCATTCTGAAACAAATCTTAGCGTTTAACGATTTTGCATGTATTAATTGCTATGCAATTCTTAGCCCGACCCCCAACAATTTTTTTTTCCCGTGACGAAATTAACGATGATTTTCAGGTACAACCGAGTAGTTGCTATAGATCACATGGCTTCCAATCGACCAACCATAGCAAACGACTCATTATATCACCTGGTTACCCCACGCAAAAAAAAAAAAAAAAAAAAAAAAACCTCTCCTGAATAATAAATATTATTTTTTTAAATAATACATTTATTATTTTTTGAGCGTTTTCAGGCTAAGAATTGCATAGCAAATTATCCTCGTTTTCTACGCAGTACAAAAGAGAAAAGATCCGGGGGGTCCAGGGGGGGCGAAGCCCCCGGCGAGGCGCGAAGCGCCGAGTATATATATACGAGGGTCGTCCAGAAAATAAGTTACGTTTTGATCTGTAGGGTAGTAGGAGTGGCTTTTGCCAAATCTGGTAACACCGCTCGAAAGAGGAGAGGTGGGGGAATAGAATGAGAGGTGGGTGACCTCAGTCGGTCAGTTACCAACGTCAGGGCAGGTAGTTGAAATGGAGCCCTCCACGTCGCGTCCCGCCACCTCGATCCCCGTTCCCTCTCGAGTTGTCCGAGCGCGGAGTGAGTCAATTTCTTTATGCACAGGGTTTCAAATCAGTTCAAATTCACGAACAGCTGTTTATGGAGAAGGTGTAATGAGTGAGTCAATGGTGAGGAGATGGGTACGTGAATTTAAGGCGGGAAGACATTCACTTGAGGATGAAAGTGGGAGAGACAGACCCTCAGTTGTGACGGACGAAATTGTCGCAGAAATCGACAATGCAGTTCGCAAAGATCGTCGTTCAACCCTGGATGAACTCCACCTGAGTTTCCCAGACATCTCACGATCCCTCATCCATGAGATCGTCTCGGAAAAACTTGACTTTCGGAAAGTTTGCGCTCGGACAACTCGAGGTCCGATCGAGGTGGCGGGACGCGACGTGGAGGGCTCCATTTCAACTACCTGCCCTGACGTTGGTAACTGACCGACTGAGGTCACCCACCTCTCATTCTATTCCTCCACCTCTCCTCTTTCGAGCGGTGTTACCAGATTTGGCAAAAGCCACTCCTACCACCCTACAGATCAAAACGTAACTTATTTTCTGGACGACCCTCGTATATATATATATATATATATATATATATATATATATATATATATATGTGTGTGTTTGTGTCATTCCAAACGATAACTCCTTAGGAGTGATGTAAAAATTTCGTTCTTGCGCCAAAATCCAGCTTTCCACATGAAAGGATGAGTTCGTTGGTCATTACTTTTTGACACATTAAATTGGTCAAAAAACGAGCAAAAAATGGATAAATTTATATTTTTCAACAGAATTTTAGTCAAAAATTGTTATAAACCATGAACTACAACATTAACAAATGCTTGCTCATAAATATGCTGAAAAATGTACTTAAATGTCATTAATGTTTTCTGAAAAATCATAAAAACTACAGAAAACTGCTAAAATCCTTTAAAAAATTTCTCAGAGATTTTTTTTGCTATTAAACAGGTACCTACCTATTTAACAATTTCTTTGCACTCAACATGCTCAAATTTCATAACAACTCAACATAATATAATTCGATAATTTAGGAAAATTCGCTCCTACGATCATGCAGCATGACTGGAACTTTTATCAGTTGAGCTTGTCCTCTTCCGACTGAAATCAAAAACATACAGACGTCTTGAACTACTGAGGAATGTCCTAAAAACTCATGTAAATTACCCAAACTCATGGGGCTATGTAAGATTTGCTTAATCTGCACAATCCCTATTATCCTATTCAAGAAAACATAATTGGTAGGTGTTGAACTTTTACAAGTGAGCAAGCAAAAGAGAACATTTTGAGGAAAAATTTGATTCCTGAGGAAAAAGTGGTATATTCATCTAAACAATTTGGCAATAAAATTATTATTTGGCAATGAAATCTTAATTTTATAAAAATGTGTACATAATTTATTTAAAAAATCGCTCTTCTTCGTGGTTCATCAGCTCTAATCCGAGAAAGAAATGAGATATCGCAATCCTGGTTCAGCATAGCATCGTGTTCAATACTAAAAAATCTAGAATATGAGGTGGGTTCAAAATGTTTAGGATCCCCCCCATTTTTATTTGCTTAACACTTGGTACTAGGCACCCCAAAAACGCTCTCCAAGTTTCACTTCGATATCCCAAAAATTATGGAAAAAAGTCAGGAGGGGGGCTACCTTTGGGACACCCTGTATAAGTCATAATATTTGAGATAAAATTACATTCTTCCGCCAAAAAATTAAGCTTTTCAAGTGAAAAAATAAGTTTGTTGACCGGCACTTTTTCAGCACATTACATGGTCACATTTCGAAAAATGTGTCAAAAATTACAAAAACTTGCCAAAACGGCTGAAAATGGGTAAAAGTGAATTTTCAGCTGAATTTCATTCAAAAGCAATTAGAACATTAGAAAATGTGCTCAAAAAATTACGCGGAAAAATAAACTTCGATTTTTATACCTACCAAACATTTGCTAAAAAATCGATAAAACCTGAAAAAATCCAAAATAGTTTTTGAATTGTTGGATACCTACTAGAATGAGTTTTTTCGCTATAGAATGTGTAGTTAATCAATACCCAAATCGTTGATAGATAAGCTACAAGAAAACTTTAACAACGTCAGTTCCATTATTTTTTAAATACCTTTCATAGAGCTTAATATGAAGTTCTTTAAAATCATGTCTGTAGGACGGATATTTCTTGATTTCACCCTTTTTACTGAAATTCCCAGTTTTCAATAGAGAAGCGAAATAAATCGTATATCATTCCATATTTACGTTCACATTTAAAATAATACCTGCTGATGACCTCATAGTTCTTTTTTTTTGAAATTACTGGTCGTCGTCTCGACTCGTTGGTATTTGGAGTGGTGGTCGGCAGTAGTGGATTTGGTACCAGCAGACGTTGATGGCACAACAGCGGGGGAGGTCACAGCAGGGACGGTCATCAAGACAGTGGGGGAGCATCTGGTCGCCGGAGAGGTTGCCTGTGAAGTCACCCAACAAAAAACATGGTTAAAAATAGAATTCTTTAGGAATATATTTCGTACACAACAAACATTACGACAACCTGATTCGTTATAAACTCACTAGCAAAGCAGGGTCTTATTCAGTCTGGTACATGCGAGGCTGCATGCTGCTCCAGTCTACATCAACCATTTCGTATTCGTGTGGCACAACCTCCACCTGTAGTTTTTCTGGGCTTACGCCAACCTGGATCTCATCATAATCATCGTCGCCTTGTTGAGGCTGCAGTCCCCGAACAGTGAGGGCAATTGTGTCCCTCAAAATTACTTCTTCTTCCGGGAAGGGATCTTCACGCATCATACATCTACGGATTGTACATTGTAGAGAATTACACAGCTCGTGATTTTGATAGTACCTACCCTCTCTATTAGAACCTAAGATGAATATGTCACACCCCCCTCCACCATCCTCACAACCGCAATGAAATATAAATGAACTGTTTTTACAAATTGGCCTAAAATATATTTATATTACCCGCTCCCTAACCCACCGTGATGAAATTTTTATATACTGAGAATGATTTCTACAGAGACCAAATTATATTGAGCAAAATATTATATTAAACAAAGGGGGGAAAAGAATAAAATACATTTAGAAACAATCGTTTGAAAATAGCGTAAATACTACAGTTAATTCCCCCCTCCATCATTCCTCCTCTCAAAAATCCGTCCACAAAATGAAATCTCCGAATTGTAGCACATCCAAACGAAAAAAAGCAAGATTTATCGGGATTACCCCCTCCTTACACCTCCATCAATAGTAAATTTGAAACTTCCAAGGTTTATTGCATAACTAGACTGAAATCTGGATCGAACAAAAACCAGTCACGGAAACCAAATCAGAATATGGATTCATTACGGTATATTTATCACTATTACCCGCTCCGTTCACCCCTTCCACAATTAACTTTTTATTTCCTAACATAATTTTATTAAAAATGATTCGAAATCTTAATTTAACAAAAAAATCACGAAAATCAGTCACGAAATGCACCTTGATGGGCAGTGATAGAAATAATCGGTATCTATCCCCTCCACTCCCCGTCTCGATTCCAACTCCAAAATTCCCAATGTTTATTGCGTATCACGAAAACCAGTTGAGAACTGTAGCTTGAGTAGCATTGAGAAATTTTGCAAAAAAAAAAAAAAAGTTGTACCCCCCCCCCCCCCCTAAAATTTTCGAGGTTTGTTGCACAACTAGACTGAAATCGAACAAAGAATCTCGAAAATCGAACATAAACTGTTGTTGTCTTACAAACCTACCTTAACTCTTTCTTCACTCCCTCGTACTTAATTTTAAGTGCCTTGGCATCCCGGTGAGGTCCTTTTGCTGGGGCATTGAAGAGTTCCTCGATTACAGCCCAACCTTTTTTCTTCTCGACCGTTGTAACGGCATCCGTCTTCTTATTCTCAATTATATAAGAATATTTGTTTGCCAAAGAAATGAGGAGCCACCTTTCCTCGGGAGTGAAATTCGCGCTCCTCTTCTTCTGTCTGGCAACTGATAAGGACACACGATTAATTACCTTTCTAGATAGAGACAGGAGTGGAAAATAGGTAAATCTCAAATGGTTAGAGAGATCTAGTCAGGAAGAGGAGATCAGCAGGAAACTTTAATAATAACATGGATCAAACTATGATCAACCTACTAGGTACTGCGTTATTTGGTTTTGACGGCAAATGTCAAGCCAAGCAATTTCCATTTTACTGCATGCATATTCATACTATACCTATCAACTTTTTACCGATGGACGTTGCATAGAACTAAAAATACCAGTGTTGTAAGGCTGTTTTGTGGGGAAATCATTGTTGTAGTAGTGGTACCCCTTTTTCCCTCAGACAAAGTTATCTGAGCAGTTAGCTATCTGTAGGTAGCTACCTGAGGGGATAAAGTTGATTGATAAACGCCCTACAAAATTTGTTCAATAGGTTACGGTAACCTCTAGGTAACTACCTGAGGTTTGTCTGGAAGTTACCGCTGTGATTGATAAACTCGGTCAATATCTCTTGTTGTCTGGATATTAGTGTCCAGGTCCTCCAGCTCATCAGCTAGAAGAGTGTTAAACAGAGTCCAATTAGTGTTCTTCGGACTCCGATATGTTTCAGTGAAGCAGTTCGGATGCTCCAGCCGGAACCCAATAATCCGATGGTATGACAATGAAGCCTCTTCCGACACATGCCACCCTATGACCCTATTTTCATAGAAACTACTCGCCACAGTGATATCCAAAATCTCACTCCTTGCCCGAGTAACAAAAGTAGGCTCACTGCCCCTATTCAAAACCGTGAGATTTTCCGCAATCAGAAACTGGACAATGGACTCACCTCTTTTGTTGATGTCGTTGCATCCCCACAGCAGATGATAACCATTGGCTTCACATCCAATGATGAGATGCAGCCGTTGTCTCTGGCAGTGTGACACTAGCTGCCGCACCATCATCAGAGGGGGTTCGTCCTCATTCCCTGGAAAGTAGGCTGAGGCGACAACACATCTTCCTCCTTTGCTGTCCTCAAGTAGCATAGTCGTGAGGTCTCTGGAACAGAACTCGGGCATGGTAAAAAAACTTGACTAGGCTATTTACTAGAATGGCCGATCTTGGCCTATCCTTGCCACGGTGGAAAATTACCTTTCTGTTCTGTGCAGATAGTCCCATCACCTTGCCCTCAGTGGCCCACGGCTCCTGGATAAGGGCAATGTGGTGGTCTTCCGATGTGAACTTGTGGCTCAGGACCGCCGACGCGCCCCATGCCCTGTGCAAGTTCACTTGAGAAAATTTTAGATGTGTATTATTCTTTTTTCTTTTTTTTTTCATCAAAAAGTGGTGGGAGGCACTTACTGCTTTTTCTTTAGCTGCCTCCCCCACTGCCTCTTGGGCCTAAATGGGGGGCGTTCCCCCTTTCCCCTACGGTCTGGCACCAGTGGAGGGCGGAACTCCTTATTACCGGAACCCCGTCCCCCCCTCCCCATCGTCCTTCAGGGAAATTATGCGGCCCTACCAGCCACCGCACTCCGCCTGAAGTGCCAGATCCCTCCCCCCCTCCGGCTGCCCCGGCGCCCGTTGGCACCGTCCCAACCGGATCCGGTAGGAGGCCCTGCGCCCCCGCCTCAGAACCCAGGGATGCAGGCTCCCCTTTTCCTTCCCTAGCGTGCGTCCCAGACCCTTGTGCTGGTGTCCTGAGTCAGTCCACCCACCACCGCCTGGGACACGGTTCCCGCCAGAGGCACTGCTGCCTCGGTCACAGGAAGCCCTCCCCGGGAAGCCACCGCCTGTGCTGAAGACTCCGGAGGCACCCTCTTGACCCTAATCGTCCCCTGTCCCAAACAGACATGGACACCAGGGTTCCCCTCCAGAGTCTTCGCCGACTCCTCATCCACAATCAAATTTAACAGGACATTAGGTCCTGTGTCCGTTCGATTGAGAATAGTCCAGCTCCTCGGTTTCAGGCCCCTGTTCTGCCTTTCCAGCAACTGGAGAATGCCCTCGCTTGTCTCTCGGGCACAACCCGGGAGGAAGGCCATGGCAGTCCTTGGCCTGGGAAGTTCCCGGCCCTCTGCCACGTAAAGCCTCGCACCCTCCCACGGCGTGCAAGAGACAACGAGTTCTCTCAGCCAGGCCACCGTGCCGTCGTCCGCACAGGTCAGACATAGCCAACCCCTCCGGTAGCTGGCTGAGAGAAAGGCGGGTTTTGGACCGTCGAGTGGCAGATCCCTGATCCCCTGGACAATGGATTCCTGGATCAAATCCATCTGTTCACTCGTCAGTAGGAAGCTGGGGAATTCACGATGGAGAATCCCAACCTTCCTACCAGTCAGGGCTTGGGAAAAGGATTTCCCTGCCCCCCGCCCGACTGCTGGACCAACCGTCGAGGACGAATTCCCCGGGGAATGGTCCACCCTACGCCTCTTCGCGTCCTCCGGAGTTGTACCCCCAGAGGAATGAGGGCGCTTACTATTTTCAGGCTTGTGCGGCACAGAGTTTGCCACTGCAAGCCTGGCAGCCGCTGGTGCCATCCCTCCTGCAACCAAGCGGTTGAATCGTTTCCTCTGGCCTGAGGTGAACTTAATTCTGACCTCAAGCCCAGAGGATTGATCCTGAGAAGGGGTTTCTTGGCTTACATCCATCCCCTCCCCCAAAGGCCTATTGCCTCCGTCAGGCACCGACTCAGAGGGCACTTGCTGCACTATGCGTCGGGCCTCCTCTACCCCAGTTCCTTGGGATAGAAGTTTCTTTAGGTGCCTCTTCTGCTTGTTGTTCAAGGCCATCCAGCCCGTAGGACGAACAACACCAGCAGAGGGCACCTGTTCCTTGTGTGAGGCACTCGCTGATCCCGCCTCCGACAACACTCCCACCCCTGCCTCTTCTTGTGCCTGCATCTCATACGAGACTAGCGCAGGGGCAGATTGCTGGGCGGACATGTCGGAAGGCTCTTGGCATACAGCACCTGCCTCCACCTCCATAGATTCTATAATCATACTGACGGCTCTAAAGCCATCAGTGATGCTCAGTGGGGAGGCCCTAGCGGCCTCGCCACCGGTTTGCGAGTCTTGCAACTCCTCCTGGTTAGCTTGAGGTTCTGGCTCAACAGGATTAGGCACTGCATAATTTGTATTCGAAGAATCGCCCCAAAGCTTGGATTGTTCCTTGCTCTCTTCACCATAAAGAGCTCTTTGAATGAATTTGATGAATTTCGACTGGGGAACGTCATTCTGAGGTTGGTTGACATAGTTTTTCCTGTTCGTTTGTTGAAATCCAGGAACAGGTGTGTGTAGCTGCTGCTGTGGAGGTCCTCGCTGAGGAGCACTTAGGCGATCTGAAATTACATACAGTATCTACAACAAAACATAAATATTTAGGTAGTTGGAATGTTGTACTAAATATGTTAACGAAACCCACAGTAATAAGGTAGTCAGGAAGGGTATAGAAATTAGGAAAGTATATTATGTACTCAGGTAATAAGGGATGAATAACTTACTTTTTACACGATCTTCTACAGCATCTGAAGCTGAAACAAAAGATTGTTTCTCCCATTTGGTGTTTTTCTCAGCTATTCCAGCAGATAATTCCCTTATCAATTTCATGATGTTGTCTTCATAGCTGACAAAGACAAGAAAAACAATGAACAAAAAGAATTTGGGTTATACTTTCACATTTTCGAAACCCTTCATCATAGATTAATCATAACTCAACAATTCAGGTAATGGGACGTTTTTAAAAGCGATATACAGAAAAATGAAATAGTTGATAATAACAACCTGCAACCCATGAAATGAACGTTGCAAAAGAGCTGGGCCAAGCAGATTAAACGATCCTCTGGGTATTTGGCCTTGTGGGCTTCAATAAACCTCCTTTTTAATTCCCATTGGTGCTCCAGCTCGTAGTGGTACTTGTACTTCATAATATCCCAACTTGTGTCAATGTTAGGCTTCATCTTTCTATGGAATGCATGTTTTGTCAAAAAGTGATAAAATAATAACACACAATCTAATAATACACAAATAATAAATTCCAAAAATAATACACAATAAATGTAATTGGGTCAAAAGATTAAGCAGCCCATTCAAAATCCTGCTGCAGGAGGTGGGAAGTGCAACGAAGTTCCCCTCTTCACTCTCCTGCCTCAGAGTGCGTTCTCCATACACGAGCCGTCATTCTCAGCTCAAACCGAAGGTTTCCCGCCAGTATATGGTATTCTGAGGTAGGTCATCTATTTTTCTGTGTTGGCTGGTGATTAGAACAGCTCCACACAAGCTCGGACCTAGCAGGTTGATAGGGCGGGGGACCCCGGACCCCAGGATGGTCCGATGGGAAATCCATCCGACGAGCTCTGCAGGACACCTGCAGCAGGAAGGCCTCCACACACGTCCTGCACGCCTCCCGTGCAAGAAGAGAGGGAAGTTTTTGGTGCCCCTCACTTCCTGCAGCAGGATCGTGAATGGGCCGTTTAGGGTAACCGAAGTTATACTATAACAATGTAAACATGTATTTAAAAAATATAGAGATCAGTACTCAGTTAAGCGCATTTTTTTCCAAGTAGATTAGTGTTTCACGAGGAATGGAAATACGAATTTTCGTAGGATAAATATCATAGAAATTAGCGTTAAAGGCCCACTTAGCTCATGTGGGTGGTTCAGCAAGTAAAAAATTCATATTCTACCTGTCTGACTTCAAAATCTATATATATAAAAATCAATTGCTGTTCGTTGGTCTCACTAAAACTCGAGAACGGCTGGACCGATTTGGCTAATTTTGGTCTTAAATTATTTGTCCAGAGAAGGTTTAAAATGTCAAATCTGCCCCATAGGGGGTGTTTTACGTAAGGAGGGGGGAATGGGGTATCTTTGTCGTCACTCAACAAACTCGGGATTTGATTGTCGAATATGTTTGGATTACTCTAATTCAAGTTAAAGACTACTTTTTGACATGGATATGTCTTTTGGCTGGGGGTCAAGGAATTTTTCGCGACACTTTTTTTTCCCGACCGACCATCATTCACACTTTTTTTTCCCGACCGACACTTTTTTTCCCGACCGGCACATTTTCTATTGATTTTCACGTACAACCAAGGCGTTACTAGGGAAGAGTAACTCCCATAGTTTTCATAGTAGGAAAATCGTTCGCCACTTTTTGGAATGCTCTCAATTTACCATGATATTTCATGACCTCTAAGCCATTGTAGTGTCAAGGAATGCTGATTTATTACTCTAAGTTAAAAACTAATATTGTTTTGTAACCATAATGGAATAATCTTGTGAAATGAAGGCACTACATGGTTGATATACAATTGAGTAGTAGGTACCAACTGGTAAGCAGTAGGTACTAGACATATCCATGATCTTTTGTTTTTCCCATCAAGGGAGAAATTAAACTGCTTGATTTATAATTTCTTTGTAGACACGGTTTATACACCACAAACTATAAATGGTGACCCCGCGAAAAAAATTTCTTTGGTGAGTGCAGTGTACCTTTTTGTTTAAGTATGTGCCAAAGCAAAGATAAAATGTCAAAACCAATAAAACTGATTAAAAAAAAAAAAAAAATTAAAAATCCAAGAATGTGTTTGAATCTACATAAAAATAATTTCTTTCGGCAAAAGGTATATAGAGAGTCAGCAAGACGGAATCTGGTTATTTTCAAATATACTACGGCCAAAAAATATATGAGACTTCAACAGAGTTCCAAATTTCTTTAGGAAAAATTTTCTCTATAAACAGCACACCAACGAGCTGCGCTATGAGGCCCATTTAACACTTTCAATGAGAGTCTGAAATGTGTGAACACACCCCACACAGGTGTTTCATCTCAAAATAATGGGGGGGAGCCACCCTTATCCCTCTTATCTGTGCCCTGACTGACTGAAGGTCAGTATCAGAAAACGGCGACCTCTGGTGGGTAGGTAGGTTCCTACTGAATAAATCGTGCTGCCTAACGGCCTTCTAAACCTTTCCTATCCAACACACGTGGCTTTTGAAAGAGGCACTATCATTTTTTAGGCTCTGTGTCATATGACACGTCCCGCATTGAAAGTGTTAATCAAATATCTTCAACTGCAGGAGTTCTTCGTGAACGTAGCATTCCCCCAGAGTCAAATACCAGCCGTCTCGGTTGATTTGGGGAACGAAGAGGTGAAACTACAGGCTACTGGCTCAGCAAATGCCCACTGGAAGATACCGCAGACGAGCGAGGCCATTGTCACTGTATGTTTTGACTCAAGAGAGTGAGGAAATGAAAGATGCTTCGTCAGGGAGTGTGATGTTTACAGTTTGGCTCACGATGGATTAATTACTTCGTATTACAGTTTGGGCCCTGGTGACGTGCGCCAAGAGTAAGGGCTCAATAATAGTTGATACCCCACTGAGGTCGAACCCATGTCTTCAATTTCTTAAAGAGAAATTCTCTTTAGAACCAGCGCCCCAACGAGTTGCGCTATGAGCCCGATTTAATCAAACCACTTTGACCGCAGTTTTCCTTGAACGTAACCCCGACACCACAAAACCATAATGCAACATTTGGGCTCTGGACTTGCATTCTTGCATAACAACAGGAACGTTTGCGGAAAACTTGAGTGTGTAACACACAATAACATACACACTGGGTAAGTATGTTATAATAATATAAATAAAAGTAAAGGTGTACTTTAAGAAGGTGCAATAGATAGAAGGTTTTAAGATTATGAACATAAACCAAACGTTCGACGCACAAAATTATCAAGATAAATGTTCTTACTTGTCTGCAACACACTATCTAGTGAGGGTGACCGGTGTTTGTTTACAAACGGAGAGACGAAAACTTGATTCGTTATGTGAAGTCAATTCAGTTATGTCTATGTGACTCTTTTGACTAAAAGTAATGATTATTACCTATTGTATTTATAAAATAAATATACTACCTAGGTCCTTATTTAAAAAAGACGTTGTGACTTCACGACGAAAACAGAAAGATCCGCCTGCCGTGGAAATTCGAAAAGGAATCTTCTTCTTCTTCTTTTATACCTGAATATGCCTACTGTCTGATGTTCAAAGCCTACGTCAAACATCGTAATGGATGTAGATGAATTAGAAAGCGTGGATTTAGAAGGAAGAGGACAATATGCTCTAGAGTGCTGGGTTGCGGATAGGAATGCAAAAGCGAATCGTGAACATAATATTGACAATATGAACCAAAATTACTGAATTATGAAATAATTCGTAATAAGTTTTTCTTTTCAGCACTTAGGAAAACTTGGCATATGATATGTTAGGCTCTTCTCTTAAGAAAAACGAGATCCCCTCGATCAGTCTGTTTTCAACATTGAATAATTTCATCCATGAGGAATTATGTGAGTCTAGCAAGCGTAGATACCCAATAAAAAATAACTTCAATTATTATAATAACATAACTTGGAATCAAATCGTTCAATTACTCAAACCTCCAGAAGTTCAAAAATGACCCTCCTATTCACCCTACTTTACGTTCGAAACTGCAAGAGACTGTGAAACCTCTAGTTACAGATTAACACGGAGGAAATGGACTTTGATGCATATGTAATTGCTTCTTAATTTATAATTTCCTATGGGTTTAAAAAGGAGTTGCATTTTGGGGACGCATTTCAGACGCCTTTTCAAATTCACCAAGTTTTGGAGGACAGGCTAGAGGCTACGGACAAATGAAACTACATGGTTGGTAACACTGAGCTGCTAATAATCACTTATCATTACACATACACACAAGTCTCAATCACATCTCCTTGAAAACTTTGATAAAGTGGCTCTAAAGAGTTTTGATAATTCTCGGACAGTCCTTTTTATCGTGACACGACAATTTGATAAGGATGTAGATCAGTCTTCTAGGCACGCCAACTCTGATTACAAGTGGAAAATTTCAACTTAGTTATCTGGGAACATAGTTTACGATGGAACTACTCACATTCATTGGGTTGATTGTTGTTGTTTACTTTGGTGTTTACATTCTTCTTCTGCCCATGATTGACTGTGATTTGGGGCTTTGGTATGCAGACAACTTCGGGAGACGATTAGGTAAGTACCTACACAGAGTAAACGAGGAATAAGTTTAGATCGCGCTCAGTAGCTAATCTTGCCGGTTTCTCTGAGTTACATTATTTCGACCATGCATTTTTTAATTAAAAATGTTTAAGTTAATGACTTTCTCTTAAAAGTAATATTCTGCTGAAAACTGAAAGTTCTTTAATGATATTAAGCCGTTTTTGTCGAGATATTTTAGACGGTTGTAAAAATGAGAAATATTGAAAAACAAAAATATATAATATAACTTATTAGTAGGCATTAGAGTTCATTGTTATTTTGGGATTAAGTAGTTCTTGTGGTGCAAGTGTTCAATTTGTCAAATTGTAAGTTGGTGGTGCTGTTAGCGAATTTTCGTTGAAAAAGAAGCGGACCTTTCCTGTTATCCAACCGCCAGTACCTCCAGCGCTGTCTCCAGATAGTGTACGACAGCCAATGATCGGGGTGCGAAAATGAGTGAAAAACATGAATGGAACTAGCGCCGTGTATTCGAAAATTTGAATCAAACCCAATACGAGGAACAATTGCCAAAATGAAATAGGTATAGCAAATTAACTCAAAAGCGCGAGCTGCACGGCATGTTTTTCTCCTTGGTCGAGTTTACATTGGTGGCCTTGTGGGCAAATCATCGTCGGCAGGAGGATCCCTTAGCGAATTTTCGTAGAAAATGAAGCTATGGCAATGGCTCGGAAAATTTTTAAAAAATGTCTTCATTGAAATCCGTTTTGAGGCATTCTGAAACGATTCCCGAAGTTTACGCTTTTTCATATATCGCACCCGTCCTAGAATGAGGGTACAACTCAAAAATCGCGATTTTTGAGTTAGTTGTGGTTTTGAGAAGTAGAAACTGTCTTGTTTGTCTGTAGAAGGTGGAGATATGTGTAGGGCACTCTAATTCCGCTAGAGAGTGCGTGTGTCTTTCTTCTATGGAGGGAGTAACCAGTTCCCGTCCTAGGAAGAAAGACACAACTCATGAGTTCACACAGTCTGTGTATGGTTTTGAGTTGTTTCCTTTTTGTGTGGACAATGTCGGCATAATTTTAACTTGTGTCTTTCTTTTCTGAACATTTTGGATCCTGACTGGTGAGATTTCAGTGTTTGAGTTTGAAGAACTCAAAAATTCTTAAAAAACTACAAAACCGTTCTCCCCACTCCCTTCCCAATGGCAAAAAAACTATTTACTCACCATGGGGTGTTAGAGCAATAATGTAGGAAACAAGTTTCGCAAAGATAAATTATGTTAACCGTGTTCCAAAGAACGGGTAGCCATGGTGTGGAAGGAAAACTTTGAATGCGATTTGCCGAAAATGACAATTTTTGAGTTGTACCCTTATTCTAGGATGGGTGCGATATATATATATATATATATATATATATATATATATATATATATATATATATATGTCATTCCAGACGATAACTCTCCCTAGGATTGAGATAAAAATACCGTTCTTGCACTAAAAATCAAGCATTCCAAACGATAGGATGAGTTCGTTGGCCAACAATTTTTGAGCACATTAAATTGGTCAAATTTCGAAAAATTTACTTAAAAAAATCCCTAAAAATGGCCACAAATCGTTAAAGTAAGTTTTTTAACCCATTAAATTTTTCAAATTTTGAAAAATTTACTTTAAAAATCTCTAAAAATGGCCAAAAATTGTTAAATTAATTTTTTTTTAGCAGCATTTTAGTAAAACTAAATTGTCAACGATTGACTAGGACATTTAAAATTCTAATTGAATTTCATTAATATTTGCTAAAAAAAATCTATAAAAACTGCAAAAAAAAAAATCTAAAAATCCAAAATCTCTTGAATTGCCAATTTTTATTTAGTACCTACCTATGAGTTTTTTTGCCATAAAATTGGTTTTTAACTATTTCTTTCTACTGAAATTGCTCAAATTTCAATACAATTTAACATTTTGTAATACGATAGATAGTTTATAAAAATTCGCTCATACGACCATGCTGGATGACTGGAACTTTTTTCTGTTAAAAAGACGAAACGAAATTCATTTGAAAAAGAAGACACAGAGCACAAGCACTAGTGAAAACGACCGAGGAGTGACGGAAGGCTAATAATTTATGGATAAACAAACTTGTGAAGTTCATTCTTACCTAATTATATCGTAATATCCAAAGACACTTCAATTACTGGAAGTAAGCCCCAGCTTACACTGACAATATAGAGCCCTTTTTTGAATGGACAATTTCAAAAACAGAGCCGCAAAAAATAAAAATACTCATACTGCCCGACATATCTGTTTGGCCGGTTGGCAGCCCTGTGCCGGACAGCCGACTGTCCCCCCCTCCTCACCACTTTAGAGCTTCTGAAAAAAAGTCCCTGAAATTAGAAATTCCGGTAAAAATACGGATCACTTTCTTCGCAAAAATCCCAACTAGACCACCCCCATGGTGATCGGTCTCAATCCATAATTAAATAAATTGAATACCACTCAAAATGGATGTAAACACTCCCTACACACTTCGAATCGCTGGAACAACTTCGAAAACACGATCAAAACCCCTTCGAGTAAGAAAAACTGAAAGAAAAACGTTTATAAATGTTTGAAAATACGAGTAAAATGTAGTCAATGAAACCTGAAGGGAGGTACGTGGTGAGGAGGGGGAACAGGTAGGCTGTCTGGCACAGGGCTGCCAAACAGATATGTCGGGAACTCTAGTATTTTTCTTTTTCGTGGCTCTTTTTTGAAATTTTCTGTTCAAAAAAGGGCTCTAAATTAGGTTGTCAGTGTAAGCTGGGGTTTACTACCAGTAATCGAAGCGTCTTTGTGTATTTGAAACGTATAATACTAATTTTTCCAGCTTTATGGGATATATAGTTCACACAACACCTAGATTCAGTTTTCCTGTTTCATTGGTTCAAACATCCGCTAGATAACAAGGATAACGATGCTTTCGATTTACATTGGCGATTGTATACTATCTGGAAGCAGCGCTGGAGGTGCTAGCGGTCTGATAACAGGGAAGGTCCAATAACGCTATTACAACGGCTCCAAAATTTTCTTCATTGAAATCCATTTTGAGGCATTCTGAAACAAATCCGAGAGTTTAACAAACAAAAATCAAGCTTTCTAAATGAAAGGATGAGATCGTTGGCCGGCCGGCACTTTTTGAGCACATTAAATTTGTCAAATTTCAAAAATTAAGCTCAAAAATCACTAAAAATTCCTCAAAATGGCTGAAGATGGTTGAATTTATATTTTTAGCAGATTTTAGTTTAAAAAAAGTGTATTAACAATGAACTAGAACATTAAATAAATTATGCACGAAATTGTGCAAGAAATGTAGGTACCTACTTGAATTTCATTAATATTTGGTGAAAAATTCATAAAAACTGAAAGAAGCTAAAGATCCCAAATCTTTTTGGAATCGCAAGATACTACTAAGAACTTTTTTTTGCCATAAAATAGGCAGTTAACAATTCCTTTGCACTCAAAGTGTTGAAATTCCAAAATAATGTAACATAATATACCTAACAATATAATTGCCGAAAATTCGCTCATACGATTATGCTGCATGACTGGAACTTTTTTGATACCATTTATATTCATCAAGGCTAAACTCATATCGACTTGTTATTTTGTTACAGACGAATTCAAGGGGAAAGTTGTTTGGATTACTGGAGCCTCGAGTGGCATAGGAGAATTTCTTGCTGTGGAGTTGGCCAAACATGGAGCAAAGTTGGTTCTAACAGCAAGATCTGTACTCAATCTCGAACGCGTCAAAGGAAGGTGTTTAGGTGAGGCTTACAATTTAAGTTTCTTGTCTCTATTCTCCTTAACCAACATTACTTCAAGTTGACGGTTGTACAAAAGGTCTAGAGTAGTAAAAGTAAGTAGCTCCCTACTTAATTTATTTCCTGTTCTTTACAATGGCATGTTACCATTACGATTTTACAGAGGCTGGCTGTACAATAGAAGATATTCTGCTGCTCCCAGCGGATATTACTGACACAGATAAACATGAAGAGATGTTTGCTAGAGTGATAACACATTTCGGAAAAGTAAGTAGGAACATCTACCAGCATTTTGTGTGTAGGCACTTTCTAGGCTTTTGGTGCTTGCCTCCAAATGATTACCTTCTGTATTTTAGAAAAGCTACATGTTCTCAAATTTCCAAAACTTACTTACTTGTACCTATCCACTTATTTTTTAATAACAATCATATCAATTTAGGTATGTATTGAACAAGTGTCTAAGATATGAAATCTTGGTCCCTAGTTCCAAGCCTTTGAAAAACGCAAACAACACATAAAATAAAATAAAATATATATATATGAAATGACATTTCAGAGTTATACGGAAAAAAAAAATTGAAACTATCCTTAAGATTTCAAAATGAAGAAGTACTACATATTAGATACATTTTGTATTTCCAAAACAGTAATATTAATAAATTAACAAGTTGAGTGCCACAGCTGTCCTCTCTCAACTAAAAAATAATGCCCTCAGATGCCAAACGTGCTTTTTTATTTTTTTCGCTTCAGAAGACCTTGCTTTTGATGGTAAAAGAGTTATTTAGTGGTATTTCACCTATTTTCATTGAAAAAACGGCGTGTATACGTGTGATACACGTGGCCTGTGAGTGACCACTTGGGACTTCAAGTGGTGGAACAGAAAATTGTGTATCACTCTGATACACCCTCATTCGAACTTCTTGACGATTTTCCCCACTGGTATTTTCCATAAAAATTATTTTCCCCCACTGGTATTTTCCATAAAAGAGTTATTTTAGTGGTATTACACATATTTTCGTTGAAAAAACCGCGTGTATACGTGTGATACACGTGGCCTGTGAGCAGGGAATTGGGACTTCAAGTGGTGGAACAGAAAATTGAGTACCACTCTGATACATCCCTATTCGAACTTCTTGACGATTTTCCCCACGCCTGAATACGTGAGTAAACAAAAAACACTATTGCGTTGCTAACGAAAACTAGTAGGAAAATGAAGTGCCAGAAAGCTGAAATGATAAAAGTGACATCTGACAAAAACTTATTCTTCTTCCGTTTGTACCGAATGTGTCTCGGCCAATTTGTTGTGGCCAACACTGTTCCACCTTTCCGAAGGGTTTCTCAAGGTCAAAGAAGAAGAGAGAAACGACTTAAGTGTGAATATGGGAGATACACGAGCTTTTGAAGCGAACCAGGATTGTGTATCACCCAGATACACATGGCACTCAACTTGTTAAATCAATATTAATTAGGTAGTGCATATATACATATATATGTACAAATTTATTCATTTTTCAACACTTCAAAAGATTAAGAAAAGTTGTATACCTGAAATATTACTAAGGGATTGACTACTTGTTGTGATGTATTTTTGAGATGCGAGCATTCAAACCACAAAACTATACCTACACATCATTCTGATCACTAGAAATACAAGTAAAGTGTTGAATATTTTGTAACTATAACCGTGTTAACTGAAACTGAGTGCGTCATTTTATATTGTGTAGTATATACCAAAACCTATTCACATAACATTCACCAAGATATGATATTACCCTTGAATGATGTAGGTAATCGGATAACGTCCTGGAGGAAAAATCTAAAAGTATAACAATAAGTACATATTCAGTAGGTACCTACTAATTGTAAATTTTCTGAAGATGCTACTAGTGAGCAATAGAGTACTGCAATTGTTACCATAAAATGATAGTTCGGCTACTTTTCATTTAATATGAAACTGTATACTTTTTTGTAGCTGAACGTACTCGTTAATAATGCTGGAAGATCTCAGAGAGCAGTTTGGGAGAATATTGAAGCCGAAGTAGACCGGGAAGTGTTCGATTTGAACGTTTTCAGTGTAGTATCCCTGTCGAGACTGGCTGTGAAGTATTTCCAAAAAGTTGGCAAAGGTCATATTGTGGCCACATCAAGTTTGGCTGGTGTGATCGGAGCTCCATTTTCAGGATCTTACACGGCATCAAAACACGCTCTTCATGTAAGTTCTAATTCATTTTACGACATATTCAGAAAGAAACTTGGAATAGGTACCTTACTAAACATAAATCGACATTGCCAAGAATATAGATTCTTTTATTGTGTAATGCTATGTGATTTGTAATAATCATAATCAATTTACAACAGTCCTGTCAAAAAGTAAACATGAAAATTGGTAAATAATATAAGAATGCACCCCTATCTGTAAAAACGTAGAACATCCACGAATATGTCCACAGATTTTCTTGAATGGAATTTGTAGGTATTAGGTAGATCAAATTTTAGTTCAGCCACAACTTTACACTTGACGTTCCACTCTTTGCTCTTCTTTATGAAGTAATCCCGAGTTGAAGTTTTGTGGAGGCTGTACACGACATTTGCAAGTCTAAGACCAGCCTTGATGAATTCCACGTCAACACCTTTGTTCCGAGTGCCGAACGGAGGATTCATTACAACGGTGTCAAAAAAGTTTTCCCATTTTGGCGAAATTCCATTTATCACATCACATGCAACCAATTCGTAGTTTTGCAATTCGTATTCTTCTATATTACTAGTGAATATTTCCAATGCATCAGTATCTATATCAAAGCCAATTGTATAAGTGGATCCAAGGAGCAGAGATCCGATGGATAAAATGCCACAACCACAACCTAGATCAGCAACTATTTTCCCTTCAATATCACCGTAGGTGGACTGTATAGAGTGCAGTATACAAGCTGAAAGGTGGGGAGTTGTAGTGTACTGTTCCAGAGATATTTTAGGGTTTTCGAATCCTTCAACGTTTTGAAGGTTGTACTCCAGAGCCTTAAGTTTCATAGAAGCCATCTCTGCAGGGGTCACTTGTCGTCAAACTGGGGGAGAACAGGGAGAATAACGTTCCCGAAAGAAGAGTCTTGAGAGATGTAGAAGCCGTACGACTGAGTGCGGGCCGCATTCAAGGCACTTCTTTGAGTAGGCGACAACACAGGTGTGTCTGAGTACAACCCCAGAGGCTGAAACACAAATTAAAATATATGTGCAAACATTTATTTCAATATAAGTAGACAAATTTATGATGTTCATGAGTCGGGTACTTTGAATTTGATAATGTTGTGCAATTTTTCTTTTTATACCAAAATGCACCCAACTGTGCATGTTAATTACCAACAAAACTTACAAACAAACTACATTCAATTTCAAATCCAGCAAGAAAGCTGCTTAGCATTTTGATTTTTGAAGATTTGGCGAGGGAGCCACATGAAATCATCACTATTGTATGAATCGATTTTTGACGATTCGATTTACGAAATGGACCATTAAGTATGTCGAAAATGTCGACCAGCTGGTCCTGCCTTACATCCTCAAGTCAAGGACAGTCCTGATGTTCAAAAGTCATGGCCTCATCTAAGCTGCAGAGAGAGCATGGAGGGTGGTCATCCCTAAGCAGGTGAGCATTCAAGTGGCTACAGACACCTGGTACGGAAGGTCTAATGGAATACAGTTGGACCTACTGTTTCCACTCTGCGAGCCTCTACTGTTTTTCCTGTTTTGGCTGATGAGGCTCCTAACGGCAACAAAGCTGGAAATCTGGCATGTCCATCTAGGAGCCTTCCCTTGCTAGGGCATCAGCCCTCTCATTGTACCAGATTCCCACTTGTGAAGGGATTCAATGTCACCGATTCTTCGGATTCAAGGAGTACACCAATAAGTCCTTCATCAAGAAGCACATTATGGGAGCTGGTTCTCAGAAGAAAACAAGGAAAAACTCCCGGTTTGGAGATCAGTGCTCAAAAATGACAGTTTTCATGGCTTAACACCAGAAAACACTAACAGTATCAATGAATGTTTGATACATACTGGTAAAGTAGTGTGAAATCAAACACGGAGTCTTTAAAACTTAACTGACTTGTTGAATAGAATTGATGAACTAAATATGAGTCACACCTTTTTGTTTGTTGGATTCAAACCAGCTGGTAGAGAGTTTTGCGAATTCAACGTTGGAACACCACCTTGTTTAAGAAGTTTTTTGTTCAATTCCAATTCCTCCAGAAGCTTTTTATTTGCCAACTCTGAAATCACACGATGAAATATACTGATATAGATTAGATCAAATTTGACAGTCAATAGAAAATGGTATTCAGTGTGAAAAGGTGAACTCAGTATAATTTTCCGAACCACAGTGCTCACCTCGGTTGGTATTCAAAGCCATACTCTTCCTCCACCTTCAGAAAACGTTTGAATCTTCTGCTGCAGGTACTTGTATGGTTCCTGGAGAAACGTAACTAAAGATTAGTTATTTGAATAATGTATTTGCATTTGAAAATATGTTCAACCTCAACATTTTCCCCCTTTTCGTCGGGGTACGGATGAACATAGGGAAAATGATGAGGTTAAATTTGAAGAATTAGATAACAGAAGAATCTGGGAATATACTCATCAGCTCTCTGGATATAGTATAGGAGGACCCTGATTTGCTGTTTCCCAAACTTTGTTATTTATGCAGGTGATGCATAAAACAGCTATCAAACACCCCGAGGTATAAGTGGTAGCCTAGCTGTTAAGGGAATAGTTGAATCCTGAGGAGAAAACTATGTAGGTATACAAATGACAATTTGTATACCCTGATTGTGTCTTAGAAGCCATATAAAACATGAGCATTTGGTTCACATTTTATGGACTCATAATTAGCAATGTGAATACTGAAGATGAATAAAGGCATGATGTTAATTTATTTTGCCAGGTTAATGATCCAACGTCGTTCATCATCGTGATACTATTGATCAGATCATTTTTATACCACACATCATAGATACTACTGCCATTTGGTTAGCGTTCCCTGTTGCTTGCCCTAGACATCAGAGACTTCCTAGTAGATTATATTGTATGAATATCACGTGTAGTATCCACCCAAGATGGCAAACTTGGATGAGTTTTCGAATTTTAAAATTAGTTAATTATATGTCTCATGTAGTGAAGCATGTCACGTTTGGCCCAGACTTAATAGGTCAGACATTAGAAGTCTCAATATAACTCCTACCTCGATGTTGCAGTCCTGCCCTCATTATCTATTGTTGAAAACCAAGTACATCCTGTAATGACATCCTTATTAAGCGCGATTGCTCACGAAGTTCCTTTGAATTATCCAGACCAAAATCATTTGATAGTTGTAGGATCTTCGACTTTCACACAAGTCTCACAAAACACATCCTGGCAGAATTCTATTTATTAGAAATCCGTAATAAACAAAACCTCCTGTGACGATTCTTCTTAGGACAGAAATTCCACACTATCATCTGTTGACACAAATGAAATAGGTGATTCAGCTATTTCTTGAATTGAATGCCAAGACGTTTCAAGCAGCAGGAATTTTGTGGACTCTCAACGTAAACCTGATATCGCAGATGAAAACATTCAATTGGCGGAGTGCCTCCCTGCTCTTCCAGAAATACGCTCATGTATTGTTGGTTTGATGGTGCAAGGCAAGAGTAGGCATCAGGCCTTGGGGTCTTTTCACGTGTCCAGCCCTTCAACAGCATTGGTATCTCGGATCAATTTGCTGCCTTTAGTAAGACATCCTAAGCTCAGAAAGCAAAACGCCCATTCACGGATGCACAAGAAGTTTCCACTTCTGGTACGCAAATGAGGTAGTGTAATATGCGTTCAAAGAAATTCGTCACAGGTTTGTACGAAGTGGCCAATCTTAGTAACTAGACTTGATCCTCACTTGATAGGAGCGAATAAAAAATTATGGCAAATTGCACTCTCCCCTAAATACTGTGTTGTTTCCCAAGTTGAGAAACCCGTTTTCCATCCTACTCTTCTCTTCAAGAGGACGATTTTCCTCTTGTCCTTCTGATGTTTGGCCCAATGGTTCTCCAGTTTCAGAATTTCGAGGGTAACTTAGGACTGAACAAATGTTATCATTAGATGGGGAGACGAAGGAACCATGACTAGCACCTTTACCTGAAATTTCTAACTCAAATCATCTTTCATTAAATTGTACAAGGTAGGCACAATAAGAAAAATATTCACGATCAATTTATTCTAGATAACCCTGATTTGCTATCAATCTGTGTAACAGGACACTAGTTTGACAACGTTAATATTCCTCCTCATTTCTATCTGGACCCAAGTTTTTGCCCAGAAAACTCTGCAGGGGGTGGAAGTGCTATTGTGTTACAAATGTATTCAGTTGAATTGATTAAGTACAACATAATTTTGGGCTTTGTTTATCGACCTCTGATTCTGACAGAAGTGATTTGTAGAGTTCCTCTCTGTATTGGAAATGTAATTTCAGCAAAATATGCGCAACCGGTAAGCCTGCGGTTCTGGCTAGAGACTGGAATGTTAATTTACTAGACCAACCAAGCTCAGAACCGAAAGAATTTATATTTCTACTTGAATTTTTCGGATTACACCCATCGATCTCGAATCCAACCAGGTACCTACCAGTAGCAGGTAGACCGTCCTGGACAATATCGTAGCTAATAAATGTGTATCTCAAAATCATTTCAGTACACGAATAGGGCAAGTTTTGATTGAGTGTTTTAATAGCTTTACAAACGACTCATTAACTTGGCAATCGTATATTGTGCACCAGTTATTTCGAGTAGGCCAGGCATATTTACGTATACCTTGATAGGTGCTCACTGAAAATAATATAATTCAGACTTCAAATAGAATTATATAATTAATAAATAACTAAAAAATACATTTAGTACAGCAACAAAATCAGAAATCAGCAGTTCTAGTGCATTAATTTGCAACTCTTCACAATAAATTTCATAATAACTTACTAGCAGACACTAGGAAAAATGCTACTCGAAAAAACCTTAACTTGGTTTTAGCAACTACCTAATGTCAATGAGACGAAGATTATTTTACATTGTGGAGTCGAGCATTCAAATGTCTGGCCCTGCCTGTATCATTTCGGCAGAATGCCGCTATGAGTTCGATGGCGCTGGTTCAACACTTCATGAAAAAATTTCTACTATTCCTGAGAAGAAAACCCTTCAAAAGCTGTTGGATAAAGCACTGGTAGCCGCGAAGCGATGTGACACGACATGCACAAACGTAGGAACTTATTTTGCATAATCTGCAACTTTGCTTAAGTAGAGTTGCATATAAAGCTCCGTGTACTGCATGAATGTCAAAACTGGTCTTACGACTGCCAGGTGTATCAACTTTTGAATACATATGGTAGGTAGGTAAACTCATCTTTGTGTGGAAGATAACACAAAAGTTTTTACGACTTATCAACGTGCAATTTTGATTAATAGTTTGGTTCGTAACCGATCTCTTATTATTCTATGTGGATTAATAGGTCGATAAAATTATTCAAAAGCTATGAATGACAACCAACTTTTTCGGTAACTAACCTGGTTGAGATTGATAGTTTTTCAGGCAGCGACCACAACACTTTAAGTAATTATTGTAAATAATATCAATAGATAGTCATTTATATATTCAAAGCTTGAAAGAAAATCCGAAAAAAAATAGTAAACAGTAGGTACAGCAACAAGATACAACATACAACTTATAACAGCAACAAGGAAGAAATTGCAGTGTGTTGGTTAGTTACCCAATTATATGTACGTGTACGAGCTCTTCTCCTTCTACATTTACATGACTTGGTCGCTGCCATTGAATGTCACAACTCGTGTTTTTCAATAAAAAACGGAAGTTGAAGAAGAACGTTGTCTATTATAATTATTATAATAGACATTATAATAATTATAATTCCTCGAAAATAAGAGTCACAATATTAGATCAATTTCGATGGTTAGGTCATCTCAGTAACAATTACTTAATGACTTCTCGTTACTGATGATGACCTAACCGTCTAAATCGTTTTAACTCTTTATTTTCGTGGAATTATACCATGCTGTTCTTTAACTTACGTTTTTTATTGAAATGGATTTCCACAACTTCGTCGCGAGTGATTTAGTTCATGGTGTTTTTCAATGCTGAAAGCATTAAAAAAGCCCCGAATCAATTTTCGTTGAGATTTTGCCTTAGTAGTATTTGTGAATTATCTTAATGGGGAGTTGATAGTTTGTTATACCTAATTAATACAGTGTTTATTTTTTATGTTCTTCAAACCTTGTCTTCTTTAATTGTCAACAAATCTATCTGCCCCGTATTTCGGGCACAAATTGACAGCGTGGTCTAAATTTTCCTTTACCTCATCACTTTTGGGAGTTGTTAAGGGAACCTGAAGTAGCATATATTAGCTAGCTGGTCTAAAATTGTGTACGACTAAGGTGCAAACTCACGTATCCTGACTCAGTGTTGAACCACTGAACCACAGTCACTGAATTTATTGTTGATGTTACAAAATATGACCATTGGTTTAGATTTCAGCATTAACTATTGTGTTTGATTGAAGCTACAAACTTGTTTTTATCTTTAGGATACCTATTCAATAAAAGCATAACTACTTCCTAACATTATCATGTGTGTGATAGAAATGGATATTTCCCCTTCCCATTTCTTGTAACTGCCACTCCCCAAGGTTGTAGGTACCTCGAGCTTTTTAGCGTTCAGGGCATCGTCTGGTTGTTGCTGGCTAATTGCCACAGCCCCCATTGCAGAGGTAACCACCCCATTCCATAACCTCGTTGATATGCCAAGGTAACAATCTAGGTGTTTTTCTTGATTAAATTTCTTGTTTTTCTATAATTTATACGTACTTGAATTTATTGAAATAAGGGTTATAAAATGAGGTAGGTACCTAGGTCCAAATTCAATCACTTGGAAATTTAGTACCGATTTCTTTAAATGGCGTTCCAAAAAGGCACAGAGGAAGGATTCTCTGACAATATGATGTTGATATGTAGCATTCGCACTTCGAACTAAACCTTTAGCGAATTGAATTAGACTTTCCGCAACATGAATTAGGTGAAAATTTCGCGAATTGAATTAAACTTTTCGCAAATTAAATTCAACTTTCCGCAAATTGAATTAAACCTACACACGTGAAAAGGTCAATGACATTAAGAAAGGAACACTGATCCCTCCCTGTTGCTTGGTAGGTAGGTACCTACCAAAGTTCTTCTCATAGCACGGCTCAGCATTTGTGCAAATTACATGATGGATATGTTTCTGCTGCTCTTGGACGACCTCTCCATTACTTTTGATTTTAGAAGTCCTCTTACTAATGCCTATACATTATATAAAGTATAATTTACCTTCAGATCAACTTCATGACTTGCTGAATTGTTTAAATCTACACTTTTTGTGCTCGTTCCATCACTTGCATGATTTATTACAATATATAAATTTTGTTGAAGTTTTACATTTTGTCTTGATTAAAACAACAGATTCGCCCAAGGTCAATTTGCGAAAAGTTTAATTCAATTTACGAAAAGTCTAATTCAATTCGCGGAAAGTTTAATTCAATTTGCGAAAAGTTTAATTCAATTTACGAAAAGTCTAATTCAATTCGCGGAAAGTTTAATTCGATTCGCGAAAGGTTTAATTCAAAGTGTGAATGCTATATACATGGCAGAAATGGCCATAACTTAATATAATGGTAATATGGTTCTCAGCCTTCTTACAAAATTTGATCCACTACGCAGAATTTCGGAAGGGGCTCGCTCAATTTTTATTCTAAACACAACGTGCCTTCCTCGTTGTTTTTCATTTATTAAATAAGTTGGAAATGAACGATTTTTTAATAAATTGATGCTCACAGGGATACTACAAGAGCTTGAGAACAGAAAAACTGGGAAAACGAATAGCAGTGACTCTCATCTGTCCTGGTCCAGTGTTCAGTAACTTTCTTGCTCATTGTTTTACTGGCAAACGTGGGGAGGTAAGTGTTTCCATATATATATTATACCACCTCTACAGCATTTATTGGAAATTCCGTTAATGGGCAATGGGGACCTTTTCATTTATTTTCAAAAGCAGAATCTAAGTGAAACATTTCAAAATGTATAATAGGAAGTAAGTGAATATGGTTGTACTAAATTATCAAAATTGTTGAATCCAAATATATGGCTCTCAGCTACCAGGACACTCCAATGCCCATTCACGGTATCTTTATATTACATTGTAAGTAATATGAACTGCGTTAGAAAATAAATAACACTACAGTGTGTTCACAGTAGTGACGCACAATTATGATTAAATTTCTTAATAAATACGAAACAATTAAGAAAATAATAGGAATATCAGTTACACTAATTTAATAATATTTTGTGTAATGCGATTTAGGAGTTTGGGCAAGATGTTGCCCCCAGTGACAGGAGAATGACCACAGCTCGATGCGCATATTTGAGCGCAGTGGCCATTGTAAACAAGTTGGACGAAGCATGGATAGGCGTGTTTCCAGTAGTTCCCATTACTTACCTCCTCGTGTTCTTCCCCGGATTATCCAAAAGGTTCGCATCACAGTTTCAATAATTTGACGTATGTAATTTAAAATCTAAGCAAATTAACGACGATTGCTCATAGGCAACGTATAGGCTTGGATGAAACGTTATGAACATGGAAGGCCAAATAAACTCGCCAATTTCGGCCAGAATAGGCAATTTTCAAAACTTCATTCTAAAACCGTACAATCTTCGTCCTCGAAGAGTTCAAAATTAATCAGTTCACGGATTAATCTTCCCATTTCTCTGTGAGGAGATAATAGGCAGTTCGGATTACAACAGGAGTTTTAAGAAAAACGCTCGCATGACTACTTTCTGGGGTACTAGCCAAATTAATCATGCAAATATTGGGAGGCAACATGAATAGGGTCTCTTATGGACCCTAGCCCGACTTCAGCTAAGAGGCAGGATAAAAGCAATAAAGATTCAAATTGTCTAGAAATATCTCACAGTCCAAATAAGAACTACCGAAGTCAGCTGAGAAGAAGAGCCTGAGGTTTCCGAATTGAGAATGGAGCATTGTCTCGACGTAAACAGTGCTACAAGTATGCGGTAGTTAGCTGAGGCTATTTGGTTACAGAATTCCAGTATAAATATTCTAGCCCCAGTCAATCATCCAGCATTTACACGCAACCACTGAATTCGTTAGGTAGGTTTTTTGTTCTACCTACTTCTCTTTCTCAACTCTTTTTTGTCAAAAGCATTTAAAAATTAAAAAATAAATAAGAAAATAAATCATTCGAATAAATTATCAATTGTCGAATGGGCGGGACTTTGTATTGGTGCATTTACCTGGGTGCAGGAAAATAAATTAATGAACGTACTAGTATAATGAATTATCTTTTGTTTTACAGGATCGCTCAGTTTGTGGGAGCTAAGGAGATCATGAAACTACGTGACAGTCGAGTTGTGATAGATCCAAACGGAAAAGGAGAGTAACCTGTAACTGTTCAACCTAAATGACATCGCCTTGCCTAATACCTAGTCGACGTACCTGCCTAAAGACTGGAAATACCTCATATATTGCCAATGTGAAGGAAGTTCTCTACATCGATTTGAATAGTCAATATTCCTGTTCCCACCGATTCTCACCTATAAGACTTGTAAAACTCTAGTTTGCTAAACCTACCTAATTTATCATTAAATTTACCTCTAGTAAATTATGTGCCATTAAATAACCAATTGCCACATTGCACCTAAATGTTACTGTGTCATTGCGTGCTTGCCAAAGGAAGAAGGTTTTGTTGTCAATTTTATTATATTTTTGTAATCACCCATTTTCAAATTCATGAAGGGTACCTACCTAACCAAGCATACGTTTGCATAAATGCAAGGAGCACATTAATTAATTACTATTTTGTAATAAGAATGCTTAATTTTAAACATACCAACTTGCTATTAAAATTGATCATTCAGATGATTTTTTCTTTATTGCGACTTTCCAAAAAGTGTTGCATTACAACATGGTCCAGTGGTTTCGACGTTGAATCATTGAAACCCCCGAATTCCAAAGGCTCTAATGCGCATGCGCGGGATTATTTACAGCGATTCGATTTGCGATGGCCTTCGAAAGTCGAGTTTCTAGTAGCTACGATCCTACTGCCTGATTATAGCTAATTATCCTTATCAATAAATTCACTCTCCTATTATGAATAGTTTTTTTCCCATGATTTTTCAAAGTTTCGCACACTGATGACGTCAAAGCACCCCTCCCGCCTGGAGGAGACTCCCTGCCCAGTATAACGCCACCAGTGCAGCAAACTTTGAAGAATCATAGAAAGAAAACGACGTTAAATTTCTTAGAAATGAATCTACTTTCATTAAAAATATAAAATGAATATGTAGGTAACGCTCAATACAACTTTGGGATCCATTCATTCTAATCAGCTGGGTGGGCTCTGTAGCTAATTTTGTTCCTATTCAGCTTTAGTATCAGAACTTTTGAACGGGACCTCTCTGGGTGTGGTAGAGTATAAATACAACTTGATGAATCCTACTAATCAGCAGAGTGAGTTCTGCCATTTCGTTTCTATCTAACTCAAGATTGCTGAAATTTTGTTCATATTCAACTTAAGATACCGAAATTCGGAACAGAGCCGCTAAGGGTGAGGTAAATATAACTGTAGATAGTATTTCCCTGGCAGTAGTGACACAATTTATTGATTAAAAATTTATGTGATGGTACACTGATCAACATTCATGTCTCTGACGAGTGAGAGAAGCGAGCGGGTACAGCTAGTCATTTATAAATAAAGAAAACAACATGACCCAGAACAGATAGACAGATAGATCGATTCTCGAATGGACCGTGAATACTCCTTATATATCGAATATTTATTGCCTGAATAAATAATCAGATCTTTGAAGAAAAAAGACTTTATCTTTTATGTAGCTCAACAAACATGAGTGGAAAGTAATGAATGATCACTTATGCCTCTCTTTGTAGGAACAGATTAGGGTAAAAGCGAAGGCCTTCAATTGACTCGTCTCGGCAAATTTTGCCAGCTTTTTCTGTAGTTATCAGGCGCTCTCGAGCAAGAAGGAGTGATAACCCCATTTTTTGTGATACTTCCTGTGGGGTTAGAGTACCACTTCTCTCTATCTGGAAACAAGAATGAATCGTTTATATCAAGATGACTAGGATAAAGAAAACATAAGGTATCACTACTGTTGGAACTCAGTTCACTAGCAGTAGACAGGAGTTGTGGCCCAGAACCTATCAACATAACCTCGTCTGGTATAATGTGCTAATCACCGCTCAGTTGATACTTAGGTAATCAAACAAATCCAGTTGGCAAACGATAAGTTACGATATTCTGAACCTTTCCTTATCAATTTCTAGCAACGCCCACTATTGCATCTTCATGAAAAGACAGATTGATCTCCAAAAAGATAAAAAAGTCTGACAGCCTTTTTTGTGATACAGTTCACAAGTGTGATTGATTCTCCGCCTTTCTTTTCATCACAACAACGAACTTTTGACTAACCAGCGAAACGCCACTCTCATCAAATCTCTGAAAATTTTTCCATAATACTTAATAATAAGTTTTAATAAATAATTATTACATATTTAATTATGCCTAATCGAACATTACGTTAAAACCATGAACCCAACTGAAAATATTAGTTTACAATCAGATGGAGCGAATATAAAAATAATCTTGTTTTAATAATTTATCTTTCTGGTACCGCTACCAGAGTGATAGGTAGGTTATATTATAACACTTACTTGGGCTACAGTATCTTCAATCACAGATTCGTCACTATGTGTTGATGATTGAATGATTTGCACTCCTGACTCGAACTCCCTGAGGCGAAGATGACAGGGAGTCAACTTTTCAAGGTGACGACAAGCAGTAAGGAGATCTTCAGGAGACAACAACTCAAACCCTCGTGCACGATTCACTCTACAATAAGCATCTGCCATTGACATCATTCCGCCTTGCTCCTAGGAAAATACAATAAGATACTTGTGTTGGTTTATTATTTTCAATAATGAACCTTTGTAATCGACCAAGAAAAATATTTGTTCAACCCTCCTCAAAATTTGTTGGTTTACATTTCAAAATGCGTAGAACTAAATATCGGAAAAAAAACCGTTTGTCCACTGTCTGAAGCTTTTTTCTGAAACTACTGGTCCGAACTTTATAAAATTTGGCTCAAAAATCATACATCGGCCGAGGATGTGCCAGTAACATCGGCATCCCGTTCGATCAACCCTAAAAGGTAATACCCGGCAATAAAAGCCAATAAAGGGAATATATAAGCCGATGTACGTTGGATAATGAGATTTTACTGTACAGGCGTTTGTAGCTCAGTGGATAGAGCATCTGACTGGGGGCAGAGCCACCCGCTGGAACCGCCTGGGGTTCATATCCCAGTGGAGACAACACATTTTTGACATTTTATGTCTTCACTTTGGCACATAAGTAAACGAAAAAAGCGTTAAAAAAGTGTTACGGTAGGTTTTCTGATGATTCCCGCTTACAACTGAGTCGTTCATCCCACAAAACTCGACCATTCGTTCGAAAGGTCTCAATTTATCCAACCATATGTTAACTACTGTGAAGTGCGTGGCCAACAAGTGGGTTATGAGCATGGTTATTTGAATAATTGTGCACACTCAGGTGATCATTCTCAATAATCGATACTGTGAACATGATTGCAACCGCTTGTTTATTTCTGATGATTTCATTGAACTGGTGTTTCGATGATTTGATTCATAGCAGGTGATCCGAATATTGCGAGAACAGTTTTGATTTGTGAAGCGGTGGTTAAATCATTTTAATAGGTAATTTCTATGCTTTACATTCTAGGAAGCTGTAATTTCTTATGTAGCCTCTTTAGGGCATTTGCTTGACGATGCCCAGGGTCCGGATCAGCTGAGTGGCTCTTCGAGCTTGCGTACGAGTTTTGCAACTAAAGACATAAAATGTCCCAATGTGTTGCAGACTCGTATGCAAGCGTTTTTGATGATTATTGAATACAACCTTTTTAATAATTCTGTTTGAGCAGTTCTTATGCAACTTTGTTGATGTTCACTTCTGCATTATATCCCTAGTTTTATAACTCGTTACTACGATTATAGATAGTTTCAAATAAAGTTAGTTTCACTTTAACTTCTCATTGTAATTTTATAACAGAAAATAATTCAAATAATTAAAGTCATAACAGTCAAGAAGAAACATGGTGGCAGCGGTAAAACAAAGTGAAGCCGAAGAGGTAGTTAATCGCCATTTGAAACGTCTGTTCATTCACCAATAAGAAGTGAAGTCGCTGAACGGAGTTGTATATTTCAACCTTCCGCCTCTTATACAACAGTGAGTGTTTGTCCTCCTGAAAATTTCTCATTCAGCGCAGAAGACTGGCTCAAATGGAAAAACCGTTATTCCCGATTCAGGTCCATATCAGGTTTAAAAGAGCAGAGTGGGAGAAAACAGGTAGATTCACTTATATTCCATTTAGGAAAACGAGCAGAAGATATTTTCTATAATTTAACTTGAATAGGTCAGAATCTGAAGACTTCGAAGTAGTTATAAGAAAGTTTGATGAATATTTTATTCCTCGTAAAATATAACTTTCGAGAGAGCCCAGTTTTTATGAGGGAGACAAAATACTAACGAGTCAATTGAGACATTTGAGGAGTGTAAATCTGGTCCGTGTAGAATACCCAATTCACAGCCACGTCTACAATATTCACAACAAAGTTTTCTTCAAAAATCGACCCAAGTAAAGGTTTTACCTGAACTGGCATCACAAGTATCTCAGCAACTTGGCGAGCGAGGTTCATTACAAAATCCAATTCTGAATAATATCCCACACGAGTTACTGGATCGTCGATCCCAAGACTGAGCAGGTAGCTTTTAAATTGAATGGTTTCATCATCTGTTATTTCTCCTTGCTTATCCTAAAACAAGAGTACCAGAACGTAGAATACAAGTCTTTAAAAAAAATAAAAATAAAGGTAATAATAAAAAAATAAATAACACGCTAAGGCATTTGCGTAGATACCTACCGACTTACCCTAATTTTAGTGGATATAGTTTTAGATAATGAAACCATGTCTTTAGCCATTTCCATAAGTTTACTGAGGTCCTGAAATGCTGCAGAAATGGAGTGGTCTGTAGCCCTCTGCTTTTCCTCCAAGTTCCTCTCGATGCCAACAATGCCAGCACGTGTTTTGATGACAGGGAGCTGGAATGAGAGGGGCTGTAAGTTGAGTCAGAATTAAGTTGGTACTTGTATGCCTATAACGTAAAGCTGCTACCAAGTCTCCAACGTGTTGAGTATGGGGAAATTAGACATATGTTCCTCAACTCAATACATCAATTGGCAAACATGGTTCATCAGGTAACTGAAACAATGTAGCTAGGAACCTTCCCATTCAAGAAGGCAAGGATATACATCAATGGGACCCAACACATTTCCCAAGATCTCAGTCTTATTTACAGTAAGTACATACAGTTCCCAAAATGCATTACACAGTAAATTTTCGAGCAGATCCACGTATGAACGGGGTAAATTTGAATGTTTCATTGCAGTATTCCAAAAAAGTAGGTATTAAATGTATTACAACTTAAGCTAAAATGCATGGTCTGATTTTTTATAATCCACCAAAACATGATATTATATCCCTTAATACAAAGCTCACCACTTTTTTGGAAGGTTGTTGAACGGCAGGAGGGACGTCCCATTTTTTCAGATTGATGGCCTTTCTTAATCCAGCCAAAAAAGAATCCTCTAGGCCATCTTTGAAAGATAATTTTATGTGATTTGAAGGGTGATTTGAAGAAGGCCCATGCGCTTTACCTAAATGAAAGAGAATCATAAATAAGCAGGTAGAGACATTATTCTAAGTAAATAGTTAGGTACTTATTTTATTTTTTTTTTTTTTTTCAAAAAAATCATGGTTTGTGTTACGACGCTCGCAACACCCTTCCCTTCCTAACCTACAAAATTTTTGGTAATTTACACTGTATCTGTTCTGGTATGCCGAGATTTGAGAGAGAGACTACCAACTAGTCTTTCCAGAAACATGCTCGCGAGTTGGTGTAGCCAGGCAGAGTTTAACCTGTGGGGAAGACTAGGCTTGAATGGAAATTTATAAATATGTTTTTGTGGTAACTTTTTAGTTATAAAATTTGGTTACCTATTGAACAACGTGCTCGCGAGTGAACTCAAGCAGAGCCTAACCTATTCTGAGTAATTTCCGATAAACATGCTCGAGAGCCTAACCTAAGGGCTAAAAGAATGAGAAATATTCAGATTTGGCCTATTAGTAATGACCAGGACGAGAACCTTTATGATTGTATAACGGTGCACATACCTGGCAGCGGCGGTGAGAGATGTAAAATAATTTTTGTGGATCTAGTGAAAACGAAAGCTCCAGGCGTTTCGACTTCGAGAAAAACAACATAGGAAAGGAGGAGCGCAAGGCAGGCGTCACAGTTTTCTATCGCGCCTGAAAAAATAAGGATAAGGACTCAATTAATAAAAGAACAAGAAATAAGAAGACCATTCACCCAGTAGGTGAACGACAAAGGAGTTATGATGACATTACAGTGGGATTCCATCCTACTGTGAAATTTTAAGATCTATTCACTTACAAAAAGACGGATTTGCCATAATTCCTTGCAAATCTATCAAGGTGCCAAAAGCTGTTCAAAGTTGAAAGTTGCGGAAAAAATTAAGAAGCACGGTTCAGTATGGCCCTCCTCTATTGAATCTATGAGCAGGTCCAGACAGAGTTACCGCGTCTTGACTGGATTCAGATGAACACACACCAAAACAGGATTAACGTAATAGAAGATCCAAACAGTGGCGTAGTTTGAGGAAGGGCAGGGTGGGCAGGGCCCCTCCATAAATTATAGAGAATGCAGAATTTTGTTTTATGGATATAACCGAATTAATAATTTTACGCTTCTAACTCCAGTATCAACCAAACACCTTTAATTAAAGAATGTAATTAGTAAAACACAACTACTATAATTATTATACGATTCTGGTTGCCTAGTGACTTGAGACGCTCTTAGAAATGAAGAAATTCGTATGGGTGATATTCTCGAGACTTGCGACACTAGCGCATCCTTACATCGAGGCAAGGGAAATCGAAATTATTTCACCTTGTTGTCATGGTGACGAGTAAACATATGCGAAAAGGCCCCATTTGTAGTCACAGCTGGACAACAGCATAATATAGTCTCACCTAGTTCCGAGTCAATATTTTCATCATTTGTAATATGCAAGGTGATAAATTGTACGCAAATTACATCAAGTTATTATCAGGTGTTGACCTCAAACGCTACGAATGCAAGATTTAATCTGTGGGGTAGAGATCCATATGATATATGTGTTGGGGAGTTGACATACAAGTGTTCTAGATGATCCAGAGATGGTGTGGATTACCTATCTAGTTTTAGAACTGTTATTTGAATCAATTGAAACTTAGAGTACTGTGAAAGTGGTCTTGTGAAAGGATGTGTTATGAGAGCTCTGTTGGGCGGGAATAGTAAGTTATATCACATGTGGAAAGGTAAGTACCTAGAGGTAAGGTATACCTACATACTTTCCGTATATTATTACTTGTTCATGTAGGTACTTCATTGATCAAAACGAAAGTAGGTACCTAATTACTTTTTTTGTCCATAAAATTTGCGTAACTGCAAAACTCGCGCAATAACTGCACTGCCAATGCCGTCTTTATGAAATCTTACCTTCAGAGGAATGCATTTCAAGGTTTTTTCCTTGCAGCTGGTTTTTAATTCATGTTGCATATTCCCTGATTCGATATTTGACAAACTTGCTAATCAGCGGTTGTATTCGTCGGCAAAGCAACGACCCACCTACTTTGTTTAGGCACTTTAAACCAACAGCAAATCTGGTAGGACGTACGTAACTACCTAAGTAGTTTCGTTTCTTGGTGTAGCAAAAACCTGCCTTGTTTATTTTGACAAACTATCAAATCTCTCCTTTTATTCATTCAATATAACAAGTAAAGCTTGCTCAGTTAAGCATAGTACTACGAACTTATAATAAAACGCTGATGAAGCTACCTGAGCAATGGCTAGGTACCTACACAGCAGTACAGACACCTGAGGAATTTTCAATAATCTTTTCTTTACTAGGTTATTTCTCAAAGCCTAAACGAATGAAGTTCTTTAGTTTTCTGACACTGATTAACTACTATAGTTAGTAGGCTCCTAGTCCAAATAAAAACTCGTTCACGTTAGATTGGTATTGTTGACAGCAATCTACAATCAATTATTGCGCTGGCAGGCATGATTATTATAACATTTAGTCGAATTGAAACTTTGTGTTGCTACAATATTATACTTTTTCAAAACAAAACTGTTAAAAAATGGCCTTATAACCACGAATTATGTTGACGTGAGACGGCAAACTTCTTGTGAGAAATAGGTAGGTTGAGTAGTGATTCATTGACGTAGGGCGGTATCATGGCCGACTTTGGCTGAAACGCGAACCTACTCCAGGCGTGACGTCACGAGAATATGGGCCATAGGCGAGCCCATATGCGATTTTTCCCCAGAAAAATATCCATTGTTCAGTATCCACCAATTCCCCTATGAACTTCCCCTAATTTTCTCTGCCTACTTGATCAAGGTTGGTTGTTCCTTTCAGAACAGTTTCCCGCTGGATTATACCATTAATTTACGAATAAAATCCCAGTTAAAATGAAGCAAAAATACAATAAATAGAAGCCTGCAGTGGTGATTGAAATAGTTTAATAGAAAATATTAAAATAATCTAGTGTAGCAGTATTTCTATTCTAACCTAACATATTGCTGGTTTGAGTTTGTTTACATTTTTTTATGTTTCTTGATCTCGGTTTCATGCCCTGTATTTTATTTTGCGTAGGTAGTTAGGTACCTACTTATATAATACAATTGTGTGATATTGTCCAGAAAAGTTATTTTCACGCGGAAGTAACAATTGAGGATAAACCTGTAAGACAGCAAGTCCACATAAGTATATGAATTTGCATGCAGTAAATCTAGAATAATAGTATAATAAACCTAGTGCTCCTCAGTTCATCGGTTGGTACCTATTCGTATTTATCGTAGTTTTTCACGTTCTGATTAGTTATTTGGATAATATTTTTCTAAGTAGTATTATGCTTTAATAATCCATAGGTAGGTTTATGAATATTAAAAGGTCCGTGATTTCACATCATTACAAAAATCCATTGAGTAGAGGTTGTCCACTATAAGGAGGCGCGTTTCTCCAAGAGGGGCTCTGTGGAGCAGGGCTGCGCTGTGGGACCCTTCCCCACCCATCGTCCAGTCCTACCCTGCCTGACCTGAACCCCTCTTGTTCTCTTCCCTCCCTCACCAACATTATCCGTCCTCTTCCCTCCCGCTCACGATAAGTCCTGCTTTGTCTTTTCTGCGGAGTAGGCTACCAGGTAATAGGTTGGTAAGAGAGGGGATGTGAAAACTTCAGTCTAGCTGCACGAACTTTTGCTGGACGGCTTGGAGAATGCGCCACCTTATAGTGAACGACCTCTACCTACCTACTTATAAATATGAACGTTTGACACTTTATTAACAGTCTTCGTATGCTCAGCAACAAGCACTAAAAATTAATACTATAACTATAAAATAAAATGGAGCCCTCAACTGTTGCCCCTCTATGAGAGATTACTCAGCTACGCCACTGGATCCAAAGACATCTGCCAATGACCTTAAAACATTTTTTATTGCCCCCAATTTTAGAGCATACGATAGAATTTTTCACCTGACGAGATCAAAGGTCAAAACTTTATTGGCTTCAACAGTCTTGACCATAGTATGTTCTGAACGTAGGGGGAACTTTGTATGCGAGGAGGTTGACGGCTTTTTTGCCCTCTATAATCAAACCTTCCACTTTCTTTTTGCTTGTATTACTTGTTTCGGATATTAAAACAATTCTGGTCCTGTAACTGAAACACTTATTATTCCCGATCTGTCAGACCAGCAGTTCGAAAGTAGAACCGCTGCAACGACCAGGTGTTGAAATTTTATGTTATTTGTCAAATTATCCGAGAATTAGCTAACAGTTAGAGATGTCATTCGGGTAGTAAGCTATGCATCCCATCTGTGGGAAAGTTATTAAAGTAATTATGCATAATGATTGAGTCGTAAGCCAATATTGGACTTGTAATAAGAAAATGTAGATTGGTCCATTTAAAAAAGTTAGGTAAGGAAAGTTACCTAATTAATTACAACCAATGTGAAGACTATCCACAAATTTACCTGGTGCTCCCCAAATTAGACGATGCGAAGTCAGTAGTAGATCTCCCCCTTCGTGGGATGTCTGAAATATAGCAAATACAAAATGTGATAACGTCATATTGCAAAAGTAACTAAATAATCTTTAAACAATTGACAGAAACCTTTTCACAACCACCTAAAATACAGAAAAGTATACCATACATGATGATAAGAAAGCTACAGCTGAATGCTCAATAACGTGTTATACAAAGATTGATTAATTGGTATCGTTATTTCCTCGCCTATTTCAGAAAAAGGCTTTTGCAATAGACTCTCTCTAAACAAGCCGTCTCGGGACCAGAGCCTGGCCAGTTGGCGTTTTGGCCAGGTAATCCGATGAGCAGGCATTTTTGGTAGAATAATCAACTGCATAAAGGCACGTGTATATTAGTAGAGTTCACGGAGTGTTCAGTACGTAAACAAGTAATTTGTTTATATAGTAACATTTACTGACAAGAGTACCTACCTATGACAAAAATAGAACTGACTATAATCGGAAAATTGTACTTCTTCGCTTTTAGTAGGTACCGAGAATGTTTGTCCGTGCATGTGTGCAGCATGTAGTGTGGGGCTACATTTAGCGAATTTTCGTAGAAAATGAAGCTATTGCAATGGCTCAAAAAATTTTAAAATAAAAATTTTTGAAAAATTTCTTCATTGAAATCCGTTTTGAGCCATTCTGAAACGAACCCTAGAGTTTAACGCTTTTTCATATATTTATATGTCATTCCAGACGATAACTCTTCCTAGGATTGAGATAAAAATTCCGTTCTTGCGCCAAAAAATCAAGCTTTCCAAACGAAAGGATGAGTTCGTTGGCCAGCACATTAAATTTGTCCTTTCAAAAAATGTACTAAACAAATCACTAAAAATCGTTAAACTTATATTTTTTAGTAGAATATTGCTCAAATAAAGTTTATTAAGTATAAAATAGAACAGTATAAAATGTATGAACAAAATTGTGTGAAAAATTAGGTAGGTACAGTGAGATCACTTAAAATCATTAGTAATGACATCCTATACCGAGGTGGACAGGAGTGATGATCTTGTTGATCGTCATCGCGATAAGGGTTGATTTGACGTTGATCGTCATCACCGACGACAAGTTTCTGTTATTGGATCGTCACTGAACATTTTATGGCTGATTCTGGATGTCTAAAAAGTGTACCTACCAAATTTCAACTTGATATCCCCAAAATTGCGGCCTGTAGCATGGATCACGCACACATATACAGACAAACGCTACCTGAGTCGAAGTAGAGACTCACTTTACTCTTCAATTAAATTAATCACACTAAAAATAGCAGAATGCATATTGCTAAGGCATGTATGCTGCTGATCTCTCGTTAGGCGCTAGGGAAAACAAATTCTTCTGAATGCCATGACCCCAGGAGCATTCGGAACAACAAGGGCGGTTGTGCGACACGAGCACGAACAGCGGGAGCCAAAAGGTTTGGTCGCTGAAGCCACCAAACCAGTTTACAACCCAATTGAGGTGTTAGCTGAGTTTTATAATCATTAGAGTACCCCCTAACCTCGGTCACATCCTGTTTGTAGAGGTTTCCAAAATGATTTCCAACCGGTTGCAAATCGTCACATCAGTCAGAGCTTTTTCAGAACTTTCTGATTGTTTGCCCCCTCCATTCCAAACTCACAGCAGCCAATGAAATCATTCCAATTGTATCCTCTATTTTCGCTGCTGATTCACGCCTCTGAGTGTTTTGCTCAAACATTCAATTAAAAAATTGATGGACTCCAATCCCCAACCAGTATGAAATCACTTTGAAAGTTGGCAGAAGTCGCGCATGTGTACTTGACCAATCTCCAACGAATTTGAAATGGTTTGAGAGTAACTTCAAACGACCTCAGCGAACAAACCTATTGTCTCATTTGGCTCATCGTCATTAGTGGACTCTTTCTCATAATTTTTTCATCAAATTTTCATATAATATTGCCGAGTCAAGTCTTTTTGGATATGTTGGAGAAATATTATTAGGGACTTCTAGAGACGGTTAAGGGATGGAAGGGGGGTGGTTCAGACCGTAGGCCTAGACTTCCCTAATAATCTTGTCCCAATATCCAACATTGACCAACCCCCAACCTACAGGCCTTGCCTACCACAGTACAAGTGCAAGTGTATAAATGATTAAACAAAAATATGTGCCCACTAGGAATTGAATCAGGGAAAGCAAAATCCAACTTTGAACAGTTCAGCTGTGGTGATCAAGTTTTACGGCCATGGAATGTAGAACTTGTGTCGCTAGTAGACTCGAAGATGACCCAACGTGGCCGATGGCCTTTCTTGGGCTAGAAGCGCAGACGTTCTGGTGCACGCTCCAGACATTCTTCATTATCACATCAATGAGATAATTTTAGTTGTTGCCTGAGCCCAGGAAAACTTTGGGGTCCACCTAAACAAAGGTCTTTGATTTTGTCCACCTTTGCCAGAGGAGCAACAGTACAGCACGAGATATTACAAGTTCTGATAGAAATTGACTTTGAAAGGGGTTGAATGAGGAGCTGAAGCCAAAAATGTTTTGTCCGTGATACCCTGGGCTCAATTGTCAACTGATTTGTAGAGCAGGGTTTTTGAAGCATAATAACTATCGAGTTGTGCACTACGTTTCTAGCTTTCGGAATTGTAGTAAGGAAAAGGTTTGCCACTATTTTTTGGAAGGGAACCGTTGGAATTCCGAATCACTCGAGAAATCAGATGGGTTTTTCAAGGCTCAGCAAAGTCGAATAATATTGTAAATCCCTTCCCCTCTTTCAGTTAAATTTGCATTTGCAGGTCTTAACGAGTTAATAAGGAAAGTTCATTATAGTAATGAATAAATATTTACCTTTACGTCACCTTCATAAATTCGGATGTTTCTTGCTCTAGCGACCCTTTCTTCGCCATCAAGGAGGTATGGAAAAGCATGTTCAAATCGATCCATTTCATCAGACTAGAAAAAACTAGAACTCCTAATTAACATTTACTAATATTCGGCTGAGGTTGTCAGAAAAACTTACTAAAGGCCTGCTTTATCTACTATAGAAATATATTATACCTATTAACAAGTGCACGCAGTTTTGGTTGAATCCCTAAAAAGTGTGTGGTGGTTCCCACCACAACTTAGAGAGTGAGTTCGCTCGTCCTTTCATCAATCTGAACCAGAGTGAACCTCAAATGGGAATTTTAAATTTCATTGACCGAATTTCAGATTTCCCTGACACTAAAATATATCCCCCCCCCGTCTCAAAAAATTGTGCGATTAGAAAAAATGTAGAGTGACCGTATGAGCGAATTTTCGTAATTTTTCTCATATGATGCGAGTCTCTTTGTTTTGAAACTTGAGCTCTTCGTGTGCCCAGATATTGTGACAAACAAAATTTTTTTCTATAATATTCGCATAGGTGTGCATACCCATTTTAACAATTTTATGCAGTTTTTACTGATTCTGTATCACATTTTAATGATATTTAAGTACATTTTACGGCATAATTCTGTACACGTATTTCTGACTGTTCAGGTGAATAGTTGATATAGTTTTTCTAAGTAATATTCCGCATAAAAAATGATGACTTTATTCTGTGCAACATGTGCCTAATCGTGCTTATTCTAGGATTCGGTACCCGTACTAGCCCTTGCGTAAAGGCTACTTTTAAGCCAGGAGCTACAATTAAGAATAAGTACCAATCAAAATATGAAAATGCACTGCGCACGAAGCTTGTTAAGTAGGTATATTGTTGATGAAAGCCAAGAAAAGAGGAAGTGACTCCCTTGAAATCATACACCACTATTAGAAACACAGCATTGTTTACTCCTTCAGAATACCGCAGTACGTGCAAAAAAATTCAAGGAAATTTACGAGTATTATGACATTGAAAGTAATATGAGGAGGAAAGAGATAGGTACCTACCTATTCTTTGTTAGCTGACTAGATTTGTATGCTCATGTATCCATCTCATAAACATTAATTTCATCCATAAAATACTTACATTTAGCTAGCAGTAGAACTTCGACATATCGGAAATCTTAAAAGAATAAATTGTGAATAGGTACCTATATGAAATACTTGTCCCCTTTGAGTATTGATAAGATGGAGGGCTATTAGTGATGTTTCAGGCCGTCAAACCATACGTGCCACTACTGTCGTTTGGCTTTTGAATTGACCAGAGGCAAAATGGCCGAACACTGATCAGCTGATGTAAGATGTGATGTTGAGTTTGGTGAATGAATGGGGATTGTATACCTAGGACATATTTCTTATTTAATATTTACGCCCTAATTGTGCACCGTACATGTACACTGCTATTTAACACCGCTAATATTTCATATTTTTTACACTGTGGGAATGACGAGTGTGTTGAAATGACGCCAGTACACTCTAGTGGATGTTTGATGAAGGTAGATCAGCTGTTCTGTGTCCCAAAAAAAAAAAAAGAAATAGGAGGCACCAAGATTTGGGCATGGGAACCGAAGTATGTACATATTGTACATACTAATATCTAGACAGTTATGTCTACGTACATAATTAGTACTAAAATGTAACAATAATAAGTAATATCAAACAAAACAAATTACAATAAACTGCATTGTCATTTGAATTTGAAAAAAGCGTGGCGAGCGCGGGTCAGTCAATTGCAAAGCCAACGCGACTGTAGTGGCACGTTATGCCTTGACGCGGAAACAGCGTTGAATTCAGAGCAATGGCCCTCCATCTTATTAATACTCAAAGCTTGTCCCCAACTAAAGAAAAACAAAAACCTGAAACGAAAACACGAAAACTTCGTGGAGGTTACAATGAAAGAAAGTTTTATAGTATCCATCTTTGCCATGCGGGA